>CM041019.1:21047504-22277192 GCA_022984855.1 Dimocarpus longan | reverse complement strand
CCACTAGCAAACAACAAAAATCATACTCTGATACCAATGATAATTTTTTGTTCATCACTGACAGTATATATATAATGTACTTGAAACTTGAAAATAGTAAAACAAAAATAACAAAATAATATTTGGTTTGCAGCAAAATTTGACTTGGATATATGGTTATTCAACTGAGTCAGAATTCAATCACTAAAGTAGAAAGAAATCACAACTCACAATGTAAAATATCTTACCCTTAGTGTTTTTGCTCTCTATTTTTGTTCCCTTTTCTATGTCTCTTTTTTACTTCTTTCAAAAACAGATATCTTATGTAGGGGTAGACATTTTCGGGTTTAGGTTGGGTTGGGTTGAGTTAGAAATCTTCTTCCAACCCAATATGGATTGAGTTAAAAATTTTTCAACCCAACTCAACTCAACCCAACCTAGTACTAGTCAGGTTGGGTTGGGTTGACCGAGTTGAATTTAAGTCACTATAAAAACACAAAATGTCTAATTGATAACTTTTATAGGCTTAGCAATTTGATTACAAATAAAATAAGTACAAATTAAGATTCAATAATTATAAATAAAATATTAATTTCATTATAAAAGTTGTTCTTAATTTTCATCTCTAACAATTGTTCTTCTAGAAAGAAGAGAATACCTTAGATTTAGAATTAGGAATAGACGTTTGTCGGGTTCAGGTGGAGTTAGGTTGAAAAATTTTTAACCCAACTCAACCTAATTTAATTTTCAACCCAACCCAACCTATTTTTTTTTTAAGATTTAACCCAACCCAACCCAACCCAATAAAAAATGGTCGAATTGGGTTGGGTTTGTTAGGTTAGATTGGGTTGGAGATGCCTACCCCTAAGCTTATGCCCATTATATTTTGGAGTAACTGCTACATGCAGTTATTGCACAAAACCACCAAAAACTATTTACAAAACTGCCATTGTCAATTTGCAAACCTTATCCAACTGTTTGTTAGATCCTAGATCTCGGTGTTGGATCGAGTTTTGGGTCATCTTAGAAGAACCCAACCCAAGGCCCATATAACCTAACAAGATTTAAAAGTTAAAACTGATAGAAAATGATCCAACTATAAATATTTAAAACTTGAAATTATGATATGTTAACATATATAAATAAAGCTATACATATACAAACCTATTTTGCATGTGATGATGGCCATGTATGGACGACAGCATAGAATATGGTTGGCTTATATAGATAATATTTCTCCCACTAACTCATGCAATATTGCCACTATTATTATCGTGTTTTTCTTAACTTTTTGCACTATTATAAATTTGGTGTTAGGAAAAGCAATTAAAACAGTACATTTGATTGATGTGTATTTGAACAGGTATTATTAGAATTCTCCCGCTTCGGTGTCAACTAAATATCCATCTGTTTAATTATATTTTAATAATTATTATTATAATGGATAGGTTGTTTTTAAAAGGAAAATTCATACTCAATAGTTATTTTATAGAAAGGCCTTCCGTTAAAGTTCTTCACATTATCAGTACAAATTCAACAAGTAAGACTTCTTATTGATACACTGTCAGCCACATTAATTGAGATCCCGGCGCATTAAATGCGGTTCATCATTTTCACTGCAGTCTACTGTATATATTTGTCTTATTCCATTTTACTATAGCTCCTCCCCTTACTCTATAAATAGGGGAGGTTTTTCATTGTAAAAAAGGGAGAGGACGAGATTTTGAGTGTCGTTACCCTGCCAAAATAGTGAGAGTGTGAACAGTGGACGTAGGCATCTTTTTGGGCCAAGCCACTGTAAAAATCCCTTGTGTCTCTTCCCCTCGCCTCTGATCTCTTCTCCTCATTCTTATTGCTTTGCATGCATTCTATTGACAATTCGAAACTGCAGCTTGGGCCCGAAAACAACCTCATTGACTAAGGAAACCATTTTTCGATGTTAACATTACCAGAATTAGAAGTAAAATTAAATTTCTATTTTGGCAGAATCTATCATTCAATTGATGGATACCGATTTTGGAAGTATAATTAATGTAGAATTCATTCCTATTCTTATTGTACTCAAATTGTAATACCTCATGCTATAAATAAGAGTAGAAAATTCATTGTAGAGAGAACAATTAATGATATACTGTGATTCTGCCAAAATAACCAAAGAAACAGTCATGAACATAGGCGTTTTTTTTTGCCCAACCACGTAAAAGATCTCCTTGCATTTGTTGTTCTTCCTCTTCTCTTTTTTATGTTTTTGCCTTTATTTGCTTTATTTACAGTATTGGGTCAAGAACTTGGGTAGATCGAATTTAGATGTCGACAAAATATAACTTGAATTCTCTAAACTTTCTAATTGGAAGTCAAGTGCACATCAAAATGCGGTCGAAAATATATTTAATATGGCCGAATCCATCGCTTCTGAGGTCTACCTAAGGGAGATTTCGGGTGACTGATCTGAACATGTCATAATAGGCTATCGAGATCTTGATCATAGCTTCTGGTTTATATAGCTTGCATCGTACGCTTTGGAGCTGTATTCTGCATGGCACCTTTGACTTCTGTTGACCTACGACTCTAAGAAGCATGGCGGAGATGGATCTTCCAGCAGATAAAATGCCAAGTTCATCTGGTGGACAGATGAATATTCGATGAATCCGGCTACCAAGAGGATTGGGGAGGTGGATTATGAGTCAATACCTCTGCAGCTAGTCATGATAATGAGGCAGGCAATATCGCGAGTGAATGAGCTGGTATACAGTCGTGCTCAGAGATTAGCGATCAGTCTAGGCGGACCATCTTGGACGAGGAGGACTTGTGAACGTGTCTGATGGATGGCTCCTCTTGGCGGATATCTAAAACGGACAGAATCGGCGAACAGACAGGCGGTCAATCATGGGGGATAAACTGGCGAACAGGCTTAGCAGACACGGTTAGCGGTCAGCAGTCAGTCTGAGCGACGAGAGCCAACGATCAGCGATCGGACTGAACGAGCAGAACTGACGGATAGACTGGTGAATAAAAACAACGGTCAGAATGGCGGATGGAGTCAACGGTCACAACCAACGCCCGAAATTGGTGTCAGCAGTCAGAATCAACGGACAGACTGAGTGATAACGATCAGCGGTTAAGTCGAGCGATCACAAATGGGCCCCTTTGTTATGAAGGCAAACTGGGAAAATGGCGGATCATTAGGCCTGCACTGTAGATCTTTCTGGGCCCGATTATTCTGATCGCTAAATTATCCATAACATTAAGCCCCCTAGCTCTTGGTGCTTTTCAGAGGGCCAGAAGCTACAGATTCCAGAGCGAACAGATTAGGCGGGAACAGTTACAAATAGAAACGGTTACGATACCTTTTGAATTCCGCTTTATTGCTAGGCCACATGGAGCTTTCCTAGGCAACGGTTACAGGTCACACTACGCGCCGCGCGCATTTAACACGTCTCTCAACTGACATGCTGCATGATGATAAAATCCCTAGAATCATGCCACGTCGTCTGATTAAGGGCAGTTACACAGCTGTCTTGATCTAATGGCTGGAGCTTGATTATTTTAAAAAGAAAACGATGCCCCATTTTCTTCTCCTTCCGGCATTTTCAAGAATCATAGACTCCTTCACTACTTTCTTTCTCTGCTTTGATTTTTCATCTCTGTTCGCCAATCTTCACCCATAGTCGTCAGTCACCACCTCACTCAAGGTAAGGCCTCTTCTCTCTACTCACATTGCCCTCGTTATTATTGTCTCTCGCTCTTGCATGGTACTTGTTTGCTTGAGAATCTGGACCAGAGGGGATGGAGTGTCTCCGTACTGCCTTTGGTCCGGTGGAGTCTGGATTGAATATGAAATAATTTTGCTTACTTCTTTCCTTTCTTTCTTCCTTTAACCTGGGGGGGACTTTTTCATACGAGACCCTTGTCCCCCCTTTTCATGGCTTCCTAGGCGCACGACTTGACGCTTAGACATAGTAGACTTAGGCGTTCCTTGTCCTTTGAGTCTGGTTAGCTATAGGCGGCCTAACTAGCTACTTCTTTTGTAGATGTCAAGTCATGGACTCCGATATCGTTGAGTCATGTCTAGCGAAGAGAGCTCTGAGGGGGACTCCTCTCAGCAGGACAAAGACTCTCCGAGCACAACGTCCTAAGGCAATGGGGATGGGCCGAGCTCCTCTGGGCGAGAGGAGACCTTTGCCAATCAGACCTTTTACCAACATGACTCCCAAATCACCCTTGAGGAGCTCGTAGCCGAGGTGTACTATTTTCCCTCTGGGTGTCGCGTCATGCTTCCTACTCATCGTGACCATGTGGCTGATCCTCCTTATGGGTTCATAGCGATCAGCCGTCAAGATGTGAAATCTGGGTTTAGGTTTCCAGTCCCCTCATACTTGATCGACCTGCTAAACGACTTGGAAATAGCTCCCTTCCAACTAACACCAAACTTTTATGCCCAAATAACCACTCTGGCCTATATCTTTCTCAAAAACGGCCTTCCTCCTCCAACTTCGAATATAATCCAAAGCCTTTTCTTTTTTAAGTCCACTACCAATCTTCAAGCCACAAAACAGGATGGCATTTACTACATGACCGCTCGTAATTCTCCCTACAAAACGCTTCTGCCACAGAAAGTTGGCAAATCAAATGTAGGGGATTATAAATCCCGTTAGTTTTATGCATCCTATCTGTCCCTGCTGAAACTTGTAAATTTTGACTTTAACAACAATCCTGGTGAGCACGCTTCTGCTCGTTGCTGGAGCACATATACATACTTCATCATGATGTCCCATTATTACTAACATTTTCTCCCCTTGTGTACAACTTTCATCAAAGGGTCGGTTACTTTCTCAGACGAGGAGACAAAGGCATTTAAGAGGTTCTCTGAGGTGAGGGACCCAGAAGATGATTATTTCCCAGAAAATTCTCTCTTGAGGAAGTACGGGCTCACACTTGGAGCTGAAACTAAACCTCTGAAATTGGCCCTGGACGTTGGAGTATGAAAGGGTCGAGAGGTTCAATCCATCTTTCCAGGACCTAGAGAAGGCATTTCTGCTCGCGCCTCAAAGAAGCCTAGAACAATGGTGAACCTTGAAATGATCTCTCCCCCGTCCTTGCCAGTAATTGAGAGAGGAGAGCCTGAAGTGGAGATAATGGGTTCGAAGGAACCCCTAATACAGGCAGCAGATCTCTCGGAGACAATAGCCGCCCCGTCCATCAAACAACCCGTGATGAAGTATAAGACTGTGGGGAAGAAGACCGTGAAGAATATACCCTCACCAAAGGAGGCTGTTGGAAAGGGGGTTTCACTTTCTGGTGATGAGTCGACTAGGCCCTCAGGGGCTGAGGGAGATAAGGAGGAGGCTGCGGAACCCCCTGCTAAGCGTCTGAGGTCCAAAGACAAGGGTAAAGCAGTCATGACAGGAGGAACCGATGAAGGACAAGTCCCTGAGGCTAATGCAGGGGAATATTTTGATGACTTGTTGGATCAGCTGCCAGCATTACTAGGACCCGACAAGTCGGATGTCTATCAAAAACATATTCGTGGTGACCAGCTGGTCGATTATGCCGCTTGCTGCAATGTGCTTGTAAGTCCTATTCCTTACTTTGTAATTATACCTCACGCTCATGCATGCCGATAATACGTTTTCTTTTCAGGCTTCGCTGGCTATGATGAAGATACGTCGGGACTTCCCCGACCTTACAGGAGAGAAGGCTTCTCTTGAGGAAGCGAACAGGAAGCTGGAGGCGGAAAACCAGAAGCTTAAAAAGGAATCTGATGCTGCCAGGAAGATCATCCGCGAACTCGAGCAGAAACTTGAGGATGCGAAGAAGTCTTCAGAGAATGAGAAGAAACTTCGACTAATCATTTCCTCCTTGCTCGCAAAGGCTACTGAGAATGTAGATAAGGTCACTCGCGAAGCCATCTTTCAAAAGAGACGGGCTGACGACGCCGAGAAAAATAACGAATCGATGTTGCAGGATTTATCCATGGTGAAGGATCATCTTGCTCGTGCAAAGGAGATGCTCCGTCAGTCGGAGGTTCGGGCCACACAGGCCTGGAAGGATGCAACTGATAAGACGAGCAGTAAATTTTTGTTCATCTTATGGAAGCATCATCCTGAGTTGGATTTCTCGTTCTTTGGGAAGGAAGTGGTGGAGGAGGTGAAGAAGTACGCGGCCCGCGTTGCTAGAGACGCCCAGATAAAGGCCTCTCAATCTGTCCCGAAGGGGATGGTTCCTATGAAGAAGGGTCCTAGTTCGTCGTCTGCTCAAACTGGTGGCCCATCAACCCAGGGTGGCTCATCCTCATCCCCTTATGGATCGGCTCCAAATAGAGGACAATGTTCATCTTCTCATGGAACCTCCAGCAAGAAAGATCCGAAGGACACTCCTGCCAGCTCTTCAAAGGCCCCTCTGGATAAATAACTTTAACATTTTCCTTTGTTGCCAATAGGGCTTATCTTTGAACATCGATACCATTGTAATTACTATTTTCGTTTACTTCCAGAATGCTTTATTATTATTAATTTATCATCATCTCTGTGGGATTTCTGTTGATTTGCTCTGCCACCTTTTTACCCTCATATGTGTATGTAATCAAAATAGATTGCGAACAGGTATATCCTACAAGATAAACAACAAATAAAAATAATAAGGGGCTGATCGCCCTTGCATGTACCTTTGGAGAGATAGAATAAGGAAGGTAATCCTCCGGGTTACGGATGCTTTCCAGCAGATGGCCCTCAATACGAATTGTAGCCTGAGGGGCAAAAAAGAATCCCAGAGGGTGGATAGATAACCTGACTTATGCTGTCGAACAGATACCACCAAACTAGGAGTAATAGGCCGATTGGCTTGCTTACAGGAATGATAAATAAGTTGACCTGTCTTGTGCTATCATGTGGTCGCGACATATTCAACATATATACATATATACACAATGTCAGGTAATATAGATGATGAGAGATGCATTGAGGAGAAGAGGAAACCAGATGGAGAATAGGTAGGCTGTTCACATGTTTTTCTAACCGCTATTAGAGTTGATGAATGATTATGTTCAAAAGGTAGGGACCCGAGCATATATAACCGACTGCGCTCACAAGATTAAACCTGAGCATTTACAGCAAGCTGCGCTCACAAGGCCGATACCTGAGCTATTCAGCACAGTGATCCTCTCCAGCTATGCTCACAAGGTTAAACCTGAGCATTTACAGCGAGAGTTGTGGAGGTTGGAACCTCGGCTGCGCTCGCAAGGCTGAAACCTGAGCATTTACAGCATAATGATCCTCTCCAGCTACGTTCACAAGGTTAAACCTGAGCATTTACAACGAGAGTTGTGGAGGTTAGAACCTCGACTGCGCCCACAAGGCCGAAACCTGAGCATTTACAGCATAATGAACCTCTCCAGCTGGGCTCACAAGGTTAAACCTAAGCATTTACAGCAGGCTGCGCTCACAAGGCCGATACCTGAGCTATTCAGCACAGTGATCCTCTTCAGCTATGCTCATAAGGTTAAACCTGAGCATTTACAGCGAGAGTTGTGGAGGTTGGAACCTCGGTTGCGCTCGCAAGGCTGAAACCTGAGCATTTACAGCATAATGATCCTCTCCAGCTACGTTCACAAGGTTAAACCTGAGCATTTATAGCGAGAGTTGTGGAGGTTAGAACCTCGACTGCGCCCACAAGGCCGAAACCTGAGCATTTACAACATAATGAACCTCTCCAGCTGCGTTCACAAGGCCGAAACCTGACCATTTACAACATAATGAACCTCTCCAGTTGCGCTCACAAGGTTAAACCTGAGCATTTACAGTGAGAGTTGGGCTGAGTGTCACGTCAATCGAGCCTTTTATTTTTGTTCGCGCGCGAACGCGTGGAGGGGGAGGTCAATTCATCGAGCGGCGATTAGGTGCACAGGCTCATGGCCGTTTTAGCCCCTCTTGCCTTGTAGGGCAATCAAAAGTTAGAGCTTTAAGTCGGCGCTTTGTCTTTTCTAGTTGAGCACCTCACACACAAGAACACATATAGGCATTTTGTGTTAGTGATATTTCATGATAATTGACAAGTAATTTTTCATTATGTCTGTACATTATTCGCTTTACATAGGTAACAAATTAGTGATGAAAATACAACGATTATGTATAGTAAGGTCTTAGGTGGATGGCGTTCCAAGCTCTTAGTAGCATGCCCCGTTCATGTCAGCCAGATAGTTGGCTCCATTCTTCAGGCTTTCGTGGATCATGTAAGGCCCTTCCCAGTTAGGTCCCAATACTTCTTCACTAGTTTTGCGGGCACCAGGTAGGACCTCTCATAGTACTAGATCACCTGGTTTGAATTAGCATACCCGGACCCTTTTGTTGTAGTGCTTGGCCATCCTCTGCTGGTAGACGGCCGCCTTGAGGCGAGCAGCTTCCCTGGATTCTTCAAGTAAGTCTGAGTTGGCGGCCAAGAGTTGGTCGTTGTCGCCAAGGTTGAAGCTTGCCCTTCGGTGACTGAAGACTTCAAATTCTGCAAGAATCATGGCTTCAAACCCATAGACCATTGAGAAATGAGTCTCTCCGGTGGTGCTGCGAGTAGTAGTGCAGTAAGCCCATAACACCTTCTGTAACTCATCAACCCATGCTCCCTTTCTAACCTCAAGCTTAGTCTTCAGGATTTGTTTGATGATTTTGTTGATCGCCTCCACCTGACCGTTAGCTTGAGGGTGGTCGACTGTTGAGAAGCTTTTGACAATGCCAAGGCTGCTACAGAATTCCTAGAATTGTTCGCTTGTGAACTGGGTCCCATTATCTGTCACCAACTGCTGGGGAATGCCAAACCTGTAAATTATGTTGTCCCACACGAACTTTTCGATCTTCGTTGTGGAGATCTCAGCCAGTTCTTTCGCCTCTGCCCATTTTGTGAAGTAATCGACTGCTACGACAGCGTATTTGCAGCTCGCTCGACCCACCGGGAGAGGTCCGATCAGATCCATGCCCCAGGGGGATCTTGAAAAATCTCTAGCACTTATCACATTTCCTCACAAGGTCAGTGACATCCTTCTTCATGGTCGGCCAGTAGAATCCCTGTCTGAGCGCCTTCTGAGCCAGGGAGAGTCCCCCAGCATGGTTGCAACAATGCCCTTCATGAATGTCCCTCATCAGCATGGTGCACTCCGGCTCGTCAATACATCTGAGCAAGGGGGCGAGAGGCCTCTTTTGTAAAGAACATCGCCGTAGATATAATACCTTGCTGCCCTCATGCGTAGACGGCAAGCCTCCATTTTATCTTTTGGCAGCTTTCCTTCCTGCAGATAATTGACTAACTGGCTCATCCATGATCCTACCGCCACTGTCAGGGTCATCACTTCCACGCCGGCTTCAGTACTTGGCTCAGGCAAAAACTCCACAGGTATATTCTTGGCACAATCTGTGTCGTGAGCGGTCGCTAGGCGAGCCAGTGCATCTGCATATGAGTTATGGGCACGTGGAATCTGGTTTAACTCGAATGTCTCGAAAGCCTCTAATAACCTCTGGACCTCCTGCAGATATATTGCCATTTTCGATCCCTTGGCTTGGTATTCACCTTTTATTTGGCAGACCACCAACTGTGAGTCGCTGAATATTCTAAGCCGCTCAACCTGCATCTTTCTGGCTAGGCGAAACCTTGCTAACAGCGCTTTATACTTCGCCTCATTGTTAGTCGCTGAAACCAAACTTAAGGGCACAGAGAAACTTACCCCCATCTGGGTTGATTAACAAAATTTTGGCCCCCACGCTCCTTTCGCAGGAAGATCCGTCTACAAAGAGTTCCCAGAACGGTCCTTCGGAGGATTCAGCCTTATCGCCCATAGGACCGGTAAACTCAGCGATGAAATTTGCCAGCGCTTGCCCTTTGATCGCTGGTCTCGGTTTGAATTCAATGCCATACTGGGCAATTTCAATGGCCCATTTGGTGAGCTGGTCGGAAGTGTCTGGTTTCTAAAGAATTTGCTTTAACGGATACCTGATCAAGACTTCAATCTTGTGCGCCTGGAAGTAGGGACGCAGATTTCTAGACGCCATTACCAGACAGTAAGCGAGCAGCTCCATTGAGGTGTATCTGGTATCCGCCTCTACCAGCTTCTTGCTCACATAATAAACGGGGACCTATGCTCCATTTCCTTCTTGCCTTGTCAGGGCCGCGCTCAGGGCGTGCTGATCTACCCTTAAGTAGATCGTCAGAGTTTCCCCCTCATTTGGTTTAGTCAGCAGCGGGATACTCCCTATATATTCCTTCAGCTGTAAGAATGCGACCTCACACTCGTCAGTCCACTTGAAATTCTTGGCCCTCTTCAGCACCTTAAAGAATGAAGCACACTTGTTGGAGGCCTTGGACACAAATCTGCTTAAGGCCGCTATCTGGCCGTTCAGACTCTGAATCTCCTTTACGCTGGTTGGCAATCTCATGTCCAGCAAAGCTTGGATTCTCTTTGGGTTGGCTTCTATTCCCCTGTTATTCACAATAAAACCCAGAAATTTACCCGAGGAGACCCTAAAAGCGCACTTGAGAGGGTTAAGCTTCATCTGGTACTTCCTCAGGATCTCAAACATCTTTTCAAGATTATGGACATGATCGGCAACCTTCTCAGATTTGATAAGCATGTCATCCACATATACCTCCATGGTTTTCCTAATCAGATCCTCAAACATCCTGTTCACCAACCTTTGATAGATAGCCCCTACATTTTTTAGACCGAAGGGCATTACCTTGTAGCAGTATAATCCTTGGTTGATCGTGAACGATATGCATTCTTCGTCTTCAGGGTTCATGGGAATTTGGTTGTAGCCTGAGTAAGCATCCATGAAGCTAAGGAGTTCATGCCCTGCCGTCGCGTCCACCAACTGATCGATCCTAGGCAGGGGGAAGCTATCCTTCGGGCAAGCCTTGTTCAGATTCGTGAAGTCTTCACATGTCCTCCACTTCCCATTCTTCTTTTTCACCAGTATGGTGTTAGCTACCCAGGCTGGGTATTGGACTTCTCGGATGAACTTATTGACCAGGAGCTTATCTACTTCCTCTTTCAAAGCTTCGTTGTGTTCCTGGTTCATTTGCCTCCTTTTCTGGCAGACTAGCCGATGGTGGGGGTCAACATTCAGCTTATGGTTCATCACATTCGGATCAATCCTCTCCATGTCTCCATTGTTCCAAGCAAACACATCTACATTTTTCTTGAGGCAACTTGTCAACCGAGCCTTTACCTCCGAGGCTAAGCTTCTACCCAGCTTAAGACTGCTTGTTATATCTGCTTCACTGACCAGGACGTCCTCAAGCTCCTCTACCGGACCGGTACTCTGATATGTATCGAATTCCCTAGGGTCCAAGTCGTGGCTGATTCCTGATGAAGTGATCGTCTGCAGCTCACGTTCTGGGATTATATCTACTTTCTTCCCTTGAACTCTCTTCTTTATAGTGTCCACATAGCAGCGACGAGCCAGAGATTGCTCACCCCGCACACATCCTACCCTACTGGGAGTTGGGAACTTTATCGTGAGGGTCTTGGTGGAGACGATCATGTCGAGATCATTCATGGCAGGCCTTCCCATCACCACATTGTAAGCGGATGGAGAGTCAATGATGAGGAAGTCTGCTAGTACCGTAGACTGGTGGGCGGCGTCACCGAGAGTCAAAGGTAATTTTATCTGTCCAACTAGGGTGACCGAGTCTCCAGTGAATCCATAGAGGGGTTTAGGGGATGGTTTGAGTTGATTGTCACCAATCCCCATCTAATCATAGCAGTTCTTGTACATCACGTTCACTGAACTCTCAGTATCAATCATGATCCTTTTCACCATTGAGTTGCCGACACGCGCTCTGATTACCAAGGCACCATTGTGAGGGAGGCGGACATCCTGGACATCTTCATTTGTAAACACGATGTCCTCTGATACCTTTTTGGCTTTCTTGATCGATCTACCTGATTCTCTCTGTCCTGCAGGTTGGACGCATCTAGCTTCACGCATAAACCGCTCCTGGGACCTATTAGATTCTCCTACTTCTGAAGGACATCCGTGGATGGTATGAATAGTTCTGACAGAGGGTCCTGGGATAGAGTCTGGCTCCGGTTGATTTTGGATTGGCGGGTCTTGTGAACGCTGGCGGAGGCGTTGCTGCTGGGAGGGTCGCCTTAGGGGTTTAACAACATAATCCCTTAGATGACCATTTCTGATCATCTCTTCAATGGCGTCTTTGAGCGCCCAGCAATCCGAAGTATTGTGCCCTATTTCATTATGGTAGGCACAAAACTTGTTTCTATCCCTTCGCCCCTCAGGAGCCTGAATAGGGGCTGGCCGTCCGAAGTTCTCCCTACTCTTCTCAGTTGCATAGATTCTGTCCTGGGTGTCAAATAAGGCATTATATGTATTATACCGACCTTGAAATCGCGGCCACTCTCACTCCTAGTTTCTCCTTGGTCTTCGCCAATCTCTGGCTTTTTTAGCAATTTGATGGCTTTCTTTTCGCCCTCCAGGGTTACTTCCTCCATTACTCATTTTTCTCCCATGACTGGAACTGTCGGCTTCATGCTTCTAGGAATTGGCTTTCCTGGGATTGGTCACCTCTTCCCACCTGATTTTCTTCTCCGCACGTTCATAAAATTCTCCCAGATCTTTCATAGGGGACTTGTAGATACTCTCGTATAGCTTCCCGTCTTTTCTCAAACCTGACGAGATGGTTGATAATACCCCTTCATCCGTGGGGTTTTCCACACCCGTTACTTCGCGTCTGAACATGTTAATATAGTCTTTTAAGGGCTCACTAGGGCATTGGCAAATGGTGGAAAGATGGTAGGGTGGCGCAAGTCGCCTCTTCAACGCTTTCTATTGGTTCAGGAACTTTTGCTGGCATTCCTCCCAGTTGTTGATGCTGCGGGGGGGAAGGTTTCTGAACTATGTCCTCGGAATATCTCCGAGCATGGTTGGGAATACATGACATTTTACAAGTGAACTTGTCGTTTGGAGGTCCATCTGAATGTTAAAAGCATCTAGATGGTCATAAGGGTCAGAGTTCCCTCTGTACTAGGGAATGTTGGGAACTTTGAATCTCGTTGGGAGCGTTTCCAACTCAATCTCTAAAGTAAATGGGGCCCTTTCCCCTGTCCGGCCCCTTTGTCCCTACACCGCGGGTCGTGTTTTAAGCTGTCGAACCCTCTGGAGGAGTTCTGCCACTAATGTACCCCGTGTCTCGGTTCCCCCAACGGCGGAATGCCTGTCCCTCCTACTCGGGGATCAGTTGTCTTTAGCCCCTTACCCTCCAACATTAGGCCTTGGCCCCGTTCTGTCTACGCGGGCTAGGATTTGGTCATGGATGTGACCAGTTTGCTCCGGTCGGTTTTCATTATTGGCCCGAGAGAGTCGAGCACTAGAATGTATGCTGGAAGAATGAATTGACCCCTCTCGTCCTGATTCCTTGACGTCCCTCCTGTTCGCATCAGGGTCCCTAGTATGCCTCCCTCTAGGAACCTGAGGAGGCTGGGCTTGTGTCCGGATCAGAGTCCTGACTTCACCAACAAACTGTGCGACTGTATTCTCTAGCATCTCCTGTCATCGCTGCAACGCCTGCATGACATCTCCTCCTGCAGTATTGGACATAGGTTGGCGAGTAAGAAGGGGGGGGGAATACCTTTAGTGTCCCCCGTTGTGAGCACGTTAGATGTCTCTGCACCAACATTAGACATTCCTCCAGTAGATATAGCCTGTTGCTGGTCCTAAGTTTCTTGGCGGTTTTCTATTGTGTTGAAGTCCTTGGGAATCCTCCATCTGACCATGGCGAACAAAGAAAGAGCTCTGAAAGCTAAGAAGTAGAAAGGTGACGAAACTGAAGATGAGCCCCTCCTTCTAGCACCAAAAATACTAACGTCGAAAAATGGTTTCCTTAGTCAACGAGGTTATTTTCGAGCCCAAGCTGCAGTTTCGAGTTGTCAATAGAATGCATGCAAAGCAATAAGAATGAGGAGAAGAGATCAGAGGCGAGGGGAAGAGACACAAGGGATTTTTAGAGTGGTTTGGCCCAAAAAGATGCCTATGTCCACTGTTCAATCTCTCACTATTTTGGCATGGTAACGACACTCAGAATCTCGTCCTCTCCTCTTTTTACAATGAAAATCCTCCCATATTTATAGAGGAAGGGGATGAGCTACAATAAAATGGAATAAGACAAAGATATATAGTAGACTACAGTTACAATGATGAATCGCATTTAATGCGTCGGGATCTCAATTAATGCGGCTGACAGTACATTAAATGCGGTCGAATATACATTTGATGCTGCCGAATCCGTCGCTTCGAGGTCTACCCAAGGGAGATTTCGGATGACTGATCTGAACATGTTATGATAGGCTACCGAGATCTTGATCATAGCTTCTGGTTGATATAGCGTGCATGGCACGCTTTGGAGCTGTATTCTGCATGGCACCTTTGACTTCTGTTGACCCACGACCCTGAGGAGCATGGCAGAGATGGATCTTCTAGCAGATAAAATACCAAGTTCATCTGGCGGACAGATGAATGTTCGATGAATCCGGCTACCTGGAGGATTGGAGAGGCGGATTATGAATCAATACCTCTGCAGTTAGTCATGACAATGAGGCAGGCAATATCGCGAGTGAATGAGCCGGTATACAGTCACGCTTAGAGATTAGCGATCAGTCTAGGCGGACCATCTTGGACGAGGAGGACTTGTGAACGTGTCTGATGGATGGCTCCTCTTAGCGAATATCTCAATCAGACAGAATCAACGAACAAACAGGCGATCAATCATGGGGGATAAACTGGAGAATAGGCTTAGCGGACACGGTCAGCGGTCAGCAGTCAGTCTGAGCGACGAGAGCCAACGGTCAGCGATCAGGACCTGTGATCGGACTAAACGAGCAGAACTGACGGATAGACTGGCGAATAGAAACAACGGCCAAAATGGCAGATGGAGTCACCGGTCACAACGAACGCCTAGAATTGGTGTCAGCAGTCAAAATCAACGGACAGGCTGAGCGATAACGATCAACGGTCAAGCCGAGCGATCACAAATGGGCCTCTTTGTCAGGAAGGCGAACTGAGAGAATGACGGATCATTGGGCCTGCACTGTAGATCTTTCTAGGCCCGATTATTCTGATCGCTAAATTATCCATAACAGGTAATTAACTCTTTCTCAATTTACAGTGTTGCCTTTCTAGAAAAATTCCTTCAATGCACACTTCGAGTTACAAGCTGAACCTCACTCTGGTTGACATAGAGCTGAACATAAGACAGTCTTGATCATGGTTGACCAACGACCTGAGAACTGCAATATCAAACTGATAACTCGCTTCCGCGAGCTGGACGTTAGCAGACTGAGCTTTTATCTATTGAGTCAATTCATTGAATTAGTTCGTTGGACTTTTATCAACCCACTTATGCAGTCTAAAATATACCCACAACATATTTCTAATGATATATGTTGTGAGCCTCTGCAAGATTCTCAAGACCCTATGGATATGAATACTTTTGTTGATTTTCCCTGTCGAATCTGTGGGGCTCTCAATCGGATGATGAAGACCATATCAACTGCAACCTTACTTTCTCCCTATAATAATGCATGCATCGAAAGTTTGTTTGTTTTTTTCTGATCATGTCATATATTATTTTCTTTTGACTATCTGATGTAATTATTAAATTTTTTGCTTTTCGGTTTGTCTGTATTAGGCCCACATGTCGGCCATATTGTAAGCTTCAAAGAAAAAATCCTGTTATTATTTCTAAAGTGAAGAAAATTAACTATTAAACAGATGCCAGATTCAATTCACCTAATACGATGAGTTTGAAGCCATGTGTTATGGTCTTGTGGTTTTGACCATGTCTTGGTCAGCTCCATTCAGCTAGTCATCAGCACATTTTAATGCCAGAAGTAGTACAACTATATCAAACTTAATCAAAACGCATATGGCACTTTTCAATCATCCGATTATGGTATTTAACAATAATTATACATAAAATTTGATAATAATTATTTCATTTCTCCTTTTTTTTTTAATTAAAAAAGCATTTTTTTTCACTTGATTGATTATACCAATTATCTCATTTCTATTAGGCAAGATATTCCACCCATCAATCAAGGAATTCCCTCCATCAATCAAGTGACCAAATCATCCAAGAATGACAATAGCATTGCTGTCACACAATCTTAGCAATGTATTGTTGACTATATTAATTTCCGATTTATTCTCATGTATTGATTACATGACTTTTGATTTATTCTCTTTCAATTTATTTCCTTGTATATTTTGATACATTTTGTATAAATATTGATGTATCGATCAATGAAGATTAAGACATTCTGATATTATTTTTTGTTTTTCTTTTTAATTTCTAATCTAAATAGGATTGTTATTTTCACCTAGGTGACTACTATAATTAAAATACAAATTCAATAAACTTATTTTAAGTCATCATATAAGTATTGTAACATTATTGGTATTATCTATTTTCGAATTCAATCCAATCATTTACTTTGACACAATTTAAAGTAATTTTCGACTCATATTTTTGTATTAAAATATGTTCTTGTATATAGATTTCTAGACTGATTAAAACTATATTATAAGCTCAAATAACACATTGTCAAGGGTCAAAGGCGCAACTACTTCCGTTCAAAGTTAAAACTTGGATTAATTAGGAACAGAAAACTAGAACGATAATGATCTAGTGACGGTGTACTAGAACAAATTCTTTATTAGGAAATAAACTTTTCAAAACACCAAATTAACGAAGTAATAAAATAATATGAAAATAATAATAAAATAAAAAAAAAATTAATAGACAAAACAACATACAAAGTCTATGTGGTTCAACCAATAGAAGGGAAACATAAAATTTACAAATACACAAATCCTCATATCCCAGATCTTGATTACACTCTAAGTTACTACTCTTTTTTCTCTCAATTTTAGGATACATAAAATAATGAATGGAGAGGCTTTTCTACAAGCACCTCTAGTCAATTACTCATTAATTATTATTAATTGGTTTCCCTTTTAATCACATATTGTACTGCCTTAAATTTTTCAAACAAAATCATAGTTTATTCATATGTAATATATGTGTCCTCAAATTTTTCCATTGTCAAAACCAAGAATTATTGAGTTTTTGGATTGTACATATAATTGATTAAGTACATTAAATTTTTTGATTTCAGGAATCAACTCCTTGATTTTAGGAATCTATATTTCAGTACATCAAATTCCTTCATTTTAAGAATCCACGGACAACATTTGCTTGTATATAGAAAAAGACAATTTGATTATCATATCCTAGGCTTTAGTCAATAGTTCTCATAATGCTTTTGTGCTTAACTTTGTTTTCACGCAGTTTAGGTTGCGGGACGAGTGGCCCAAATCGTGGATCAATTTATCTAGATCACAGTTAATCTTTATCTTGGTCTAAGTTGCAAGCTCAATTGTCAAAACTATAGCCTTGGATAAAAATTCAGTGAACACTTTGTGAGTGGTCCTAATTGTGGTTCAATTATCTAATTGTTGATTGATTTTGTTAGTTATGATCAGATCTAAACACTTATAACTAATAGAAAATTGTTAAACTATAGTATTTCAGACTTTAGGTTGAGACATTGACACATTCCCTCATGTGTAAAGTTGACAAATGACAGATGTCAAACACACGTTAAACGCCCTCTATCATTATAACATGTGTAATAAGAATTTAAAATAAAAAGAGAAAAAGAGTTTAAATTGGAGACTTCTAAATTTTAATATCATATCAGTTATCATCAGACCCAAAAGATTAAACTAATACGAAATGATTTAACTATAGTATTTAAAACTTGAGATTGATATATTGACAGATTTAATCAAAAGTCCAAATTTCCAAACTACAGACTAGACGATAATCATGCATTCATTTTATACCTGATGGCTTCCAAGCAAATATTCATTTAGCATGTAGAATAGGATTGAATTATTTATGAGTTGAATTAAAGCTGTTGGATCAAATTAGAGTTAGTTCCATCGTCAGAAACTTTTATTTATTATCCGAGTATGTCACTTAGATGACATAAACAGAAACAACAATATCGATCACAAACCTGGTATTGTGATCAAACTACTTCGACAAGGAGCCTCCAATATCGATCACAAACCGATACCTAACATCAGATTTTGCAAGCCTTTTCATGGCTTTGTTGATTTCATCAATCCGGATCAGCTCAATGTCTGCAGTAATATTGTGCTAAGCACAGAAATCCAGTATCTCCTGTCTATCCTTGATCCCTCCAAAGTTACTTCCTCCAACAAGCCTCCGCCCTGTAAATACAACATAACACAATTTGTATTAATTCAATGCAATGCAACACAACAATTCTACCAAATTTATGGAGAAGGTTTCCATTCAGAAGGCTTCAAACATCATTTAGGGTCTCAATTGCGCCATTGGTTTGAAATATAGTCACTAAATTTAACTTGAAAAACCAACTATCAACAAGATTTAGCTCTGCTAGAAGCTGAGAGATAACAAGACTGTTTATCAGGGTTTTTTCTATATTGTATTTTCTGTACTCGCAAAAGTAGACATACATAAAATAACATGTTACCTTGAATTAGGATCCGCTGAGCATGAGATTTGAAATGATGAATTCATTGCAAACTGTCCATCATCAATCTTTCAAAAGTACTATAATTTTAGTTTCTAAGGTGAAGGCTTTAAAAAACTTACCCATAGCTAAAGGAAAAATAGGCAGCCTCAGGGGCTTCTCAACCAGCTTCCCAATTACGTTTCACAGACTAAGTAGTGGAGCCAGGGGATGAACTGCAGATATAGTGTCAATGATGTAAATGCAATCCATGGTGCCCATAGCTGCGTGTGTTATGTCCAACACACATTACAATAATTTGAACAATTGTATTACCTTACAATTGACACTTCCAGGTTGGCTCATTTTAGCAGAATGATATAATCATGGCAACATCAATTTGCAAACAAACCCAAAATATAAAATCTTGTATCAAAAGCTACTCCAAATGGTATTGCAATCATAACCCAAAGAAACAGATGTTATTGCTCGTAATCATCCAATAAAGCAACATTGTCTTCTGATTGCTTTTAAAGTTAATTTATTATATAACTTAAATTTTGCAGGATCAGTGCTAAAAAGAAATGAATCAGCACCAAGTCAGAAATGTACTGATGACATTGACTTTCAACCAAAAGGCCTTTACCAATCTTCACAGCAACATGACCAAGCCCACCAAGTCGCGCTACACCCAAATGTTTGCCAGGCTGATTCATTCCATAGTACACCATTGGGCAGTACACTGAGATCCCCGTACACAACAGCAGTGCACCAGCATCAAGCGGCATGTTATCAGGAATGTGGAGCACACAGTTCTGATCAACAACAATGATATCAGAATAACCACCCTAAGTTCTCGTCCCATCATGAGAAAGGGAGTTACAGGTAAATATCATCGCAGGGTAACAACACTCCAAGCCCTAATGGCAGCTTTTGCATTTCCTGCAGGAGTCCACGATGACCCCAACCCCAGCCTTGTCACCAACTTTGAATTTGTTCACGTTATTCCCGACTGCTGTCACAGTACTAACAATTTCATGCCTACAGAAGAACATTTAAGATATATCATTCTATATCTACATAAAATCCTTGACCAAGCACTAGCAAGAATGCCACAAGTTTATAAATCTTCTAAGATTTAAAAATGCACAAATAAGTTGCTAAGAGCAACGTTTGTGTAATAGATGATGAAAAAAGATGCACAAAGGTTGTTGGCAATTGATGGTAACTACATAAAACAGAGGAATAAATAAATTATTCAATGATACATTTTCCAGAAGACCAAAAAACTTTTAAAAACTACTCAATGCATTTTAAAAATTGTTATGCAAATTTTAGTACTCGCAAGTGCACGAATCTATTGTAAAATAAATTATGTAAGTACGAGGTCGATCCACAGAGATTGAGAAAATATTAATCTAAATCTAAATTTAATTTAATTCTAATCTAGTTAACAATGCTTGAAAATTGAGAATTAATTAAAACTAAAAAAAAATAAAATTCTAAATTAACAGAACAGTACTAAATTGTAAAATTCAAACAATAGATGAAAAATTTGAGGTTCAAAATCCACCATTATCAATTTATAATGTTGTACTATTCAAAATATTATTATCAAGAATTAAAGAAATAACTTAGAAATCAATATGTTGTTTTTTTAGGATTTATCAATTAAACTTTAAAAATAAATTTTATGTAAATTCTTACTTCAAGACTTGAAATTTATAAGATCTAAGTATTATATGTATCCAATATTAAAAAATAAATAATCAAAAATCTTATATTTAAATCTTTCAATTCAAAGTCAAATTAATAAAATAATTTTGTAACAACAAAAAATACTTGATATTAAAGGTGAAACAATTTTTATTTTATCAATTGATGAAACTAAGAATTATTAAACATTAAAAACAAAATTGATAATAATATTCAAACAGTAACATCATTATAAAGTTAATAACGGTTTCATCCTACACCTCAGAAAAGAAAATTAAACAAACATGGTGATAACAAGAACAAAAAGAGAATTAAAACCCAGCATCTTGTCGAAACTGTTTAAGTCCACGTCTGAATCTGCTCCAAATCTCAATTTAACGCAATCCTGCCAACCTGCTCCTCTTTTGACTTGTCTTTTTCTCCACCAAAGCTGCTCTCTTGTCTTCTAATATTTTCTGTCCCCAAGCTCTAGCGGCTTCTCCTTTTTATACTATTGCTACTAGTCTCAATTTGAAAATTGAAAACCGCCTCAATAGTAAGACACCGTTTTTGGTCTTTCCATAAAACTACATAATAAGCTTTGATTTTTTTCTCCCAAAATCTGCTACATTTTTCTTCTTTTCTTGATTTGCTTCCAAATTTGTTTTTTCCTTCGTTGATCAATTTCCTTATCTCAATTAATTTCCTAATTGTTTGACAAATAATTTTAGGCAATAATTGAATCATTGATTGACTTGAATTTTGACTCAATCAAAATTGTAATTTTTCCTCATTCAACACACAAATTAATGAGTACCAAGGTGGGTTGGTTGACAATAATAAGAAGGATCCTTTGCACATTCCGGATGGGCCAATAACAAGATCAAGAGCGAAGAAGATCAAAGAAGCAATGCAATGACTCGTGCAATCTACTTGGGCTAAAAGTGCAATTAGCAAGACACTAACAACATTCAAGATGGGCTCAAACGAGGTGGAACCATCCTTCGTTCATGTAATTGAAGTCGGGGAGAAGACGTTCTAGCATTTGAAGCATTGGACGTGTGGGTTGGCATCATGGCTGTTGGAGTCTTATTGTGTGGGCTTCCAAAGTAATTATTTTTTTTTAAAATAAGTTTATGTGTAATTTGGGCTAGAGTTTTATAATCAAGAGGCCTTATTTGTGACTTGGTTACTGTTCACGTATGAGGGGTTAAGTTGATTAGTTTTGGGTCTCATTTAATTAGATATCATATTAGGTTTATTTTAATTAATGGGCCTTTGAAGCCAATTAGGGTTTGGACCCATTTAGGAGTAGTTTATTTTATTTAGACTTAATATAAATAAGGTAAAACCCTAATTTTATATCAGTTTTCAGCAGCCATCAATTAAAAGAATTGAGAGAATTTGTTTCCTCTTCTTGTTCTTGAATGAACTTAGAACTTATCAAAGGATCAAACCTTTGTGGCATTCCCACTATCAATCCGGGTTCTTGAAACGAGTTTTCAACGGGTCTGGAATAATTAAAATCTGATTCTTGGCTTTCTTGGGGTGTTTATTGATTTGTTTGTGGGTTCTAAGGTTTCAATCCTACGGGTTCACATCAATTGGTATCAGAGCTTCGGTTCCAAAATCAGGTTTGTTTGTTTCATTATCTTTAATTATTCTTAGCTTATGCGTTTAGGTTTACGTATTTTTGAATTCGTCTTTGTTGTTTTCTTTCTTGATAAACTTATTGCATCTTCAATCCTATTCCAAAAAAAAAAAGGCACGAAAATTAAAAAAAAAAAAAAAAAGTGCAGTGGTCTGTTAAAAGAAAACAAAATTGCAGTGGCCTGTTAAAAAAAAAAAAAAAGGCACGAAAATTGGAAAAAAAAAATCAGTGCTTCTTGGATTAATTCTTTAATGATTCTTGGATTGAAAATCTCTTATTGCAAGTGTTATTGTGAGATCGCACATACATAAGTTCCTATTTGGATTTCATGTCAATGAATCGTGTGTAGGTTGTCTCATGTTGATCTGTTCACAAATTAATTTCACAACTATTCTCTAATTCATAAATTTCTTTTTGTTCTTATTTTGTCTTCTTGATTGAGTTAGTCATCTTTTCTTGTGCGCTTTCTTTGATTCCTTCGTATCTTGCTTTTATCTTATTTCAGTCACTGGTTTTAATTGATTTGGACTTTTTGGCTTGTTTCTTGAACTTTTATTGGTGGGAATAACACACGGGTCGAGTTCTTGATTGAGTTCAGTAGTTCTTAAAGAACTTGAAAGAGAAAATAGAGAGAGGAAAAAAAAAAAAGAAGTATTAGAGTGAAACACGAGTGGAGTGCCAACACGTGAGGATTGTGGACATTATTATTTTTCCTTGCAGCTTACATCAAAATGTCAGGCACTAATGACTCAAACACAAGTCCTAAAATTGACAACACATTCTTTACGTTTCAAGCCATACATCAACAATTTGAGCGAATGAATGTGGTTTTTGGAGAGATAAGGGATAGAATGGACTGACAAGATGAAGCTATAGCTAGAATCCAAAGATGGTAGCCTAATCGGGAACGAAATGGTCAAAATAGGCGTGGGCATGATCCTTTAGGTGTGGAAGAAATAGAAACTGAAAGTGGAGGGGAAAATGAACCGGAATCTGAAGTTGAGATGGAAAGGTTTACGCCTAGGAGGGGTAGGCGTGGAGGAAGAGGTCCTAGGAGAAACATTCGGGGTCGAGATGAGGTAGATAGAAACTTTGGGAACATTAAAATGAAAATACCATCTTTCCAAGGTAGAAACGATCCTGAACCGTACTTAGAATGGGAGAAAAAGGTTGAGTTGATCTTTGATTGTCATAACTATTCTGAGGAGAAGAAAGCGAAGCTTGCAGTAATTGAATTTATAGATTATGCAATCATCTAGTGGGACCAACTTACAACAAATAGAAGGAGAAATCTTGAGAGACGTGTTGAAACTTGGGGAGAATTGAAGGCTCTCATGCGGAAGAGATTCATACCCAACCACTACTATAGAGACCTTTATCAGAAACTTCAAAGTCTTACACAAGGTTCACGAAGTGTGGAAGAATATCACAAGGAGATGGAGGTTGCCATGATTAGAGCTAATGTTGAGGAGGATAGGGAAGCCACTATGGCAAGATTTTTGAATGGCTTAAATAGGATATTGCTAATGTAGTAGAGTTGTAGCACTATGTAGAGTTGGAGGACATGGTACACATGGCTATGAAGGTGGAGAGACAATTGAAGAAAAAGGGGGCAGCAAGATACTCTTCGCATTCCACAACTCTGTGGAAATCAAAGTGGGGTGATAATGAGAAGAATGATAGGGTTGTTTCAAAGGGAAAGATTGAGCCACCTAAAGGGAAAGAAGGAGAAGCTATCAAAAACAAAACAAAGGTCGAAGACTAACATTATAAGAATAGGAATATCAAATGTTTCAAATGTTTGGGTATGGGACACATTGCATCTCAATGTCCAAACAAGAGAACAATGATCTTGCGCGACCATGGGGAGGTGGAAACTGAAGATGACAGTGATGATATGCCTGAGTTGGTTGACGCTAGTGATGAGGAGGGAGTGGAATACCCCGTAGAAGGTCAAACTCTTGTTGCTAGGCGTGCTCTTAGTGCACAAGTTAAGGTAGATGAAATGGAGCAGCAAAGAGAGAACATATTTCATACTAGATGTCATGTTAGTAACAAGGTGTGTAGTATGATCATAGATGGGGGAAGTTGCACAAATGTAGCTAGCACCACCCTTATTGAAAGATTAAACTTGCCTACACTAAAACATCCTAGACCTTATAAATTATAGTGGTTGAATGAGTGTGGAGAGGTCAAGGTTAATAATCAAGTTTTGGTAACTTTTACCATAGGGAGGTATAGAGATGCGGTGCTTTGTGATGTGGTTCCTATGCATGCTGGCCATATTTTATTGGGAAGGCCATGGCAGTATGATAGGAAAGTGATGCATGATGGGTTTAAGAATAGGTACAGCTTTGTTAAAGATGGAAAATCCATTACACTTGTTCCATTAACCCCAAAATAAGTTTTTGAGGACCAAATGAAATTGAAAGGAGAGGTTGAGCAAAAGAGAAAGAATGAGGTTGAGATACGAGAGGAAAAAATAGAGAGGAAAAATGAGAGTGAGGTTGAAACATCTAGAAGAAAAATGAGTGGAAAAGAAAATGGAGTGGTGACTGATAAGGGTGAGAAAAGAGAGAGACCACAAGAAGGAAAAGAAAAAGAGTATATAGAGAGGAGTGGAAAAACAAAATTGAGTTTTTTTGCAAAAGAAAGGGAGGTTAATAGAGCTTTCATAGCAGGTCATTCTATGATCTTGCTTGTCTACGAAGAATCGTATCTAAGTCTTGATGAAACTAACCAATCCCTTCCTAGTATAGCTATTTCTTTGTTGTAGGAATTTAAAGACGTGTTTCCTGAGGAGATGCCTAGTGGATTGCCACCCATTAGAGGCATTGAGCATCAAATTGATTTCGTACCGGGGGTGACTATTCCAAACCGACCAACCTATAAAAGTAATCCAGAGGAAACAAAAGAACTTCAAAGGCAAGTCGAGGAATTGATGAGCAAAGGGTACATGAGAGAAAGTATGAATCCATGTGCTGTCGTCCTATTGGTTTCGAAAAAAGATGGAACAGCATTGATTGCAGGGCAATTAACAACATAACGGTAAAGTATTGTCATCCAATACCTAGGTTAGATGACATGCTTGATGAGTTGCATGGGTCATGCATTTTCAGTAAAATTGATCTTAAAAATGGATACCATCAAATTAGGATGAAAGAGGGAGATGAGTGGAAAACTGCTTTTAAAACTAAATATGGTTTGTATGAGTGGTTGGTAATGCCATTTGGTCTCACTAATGCACCTAGCACTTTCATGAGGTTAATGAACTATGTTTTGCGTGCATTCATAGGTAAATTTGTGGTTGTGTATTTCGATGATATCCGAGTGTACAGTAAGAGTCTTGATGAGCATGTTATGTATTTGAGAAGTGTTTTTGAGGTTTTAAGACAAGAAAAGTTGTATGCTAATTTTAAGAAATGTACATTTTGCATGGAAAATGTTGTATTTCTTGGTTATGTTGTTAGCTCAAAAGGTATTAAGGTGGATGAAGAGAAAGTTCAAGCCATTAAGGAGTGGCCAATTCCTAAAAGCGTCACTGAGGTAAGAAGTTTCCATGGTCTAGCTAGTTTTTATAGACGAATTATTAAAGATTTTAGCACTATCGCAGCACCACTCACTGAAATTGTTAAAAGGAATGTTGGATTTCATTGGGGTGTTGATCAAGAAAATGCATTTAATCATATCAAAGATAGGTTATGTTCTGCACCTGTGTTAGCATTACCAGATTTTAACAAAACGTTTGAGATTGAATGTGATGCCTCAGGAACAGGGATTGGAGCCGTTTTGATGCAGGAAGGACGATCCATAGCATTTTTCAGTGAGAAATTAAGTGGGGCAACCTTGAATTATCCCACTTATGACAAAGAGCTTTATGCTCTTGTTAGGGCTTTGGAGACGTGGCAACACTATCTGTGGCCTAAGGAGTTTGTGATCCATACAGACCATGAGTCTTTGAAACATCTCAAAGGGCAAGGTAAATTGAATAAAAGACATGATAGATGGATGGAGTATATCGAGACTTTTCCCTACGTCATTAAGTATAAACGAGGTAAGGAGAATATAGTTGCTGATGCTTTATCGAGAAGGTACATGATTCTTACTTCTATGAGTGCCAAAATGCTTGGATTTGAATATGTGAAAGAAATGTATGCAAATGATATCGATTTTTCTATTGTGTTCATGGCATGTGATAAAGGAGTTCTTGACAAATTCTATAAGCATGATGGTTATTTGGTTAAGGAAAGCAAATTGTGTGTGCCTAACTGTTCTATGCGTGAGTTATTAGTGCGTGAGGTGCATGGTGGGGGTCTAATGGGTCATTTTGGTGTTAGGAAAACATTAGAAATCTTGCATGAGCATTTTTTTTGGCCTAAGATGAGGAGAGATGTCATTCGCATTTGTGATAGATGCGTTACTTGCAAAAAGGCCAAGTCTAAGGTTTTGCCACATGGGTTGTATACACCTTTACCCGTTCCTAGTGAACCTTGGGTAGATCTTTCTATGGATTTTGTTTTGGGGCTGCCTCGAACTAAAAAGGGTAAGGATTCTATTTTCGTGATCGTTGATAGGTTTAGTAAGATGGCACACTTCATTCCGTGTCATAAAACTGATGATGCTCTGAATATAGCTGACTTGTTTTTTAGGGAGATAGTGCGACTTCATGGTGTACCTAAGAGTATTATATCAGATAGAGATGTTAAGTTCCTTAGCTACTTTTGGAAAGTTTTGTGGGGTAAGTTAGGCACTAAGCTTTTATTCTCCATCACTTGTCATCCACAAACCGATAGACAAACTGAGGTAGTTAACAGGACTTTAACACAGCTCTTGCGCACTGTCATTCATAAAAACCTGAAAACTTGGGAGGATTGCTTGCCATTCATAGAGTTTGCATACAATAGGACCATGCATTCTACTACTTCTTATTCTCCTTTCAAAATCGTTTATGGTTTTAATCCACTTACTCCTTTGGATTTGATGCCATTACCTGTTAATGAAAGGGGTAGTTTGGATGGGAAAAAGAGAGCAGAATTAGTGAAGTCACTACATGAGAGGGTACGGCTTCAGATTGAAAAGAAGAATGAACAATATGCATCTCAAGCCAACAAAGGAAGAAGGCGTGTGACCTTTGAACCAGGTGATTGGGTTTGGGTTCACATGTGTAAAGAGATGTTCCCAAACTATAGAAGAACAAAGTTGCATCCAAGAGGAGATAGACCTTTCCAAATTCTCGAGAAAATAAATGATAATGCCTAATAAAATGCTAGCGGATTTAGGGGAGAGTAGCATAATCCATGCGTTTGACGATGAGCTACTCAGAACATATCAACTCATTCATGCTCTGGACAACAAGCTACTTGATAGCATGAGAGATATTGGCATTCAAGGTAAATGCAAGCTTACCTTCGTTTTTCAAGCTGCTCGAGAAGCTGAGGCAGTTCCTGCACCAGAAACTACAGAGATAGTAAAGCTTTTTCTCTGCCAGTGCCCTTCAACTCAATCTGCTCACTCATCAGCTTTCGCTGCTGTTTCCTCTACAACAGCAACCTCTTTCGAGCAGGCTTCTACCGCTACTACTTGTGCCGAGGTAACCACTTTTGAGCCTTTTCGAGACCTCCAAAAGCCCAGGTCCCCACCTCTCAACTAGAAGTGATAAAAGTTGAACATGAGTAGGCGAGGGCTTTTGCTCACGGGGTCCGAGCTGCTCCAAGTGTTGGGGCGAAAAGAAAGTTAATGCCCAAGCATTCTTTGCTCCATCGGTCCCGAGCTATTAAGGGCAAACAACTCGAGGTCGCGGAGATAGGAAACAAATCATAGGCAGAGATGTAACTCGAAGGGGTACTTGGAGGAGTGTATATTGAAGCCATTCTCGACGATCTGCCCAAGGTCCTAGGTACTGTTGCCAAAAACCTAGACAAGGATGGCTTGAGGAGCAATGGCTTATATACTTAGATAATTCGTCATGAGCTGATGGTAATCTACGATGACTCCGCTTTTTTTTTGTTTTCTTACTTTGAATAATAACTTGTAGCATTTCAAACCGTTGTGGGGGCGATAAAGTAGCTGTATAAAGTCATAGCCTTCGAGGAGAAAAATGAGAAGTTTGAGGACGAAAAGAAGAAACTGAAAGATCCTGTCGGGCTCATGACCAAGGAGGTAGAGAAGGCCTATTGGTCAGAACAAGCTCTCATGGCCAAGTTGTATAGTGCCGAGGAGGCCAAGAGAAAGACAGAGCACACCCTGGCTCACGAGGAGAGCACCCATGAGACTACAAGGTCAAATCTCACCGCTAAGATCCTCAAGAGATAAGAGAAATTAGAGAAAAAAAAGGCTGATCTGAATGAAGCCATGCAGTGAGTTGAAGAGGCCAAGTAGTGAGCTGAAGTTGCTGAGAATAAATTAAAGGAAGCAATGCAGTGGGCTGAAGATACTGAGAATGGGGCTGCTCAAACTAAGGTAGAAGCAGAAGTGCGGGTCGCTAAAGTTGAGGAGAAAGCAGAGTCAGACACCTCTGGCAATTTCCTTTTCACCTTATGGGAAGTTCATCCAAAGCTAGACTTCTCATTCTTCGGTGAAAAGGCAATCGCTGAGGTAGAAAAATTCAAAGAGCCAGTTGCCTAATCCTCTGCTGTTCCAACTGCTGTTCCTCAAGGCACCTAGCTCTTAGATGTACCTCTGTAAGATGACCTGGCTCAGGCTATAGCGCCCCCAGACGCAACCTCTCATGACATCCCCCCTACAGCTTGAAATTCCTGTGTTTAGAAACTTTTACAAATTCATGTAACCTTCCTCGTTTTGGAGGGATTTTTACAATAGATACTTAGACCTCGTTTTGAGGTGTTATTACAATTGCTGAATTGATTTGCTTTTGCTTCAATTTTTCCTTGTGTATTTTATTATCTTTGTTTTTTTTTTTTTCTAAGCTTGCGAGCTAAACATAGATTTACATAATAAATAATATTTTAATATAATCTTAAGATCTTATTAATCCAAACAAAGAATTAAATAATTAGCACATGTATGCTAGCTTATATCTCAATTTGCATAACATAATTGAAATATGACCAATTTAAGTTAAGAACTCAATAAATAAATCATCTATGAATAAATATGTCCAGTAAATCACACAGAGTTGCACATCAGTTAACTTGGATGGACCTAACGCATTAGATCTTTTAATTAGATTATATGCCCAGATAGGTCGCACATAATAACTCATAATCTAAAATGAATGGACCTCAGCTAGCACCTTAAATCTAGCAATGAGGCACTTATTAGCCAGAATATACGCCCAGGTAGGTCGCACAAAATAACTCATAAACTAACATGGATGGACCCTAGCTAGCACATACGTCCAAGTAGATTGCACAGATGGCGTTTAAGCCAACATGGATGGACCTTAGCTAACGTATTAAATTCATAAGCTCTTTAGCCAAGCTTATACGTCTAATTAGGTCACACAGATGGCACTGAAGCTAACATAGATAGACCTAAACTAATGTATTGCCACTTAGTGAGAATTAAAGTAGATGCCCAGGTGGATTTCAGACCATGACCTCGCAATCAAGTTGAAAGCATTTTAGTTAGCGTCTAGTTTCGAGTCTCTATGGGTGCTCAGATAAGCTGCAGACCATGACTCATGGGTCAAGTTGAAAGGGCCCCAGCTCGCAACCTATGGCTTCTTAATTCAAATTTCAACTCATTTTCTACTTTACACAGCCCAAACTTTATGTAAAAATGAATAATCAATTGTGTTAGTAAAATTCATGGGAAATCTGGAGCTTTTATTAATTGTAAGAAATCAAAATTACAAAAATAAAATGAGTAAGTTAACAGTCATTGGAAGTAAGGCCGTAAAGTGTTCTGCATTTCAAGCTCGCAGTACTATTACTCCACTCATACTTGTCAAATGATATGCCCCATTCCCCAAGTCTTCCTTGATGATGTAAGATTCTTTCCAGTTCAGACCTAACGTCCCATCACTGGCCTTGCAAGCTCCAAGTAGAATGAGGTGCAGCACGAGATCGCCCAGTTTGTAGTTCCGAACTCAGACCCTTCTATTATAATACCTAGCCACCTTTTGCTAATAGATGGCGATCCTTATGCGAGCTTCTTCTCTTGCTTCGTCCAGTAGATCTAGGTTTGCGGTAAGAAGTTGATTGTTCTCTCATGGATTGAAGGTCGTTCTTCGTTGGTTGGTTACTTCGAATTCTACTGGGATCATGACTTTGGATCTATAGACCATTGAAAAGGGAGTTTCTCCTGTGGTGCTACGAGTTGTTGTTTTGTACGCTCACAACACTTTTTGCAGCTCGTCCACCCATACTTCTTTTTTAGCTGCTAGCTTTGCCTTTAAAATCTGCTTTATAATTTTATTGATCGCTTCAACTTGACGATTGGTCTGGGGATGGTCTACTGTTGAGAAGCGTTTCACAATGTCGAGGTTGTTGTAGAACTTGATGAACTGCCCGTTGTTGAATTGAGTTTCATTATCGGTTATAAGTTGCTGAGGGACTCGAAACCTACAAATAATATTATCCCATAAAAATTTTTCTACCTTTGTAATGGAGATCTTAACGAGTTCCTTCGTCTCTGCTCACTTAATGAAATAGTCCACTGCAACAATAGTATGCTTACATTTTCCACGCCCTGTTGAGGGAGGTCCTGTCAAGTCCATGCCCCAAATCACAAATGGTTATGGACTAACCATCTGCTGTAAGTAACCAAGTGGAGCTCATGGGACCTTTGTAAACTTTTGGCACTTATTGCATCTTTTGACCCTATTGATGGCATTTTGCTTCATTGTAGGCCAATAAAACCCTTACCTTAATGCTTTTTGAGTCAGCAAGAGCACCCCAATGTGGTTCCCACAATGACTTGCATGAATCTCCTTCAGGACCTTCATATAGTCTGGCCCATTTATACATCTCAGGAGCAAAGCTAAAAAGTCCTTTTTGTAAAGTATGTCGTCATAAATACAGTATCTCGTAGCTCGAGTTCGCAGATGATGTGCTTCAAGCTTATCCTCTGGTAGCTTCCCATCCTATAAATAGTTAATTAAGGGACTCATCAACGAGTCCTCTACCATAATTATGACCATCATCTCGTCCTTTAGCTCTGTACTTGGCGTTGGCAGGAACTTTACTGGTATGGCCCAGGAAATCCGAATCTCGAGTTGTTGCCAGGTGAGCTAAAGCATCTGCATGAGAATTCTGAGCTCAGGAGATCTGGTTCACTTTATATTTCTCGAAAGTCCCCAATAGCTCCCGAACTTTCTATAGGTAGACTATCATCTTTGACCCTTAGGTTTGGTACTCATCCCGCACTTGACAAACTACAAACTAGGAGTCACTGAAAATTCTCAACCATTTAGCTCGTATCTCCCTAGCTAAATGAACTCTTGTTAATAAGGCCTCCTACTTAACCTCATTATTAGTGGCCCGAAATCTGAATCTAAGCGTGCAGAGGATTTTATGCATCTCTAGGCTGATCAACAACACTCCAACCCCTACCTTCTACTCGCTAAAAGACCTATTAACATACAATTCCCAGAACAGACCTTCTGAAGACTTAGCTTCTTCTTTCATGGGTCTTGTAAATTTCGCTATGAAGTTAACTAGTGTCTGCTCCTTAATTGTTGACCTTGACTTGAACTCTATATCAAGTTGGGCCAGCTCGATAGCCCACTTAAGAAACGACCTAACATATCAAGCTTCTAGAGAATCTACTTGAGTTGATACTTGGTTAATACCTCAATTTTGTGCGCTTGGAAGTAAGAACACAATTTCCTCAACACTACTACCAAATAGTAGGTGAGCTTCTCTATTGGGGTATACCGTGTCTCAGTATTAATCAACCTCTTACTAATGTAATAGACAGGAAACTGCGTATTGTCCTCTTCCTGTACTAATTCCGCACTTAGTGCTTGTTGAGACACCTCCAGATAGATCGTTAATTTTTCCTCTTCCTTTGGTTTTGATAGGAGTGGAGCTCACCCCATGTACTCCTTTAATTACTGGAACGTCACCTCACATTCCTTTGTCCATTCAAAATTTTTTGCCTTCTTCAATACTTCAAAGAATGGAATACATTTGTTTATGGCTTTGGAAATGAATCTGTTAAGAGCAGCAACTTGGCCATTCAAACTCTGCACATCATTCACCCTTATTAGCATTCTCATGTCTAGCAAAGTCTTTATCTTTTTAGGGTTAGCCTCAATCCCCCTATTATTCACCATAAAGCTTAGAAATTTGCTAGAAACTACTCCAAAGGCACACTTGAGGAGGTTGAGTTTCATCCGGTATCTCCTTAAAATCTAAAACATCCCCTCGAGGTCGCGTACATGATCAACTGCCTATTCAGACTTTACCAACATATCATCTACGTAAACCTCCATGGTCTTTCTAATCAAATCCTCGAACATCATGTTCACCAATCTTTGGTGAGTCGGCACTACATTTTTTAGCCCGTAAGGCATTACCTTATAACAATACAACTCACGATCTGTAATGAATGAGGTATGCTCCTCATCTTCAGGGTTCATTGTGATTTGATTGCACCTAAGTACGCATCAATGAAACTGAGGAGCTCATGACCAGCAATTGCATCCACAAGCTAGTCGATCATAAGTAGTAGGAAGCTATCCTTTGGGCAAGCCTTATTAAGGTCTGTAAAGTCTATACACGCCCTTCATTTCTCATTTTTCTTTTTCACAAAAACAGGGTTTGCTACCCAAGTCGAGTAGTGGGCTTCGCAAATGAACTTGTTTGTCAAAAGCTTGTTTACTTTCTTATTTAGGGCGATGTAGTGCTTAGTTATCATAGGCCTTCTTTTCTGACGAACTGGCTTATGGTAGGGATCTATGTTTAACTTATGCGACATCACTTTTGGATCAATCCTCACCATGTCTTTGTGATTCCATACGAACGCATCTAAATTCACCTTAAGGAAGTCAGCTAGTTGGATCTTTACTTTCGGGGCCAAGTTCTTTCCCAGTTTAAAGCACCTTTCAGCATTTGCCTCGTTGACCTGCACATCCTCCAACTCTTCCACTGGACCTATAGCTTTGTCTGCATCAACTTCCCTAAAGTCCAAGTCGTGACTCACTTTTATAATACTGATAGCCCGCAGCTCGCCTTCTGAAACCACATTTACTTTTTTTCCCTCTAGCTCATATTTTCACCACATCTTTATAGCAGCGACGAGCTAGATACTACTCGCCTCACACATACCTAACCCCATTAGGAGTTGGAAACTTCACTGCAAGGGTCCTTATTGAAATGACCATATGCAGATCATTTATAACGGGTCTTCCTAATACCACATTGTAAGCAGAGGGACAATCTATAATCAGGAAGTCTACGAGCACGATTGATTGGCGATTTGCGTCTCTAAGAGTTAGGGGGAGCCTAATCTGTCCAATGGGAGTGACTATATCTCCAGTGAAGCCATATAAAAGTTCAGGGGAAGGCATCAACTGCTCAGCTCCAAGTCCCATTTGATTATAACACCCCATGTACATTATGTTGATCGAACTCTTAGTATCAATAATCATTCTTCTAACTTCAGTATTCCCGATGCAGGCTTGAATCATCAGAGCATCATTATGGGGCCAGTGGACACCCTTGGTATCTTCTTTTGTAAAATAATCTCCTCAGACACCGTCCTTGCTTTTTTCGCATGTCATTCTGTTAGTGATGTGCCCTAGAACCAATCAACCTTAGGTTGTATTTATGCATATTTCATTTTAATAAAATAATAGTATTATTATTCAGTTTATATTCTTATATTCAATTGCATAATAAAGTTTCTATTACATATAACACAATGTAAAGGAAATTATGAAAGAGTTCATGATATGAGATTCCTGTTCCATGCAAATATGTTTATACTTAAATATCCCTAGTCATAGTATTAATGAGATGGAACATCATTAGTAAAAATAAATTAGCACGTGTTATACTTCTCGATTGGATCGAGCAGTAGTTCTCATAAGTTGATGACATATGAGATGCTTAGAGTAAACATGTGGATGCTTGTTTAGAATGAGTACATTAGATGACCTGATTGTAAGATGATCACATGGATAGTTCTATGTCAGTGATCTCATCTTAACATAGCAGTAGGTGCAAGTATCCTTTGACATGAGATCTCCAAAGTACACTGAGTATCGACTGTCATCCTTTAATGTCATTCCTTATTAACTTGGAGAGTTGACTCGTAAGGTGATCCTTGGGTTCGACATGAGCTATTCGAGCATAGTTGAGTGATCAATAAAGGATTCATCACTTCTCATAGTAGAAGAAGATATCTCACTACCTCTTGAGGAAATCGTTATTCCAGGAATCTCTTATCAGAGTGATCATACTAGTGGAAGAGTCTCCCAAGATATATAATAAGAAGTAACGGATTTCGGAAACAAGAACTAATAAATTCAAACTAGACATGACTTTGTCATTCTAGTGAGAGTTGATACACAGTCCATACTCATAACCAAATGAGATATGTTATGACGAAAGGATGAATTGCACAGTAACTATCTATGGAAAGGTATTGTTCTAACCACTGATAATTTTGGGCATTTGAGTAATCATGATGCATTGCTAGATGTCAATCTTGATCTACTTGGAATCAATTAGTTGATTGGTGAATCATGGATTAAATAAAAAAAGGTTTAATTTAATCTAATCCTAATTTGATTAGGATTATAATTCATTCCGAGTTGCCAACGTGTTCAGATACCTAATGGGTCACACACTTATGTAGCTCAATGTATAGTGTAAAATGGCTATAGAATTTAATATATTAACATGAGATGTTAATATTAGTGGTGATAAAATAAAATAATGGTTCATTTATTTTATTAGGATCAATTTAATTTAATTGACTTAAATTAAAATTGGACCTAAAACTAATGGGTTAGACGAATTTCTAATGGGCTTCGATTAGGGTTTCTTTTCTTTTTCTTTGCCCAAAACTAAGCGCACCAGCAAATTTTCAGATAGCTGTAACTTTAGTGCCTTTAGTTTGGAAGCTATATGAGACATCTTCATGATGTACTCCCTTATGTTCCTTTTTCTATTATACTTCATTGAAACAAGTTTTGCCAACTGGGTATTCGTTTCAACCTTTTCATTTTTCGCAAAACGTTGTTTTATTTCTTCAAGGAACTTCTTAGCACTTTCCTCTTCGGACATAGAGCCCCTAAAAATTTTCGAAATGGAACGTTTCATGATCATAAGACTCATGCGATTAAAACGGTCTCAATTTTCTATTCTCGTCTTTTCAACAGTGGAACTATTCTCATTAAGAGATGGAGGTCGTTTTTCCCGAAGCGCAAAGTCAAGATGCATGCAACCGAGAACAATCATAACGCTCTATTTCAATTCTTGAAATTCGTGCCATTAAGCACAGGAATGGAATTAATATTGGCTATTGTTGAAGCAGAAGTAATTGAATGAAGAACAAAATAAAATACAATCTCACAATCAATAATCATATCACAACACAAAAATATATATATATCAATAATAAATTCATACATGACATGATTAAACGATTCCCATAATGGTAGGCCCTTAAACAAAATACCTAACACAATATTGACATTTAATTTTTAGACAGAAATATCAACTGTAAATGGTACTCTCCGTGTAGTAATCAAATATTGACAATTAATCCTATCAAATAGTAAGTCTTTTTTTGGACCGACTTATTACTCATATGGAAAACCAAATAATTGTCATATATTTATTACCATAGGTATGCCAATTATTTGACCAAATAACAACCTTCTTTTAGGCTGGTCATTATTCGCATAAACAATAGACATACTCATCTTAATATTTCAAAATAAATAAATTTACATTATAGAGGTTACTTTGATAATATATAATTTTAATTCAATTTATTTTAAAATATCAGATTATATATATTAAAAATATATATTTTTTTTCTTTCAATTGAATCCTCAATTTAACGAAGTGAATATATATATCTCACTGTTATCATACGTCAAATCAACCATGACATGCGGCTTGCTTTAAATATATATATATATATATATATATATTCTTGCTTTAACAATTTAAAATAGTGATCATGCATTCGAATCACAAAAAAATATCAAATAACATGACAAGTTGCCACGTATCTGTTCTCATATAAATATCATATGATTCTCTTTATTGACTTTTATACCGTATTATATTATTTCTATGCCTAGCTATTGCTTCCAAATAACTGAATCCACACGGCACAAGAAAACCAAAACAAAACAAAACAAGGCACAGCATCCATTAACTACATATATATATATATATATATATATATATATATATTTTATACTTCTACCGTCCTTTTTTCCAAAAAACAAGAGTCGTGACTTTCAATGCATGGCATATATATATATATATATATTTATGTTCTTCAATAATTTCAAAACAAACAAACACTGATAAACAACCGCGAGCCGAAAAAATATATATATAGTTTTCTTTAACAAGCGATCATCACCTGATTACAGAATTTATAAAATATATATTCTTCAATTGGTCTTTGAAAAACACATCATAATAAATTAAACCAATTAATTTTAATGATTCAATATGAGTAGGTTCTAATATAATTTATTAGATAAATTTTAATAGGTATAAACCTATACCATAATCTAGAAACTCATATTAAATTATTAAGAATTATTATAGAGAAAACATACTTGAATTCATGTTGATAAACTTGAATAGGATTGGATCTTTCACAGTCAAATATTTTTAGTTACTCTGTAGTTTTTCTTTTTGAATGAGGAAGGAGAAAGAGAGCAAAATATTATCTGATTTGACTTGAGGACCATAACCCTTATAACATTCTTTATATACTAACCTAATTAGGTTCTCATTAACCCTAATTTCATTAGTATTAGGTTTCTACACATTAAAGCCCATATCTAATAGATATTTCTAGAACCCAATTAATAGATCACTTATTTTACCCTATTAAAATAGATAGCTCATAATATAATTGTTATTAAATATATAAGCCCATAATAACAAATATAAAATATCCTAACAGTGTAAACTCATGGAGGTTAACAAAATTATACCCTTCCTTAAATTACAATGGAAATTATAATAAATAAAATAGAACCTCGAATATGACTTATCATTTATTAAAGAGTAAAGTAAAACAAAATTGTAATGCAACGAACCTTGTAAGAAGCTTATAATCACGTAGATATGTTTTGTTGTATATGATTCAACTATTAATATAATATTAATGGCAAAGTCATGTGGCAAATGTTAATTGTCGTCATCATCATACCCACATAACATAGGACAAAATGGAAGGACAAATATATGCTTTGTTACATATGATTCAACTATTAATATAATATCAATGGCAAAGTGATGTCTCAAATGTTAATTGTCTTCATCATCATACCCACATATCATAGGACAAAATAAGGTACTAAATATTATCATCGTATAATAGACTAAAATAAGGAAGCCAAAAAAATCATATCATATTATGACGATGCCATATAACATTACCATATCACACACAAACAAAAACTTCGAAAACAATCACGATAACTTTACTATATCAGACAATCACGACTCATAAACAACATAAATAACTTTTAAAGCAATCACATTTTTTTGTAGATTTTGATGTCCTTCCAACGGGATTCCATATAATGAGAATAATCACTTTGTGCATAAACTCCTACTTTGAAGAAATGTGAGGTTCCTCCACGACCAGGCGCTTTGTACTTGAGTTTTCCGTTGATGTAAACCATAACTTTGGATTTGTCCACGTCATGAACCACGTTTAATTTGAACCATTTGTTGTAAACTTTTGGGATTATAATTGCACCCCTGTAGTAGGAAAGTGAGCCCTTGTAAACTCTCAGCATTAAGGTCGTGGCATGGTCACTTGCTCCAAACACTTGCATTATACACACCCCTGAAGTTCCTTGTGGCACGTAACCATAAGCTTCGAATTGCCATACTCCGGATGAGTAATCATATCCCTGAATTAAAGTATATTATAGACAACATCAACGCAGAATTTTGCAAAACCAAAAAATAATAATGATATCGAAATGCTTTATCTAATTTGAACTCTTCAAAACTTTAAATGATATTATAACAAGCTATTATTATAATTGATAGAATTTCAGATGAAGGGAGACCTTCGGACTCTAATACCATATTAGATATCATCAGATCCAAAAGTTTAAACTTATAAGAAATTGTTTCATTATAGTATTTAAGACCTAACACGATCTATCACATGCAATGTGGATAAATGGAAATCTTAACGTATCATAATTTTAAGTTTCAAATAAGATAGTTGAATAACTTCCTATCAGCTTAAACTTTTGAGTCTGGTGATAACTAATAACAATGATGAACCTTTCTAAATGTTTAATGACATAACTTGGAAATAATGACACCCTATTTATAGACATAGAATAAGAAATGGCTAAATATGATAAGATTGCAATGCTTACACTTATACGAATCTCAGTTCGCGGTTTGGTTTTGCTAGCAAGAGAGTGGGGCTTGTCTGTGGAGAACACCCACAACCTGTGAACGCCATTTTTGAAGCTGTATCGCTGATCTCCTAAGACATTATGGGGCTTCTGTAAATGCAAATTTGAATGGTTTAAAGGAACCGAGACAAACCCTTTTGTAGGATCAATGGCTTCCGTAACAGAGACTTTTGATGGATATACGAGCTGAAACAAGGTATAACATGAAACTGCCAAGAGAAAAACAGAACTGGAAGTCATTTTGTGGAAGCTAGGTTGAGAGCTAAAGGAAAATGCAGATGAATATTGACCGTGTGTAAAATGAACTTGCTTGGACAAGTATATATAGATATAACCTTCCTCATATAACGACAAAGTTTATGTGGAATTTTGTTTTCCAGCAAATTATATGCATGGAAACTGTTTAACTAAGAGAATTTGAACTCTACCCACAGAGTTTGTTAAAACACGAAACTCTTTATGTAACAAAACTATTTCTGTAAACAAAACTAGGTATCTATAACACACTACCTTTTAGTAAGAGTGATTAAGTGCCCACTCTGACCCTAAGAGGTCAAGGTTTAAGTCTCATCCTTATTTTTTAAAACACAAGGTTTAAGTTGAGAATTTCCTCTTGGTAGGAGTTACCCTCTATTGAATTGTGAAAGTAGTCATCCGGATCGCACTATCAATTATCTAAATTGGGACCTAGAGTTACCCTTTCCCTCGTAGTAGGAGTAGTCTTCCGAGCCGTGATATCAATAATCTAACTCGGCAAATCCCAACAATCATCTAACCTGTAATTTATCAGTGTTAAAACAAAAAAAAAAAAAAACAAAAAAAATCTATATATGTAGCGACATATTTTGCATGTGATGATGACCTTGTATGTATGATTGCATGGAATATGGTTGGCTTATAGATAATATTTCTCCCACCAACTCATGCAAAAAATATATATATATATATATAATATTGTAAATTATATCATTGAGAATAGTCCAGAAAATAATCGGGATCAAACGAGATTGAACACTAAAAACACGGCTTAGATAACGACTCCCATGTTGGAGAAATCGATCTACACATAGATGAGGAGACTGCCCTCCTATAAGAGGGAGAAGCAAGCACAATAGATGTTGCCACATTTTTGAACCTCCTGGGTATAGAACCATGTCAAGGAAATTGGCATGGGGCAGCTGGCTCCGGTACCATCGGCGCCAACTGCTAACTACCCAACTCATGCAATATTGCCATTGTTATTATCGTCTTTTTCTTAATTAACTTTTTGCAGTATTATAAATTTGGTATTAGGAAAAGGAAAAGTGATTAAAACAGGGCATTTTCATTGATGTGTATTTGAACAGGTATTGTTAGAAATCTTCCACTTCGGTGTCAATTAAAAATCTATCTGTTTAATTATATTTTAATAATAATTATTATTGATGGATTGGTTGTTTTTAAAAAAATATTTATAAGCAAGATTTATTTTATAGAAAGGCGTCTTATCAAAGTTCTTCTCATTATCAGTACAAATTCAACAAATAAGACTTCTTATTGATGTGCACGAGACTTCCAATATCAAAGTTTAGAGAATTCGGTTTATATTTTTTATAGTATTTTTTAAAATGCAGTTTGTTCTTTTTCTTTTTCTCTTTCTCTTTTGAAGAAAAAATCCTGTTATTTCTAAATTGAACAAAATCAACTAAACAGGTGCCAAATTCATCGAACACAATGAGTTTGAAGCCATGTGTTGTTGTCTTGTGGGTTTGACCATGTCCCTGGTCAGCTCCATTCAGCTGGTCATCAGGAAACTTTAATGCCAGTAGTAGTACCAACTATATCGAACTTAATCAAAATCCATTTGGCACTTTTCAATTATCCGATCGTGATATTTAACTATAATTATACATAAAAACTGACATCAATTTGACAATATTTAAAGTAATCTTCTAATTATATTTTTGTATTAAAATTTGTTCTTGTACATAGATTTCTAGGCCGACTAAGACCATATTATAAGATCAAATAACGCATCGGCAGGGGGTCAGAGGCGCAACTACTTCCGTTGAAAGTTAAAACTTGGATCACTTAGGTGACGGTATACTAGAATTAAATTCTTTATCAAGAAATAAATCTTCCAAAACATCAAATTAATGAAGCAATAAAATAATATGAAAATAATAACAACACGAAAATAAATAATAGACAACATATAAAATTTACGTGGTTTATCCAAAATAGGTTACATTCACAGAGTTACTGCAAATCTTCAATCCAAATCTCAATTACACTGAGAGAATAATAATTCTCTAATATTCAAGAGAATCTTACTTTTTATTTAAAGAGTCACACAATTTTATTTTTCTTTTAATTATGAGAATGTGTAAAATAATGAGAGAAGAGATCCTAGTATAGACACCTTTAATCAATCTCTCATTAATTATCATTAATTAGTTTCCTTTTTAATACACATCATACTGCCTTAAATTTTTCAAACAGAGTTATAGTTTCTTCATATGCAATATATGTATCCTTCAATTTTTCCACTGCCAAAACGTATAATTATTGAATTTCTTGATTTTGCTTATAATTGATTCAGTGCATTAAATTTCTTGATTTTATGAATCAATTTCTTGATATTAGAAATCGATATCTCAATGCATTAAATTACATGATTTTAAGAATCCAACTACAGCATTTTTATATAGAAAAGGACAATATGATGATCCCATCCTAGGCTTTAGTCAATAGTTCGGATTATGCTTTCGTGCTCACTTCGTTTTCATATAGTTTAGGCTGTGGGTGAGTGGTCCAAATTGTGGTTCAATTATCTAGTCGTTGGATAGATTTAATCACAAGTCCAATTTTCCAAACTACAGATCAGACGATCATTATGCAGTCATTTTATACCTGATGGTTTCCAAGCGAGTACTCTTTTGTCATGCAGAATAGGGTGGTTTTACTACTTATGAGTCGAATTAAATTAAGCTGTTGGATAAAAATTAGTACTAGTTCCAATGTCAGAACCTTTCATTTATTATCAGAATATGTCACTTAGATGACATATACAAAAACAACAAAATATGGATCACAAACCGGGTATTGTGATCAAACTACTTCGACAAGGAGTTTCCAATATCGATCACAAACCGATACCTGACATCAGATTTTGCAAGCCTTTCCATAGCGTTGTTGATTTCATCAATCCGGATCAGCTCAATGTCTGCAGTAATATTGTGCTTAGCACAGAAGTCCAGCATCTCCTGTGTCTCCTTGATCCCTCCAAAGTTACTTCCTCCAACAAGCCTCCGCCCTGTAAATACAACATAATTTGTATTAATTCAATGCAAAGATCATATTTAAGATACACAACCATTCTACCGAATTTATATAGAATATTGTTTTTGGCTTCAATATCATCTAGGGTCATGGGTCATGATTGCACCGTTGGTTTATAGTATAATCACTAAATTTAACTTAAAAAACCAACTGTCAACAACATTTAGCTGTGCTAGAAGCTGAGAGATAACAAGACTGTTTATCAGGTTTTTTTCTATATTTTATTTTTAGCACTCGCTAAAGTAGACATACATAAAATAGCATGTTACCTAGAATTAGGATCCACTGAGGATCAGATTTGAAATAATGAACTCATTGCAAACTGACCCTCATCAATCTTTCAAAAGTACGATAATTTTACTTTCTAAGGTGAAGGTTTTAAATAACTTACCCATAGATAAAGGAAAAATAGGCAGCTCCAGGGGCTTCTCTGGCAAACCAACCATGACCAGCTTCCCATTTAAGTTTAACAGACTAAGTAGAGGAGCCAGGGGATGAACTGCAGCTATAGTGTCAATGATGTAATCCATGGTGCCCATAGCTGCCTGCATTATGTCCAACACACATTACAATAATTTAAACAATTGTATTACCTTACAATTGAGACTTCCAGGTTGGCTCATTTTAGCAAAATGATAATATAATGGCAACATCAATTTGCAAACAAACCCAAAATATAAAATCTTGTATCAAAAGCCATTACAGATAGTATTGCAGTCATAACCCAAAGAAACAGATGTTATTGCTCGTAATCATCCAATAAAGCAACATTATCTTCTGATTGCTTTTAAAGTTAATTTATTATATACCTTAAATTTTGCGGGATCAGTGCTAACAAGAAATGAATCAGCGCCAAGTCTATCAATTGCTTCACTCTCCTTCTTCGGCGATGTACTGATGACAGTGACTTTCAACCCAAAGGCCTTACCAATCTTCACAGCAACATGACCAAGCCCACCAAGTCCTGCTACACCCAAATGTTTGCCAGGCTGATTCATTCCATAGTACACCATTGGGCTGTACACTGTGATCCCCGCGCACAACAGTGGTGCACCAGCATCAAGGGGCATGTTATCAGGAATGTGGAGCACATAGTTCTGATCAACAACAATGATATCAGAATAACCACCATAAGTTCTCGTCCCATCACGAGAAAAGGAGTTATAGGTAAATATCATCTCGGGGCAATAACACTCCAAGCCCTCATGGCAGCTATTGCATTTCCTGCAGGAGTCCACAATGACCCCAACCCCAACCTTGTCACCGACTTTGAATTTGTTCACGTTATTCCCGACTGCTGTCACAGCACCAACAATTTCATGCCTACAGAAGAACATTAAGATATATCATTCTATATCTATATAAACTCACCAAGCACTCGCAAGAACGCAACAAGTTTATAAAACATTAAGGTTTAAATATGCACAAATAGGTTTCTAAGAGCAATGTTTGTGTAAAAGATGATGAAAAAAGATGCACAAAGATTGCTAGCAATTGATGGTAACTACATAAAACAGAGGAATAAATAAATTGTTCAAGGATGCATTTTCCAAAAGACCAAAAAACTAAGAAAAACCACTCAATGCATTTTCAAAATTTATGATTAACAGAGCTAGCTTGACTTTGGACAATCCATATGTGGTACTATTTGATATTATAACAACGATGAGAAATTATTCTACTTGTGGTTTGAATGTTTAGCTGTTACTGACTTACACACAAACATGATACAAATTTTAATTTGAAACACTCTAGCCCCCCAAAAAAAAACTTCATCAATACTCATTCTCATTCTCAACAATAATATTCCCCAAGCAACAATTCCATTAGTACTATTACATGAAACAAGACATATACAAGTCGCGGCAGGGACACCAACGAAACAATACTTTTTGATTCTGACTGTTTCAAATGTCCATGCAAGATTCTTAACCGGATGAAAATTTGGGGATTAATACGGGATAAGCGCCATACCCGAGGACAACAGGGTAACGGGTTATGCCCCAATCATTCCTGGCAGTATGCAGATCAGAGTGGCAAACACCACAATATAAAATTTTGATAGTTACATCATCTTCACCAGTATCTCTGTCAAAGTCACAAACAAAATTTTAGTAAACAGCCACACAACTTCCATAAAGACAGATGGTAACTTTGAATCAAATAAATTGTAAATCTAATAATTTTTATCTCAACTGCTACAAGACAAGAGACAACTTAACATCAATAATAGTTATATAAGCTAATTGGACCATGCAATCCAATTAAAATTTTCATGGACTACCCATTACATCAATAATAGTTACACTAGCTTTTGCTTAAAACAACCCGGTTTAGAATTATTTGAAAAATATCTCGAAGAAGGTAATCTGAAAACACCATCTTTAATTCAAAACAAGCAACAACCTTTCTTCACAAACTCATCACCTCAAACACAGAAAAGTTGATCCAATTTACATGTATCATCCTTTTACCATATACAAATTTACAAACCACAAACACTTGCAGACAAATTAAAAATATATATATAGACGAGGAAAAACAAAGATGACAAAAAAAGACAAAAGATATACCTTCTAGAGAAATTGAAAGGGGAAAGAGTTCCAGAGTTATCTCTGGCAGCCCAACCAAAAGCCTTTTGTGGGTGTTCTTCTTCAGGTGATTTTGCCATTTTTTTTTTATCTCTCACTTTCTCTTGATCACTTCCAGATTCTGATGAACTTTAACGTACGTGGCACAAGCCACAAACTTAAAGTACATGCAGGGGTAGAAATGGGAATAGAACAGCCTAGCTGCACACCATTTTATTTTATTCTTCACGTTATGTTAAAAACCGAGATGTATCTGTTTTGTTTACACTAGTTTTAGATTTTTTTTTTTTTTTCTTTTTGAGAAAATGATTTTCCATTTTTGTGATGATATTGAAGATATCTTAACTAATTTATTTTCTTTGAATTTACAGTGTTTAAAAAATTATTTTTTCCTTTTAAGAAAATGAATTTCTATTTTCATGATGATATTGAATATATCTTAATTAATTTATTTTCTTTGAATTTATTGTGGTCACCATACCACTTCTGTTATTAAAGTGTCGTTCAATTTTCATGATGATATTGAAGATATCTTAACTAATTTATTTTCTTTGAATATATGGTGGTATGGTGTTGGAGTGTCATTTCATTTTCATGATGATATTGAAGATATTTTAACTAATATATTTTCTTTGAATTTATAGTGGTCACCATGCCACTACTGTCATTGGAGTGTCATTCCTTTTATGTATTTTGCTCAGTGATTATCTAAGCCAAGGAAAAGTTATAGTGGGTTTGAAATATATTGATGTGGACTCATGACATGGAGTTTCCAAAGTTGGCATCCAGAAGCAAGTGGGGTAGTCAATACGCAAAAGCTAATATGGGAATATGATGTGGAAGAAGGAGAAACGAAACAGTGGGAAGCACCTGGAAAAGCTAAAGTTGGTAAGTTGAATCTAAATATAATGTGCGGGAGGTGGATCCATATGCGTTTTTGATCTCTTTAAAAAGGAATTATTGCAACAACACTTTGGCCTTGTTTCGTTTTTCCATTTTGCGGTTAATAACCCTTCATAAATATCTTATTAAATTACTTTATGTGATTTTCTAAATAATTAATTTCTAAATTATTGAATTATAAAAGTGAAAATTCTTCACTTTTCGCTTAATAAAATGCTAAATTAAATATCGGTGGTTTTTATTCCTAAACTAGCTTTACCAGTTTTATCTATTCGCACCTTTGAACTTATTTATAGGGGCAGAGCCAAAATTGTTAATTTGGGGACCAAATAAGAAATAAACATTTAAGGTTATACTAAATAAATGTAGTAATATTCAACCATAGATATAACACCATTAATTCTTACTGTGAAAAATAAATTGGTAATTAAATGGGATCTAAATTTATGGATCAAAATGGAACTCTTCACTCTTTTAAATCTTAAGACCATCTATAATTGAATTTACATTAACTTTTTTGAGATTTCGTAAGTTGATTTTTAAAAGTTGAAATATTGAAATGAAATTATTTACTTTTTTAAATCTCAAAATACTTAAAACTATGAGTATGAAATTAAATGGCTAACTTTGAACTTTTAGGGGTTATTTTTTTTTTTAATTAAGATTTATTAGTGTTAAATTGTATCTATTAAGTTGTTTTCATTTTTTTTTTTTTTAAGTGGTCAAACCACTTAAAACTATAAAAAATAAAAAAATTAAAAATTAAAAAACAATAGAAAAAATTAAGTAAGAATTTTTAACTTTTAATTTAATTATAAATCACTTAGTGATATTTAAAAGTTTTTATTCCAAATCTATCCTCCTCAGAATAACAAAATTTCAAATTAATCTTAATTTTATATTACTCAAAATTTTTTTTCTTTTTTTTTTCCTTGATACTTATAAAAAATATATTTGAAAAGTAAACCTAAATACATATAATCCCAGCTTATCTTGGAATTAAATTAATGCATTTTAATTTATAATTTAAACATTCATATTTTTTAGTTATTTTCTTAAATATATTAATATATTAAATATATAAATATGGTTAATATCACTATATTTTTTTAGTCATATTTTAATTATAAATAAAAAAATTATTAATATATATAAAAAAATATTTTAGAATTTATTAAATTATTTATTTTCAGATGTTTGTATTAAAGTAATTAAAATTACATAACAATAAATAGTATAATGGTATAAATATCAACTTACTAATTTTCAAACAATTTTAAATTTAAAAAAACAAACAAGTTTATAATATATTTAGAGGTAAGGGAAAAAAAAGCAAACATATTATTTACATTTCAAGTTTCAGATATTATTCAATTTTCAGTCTTCAATAGCATTGTTCAGTGTTCATATGAAAAAATAAACGACCTATTATTTCAAATAAAAATATTAATAAATTATTTAAATATATCTTTTCATTAAAATAATAAAAAAAAAATCTTCTAGTAAAAGAATAAATATACTCAAGAATAAAGTATAATGCAAGAAAAAAAAGTGTCCTCAATGATGGAACACAATTAAAAAGGGCAAAATTCACTTTAGTTGTTGTATTTCGATGAAATATTACATGTTTACCCGTGAATGTAATTTTAGTCTCAATTATAACTAAAGTTTGAGAAATTAAGTTGATCATTCTATTAGTTGACCATTAGTCAAATTTAACAGTTAAAAATATATTTTGATCTTTTTATTTTACTAGCTATTTAAAATTTAAAAAAAAAATTAAATCTCCATCATCCATCATAATTATGATGGGTGAAGAAGATTTAAAGATAAAAATGAAATAAATTAAACATTTTAAATATTAAAGAAAAATCAAATTGCTCAACTTCTTCATCAAATTAAACAAAACCTAAACACTTTTCATCCTCATCTTCATCAAATTAAACAAAACCCAACCATTCATCTTCTATCCCTTTTATCAGATCAAATAACCTTTATCCCTTTCAACAAAAGCGCCTAACACAAGCCCTTGTTCAGATGCTCAAAACTAATCACAATGATAGAGCCAATCACACCAAAAACCAACATCTCTCTCTCTCTCTCTCTCTCTCTCTCTCAGCCGAAGTTTTAGGTTCAATCGAACTCAAAACTTCAATTTTATGTTCAACCAAACCCAGAACCAAAATTGGTTTTGGATTCGATCGAACCTAATCCTCATGTTTTGGGTTTAATTGAACCCAGAACTAGAATTAGTTGATTGTGTTTTATTGTGTTTCTAAGTTTCTATATGATTGTGTTTCTGGGTTTCTGTATAATTGTGTTTGTTTGGTTGAAGAAAAAGAAGAGGCAACTAGATCCTAGATAAAGGTGAAGGAGATAGAGATGGAGGAGATGGGTGGAGATCCCATATAGAATTTGTGCCATCCATCAAATTTGTTGGACAATGGAGATCTCATCTCCACCTTAAGAACTTTTTTTTTTTTTCTCATTTTAATTTTTTTGCTTTTTTTTTTCAATTTAAAAAATTTGTTTCATAAGGTAAAAAAAATTCTAGTTATTTTATATAAATATTTTCATTTATAAAATGATGATACAACAATTCATAATTGGTGTAGAATTACTTTAATTATTTTATTTTAAATTTTATTGGACATATGTTAGATTCTCATGGTGGATAAACTAGGATAAAATGATTAAGGACATTTTAGTCTTTATACAATTGTCATCATGTTCGACTGTTAGCTAAACAGCCAGAGGGACTAATTTAATGAATTTATCAAATGCTAGAGATGATGAAGACTAAAAACACACCTACGAGTAAAAAAGTAATATTTCGTCAAAATTGAGGGATTAAAGTGAAAATTTTCCAATTCAAAACCATGAAAACAAACGTTACCCACTAAAAGTTTTGCCCATTAAGGCTATGTTTGGCACGGGAAATTGAAATAGAATAAATTAGATTTAATTGAAATAAAATAGATTATATTGTATTGGAATGAAAAATTACTGTACATGTTTGGTAGAATTTAGAATTACATTAAAATTATATCATATTATGTTTAACGTAGCTTGAGATTGAATTGGAATAAAATTAATTTAAATTCTTTATTATATAAAATTAATTTTATAAAAAATCCTAAAAAAAAAAAAAACAACCTATTCATCATGAACCTACTGTCTTCAACATCATCAACCCACAGTTCATCAACATCATTATCTCCCACAACAATAACTTCATCACCATAATCAATAACAACAACATCCATCAATATAAAACATGAACTTAAAATATATATATATATATATATATATGTGTGTATATATATTTATATATATATAATGGGGGCTCTGGTTTTGGGTTTGATCAACCTAGAGCCATGTGTATATATATATATATAAAGGGGGCTCTGGTTTTGGGTTTGATCAACCCAGAACCATGTGGTTGGTTCTGACTTCATCAAACCTAGAACCATATGGTTTTGAGTTCCCTCAAACTCATTGAAAAAAAAAAAAAAAAAAGTAGTAAGTGAATTGATTTTATGGAGGTGTGATGAGAGAAAGAGGAAATGTGAGTGAAAGATGTTGAACTGAATTATATTATATGTGCATATATAGGAAGCTGAAGCCTTGATCTGTTAGTCACTTAGTTAAGTTATAACTAACTTGCACCTCAACTGTTTCTCATCCGATAAGAAAAACTCAACTAGCAATCTATTCTTCCTCTTATAATTGATTGTATAGAGGATTTGTTTGGAATAATTTTTACTTTCGATTTTTGACAATAAAAGAAAAAAAGTAGAAGCCTGAGTTTTTGTATTACCGTTTGGATAACACATTTCTAAAAAGCTTTTGTATCAAAAAGAACTTTTTAAAATGTTTGATTGAAATATTGTAAATTTTTTTTTTAATTGTAATTTGACCTTTTTATCCTTGCTTTCAACTCCATCTAGCTACTAATACAATTTATTAACATTTTTTTTTTTTGGAATGACAGTTTATCCACATTTTGAAACTTATTATTAATGAGAATCCAATTTATTAATAAAAACAAAAAAAATGAAATAAATTTAATATTTTATCCTTTTTAATATTTGAATTATTAATGAATACATTAAAATTAAAAAATTAAAAAAAAAAATTAGTTCGGTCAACAGATCTAAACAATATGGTGGTGACTTTTTTAAAAAGCAGTATAATAAAGAAAAAAAAAACAAACGGGTGGATTTAATTAAAAATCTCAAAACAACCACTAACACATGGATCTAATTAAAATCTCAAAACAACCACCAACACAGGTTTTTGTGTAACACCCTTCACTCGATCTCTCATTGGAATGAGAATCGAGACGAAGGATATTACGTTACTTATTAAAAATTTATTTTAATTTATATAAAATCCGGTAGAGTTTCATCTGTTTTTTTGAAAATCCAAAATTTAAAAACTTGTAAAGGAAAAAAACAGGTAACACTTCTAAAATAATTCTTTCTCAATTTCTATTCGGACCTCATATCCATTTCTAAACCCACTTCTCCACACAAACATTTATGATGATCATTTCATTACAAAAATCCCATGTCATGGAAACTAACACAAACTCGATTCATAAATACCACTTAATTTACAAAATTTAGTTTTAATATGAAACCTTACAACTTTATACAAATTATCCTGTACAAAAGTTTACACATTATGGAAATATAAACTTTCGTGATCATGCATATGATATATACATATGTGGTACAAAATGATCATTACCCAAAATGAGGATGGATGTGACTCATGAAGAATGCTACAGATATATCGTCTTCGGTCTTTATCTACAAAGCTCAACTTAACTATCTGTGCGTGATAAATTCAACACGCTAAGTATTTTTACTTAGTGAGCGTATACCTAAAATTGAAATCATAATTATTTGCAAATAGACAACATTATAATATAAATAAACTCACAATTATCAAATCTTACACGATAAAAATCACAATGAATCTCATAAATTAGAAATATTTCAAATTATCTTTTCGAAAACCATTTATCATGCATATTTAGATTATTACCCCTAATACGTTTCTAAAGCCATTTGTAAATTCTGACACGATATCTTGAGTCGAAAACGAGTTTTTCCTACCATCGAACACTCGAAGCCTACCCGCTAGATCACATTCGCATAAGTTTACAATTTCGGGATCGGACACTCGGTAGCTCTTAAAGTTCGTAAATTAAAACCAATATACATTCATGACGGCGCAGTACTACTAATAATCATCCTATTGGCATGCTAATTACTAATCCCTACCTACCGATGTCTAGGTTCACTCAAACTTTCGACATTTTTCAAAATTATAAAATTTTCAATTCAAATACAATTTTAATCATGTAATTATTTAATCACATTTTTGTATCCTTTTTCAAAATTCTTCGGAGCATCACTTTAGACCATTTCAAATGACCATTTTGCCCCTAGTTTTAATATCAATGTTTATCAAAACCCTTCCTATCATCCTCTAGCAATCATTCGGGTAGATTGGGGTGGTGTATTTTTCAAACTTTCTTTTCAACTTAATATTTCATCATCTAAACCATTCAAATGCCAATAAATTAACACACATATGAACATGAAATGACAAAAATACCCCTTGATCCAAATCTAGCATACATTTGGCTAAGGAAATAAATTTTTAAAACTTTCTTTTTCATACACTAATCCATCACATAAATCATTCAAATATTATTTGATTAACATATAAATAGACATGAAATGACAAAAATAGCCCTAGATATCTTTCTAGGGTTTATTAAGCTTATTTTTCAAAATTTTGTTTCCAATTTATTTTCTATCTCATGCATCATTCAAAACACACTCAAATAACATATAAACAACATCCAAATATCATTAACAAGTTAATTGAATAAAATTCATGAAATTTTAAAATTTCCAAACACTAAACTTTACTAATAAAAATAAATTTGCAAAGTAAGTATACACCAACCTTTTGGGCTTGATTTTTAGCTTTTTCACACCTTTAAAGAGAGCTTACAACTTCTCCTTATCATTCTCTTGGCCCCCTTTAGCAAAATCCTCACTTAGGGTTTTCAAGAATGCATTTATTGATATTAAAAGCAAATCATCTAACTTAAATGCAAACATTACTAGCTATTCATGCTTAGGAGCGTATCCACATGCTTATTAACCTCCCCCTAACTCTCAAACAAAAAGCCACATCATATACTTTGAATTTGCAACCTTACTAGTGAAAATCTAACTTAAGATCTTGATGAGTTTTGGTGAATTTGATGACTTAGATATGTAGATGAGGTAGAAAACAAGTTAAATGAATGATTTGGTAGCTTAAAATGAAAAGAAAAATGAGAGAAATAGGCTAGGGAAGGAACGGCAAAAGGGAGGAAGAATAAGTGTCTTGCAACACTAGGGTTTGACTTTATATACTAATGATATTTGCCCTTAATTGCCCTTTTTACCCCTAACTATCTTATTTATTACTCTTTTATCCTTGGTTATAAATACTTGCTTCCTATTGGTCAAAAATCCAACTCATAACTCCACTAACCATTTTAACATCACTCTCGCTCACTTTTCCAACTATATTACATCACTTTTAACTTTTGTTTTGTCAATTTCCTATTGGTCCATGCTTAAATCCCATGCAATGCATTCTAATTGAATCTCGTTCTCATCCAATCATATTTTTCCATCATTTAATTTCTCTCAATTAATTTCTAACTAAATTCCTACTTATAAAATACCTCCAAAAATATTTAATCCCTTAAATCGAAAAAAAAAAAAAAAAAAAAAAGCTCACCCTAAATGCATAAATTCTAGATTAAATTTGACTTTTACATACAAATTTTAATTTAACAATACTAATCATGTCAGAATAAAAATTCGAGGCATCACATATTGAGTTTGGTACAATTTCTAGTGTAACTCACTTGTAGTTCTGTTCGATGCAATTTTTGTTTTTATTTTTGAGTCGGACTTAGCATGGACTGGTGGCAGTTAACTCACTACAGGTAAGTATACAACTGGTGCACCACGCTTGTGTTGACACAATCTACAAGAAGAAGCTTTCTCTGATTTGATGGTAGGCGAGAGATGTGAAGTGGAGTCATTTTTAGTGGGGAGAGGAGAGAAATATGCAAGATCTAAGAAAGAAGAAAGAAATTTTGGTAGGATATAAAAGGTAATTTGAGTTTATGATACACTATTATAAAGGTAAATTTGGGAATGTGAAAGTTTCATTAAAACTGAAAACAGCTTCGCATGTTTTCTAAAAGCTCTTCCTTTCAAAGCACTGGGGGTGCAACTTCAATTGGAAGAGCTTTTGAACTTCCGAAGCTCTTTTAATGAAAAACCAAACACTCCCCAAAATAGCTTTTAGGTTTAGGAAGAGCTTTTGGAAGGTTTGAAAGCTATGTCAAACAGGCACATAGTGTCTTACTTCACATGAAATGAATGATTAAAAACACACTTTACCGATCAATGAAAGGTTCCATCACTTCTCTCTAGTTGCTTCCTGTTTTACATTTTTTTGACTCAGATTTTCAAAAAAAAAAAAGATAAATGGAGGTGTAAGAAAAGAAAAAGAAGATAGGAAATGAAAAATCCTATTCCTACCAAAATCCACCATTTTGATTAAGAATGAAGATTCCCAATTGATTAGGAATGAGGTGAGTTTAAGATATTTTAAATCTCAATCCTTTGGCTCTCCAATTATGAGATTTGAGAGTTTGAAATATTTTGAATCTCAAATACATTTCAAATCTCATATTCCAAACGTAGCCTAAAAGTAATTGGATGCAAAAGATTGCACTATGTTGCATTGGCTGGGGGTTACACCTTGGAAACTTGGAGAAATTTTATTGGTTAATAGTTGCATGCCTCCGACCCTACTTATTTACCACCCTTGACTATATTCTTACTTCTAACATTAAAGATAATTTTGTAGCCGAAATTCTTTAATTTAACAACCATATTAACATACTTATCATTTGGCTCTCCAATTATGAGATTTGAGAGTTTAAAATATTTTGAATCTCAAATCTTATATTCCAAATGTAGCTTAAAAGTAATTGGATGCAAAAGATTGCACTATGTTGCATTGGCTGGGGGTTATACCTTGGAAACTTGGAGAAATTTTATTGGTTAATAGTTGCATGCCTCCACCCCTGCTTATTTACCACCCTTGACTATATTCTCACTTCTGACATTAAAGATAATTTTCTAGCCGAAATTCTTTAATTTAATAACCATATTAACATACTTAATAGGTTTTCAAGTCAATTGCTTTAGATATTGATGACTTGCACTTTATGAAATTAAAAATATATCAAATTTGTAAGTTCCACATTTTGTATTTGGCTTATTTTATAACAAAATGCTTTTGTACGCATTATTTAGCTTCATAAGTTCGAGTTTGAAATAGAAGATCAAAGATGAAGCTTGATTTGATGATTAAAGGTTAGGTAGACTTATGATGGGTAAATTCCTAATGCATTAATTACAATAGGTCACGTGCAAGTATACACGGTCACAATGTAATATAATGGCAAATCAAGGTCGTTCCCACAGAGACAATTGCTAAATTTTATATATCAATTACCAAAATTGATTGAGACAATTTTATTCAAACTATCAAAACTAAAATAGAGGTGAATAAAAATATAGTAAAACGGAATTAAAAATTAAAAATTAAATAAACAACCAAATTAAACAATGGAACTAACAGCAGATTTATAGATCTAAGGCACAATTTCACCTTTTTATTCCATCAACCTATTCTCATTTTATTCTCACAAAAGTAATGACTTTTATATTGCAATTAATCGGGTAAAGTTCTAAATCAATTACCAGCCTCTTTCGATCAGTCAAGTAATATTATCCAGAATAATTAATCTATTATATGTCTATATAGATTAAATTAATCCGAACTCATTAAGTTTCACTTACCCACATATGATTACACAATCCTATAGGTATATGTCTATCCTATACAGATTATGCTATTATATTGTCGTCTAACATATGATACCTTTGTCAAGCGCATCATAGTCACCGGATCTGTCAATTAACAGGCCTTATTTGATTGACAGTATTAAAATCCAATAGAATAGAATACAAATATAAAAGAAAACAATCATCCATTAATCCAAAAACTCATTGAATAGGTGATGAAATAAATCGGCTACATCGTAGCCTTAGAAATTGAAATTAGTTCGACATGAAATTGAATAACACAGCGTCTAAAATTGAATTAACAATAATCGACATTGAAACAAATAATAAAAAGATGAAATAGTCACTGTGTTGTTGTCTGAGATGTCTCGTTCTCTGAGTGCTTTGAATGTTGACGATGACAAGATCTTAGTAAGACTCTCTTTCTTCAACCCTCTCTGCTGTCGGCTGCTGTCCACAAGAAAGATCAATGAAAGAAAAACCCTAAACTTTTCTCTCTGCCCAACTTCCCCTTCAAACCCTATATTTTTTTCTCAGCCCAAAAGTCCCCCCTTTGTCTGCCGAAAGAATGAATTTATATCAGAGGAAAATATTTTTCAAGCATTAGTTGACTTCCTTGATTCTCTGTCAATTGCCTCCAAGATAATCTTTACGAATACCATATAGTGATCGCTGAAATCTCTGTTTTGAATGCTCATGAAATTAATTTTAAGATTTTCTGCAAGCCCGCTTGAAACTTCCTTCCAAACCTTGATCCATTGCCTAAATTATCTTCCACAAATCAATTGAGAAATTCTTGGTGATTTTTCACGCGTGAAATATGTAAGGAAATTTTTTTTGCACGCACGTCTTGACCGCATCACACGTCGTTTGCACATCGTTTACGCGTAAAACGCGAAACAACGCGAAACAACACTGGACGCAGCCCATGGCTGCAGGCCACAGGCCTGCGTATGCTTCCTGCGGACAGCTGCTGGAAATCAACCAGCAGCTATGGCCTGCGGGAAAAATTACAAAAAGCCTTCTCAAGTTTTAAAAATTACACTTTTGCCCCTAAACTTTCAAAAATTATACTTTTGCTTCAAAAATTTATAAAATTTACAGTTCAGTCCCTGCATTCAATTTCTGCACAAAACACTCAGAAAATATTAGAACACCCCTATTTTACTCGGGTTTTCATCACAATAGTATAGGTTAAGAATATATAATCGTGCATAATTTTAGTCTGATCAAATACCCTCAAACCTAACCTTTGCTCGCCCTCGAGCAAAAACCTAACAAAACAAAAATAAAAACAACCAAAATTAAAATCACATCCATTTTCGTAGGTAAACACGATGACATATAGCATATGTCACAAGCCTTTAAACCTTTAAGTGTCCTTAGAGGAGGAGTTGTGTCTCTTGAGGGTTTACCAGCTACGATACCCACAAACGCAAAACAGCCAAGTTCAAACTCAACAACAAATCTTCCAGTGCTATCTTTAAGAAAAATCACTCCACTTGAGATCTTGAACCTTGACTAAAAATAAGTCACTAATAATCCTCACGCAGTCGTCCGTCTTCTCCAACTCATCACCCAGCATTCGAAATTCTATAACACTAAGCATACACACCATGACCTTATTTCGCCTCGACTCTACGCCTCACTGGAGATCACTCATTTTTATTTCACAGAATCCTACTGCAACACTCTCACAACATACAAGCAGTTATGAGGTTATGCATCAAGAAAAATTCAAATCTTTATAATGCTTGTATAATCATTTATGAATTATAAACGCTAAGCACAAAATAGGTCTCTTGAAAGAATCAGACATCTAAAGTCAGTGCAACACCCATAATTCTAACTTTAAGCAATCATGATCCCTTATTAATCAACAGGTCTTCTTAAGGGATGTAACGGGGCTAGGGGTTTTGGCTCACAAAGAATTGGAATACGGTCAACAAAATGGAGCTTGAACTCCTTCAAAGATTATTCATTCCATCTCTTAAAATATTGCAATTAACACTGAGCTCAATTTTTCTAACTGAACAACGCCTGCTCTATTTCGTCATCAAATTTTTCTTTTTTTTTTTTTTGAATAGATCGTTGTCCTCGCTTAATAACTCCCCCAAACCTGAGTTTTTCTGCATCCAACACTCCTTTCTTCCAACCATTTTTTTTTTTAAATAAATCCAAGCTCCAAAGGTAAGGATTATCTTTTAATTTTGGGTAAGAAAAGGACAAATTGTAAGGATGAAAGAAAATAAAGGCCAATATGTGTTTGGCTTCAAATTAGTTTTAGACGCACACATATTTTAGGTTTGAAAATTTTGGTTTCTTAGCCTTTTATGTAGAGTTAATCACACACATGCCTGTCTCATGTCAATAAGTTCACATAACGACTCAAAACTTTAGAAATTATAAAGAATTGCAATGAATTTCTAACTTTAAAGTCCAAACAAAGCCTAAAGAGACCAACTAATCATGAAAAAAAATTTTGAAGAGTGTTTAAGAGTGGAAATGAATATAGTCCTTCTAAAATGAAACGATATAGCTCAAAAGTTCTCACTAGGGTAGTCTCCACTAATAGATCACATCTATGCATACATAATATCTCTACATTCTCCTACTAGGTTCAAAGTCTTTGATAACATCAAACTATGCTTACGACTTTCATGGCTCTTTCCTAGTCAAGATTACCAATCACATAATGTAATAACTCTCCTCTCGATAGCACATGGTCAATTTATTAATCAAGTTTGAAACATGAATGTTTCCACCCCCAAACCTAGTCCAAACATTGTCCCCAATGTTTGAAAAACTAAAGTCATGAGAACGAAAATAAAATGAAATACAAATAAAACACATTTAAATATGAAAGAAAAGAAAACAAAAAAAAAAAACAGTCACAAAATAGTAGACAAACAGAAAATAAATGGTAAAAGATAAAACAAAACAAAAATATAAAAACAAATAAAAGAAAAGTAAACAATGAAAAAATAAAAGGAGTTACTTGAAAACTTGGGTTGCCCCCCAAGAAGCGCTAGATTTTTAGTCTTCAGCTCGACTTCCATCTGTCTTCAATTGTTCTGATCCACCAAGGTGATAGTGGATTTTTGACGATCCACTTCACCACCGTAATAATGCTTCAACCTTTGGCCATTAACCTTGAACGAATTCTTCGTTTGCTCATCCTCAACTTCCATCGCTCCAAATGGATATACCGTTTTCACAATGAAAGGGCCGGACCACCTGGATTTGAGCTTGCCTGGGAATAATCTAAGCCTGGAATTAAATAACAATACCTGCTGTCCTGGTACAAAATACTTAGCTAAGATTTTCCTGTCATGCCATTGCTTTGTCTTTTCCTTGTAAATGCGAGCATTCTCATATGAATCCAATCTGATTTCGTCGAGCTCATCCAATTGTAGAAGACGTTTATCACCAGCTTTCTTTAAATCAAAATTCAACGCCTTAATTGCCCAAAAAGCTCGATGCTCCAACTCTATTGGCAGATGACATGCTTTCCCATACACTAACCGAAATGGGGACATTCCAATTGGTGCTTTATAGGCAGTTCGATAAGCCCAAAGTGCATCATCAAGCTTGAGACTCCAATCCTTCCTTGATCTACTCACAGTCTTCTCTAGAATACCCTTAAGTTCCCTGTTTGAAATTTCCACTTGTCCACTGGCTTGAGGGTGATATGGGGTTGTGATCTTGTAAGTGACCCCATATTGCTTAAGAAGACTCTCAAATTGGCGATTACAAAAATGTGAACCTCCATCACTGATAATAGCTCGAGGTGTTCCAAATCTGGTAAAAATATTCTTCTTCAAAAACTTGGTCACAACCTTTGCATCATTTGAAGATGTAGCAACAGCTTCTACCCACTTCGACACGTAATCCACTGCCACCAAGATATACTGATTTTGAAAGGATGACGGAAAAGGTCCCATGAAGTCTATACCCCATATATCAAACAGCTCAACTTCTAAAATATTTTGCAGTGGCATCTCATGTCGCTTCGAAATATTTCCTGTCCGCTGGCATTGATCACATGTTTGCACAAATCTCTATGCATCTTTAAAAATCGTTGGCCAGTAAAACCCTGCCTGTAAAACTTTTATGGCAGTTCGCTCTCCAGCAAAATGACCCCCATAATTGGACGAGTGACAATGTCGTAAAATATCTTTAGTTTCTTCGTATGGCACACATCGTCTCAACATCTGATCGGCACATTGCTTGAACAAATATGGGTCATCCCATACATACCTTTTCACATCATGGAGAAATTTCTTCTTCTGCTGAAATGATAAGTCAGGGGGAAGTACATTGCACACTATGAAATTAACAAAATCTGCGTACCATGGTGCCTCTTCATTGCTACACGAGAAAAGCTGCTCATTGGGGAATGCCTCATTGATATTCATCTTATCATTCGCACTATTCCCTTCCAATCTGGACAAATGATCCGTAACTTGATTTTCTGTCCCCTTCTTATCTCTTGTCTCTAAGTCGAACTCTTGTAGCAGCAGTACCCATCTGATCAGACGTGGCTTGGCATCCTTCTTGGTTACAAAGTACTTAATGGCAGAGTGGTCTGTGTAGACTACCACTTTAGACCCAATCAAATACGGTTTAAACTTATCAAATGCAAATACTACGGCCAGCAATTCTTTTTCTGTTGTGGTATAATTCATTTAGGCTTCATTTAATGTCTTACTGGCGTAGTAAACAGTGTGAAAAATCTTATCCCTTCTCTGACCAAGGACAGCCCCTACTGCAAAATCGCTGGCATCACACATGAACTCAAATGGTGTGTTCCAATCTGGGGCAGCGATAATTGGAGCTGTTACTAATTTCTTCTTCAAGGCTTCAAACGCTTGCAAACAATCTTCATCAAACTTAAAATGCATATCCTTCTCCAGGAGACTACATAATGGCCTTGATATCTTGGAAAAATCTTTGATGAATCTTCTATAAAATCCTGCATATCCAAGAAAACTCCTAACTCTCTTGACTGATGAAGGTGGTGGGAGTTTCTCAATTACTTCTATTTTCGCTCTATCCACTTCAATGCCACTTGCTGAGATTTTGTGCCCTAAAATGATACCCTCCTGAACCATAAAATGGCATTTTTTCCAGTTCAACACTAGATTAGTTTCTGTACACCTTTTCAACACCTTAGCAAGATTTTGCAAGCACAAATCGAATGAATCCCCAAACACCGAAAAATCATCCATGAAAACTTCCAAGAATTGTTCCACCAACTTAGAAAAAATGGACATCATACATCGTTGAAATGTTGCGGGAGCATTACATAATCCAAATGGCATTCTCCTGTAGGCAAAGGTACCATAAGGACATGTAAAGGTTGTCTTTTCCTGATTCTTTGGAGCTATGGTAATTTGGTTGTACCCAAAATATCCATCTAAAAAGCAATAGAATTCATGTCTGGCTAACCTATCAAGCATTTGATCAATGAAAGGTAGCGGAAAATGATCTTTCCTCGTGGCTTGATTCAGCTTTCTGTAATCCATACAAACCCGCCAGTCATTGACCACTCTCGTTGGAATAAGTTCATTCCTCTCATTTGTCACCACCGTTATTCCACCTTTCTTGGGAACACATTGAACTGGACTGATCCAAGAACTGTCAGAGATGGGATAAATGATACCCGCGTCTAACAGTTTAATTATCTCATTCTTTACCACATCCTTCATAATTGGATTCAGTCGGCGTTGAGGTTGAATAGTTGGCTTGTAATTATCTTCCATTAGGATTTTGTGCATGCAAAAAGATGGACTAATACCCCTTATATCAACGATTGTCCATCCCAAAGCTAACTTATTTTCTCTCAACACCTGCAACAATTTCTCTTCTTGAACATCATCCAATGCTGCAGAGATGATCACTGGCAAAGTGGACGCCTCCCCAAGATAAGCATATCGTAGATGTTTTAGAAGTGGCTTAAGCTCTACAGTCGGTGGCTCTTCTATGGATGGCTTGAGTATCGATGACGCCAAAAGAGGCTGGGCATTATGCATATTTAACACCTCATACTTTGGAGCTGCTTCAAGTATTTCCAAATAATCTTGGACTTCTTCCCGATTTCCTTTACTTGAATCTAATAATGCGGCTTCCAAGGCATCTAGTGGAGTTTCTTCATTGTGTACCTCCTGAATACAATCATGCAACACTTCCACTCTTTTACATTAATTGATGTCACTAGGAAATTTCAAAGCTTTGAAAACATTAAAAGTGACCTCTTCATCTTGTACCCTCATTGTCAACTGGCCTTGCTGCACATCAATCACAGTCCTACCGATGGCTAAAAAGGGTCTTCCCAGTATGATAGGAATCTCTCGGTCTTCTTCCATGTCAAGGATAATGAAATCTGCTGGGAATATAAGCTTCTCCACTTTCACCAAAACATTCTCAATTATACCTTGAGGTCTCTTCACAGATCGATCTGCAAGTTGAAGAGTAACTGATGTTGGCTTAGCTTCCCCCAAACCTAATCTCTTGTAAATGGATAAAGGCATCAAGTTGATACTTGCTCCCAGATCGCACAAGGCTCTTCCTTCAAAATTCTCTCCAATTCTGCACGGAATAGTGAAACTGCCAGGATCCTTTAATTTCGGAGGTAACTTCTGTTGTAAGATTGCGCTGCATTCTTCTGTGAGTGCTACAGTCTCAAACTCTTCCAACTTCCTTTTCTTCGATAAGATCTCCTTCATAAACTTTACATAACTAGGCATCTGTTCTAGTGCTTCTGCAAAAGGTATATTGATATGTAACTTTTTGAATACCTCTAGAAACTTCGAGAACTGCTTGTCTAGTTTTTGCTTCTGAAACCTCTGAGGAAATAGTAACGGTGGTATCTGAGACCCTTTCTTTTCTCCCATTGGCTTTGCTGGTCCCTCTTTGTCATCCTTCTGCTCTTTCTTCAGCTCCTCCTCTTCTACAGCTACCTCTTTTTCCGTTGATGGGTTAGGCACCACAATAGATTTTCTTATGTTTTGATTCAGCTCCTTACCATTCCTCAACGTGATAGCCTTACACTGCTCCTTGCCTTCCCTCCTAGGGTTCTGCTCCGTATCGCTTGGTAAGTTTTCATATGGTCTACTGCTGATAGAATTAGCAATCTGCCCTATTTGCACTTCCAAGTTTCGAATTGATGCACTCTGGTTTTGTAACTGAGCTTGGAATTGATTTTGCTGATTCTGTTGATTATGAAGCTGATTCTGCTGGTTCTGTAACATATTCTGTTGATTCTGCATGAGAGAATCAGTTTTCGTCATGTACTGCAACATCATTTCTTCCATTGAAGGCTTCTTGACTTGAGGTTGAATTTGTTGTGCTTGACTCTGAAAACCGGGTGGAAATATAGGCTTCAATTATGATGCTTGATCTTGATTTTGCTTCCACGAGAAATTAGGATGATTTCTCCACCCAGGATTGTAAGCATTTGAATATGGATCATTGCGTTGTCTGTTATAGTTGGCTACAAACTGTACCGACTCCTGATTACCCGGACAACTATCTATTGCATGACTACCTCCACATTCTTCACAACTAACAAATGAGCTTTGGATTGCGTTAATGCCACTTGCGCCCATACCACAAGCATCCAATCTCTTAGTCAAGGCAGAAACTTGAGCTGTTAATGCTGTAATTACATCCATCTCGTGAACACCTGCCACTGATTTTCTAGATTTCGTTCTCTCAGAAGGCCATTGATAAATATTAGCGGACATCTCTTCAATAAGCTCAAATGCATCCTCCACATTTCTTTTTAACAGGGCGCCCCCTGCTGTAGCATCCACATTGGACTTTCCAACCTCTGATAATCCTTGATAAAAAGTCTGTATTTGCATCCATTCTGGAACTCCATGATGAGGACACTTCCTAAGCATCTCCTTAAACCTCTTCCAAGCCTCGTATAATAATTCTCCTTCCCTCTGAGTGAATGCAGCAATATCATTCCTCAATTGCGCTGTTTTCGCTGGAGAAAAGTACTTGGCTAGGAACTTCTGTGCCAACTCATCCCATGTAGTGATAGAAGATCGAGGCAATGAATTCAACCAGCCCTTTGCCTTATCCTTTAATGAGAAAGGAAACAACCTCAACTGAATAGCATCGTCCGTCACTCCATTGTACTTGAAAGTGTCGCAAATCTCCAAGAAATTTGCGATATGCTCATTTGGATCTTCATTGAGTAAACCGCAAAATTGCACTGCTGATTGAACCATTTGGATGGTTGCCGGTTTGATCTCAAAATTATTCGCTTGAATGGCTGGTCTGCGAATGCTTTGATGAATCCCTTACACGGTTGGTATAGAATAGTCTTTAAGCGGTTTGGAACCCTCGAGATGTGCTTGATTATCCCCCATTTTTAATTTATGTTCTGCCAAACGCCTAACTTTTCTTATTCCACGAACAGTTCTCTCAATTTCACTATCGAATGGCAATAACTCAGCGCTTTTAGACCTTCGCATAAAATGTCAGCTAGCACCTGAAAAAAAATGCAAAATAAAATTGTCTGAAGTAAAATTGTTTCAACTAGTATTGATATTGATACTATAAAATAGCACGTTGTCCCCGGCAACGGCGCCAAAAACTTGATGGGTAAATTCCTAATGCACTAATTACAATAGGTCACGTACAAGTATACACGGTCACAATGTAATATAATGGCAAATCAAGTTCGTTCCCACAGAGACAATTGCTAAATTTTATATATCAATTACCAAAATTGATTGAGACAATTTTATTCAAACTATCAAAACTAAAATAGAGGTGAATAAAAATATAGTAAAACGGAATTAAAAATTAAAAATTAAATAAATAACCAAATTAAACAATGGAACTAACAGCAGATTTATAGATCTAAGGCACAATTTCACCTTTTTATTCCATCAACCTATTCTCATTTTATTCTCACAAAAGTAATGACTTTTATATTGCAATTAATCGGGTAAAGTTCTAAATCAATTACCAGCCTCTTTCGATCAGTCAAGTAATATTATCCAGAATAATTAATCTATTATATGTCTATATAGATTAAATTAATCCGAACTCATTAAGTTTCACTTACCCACATATGATTACACAATCCTATAGGTATATGTCTATCCTATACAGATTATGCTATTATATTGTCGTCTAACATATGATACCTTTGTCAAGCGCATCATAGTCACCGGATCTGTCAATTAACAGGCCTTATTTGATTGACAGTATTAAAATCCAATAGAATAGAATACAAATATAAAAGAAAACAATCATCCATTAATCCAAAAACTCATTGAATAAGTGATGAAATAAATCGGCTACATCGTAGCCTTAGAAATTGAAATTAGTTCGACATGAAATTGAATAACACAGCGTCTAAAATTGAATTAACAATAATCGACATTGAAACAAATAATAAAAAGATGAAATAGTCACTGTGTTGTTGTCTGAGATGTCTCGTTCTCTGAGTGCTTTGAATGTTGACGATGACAAGATCCTAGTAAGACTCTCTTTCTTCAACCCTCTCTGCTGTCGGCTGCTGTCCACAAGAAAGATCAATGAAAGAAAAACCCTAAACTTTTGTCTCTGCCCAACTCCCCCTTCAAACCCTATATTTTTTTCTCAGCCCAAAAGTCCCCCCTTTGTCTGTCGAAAGAATGAATTTATATCAGAGGAAAATATTTTTCAAGCATTAGTTGACTTCCTTGATTCTCTGTCAATTGCCTCCAAGATAATCTCTACGAATACCATATAGTGATTGCTGAAATCTCTGCTTTGAATGCTCATGAAATTAATTTTAAGATTTTCTGCAAGCCCGCTTGAAACTTCCTTCCAAACCTTGATCCATTGCCTAAATTATCTTCCACAAATCAATTGAGAAATTCTTGGTGATTTTCCACGCGTGAAATATGTAAGGAAATTTTTTTTGCACGCACGTCTTGACCGCATCACACGTCGTATGCACGTCGTTTACGCGTAAAACGTGAAACAACACTGGACGCAGCCCATGGCTGCAGGCCACAAGCTTGCGTATGCTTCCTGCGGACAGCTGCTGGTGTGAGCTGCTGGAAATCAGCCAGTAGCTATGGCCTGTGGGAAAAATTATAAAAAGCCCCCTCAAGTTTTAAAAATTATATTTTTATCCCTAAACTTTCAAAAATTATACTTTTGCCCCAAAAATTTAGAAAATTTACAGTTCAGTCCCTACATTCAATTTCTGCACAAAACACTCAGAAAATATTAGAACACCCCTATTTTACTCGGGTTTTCATCATAATAGTATAGGTTAAGAATATATAATCGTGCATAATTTTAGCCCGATCAACTCAGAAAGTAGGCTATTGTTTGATGCAAATCAATCATGATTTAATGTCCATTTATGTTTATAAACTTAGTATATCATGTCTATGCATTTAGTTTTGTAGCTATAGGAGTGCATTCAATACATGTGTTGTAAGTTCGCATGTTGTTCTTAGAAGTTCAAATCTAAAGGTCATGATAGAATGGCGATTTCCTTATTTTCTAAATGACTTTTTTAAAGTGGTTTCATCATGAAAAATGTAACTTTAGATGTCAATTAATTATAGGAAAAATAAGTCAAACAGAGGTCGAATGAGGGAAATACTGTCAAAATCGTAACGACAAGTGAAGTTAAAAAATGTTAGTGGAAGATTGCTGGCCTCATCTCTTGAGCGGAAAGCATTAGCAGCCATTGGTAATACACTGTTGGTGACCGTTGAGGTCACCACTTAAGCGATGACCCTAATTGGGTGCTGGGTTGATTGTCTGAGCGGTCTATGTTAAGTCTTTTATAGGAGAACATTTTTCTGTTTTTAGGTTTAGACTTTGTTTTGTGTGTTTTCACTAACCCCTGCCCCCCTGCCCCCCTTCCCCCCTTCCCTTTCTTTCTCTTTTTTTTTTTAGACTTTTATATGACTATCATGTATGTTAGAAAGGTTAACTATGTGTTTATTAAGTTAGAAACTGACTTTTAATAGGACTTTCTATTTTGCATCTCTTGTTGATTTCAACGTTTAAACCTAATTAGATTAGGAATCTTAAATGGAAAATTTGTCTAAATTGGTTTAACTCTATATCTCTTGACTATATACAAATGTCTTTCACTCCTAGAAAGCTACAACTCCTATTCTTGATTTATTTTACTTTTAGAGAGCCTTGAGAAAGTTTTATTTTGTTCTTGAATCTAATTATTTTGTGTAAGCATAATGCATCTAGGTTCATATGGAGTGTTTTAATCAAACATTTTATTTCTCTTGCATGCATCATTGTGTGTGTGCATAAACCTTGATTGATGATCAACTTGCGACCCTACTTTATTAGAGTGCCAAGGAGTGAGGAGAGTTTGTTTCACTTTTGCACGAGTCAAAGAGGTGAATTTGGAGGCATAACGATTTGGAAGATAGACAAAGTTATCATTCTAAGTTCGTGAAGCACGGAATTAAGAGACTGTTATTAAGTAATCCATCTAATACTAGTGGGAGTTCATTTGTAATGGCTAGACAAGTGTCTAATCCAATTCACAGAGTAGGAGAAGAGAGAGACAATAGAGGGTGAGAGGGAAGAGAGAGGACAGAGGCAACTTTGGCACTGGCTCCTTTTCACCGACACCGAAGTGGTCAGAACTAGTGGTTGGGGTGATAGATTGAGTAGTGGTGTTAGTGGAGTGAATGTGTTGTGGTGATGAATAGGTAAGTGAGATATATGGTGATGATGGAATTATATTGTTTAAATAGGTTGGTTAGATGGATGCCATGTCTTCATCTAATCTGTAACACCCCTTACCCTGATTTCTTGATCGGATCGGGATTCAAGGCGAAGGGCATTATGTTTCTGAACTGAAAATTCATTTATTTCAAAAAATTTTTCTTTACTAAAAGAAATCGAATCACCACTAAAAGTTTTATTTTAAATTCTTACGATATTGAAAAACTTTAATATCATTTTCTCAGTTATAAATTTTGAAAATCTGGCAGAGCTCCCTCTATTTTTGTGAAAACCCAAAAATTTAAAAACCTACAAAGAAATAATTAACACTTCTAAAATCACGTTCATTTTCTCAACTTCTCTTTCGGACCTCCCGTCCGACTTTCAAACCACTTCATCACACAAACATTTATAATAAAACATAATAAAACTTATTAATTAAAAAAAAACGCATAATAGCATGAAAATTATTATTTTTAACAGTCATTCTTAAATTTATATCAACATTCACTAATTACGCAATTCATTAACAATTGTATGTACAAAATACTTAAAATCGTTTATTCATATTTGTAACCGTACGATTATCACCATATTTTGAAATTCAAGTCATAAATTAGAATTTCACAATTTTTCAAAGTTTTACAAAATAATTTATGAATTCAAATTTCAATTTGTTGCATATATAAAATATAACAATTTTCATTCTCAATTTTGTTAATACTGTTTTCATTTATCGTTTTCTCAGTGCCCTTTGTAAACTCTAACACGATACCATGGACCTGAATTCGGGTCTTAGACAGAATAAACAACGTTCCCGGCATTGGCCACTCGGTGACTATCAGCCGAGTCGCATATCACATATCACAATCGGTTTCGACTTCAGGACCGGACACCCAGTGCCTCTCATAATCCATCCGTCGAACCCTGTATATCGGTATCGGTGTAACGGCGCAGTACTGCTATATTACCCTATTGGCATGCCAACTACCAGTCCCCACCTATCAATGTTCAGGTTTACGCGGGCCCTTTCTCAATTTTATTAATCACAAATTTCATATTTTGATGACTTTTATTTCTATATAAAGATTTCATTCGGAAAGTAATAAATACAATTTGAGACACGCATTTTCATATATATATATATAATCAAATTATCAATATGAACATCGAAAAAATTCTATTGTTCATTCAAGGAACTCATTAAATCCTTTTCAAAATGTTCATGTCTTTCTTCCGATATACACTCGGTCAAGACACTGAACTTATCCGTTTCTTCCTCGTTTTTATTTAAAATTCATTAAAATCATATTCAAATAATCATTTATTCCAATTCATTGAGATAATTTCATATATTTCACAATCAAACAAAATTTCAATTTAAATTCTATTCTAACATCATTCAAAATATATCCAATTTACATAAAATCAAAAACCCAATATAATTATTATATTCTTTCAATCAAATTTATAATTTTTCAAAAACTTATAAATACTAACTTTAGAAATAAAATGAGATTTTCAAAGGAAATGTACATAAATATTTTTGGGCTTGAGTTTGAAATATCATCTCAAACGCTTACAAACCCATTTCATAATTGGGATCAAAGCCCTCATAGTTCAACAAACTATTATTATTATAATTTATCAACATAATTCATAATACACTCAATCTCTATTTTCATAGCAACTTGTATATATATATATATATTTTTTAAAACTTTTTATTTTTCATTTTACAATGTCACAAAATTATTTATACTGCAATTTTCACATAAACTTAAAATCAAATCAAATAAAAATAACAATATCCCATAATTTACTAAATAATTCATTTATTTTCAATACAAAATAACTAAAATATTATTTTATTCCTTTTCAAATCTTAAATCATTTTATCAAAATACATATTCTACAATCAAATCATAAATCATATTATATAATCACTAAATTAATAAACTAATTAATTAATTCTCTTTCAGTAACACTTACATATTTAAAATTTATAATATCTGTAAACTTTTATTTCAATCAAAATAATATAATCTATAAAACCAATAAATTCAACTAATTATTTACTAAAAATCAATAATAAAATCTGGAATAAAAATAAATATAACTCAAACAATTTAAGTTAAGTATAAAACGATCCACTAACATAACTCATTTAACTATTTCTGGATCTACAACAAGTTTCCCTCTTATTTCCTCGTTATCCTAGATTTATCCAAAAATCATATAAAACTGAATTTAAAACTATACAAAAATAAACTACTTTTATGGGATCCACATCATATTAAAATAAATTTACTTATCTGTCTTTTCTTCTTCTCATCTCCTTCTCGGCATTTTTTTTTTCCACCGCTGCCCGGTTCTGCTTGCTTCTCTTCTTTTCTCTCTACCGCCGGTATGTTGCTTCCCTCTCTCTCTCTTTCTCTCTTCTTTTCCATTTCTCTATTATTTTCTCTCTGATTTCATTCCTTCTCCCTTCCTAACCGAGTAGAACACACATATATATATCTATCTTCTGCTCTCTCCACCCCCTTTTGCCTTATTTTTTTTAAATTTTATTTTATTATTATTATTATTATTATTATATATTTTCCACGTTCGGCCGACTATCACCTTACACATATTTATTTATTTTTTCAATTATTTTATTATTATTTAAAAAATCTCGCCAACAATTTTTGACTTTTGTTGGCCATATATGTGCAAAATTTCATTTTCAACCCTTCTAAACTTTTTCCTTTTAATCCAATTTTTCTTAATTTCTTTTAAAAATATCATCCAATGAGATATTTATCCATAAATTTTTGTATTTTTTTAAAAACTAAAACCAGACTAAATTAATAAAACTATATTAAAATTCAATTAATCTCTTAGATTCAATTAGATTTAGGCTTCACAATTCATTCTCCCTTATAAACTTTCATCATCGAAATGTAGAAACCATCTCATCTCAAAATATCTTACGCTAAAATCATTGTATTCATTTAATCATTAATAACAATAATAATTTTATTCTAAATAAATATCAATTTTTTTTCCACATACATTTACATAAAATAGTATATTCTACACTATAACAATTCACACCTACAACTATTCTCAATAATAAATTTTTATAATATTCTAAATAAGAATTTGTTCCTTTTTATCACTTTTAATGATTTTTAAGATCCGTTTTTTACAAATCACTATTCATCCAAAAATTACTATTCATTTTAAAATCACTATTTTCCCAAAAATACTATTTATTCTGGATATATTTTTATTTCTCTTAAATATAGAAAATTCGGGACGTTACATAATCCATCCATTAACTTGGTTAGATCAATGCCAAGTATCTTAATCCAATCTATTCATTTTTATTTAGTATTTATAAATTAAACACAACATGTAATTACTTAAGTATCCCTACATCCTACAAGATCTGTCATCTTCTGAATAGAAAGTAACAACCCACTAACGTCTAGGTCTTTTTGGATAATAAATTGAAAATCAGAAGTTGTATGACATTAATTTCCATTTCAGGGGCATTTTGGTAATGTTCCAAAAAATAATGCAGGAGAATAATATTTATTGATGGATACAACAATATTTATACAAGATGTATCAAAATATGTATTATGAGTATTTTTAGGATATCCTAAATAGACTAGTAAAAGCCCATCACTGTGGATAGAAGCCCAAAACCAAGATCTCTTAAGGAAAAGAGACTGCACATTCAGCTAAGGCATAGCTCGTAAAGGCTTAGCTTATTAGATGAATAGTTCATCAGATGCATTGATTACTCATGAGTCCAACTCATTAGGCATGCAGCTCGTCGGTTGTACAACTCGCAGAATCAGACTACATAATCACTCCACAAAGCAACAACATCGTCAGACTTCGGACATCTCAACTCGTGTGACGAGCTGTCAATCACTGTAGCTCACAGATCGTCAGTCAATGAACAGTCAAAACCGTCAAGCCGGTTATAGCTCAAGACGTGCCATACACGCCAACTTCGACAGAAATTACAGCCTAGATTGCGAAGATCTTATCTAGCCCACTTGGATTAGTCGTCCAAATAACATACTTTGACAGTTGTCAGACGCATTAAATGCAACCCAGGTGTATTAAATGCAACTCAAACACATTAAATGCAAGCCTGAAGTATAAAATGTAATCATTATTATATTTTAACGTATTAGACACTACTATAACACCTCCTCTTTCTATAATAGGGGAGGATCCTCATTGTAAAAAAGAGAGCGTGGTAACCCCTACAAAAATAGTGAGAAAATTGTGGATGTAGGCAAAATAGTAAGTCGAACCACTTAAAAACTTCTAGTATCCTTTGTTCTCCCTCTGCCCCTTTCTTTACTTTCTCGTGTATATTTGTCCAATTCACCTAATATCTACAGTTTGGGTCTACACGAACCTAGTCGGCTAATTCCAAACGTCGACATTTTTGGCGCTAGAAGGAGGGTCTTTCCTGTAATTTTATCTTCTTCATCACTAACTTCCAGAGCTTGTGTACCAGACACCATGACAAGAGGAAAAACCACCAAGAGTTCAGGTGCCATCACTGGCCAGTTTGATAATTCTAACCACCAGAGAAACGCTCCTCCTGCTGAAAGAACAATCGACTTAGGGGCTCAAACTTCAAATATACCTTTAGTTGAGAATACTCAAGGTACACCTCCAGTTCCCCCTCATCAACCTGTACCTGATGTTGCTAGAGAGGATGCCATGCAAGTTTTACAACGGCGTCATGGAGTATGAGAGAATGCTATGTTGTAGATAGTAGATGCCGTTAGAACACTAATCCAAGCTCAGACTCAGACAGCTTGGAGGTTTGACGAAACCGTTGCAATCAGGGAGATCTCATAGCGACAACGCGTTAAAATTCTGGCCACAAATGAAAAGGTGGCTAGGGAAGTACCAACACCTGAAGGATTAGCCTATTCCTCCAACGTGCAATCTGGAGCTCAGATCTAACGAGCTCGCGGTGATGAAAATGCAGCTAATCCCTCAGGATTGAGAGTAAGCTAAGATGGGCATCGACAAGTCGAGATAAGCCGGGGACATGTGCGGGTTCCAGTTCGAGGAAATGAGGTTGGACAATAGTACCGGCCTAGAGTTTTGCATAGAGAAGATAGGTTGAATAGGCCCCACCGAAGAAATGAACATGTGCACCGCTCCCCTGAGCTTCAGCGTGAAGGGAGGCACAGGGTCCAAAATCGGAATTCACCAGACAGGGATAGTAGAAGGAGTAGACTATCCACTATCAACCGATCTGGGGCACAGGACCAAGTCATTGAGGAGCTCCTTCAGAGGGTTCGGCAGTTGGAGACCCGACCTGGGGCTCAAGAGCACAGGGTTCATCATAGTGAAAAAAACCCCCATTCACCTTTAAAATCGAGCTGGAGCCACTTCCCGTGAGGTTCAAATATAACAGGGACTCAGATCCTTACGACCATTTGGATGTGTTCAACATCCAGATGGACTTGCAGACCACCAATCCGCTGGTCAAATGTCGTGTCTTTCCTGCAAAGCTCAGAGATGTTCCACGAGCATGGTTGAGAAATCTCCCACCTCACAGTATCAAAAGCTGGGAGGATTGCCAGCAGAAGTTTATCAACCAGTATAAAGTACTGAAAAGACAGCTCGCTCCTCCCTGTCACCTCACTACCATTTTTCAATGTCCTGGTGAGTTGTTGAAGAACTACATTACCAGGTTCAAGCATGGGGTAAACAATGTGGAGAGTCCTACTGACGAAGAGATTCTGACTGTCATCTCCGCAGGACTAAAGAAAGATGGGAAGCTATACGAGAGCATATATAAGTCCCCAGTAAAGGATCTAGGGAAGTTCTATGAACGAGCTTCCAAAGAAATAAGGTAAGAGGAAGCGTTCGGGTTAAGGAAGCCAAACAGTTAGAAAGATGAAACTAGTAGCTCCAACCAGAGCAAGAAAAGAAGCAATGGTAGAGGCAATAATAGGGGTCAAAGGAACAACAATCAGGTTGCAAAGAAGGCCAAGGATGGGCCCAGACGTAAGAGCAACTAGAGGCTTGAATGCTCTCCCCGCTCATGTCGCTAAGAAAATTATGCAGACCTATCAGACTCCAAAGATATAATCTTTGCAACTGAGAGGAATAGAGAGAACTTTGAAAGACCAACTCCTATTCAGACTCTTGAGGGACGCAGGGACAGAAGCAAGTTCTGTGCCTATCATAACGAAATAGGGCACAACACCTCTGATTGTTGGGCATTAAAAGACGTCATTAAAGAAATTATTAGAAATGGCCGTTTAAGGGATTACGTAGTGTGACCTGCGGGTCGACCATCCCAGCAGCATCGTTCTCAACCTCAACCATAGAAGCGACAAGAGCAGCAACCAACTCAGCCAAATAATGATCAAGAGCCAGCACCTACAGTAAGGATAATATTTACTATTATGAGGGCCCCCACTTAGCAGGTACCTTAAACAGGTAGCGCAAGCGCTACATACGTGAGGCTAACCATGTTCAACTGCCGACTGAAGAGAGTCAAAGAGGCCTGCCAAGAGAGCAAAGGTGGCATCTGAAGAAATAACTTTTACAGAAGAAGATGTCAGAGGTGTTCATTGGCCTCATAATGATGTCTTAGTGATCCGAGCTCGTATCGGGAATGTAAAGGTTAGACGAATAATGATTGGTACAGGGAGCTTGGTGAACGTGATGTATAAGAAGTGCTACGACCAAATGGAGATTGGAGATGAATAGTTAAAGCCTTCTCCTGAACCTTTGTATGGTTTCACTAGAGATTCAATCACTCCTGTTGGGCAAATCAAATTGCCTCTGACTCTTGGAAATGCAGGTCGACAATCAACAGTGCTGACGAACTTCCTAATTATAGACTCTTCTTTCACTTACAATGTGGTATTAGGAAGGCCCGTAATGAATGACCTGGATATAGTCACCTCAACGAGAGCCCTAACAGTTAAATTTCCAACTCCCAACGGGACAGGATGTGTGCGAGGCGAGCAGCAACTAGATCGTCATTGCTATAAAGACGTTATAAACATGGGAGCAAAGTGAAAGAAGGTAAGTGACAGTCAGTACCTCTAGGGTTAGTCATGACCTAGATCCCATGGAGCTAGATACAAACCAGACTATCGACCCAGTTGAGGAGCTGGAGGATATTCAAGTCAGTGAGGCAGACGCTGAAAGATGCCTCAAGCTGGGAAAGTGTTTGGCCCAAGAAGTCAAGACCTAGCTAGCTGAATTCCTTAAGGCAAATTTGGATGTGTTCACTTGGAACCATGAGGATATGGTGGGAATCGATCCAGAGGTGATGACGCACAAGCTGAATATAAACCCCTACCATAAACTAGTTTGCTAAAAAATGAGGCAGATGACTCGAGAATGCTACGACGCTTTGAAAGACGAAGTAGATAAGCTCCTGGCAAACGGATTTATTCATGAAGCTCGCTACCCTATCTGGATAGCCAATCCCGTGCTGGTAAAAAAGAAGAACGAAAAATGGAGAACCTGCATAGACTTCACGAATCTGAATAAGGCCTACCCTAAAGATAGCTTCCTACTGCTCGGAATTGATTAACTTGTTGACGCAATAACTGGACACGAGCTCCTCAGCTTTATAGATGCTTACTCAGGGTACAACCAGATTCCAATGAACCCTAGAGATGAGGAGCATACTTCGTTAGTCACAGACTGCGGTCTATATTGTTACAAGGTCATACCCTTCGGCCTGAAAAATGTAAGGGCGACTTATCAAAGGCTAGTAAACATGATGTTCGAAGGCCAAATTGGGAAGACTATGGAGGTCTATGTCGATGATATGTTGGTGAAATCCAAGTGGGCTATCGACCGTGTTGGCGACCTCAAGGGGATGTTCTAGATTTTGAGGAAGTATCAAATGAAACTCAACCCCCTCAAATACGTATTCGGTGTAACCTTAGGAAAATTTTTGGGATTATGGTGAAAACAGAGGAATTAAAGCCAACCTGGAGAAGATAAAAGTCCTACTCGATATGAGGTTGCCAACAAAGCTGAAGAAGGTATAGAGCCTCAACGGCAAGGTCGTTGCCCTCAGTAGATTTGTTTTCAAAGCCACAGATAAATGTGTCTCATTCTTTAAAGTCCTGAAGAGGGCCAAAAATTTCGAATGGACAGAAAAATGTGAGGTCGCCTTTCAACAGCTAAAGGAATACATCGGGCGAGCTTCACTCTTATCAAAACCAAAGGAAGAGGAAATTTTGACGATCTATCTCGGGGTATCCCAGCATGCTCTAAGTGCCGTTTTAGTTCGGGAAGAAGATAGAGTGTAATTCCCTATTTATTATATCAGTAAAAAGCTGGTTGACGTTGAGAAAAGGTATACCCCCAATGGAAAAGCTCGCCTATTGTCTTGTAGTGGCATCCAGAAAGCTGTCTCTATTTCCAAGCACATAAGATTGAAGTGCTAACCAAATACCCCCTGAAACAGATCCTGCAGAAACCTGACATTTCAGGTCGTTTTCTCAAATGGGCAATCGAACTCGCTCAGTTCGACATCGAATTCAAGCCCAGGTCGACAATCAAGGGGCAAGCAGTGGCCGATTTTATTATCGAGTTCACAGGACCTGTGGATGAAACAACTGGATCTTCAGAAGGTTCGTTCTGGGAGTTATTCATTGATGGTTCATCCAACGAACAGAGGGCTGGAGTTGGAATATTATTGATCAGCCCAGAAGGACATAAAATCCTATGTGCACTTAAGTTCAGATTCCAAACTATGAATAATGAAGCCGAGTATGAAGCCTTGTTGGTAGGGCTTCGTCTGACCAAGAAATGTGAGCTGAAAGACTCAAAATTTTTAGCGACTCCCAGGTCATCGTTTATCAGATAAGAGGAGAATACCAGGCGAGGGGATCAAGCATGATAGTTTACCTGTAGAAAGTTCAAAAGCTGTTGGAAACACTTGAAAAGTATAAAATAAACCAGATCCCTCGAGCTCAAAATTCTCAAGCAGACGCTCTAGCCGTCTAGCAACAGCTCAAGATATTGACTTTGCAGGAGACATACCAGTGGAATTCTTACCTAGGCCAAGTACAGAGCCCAATGACGAGGTAATGATCCTAACAATGGCAGCGGAGTTGTGGATGAGTTCTTTGATTGATTATTTATAGGATGGAAAATTGCCAAAAGACAAGCTAGAAGCACGTCATTTGCGAACCCGAGCTGCAAGATATTGCATATATGATGACAAACTCTATAAGAAAGGCTTCTCGGCTCTATTGCTATGATGCATTGATGAGCCAGATTGTACCACCATCCTAAAAGATATTCACGCGGGTCATTGTAGCAATCACACTGGGGATTATCTCTAGCCCAAAAAGCACTCAGATAGGGGTTCTACTGGCCAACAATGAAGTAAGACGCCATCGATCTGGTAAAGAAATGTGATAAATGCCAAAGGTTCGCCAGGATCTCGCGAGCTCCGCCAACTTACCTGCAACAAATGATCAGTCCATAGCTCTTTGCAATCTGGGGCATGGACTTGATAGGACCTCTCCCTACAAGTCGAAGCAGATGTAAATAAGCTATTGTAGTAGTAGATTACTTCATAAAATGGGTAGAGGCAAAGGAACTCGTTGAGATCTCTACAAGGAAAGTAAAAAAATTCATATAGGATCACATCATTTGTAGATTTGTAGTTCCTTGGTAGCTCGTCACAGACAACGAAACCCAATTCACAAGCGAACAGTCCCTCGAGTTCTACAGCGACCTCGGTATTATAAAGAGCTTTTCAGATGTGGACCATCCCCAAGCCAATGGCCAAGTGGAGGCAGTCAATAAGATTATAAATTAGATCTTGAAAACCAAGCTTTAAGCCAAGAAAGGAGCATGGGTTGACGAGCTACAAAAAGTGCTTTGGGCTTATAGAACAATAGTCCACAACATTACTAAAGAAACCCTTTTCTCTATGGTCTACGGATCTAAAGCTATAATTCTTGCAGAGTTCGAAGTAACCAGCCAACGAAGAGCAAGCTTCAACTCTGAGGAAAATGACCAGCTGCTGGTAGCAAACTCGGATCTCCTTGAAGAAACCAGAGAAGCAGCTTGCTTAAGAGTAGTCGTTTATCAACAAAGAATGGCTAGATACTACAATAAAAGGGTCCAAGTTCGGCAATTTAAGTCAGGCGACCTAGTATTGCGACAAGTTCTTCTCAGAGCTCGCAAAGCCGGTGATGGTACTCTAGGACCTAACCGGGAAGGATCATACATCATTCATGAAGATCTCAAGAACATAGCATATCACTTGACAGATACGAGCAAAGCAATACTTCCGTGGACTTGGAATGCAATACATCTATGCCCTTATTACATATAAATCATTTGCTCATATTTGCCTTGTAATTTCAAACATATAAAATTGATTTCCTTCTAAATTACTGACACAAATTGATTAAATGTTTTTTATATGCGTAATATGTGAAGCTATAAAAAGCAGGGAATGAAGTGGAAAATCAAACATTTAGCTACCCTGATGGGAAAAAGAGGGTTAATAACAGCATGATAGCTGACTCCATACCTGACCTACAGGGATAAGAGGTTAACAAGGCCAAGAGCTCAAGCACCTAATTATAGCTTGCCATCAAGCCTACCCCTCAAAGACCATTCCAAACACCTCACATTCTGATCACAAAGTGGCAAGGCGTAAGGTTATGCTATATATGTTCGGATCCCAACCCTCAAATAAAAATCGAGGTAACGACCCCCCCAACTCTCGCTATACAACTTGAGTTTATACTCTTTGAGCATAGTTTGAGAGAAAAACGCTATAAAACTCGGGTTACAATCCTTTGAGCATAGCTCGGGAAACTTATCACACTGTATAGCTCAGGTTTTACCTTTTGAGCACAACTAGCTGTATATGGTCAGGTTTCTACCTTTCGAGCGCAACTCGTTGTATCAGCTCGGGTTATTACCTTTGGAGCACAGCTGATAAAAATCCATATTTACAAAAAAGAATTATTATTCTAACTGTTCATTGAGCTTATTATGAATTAATATTTACTATGCAAATTATTTAGCAAGATATTCAGCCACACAACGACGGACTGGTGAGATATTAACAAATGTTTCACTTACAAGTGTTAAGTATTTTATCAGTTATTTTGCAGGAAGTATGAAAAGTCAGCAAATCATCTTGAATCAATGAAATAATATAACCTCATAACGATGTCTTAATCATTCATTACAGATACCTCATGGAAAGAGGTGAAATCAATAAACAGAAAAATAAAATTTTTTCTAAGTGTCAGCTCGGGGATATCTGTAAAACCCAAAACCGCGTTCGTCGGAGAGCGAAATATTTTTCCGATGGATCGCGTCCGATCGAAAAAATATAATTATCGAGTCCGGAAATAATTGGAATTATTATTTTTGATTTAGAGAAATAAATTCGGGTTCGTGAGACGGATTCGAGATTTATTAAATAATTTCGAGAATAGAAACCGAGAGTTAATCAAAAGTGATTAAAAGCGGATTCCAGGATGGACGAAAACGGAAACGGAATCCGAGCTTGGAATTAAAAAGCAAGAATGCATGAAATCAAATAAAGTTATTGCATGTTGTGACACATGTCACACATGCAAGAGAGGAGCAATTTTATATTCATATATGTAGTTGATGTTGAAAAAGAAGAGAGTAAAATTATAGCATTCTCGGTCACCAAAGAAGCTATCATTTGGTCAACAAATTTTTTCATTTCAAAAGCCGAAACCAAAGGAAAGCATCTGTCAACTTCTTCTTCTTCATTTTAAAACCGAATCCAAAGTGAGAGTGAGAGGAAGAGATATTCGGCCACCATACTTCTTCAAGCTCAAAACAGAAACTGAAATCTAGAGAGGTGTTGCTCGTGAATTAGAGAGATCCGAGTGTGAGAAATGAAAAGAGAGATAGAGAGATAGTGAGAGATAGAGAAGGAGTGTGCTGCTCGTGCATGCAAGCTGGAGGAAGTCAGATTGAGGTTGCTGCCATTGTCGTTGTTGTCACCTTGCTGTCGAGCTGAGTTGCTGCCATCGTGAGGGTGCTGTCACCGTGGCAAGCTTGCTGCTGTGAGCTGTTGTCGTTGCTGTCAAGTGCTGCTGCCAGTGTCGCCGGTGGAGGGAGCTGCTAGCGTAAGGTAGTGCTGCTGCCGTGCTGCCTTTGCTGTCGCCGTGACCAAGAGCTGCCATCGCTGCTGCTGTCAACGCCAAGTGCTGTCGCCATGCTGTCTGGCTGCCTGGTGCTGCACAAGCTGACCAGCTGCTGTTTTTCAGGCCGAGTTGATGCAAGGAGCTGACCGAGAGCAGATCTGAAAGCAAAGAGGACATGCAAGGGTAGATCGGAGCACTTCAGACCTTGCATGCAAGCTAGGAGGAGTTGCTGCCGTGCTCATGTTGCTGCCGTATCGTCATCGCAAGCCGTTGTCCAAGCTGCTGCCGAACGGTGGTCAGGCCAAGAATCCATTTCAAAGCTGGAACGAAACATCCTCTAACGGGACAGCTTGCTGCCGAGAACGTACGAGAGTTTTATCGCCGTTCGGAAGCCATTTCGAAGCGGTGAACAGCTCACTTCTTGGGTAAGTGCTACCCCATTTTCGTTATTAAGATGTTTAGTAATTAGTAATATGATAATATGTGAATAGAGTAGAGCGATTTGATGATATTATGTTTGGGTTTAGGATTGGGAACCTCATTAGTGCGGAGGTTCGCTTGTTGATGTTTCGATTGTGTTTTCTTCATCGATCGTGCTCGATGTGTTTTGTTTATGGGCTGTTATGAGATGTGTAGGGGCTGTTGAAATATGTTTTTGGTATCGCGTTTGTGGTCATGGAAAATGGATTGTATTAGAGTGTTTTAAAGTATCGGATAATCGTTCGGATATTTAGAAATCGTTTCTGAGCGTTTTGGTTGAATTTTTCCGCGAATGCGAACGTTGTTAGTTGTGATTTTTGTTGTTGAATATCAAAGTAAATGTGATGTTAGCTCGCTGCCCCTAGATGTTTTAAGCCCGATAAAGTGTTTAAGTTGAAGTTAGGATAGTTTGAGTTTTAATAGAGCTAATCGGTTAGTTTTTGGTTTTGCGCGAAATCGTTAATTATCGAAATTTCAGAGTTGAAAACGGAAATGAATATGCATTAAGCTTGCTGCCATGTTTTTCTTCTTATGCTTAATCATATTTGAATATTCAATTGCCGTGTTTTAAGTAAAGTCTCGAGTTGAAATTGACAACAAGTTTAAGCGGAAACAAAGGAATCGCGCGAAACGCGTAAAATCGATAAATCGCGATGATTAGTGAAATCGCGTAAGCTTTAAGTTCATTGTTTAATTTCGAATCTTTTGTTTAGTGAATTCATTAGAATCTGATTTTGATGATGTTACATTAGATTCGAATGGCATAGTTGTCGGTTTTATAACCGTAGAGTTTCGAATATTTTAAGTCGCGATATCGAATCGGTTTGAAATAGTTTTAGCGTGTGAATATGAGTTATCCGTTTGGTTATCGTGTGAGGATAGTCATTTGAATTATTGTGTTTATAAACCCTCGTATGGCTTAAAGTTTAGTTACGCATGAGTTATGTTTTAACGACATCTCGATCGAAATCAATTGTAGGTGAATCGGGAATCGAACGAGAGCCGTAACGGGAAGCGGTGATAAGTATTTTGGAAGCAAGTAGTGAGTGTGGATTTTTAAAAGTTTTCATACATTCTGTCATTGAATGCAATCACTTTTACCAAGTAAAAGGTTTTGAGATTCTAGTAAAAGTTTATAGTTTTCAGTTTATCATCTATAAATGCATGTATAGCTTTAAAGATTATGCTATGAATATGTTTATATTCTTCAGTAAAGTAATTGAGCAAGTTGAAATTATATACATGCATAGAGATAGTATTTGTGAAAGTTATTTTGCGATATTATAGCATATTGCCGAGATTTCATTTTATATATGCCTATGGTTTACCCTAGTCCCTAAGATTACACCCGGCCGAAAGTATTCCATACGTGTACGGTAGTTGGGGGGAGTTACTAACTTTGGGGGGATCGAGTCTGTCAGTCACCCTCTGCACGTATGGGATAGTGTAGATCTGCCTGATGTTGGAGGGATTCGCGATCCCAGAGTTGTATCCATATCTACGACTACACATGGTGAGAGTTCCCCTATCCTAGTGGCGTGTCTTCGCACCGTCACGAAGGACAAGATTTCCCTGGGTTGCCAGATAGGCTAGTAAGAAAATAAGAAAAGTTTTAAGAAAAGTTTGATAAATAACTTTCGCAGCTTTTAAACGAGTTTACAGTTTTCAGGAAAAGAAAGTAAGTAAGTAATAGTTTTCCAATCTATTTTTGGGAGGAATATTATTTTTAGCAAAAGTATAGTTTATGATAAACTTACCCACTCACTGAGTTATTCTCACCACTATTTTCCTGTTTTCTTTAAAATCCTCCCTCAGGTGCAGGTGTGAGTAGCGCGGTAGAGGTATCTCCTTTGGACATGCAGGCCAGCTAGACACGCGCGACCAAACTGCACTATTTTCTAACATAGCATCATGTATTGTATTTAATATCATTTTCCAGATTCTCTAGTTTTGTAAATATTATTTTGAGTTAAGGATTTTATGTAAATATCATGCATGTCGTTTTTAAGATTTATTCAAATTACTTCCGCTTAATTGCATGATTATGAGTTTGAAAATGGCCGGAGGCCTATTGATGATAGAAATTGTTTGTGAATACAATTATACAGGTTTTATGAGATATTTTACAGGGTGGAATTTTAGAAAAACAGCCGTTGTGCTGCCGGTTTTCTGTGAAAATACTATTTTCATAAAGTTATTTTCAACGAACAAAATTCCCACCCTTTTTCGGAAACAAAAGGATTTCAAGTATTTTAGATAAGAAAAGAGGCTTAGCTTCACGGAAACTTTTCAGCCAGAGCAGATCTTGACTGGGGAGCCACCGTGGGGTTGTCGGATAGGTCGCATAGCTAGTAGTTAGAAAGGGGCTTGTCAATATCCTACTCCACGCCTCCACCTTGAGAAGTTGAGGGATCAGCAGCTGTATTATGAGAAGTCGATCCTAGAGGAATGTTGGTCTGAGCTGCCTTTGAGGTCGTACCCTGAGGATCCTTACCAGGGATTGTTGAATCTCTAGCAGCCTCCTCCTTAAACCTTTCGACCTCTGCAAGCCCTCCCTCGTCGAAGCATGTGAAGTCCGACTGTGGATGATTCTGCCAAAGGGTATAGAGGAAGGAAATAGTTGTCTCATCCTCCACCTCCTGTCTGACCTTAACAATCACCTCCTTAAGGTTAGCAACTTCCTTTTCAGCGACTTCAGCTTAACACGTCACCTCGCCTACCTCCTTCTCTCCAACTTCAGCTCACCGTCCAGTCTCCTCCAGGTCATGCTTTACCTTATCTCAATCCTCCTTAACATGAAGAAGTTTGGAAGTCAGCAAGGCCCTGGCAGTTTGATAGTCATCTTCTTGGCAGGCTAGGGTCAGTTCCACTTCCTTTAGAGCAACCTCGGCGTTCGTCAATTGAGTCTCCAAAATGGATTTTGACCTCTTCGCCCTCGAAGCCTCTCTGGACATGAAGATGAGCTCGTCCCACAGTTTGTCCTCTTGAACTTTGAGCCTATCGTTTTCCACCTGGAGCTTCAGTTTATCAACCCAAAATTGCTCATTCTCTTCCCTCAGGACCAGCAACTCCTACATTTGCTTCCTTATCCCCATAGCGAACTGAAACATCATAAGTTAGTGCTAATGATAGGAAAGCAAGAAAAAGACTAAATGTCAGAAAATTACCATAATCGAGTGGCGAATAGCCCAGATGGACAAGCGATCCTCAATCAGCTCGTCTGTATCTAGCTTCTTGGCGTAAGCACCCAAGAGCCCTAGCAAATGGTCCAAGATCCCTTCAAGATAGAGCGCTTCTGGTATGCGCTCAAGCTTGCCCTTAGACTCTGAAGTAGCACTTCTTTTTAAGGCTGCGGGCTACTTTGCCTTTTTAGCTCGTGTGCGCTTTGATGAAGCCCGCTGCGCCACTGTCTTCTACTTCGTGCCCTTGCTTGGGGCAGCTGGAGCACCACCTGTTGTAGTCCCCTCAGTTGGGACTTAGCCTAAGGAAGTGTCATCAGTAGGAGCCCCAGCTCCTACTGTAGTTCTCCGGTAGCCCGTTCCTGATCACTCTCAACTTTAATGGGCTCTTACTACGAGATAGAGGGCTGGGATTTAGAAGGTGCTACAACATGTTTAGATGCAGCTGCTTCAGTAGATGCGGAGGTTGTAGGGGCAGCAGGCTGGGCAGTGCGGTGTTTAAGAGGCTTAATCAAAGAAATCCTTGCCATTCTTGGAACCTGTGAGAGGGATGGATCAGTTTCTCCTCGAGCAACCTGGTAGACTAAGGTGAGCTCACGCTAATCTCGAATGTCGATATCCTTTTTATTATCTATCAGCTCGCTGTCCGGAGCAGGAGCGAGCTAGAACTATATGAGGAGGTCGTTGTCAAATACGTGAGCAACGCTCCTCCCTTCTGAGTCCTCTAGTGTTTTAAGAAGATCTTTCTCCTCCTCAATTAAAGTTCCCTTCCTCTCTTCTGCAAAGAAAGAGTAAGATATATGAAAATCAGAATAAATAGAAAAATAGCACGCCAAGTATCAATCCTATGACTACCTTGGATGTAGACAAAACTATAGTTTTGAAGACGGGCAAGAGATGGACAAGAGATATAGAACCATCTCGACTTGTAATCCCTTACGTTGGATTTGCCCTTTGCCTCGCCTTTTGGCAAGAGAGCCTTAAAATCTGATTTGTGAGCTATCAAGTAATGGATGCCCTCTCGCGCTGCCCCTTTCGCACTCGCTACTCCCTTTAAACTGTACAGGTAGGAGTAGATGGGCGAGTTTGGGGCTTCCAGCCCGTTCCTTAAGAAAACCAGTGCCAACGAAGTAAGCTAAGAATAGGAGTTCGGAGTCAGCTGAAACGAGTTGAACTTTAGCTGATTCAGAAGATCAACCAAGTACCCAAGAACTGGAAATCTGAACCCGTGTCTCTGATGTTGTACGTTGACAGCAACGTACTCGTGAGGTGGGAAAGCCGCATGATCAACCAAGGAAGGAAGCATGATGCAGTAGCCCCTGAGAAGACGGTATTCCAAGGTAATTCCCGAGCTCGTCTAATTGCAACTTCGATGGGTGGAATGTAAATACTTCATGACCCACCCGACTAGGCAGCTATATGATAGTAATGGGATTTACTTGAGCCGCAAATTCCTCAGCGACGCCACCACTACTAGAGGTTGCTCTTTCTACCTCACGGGCTAATCCCGAATTTGAATCCTCCGAGCTAGAGGAGTCATCTACTCTGTACTGGTCGCAACCTGAAGACATCTACACATAGAAAGGGAGTAATTAGGTCTCTATCTATAGACCGTCCCTTGCTATACTTATGATCTCTATTTTTCTAAAAAACTTCCTAAGTCTATAGGTCACAAACGTAGCATAGATCACTAAATGCGTGGAAGCTCAACCTATAGCTACAAGAGAGCTACAACCTAGCGACCTATCCAAGTCTCAGCCTACAGTAAGGGTACTTGGTATCATAAACAACAAGTTATGCCCAGGGACCCCATTAACAAGATTAAAATAGCAGAAAATGAAACGTTTCAGCAAATAATAAAGTTCTCAGAAACAAGAACACACGACAAACGAAACTAAAGAACAAACCAGAAAATGCACCACTAAAGCAAATCGAAAGCAGAAACCAGAAAACAAGAAAAGCGTGAAAAGCTTACTCTGAAGCAAAAACTGAAGTCTAGATGATGGGCTTCAAACTCTGAAATGCTGGAAAAAGAAGGCTGAAAGCAAAGAGAAGGATGAAGAATAGGGAAGATGAAGCGTCCAAGGTTTGAAAATGACAAGGAGAAGTTGAAAATGATTGGATGACCTTTTTATATAGGGGCGTGCGAATAAAACCCCAACCATCAGATCTGGTGGCTCTTCAACGGTCTCAAATCTGACGGCTCAGCACAATTATCGAGATCTTATCATCACGCACCGTCAGTTGATAGACGTGCGCATTAAATGCTCTCAATATCAGACGTACCCTACACGATAGCCAGAAAAGTTGTCACGTGTCCAGAGACATGACAGTTTGAAAAAAGATAGGTAACCGTTCCCGCCAAGACAGTTTGTACCAACAAACTCATTTCCCAGTTTGTAGCAAATTATTAGCTTCCAGTCCGCAAAATCACACTAAAAGTTGGGAGGCTGATGTTATGGGTAATTTTAGGATATCCTAAATGGACTAGTAAAAGCCTATCATTGTGGATAGAAGCATAAAACCATGACCTTTTAAGGAAAAAAGACTGCACATTCAGCTAATGCACAGCTCATAAGGGCCTAGCTTATCAGATGAATAGTTCATCAGATGCATAGATCGCTCATGAGTCTAGCTCATCAAGCATACAGCTCGCCAGTTGTGCAGCTCACAGAATCAGACTACATAATCAGTCCATAAAGCCACAACACCGTCAGACTTCGGACATCTCAGCTCGTGTGATGAGTTGTCAATCACTGTAGCTCATAGGTCGCCAGTCAACTAACAGTCAAAACTGTTAAGCCGATTACAGCTCAAGACGTGTCATACATGCCAACTTCATCAGAAATTACAGCCTAGATTACAGTCTGGATTGTGAAGATCTTATCTAGCCCACTTGGATTAGCCGCCCAAGCAACATGCTTTGACAGTTGTCAAACACATTAAATGTAACTCAAATGCATTAAATATAACTCAGGTGCATTAAATGCAAGCCTGAAGCATTAAATGTAATCATCATTATATTTTAACGTATTAGACACTACTGTAGCACCTCATCTTTCTATAAATAGGGAAGAATCCTCATTGTGAAAAAAAGAGTGCGGTAACCCTTACAAAAATAGTGAGAAAATAATGGATGTAGGCAAAATAGTAAGCCGAACTACTTAAAAACTTCCGGTATCCTTTGTTCACCCTCTGCCCTTTTCTTTACTTTCTCGTGTACATTTGTCAAATTCACTTGATATATGCAGTTTGGGCCTACACGAACCTAGTCGGCTAATTCCAAACATCGATAATATGCTAGGAATAAATCAAAGGAGAATAAATCATAAATCAATGTAACTAATACATGAGAATGAATCAGAAATAAAAGTAATCAATACACATTGCTAAGATTGTGTCAAAGCAGTGTTATTGGCAGTCTTTGATGATTTGGTGCTTTGATTGATGGAGAGAATATCTTGCCTAATAGTCAATAGTTATTCAAGTATGCTTTGTGCTTGACTTTGTTTTCACACAGTCATGGGTTGTGATACGAGCGGTCCCAATTGCGGATCAATTATCTAGTTGGCACGCAATCCGTTGTTTTTGGTCTAAATCACAGGCTCAATTGTCCAAAGCTGTAGACCGGACAACAATAAGTAATGATAGTCTTATCCAAACGAGAGTACAGCTTGTTTGACAAGCAGAATAGAACTAAATTATCTTATAAGAATTGATTGAAGCATAACATTGGACTAATTGACATCAACTTTAAGTAATATCTTGGGTGCATTATAGAATTGGACTTAAATAAAACGTTCTACTGGACTCCTTGTAGGAAATAAGTTAAACTTGATGACCTTAAGATTGGTCATGCAGACTTGGATTGTCAGACATATGGTTTGAATCCAGATCAATATTTAGCTCACAGTAGTTATGTTAATATAGGAGGTTGTACTAGACTCCATGTGCTAGTGAAATAAGATAAGAACTTAATGATCTAAAGCCAAGTCAATATATTCAAATATATTTTTGTGATTCATTTTGTTTTCATTCTGCCTTATGTTTTATAACATTATGGTGAATGATTTGTGTCTTGCTCTGCCCTTTTATAAGTGGGGAGCAGACCATTGCAGGGCTGTAATGGGAGTTGAGGTCAAGAGATCCTTTCTTTTGATCTTTACCCATACTTAATTAAGGAATCACCCTATTAAATGGGCCAAGCCTCATTAATGCAGTATGAGTTGTCCAAGCATTGTTGTCGGACATGGGCTTTTGGATTCTGGGTTCAATTGGATTGGACTAAACATTGGCCCAACACTTGGGCCACTATTTTTGGCTTCACTAACAACCTATCAACGAGGAATGTATTTGCGATGATAGTTTTCAACTTAATGAACTCTTTTGGCAGGTGGGATATAAATTTAAATTAATTTTTGAGATTAGATTAGATTAAGATTAATTATTGGGTGGATTGTTGCCGTTATTAACAATTTATTTGGTTGTTATTTAGAGATCATTACCTTATTTCACTAATTAAACTGAAAAAAAAAAAAAAAAATCCAAAATTAGCCTCATTTCTTTGATAAATTCATAAATAACTATATTCCATTTTAAAAAGTCCCAAACAACCATAATTTAACCCAAATTTCATATTTTTAAAATAAAATTTAGAAAGTTCCAAAAATAATAGAAAACAAACTTTAAAAAAAAAAAAAAAAAACATGGAATATTTGTGATGGTTGGCTGGCTAGAGAGAGTACATGAGAATTTTAGTGGTTCAAACCTATCTAAATTTGGATGAGATTCGATCACAGCCTCTTCAGCTCTATTAAAATGATGTTGCATGATGAATTTTACATTAATGTTGTATAATGAATTCTCATATATTGCACGATGAATTAAAGATGTTGCATTATAAATTTTACGCAAATGTTGCAGTTCCAACTAAACATATATTGTATGAAAAAAGTAACGGATGTCATATGATAAATTTTATGTGAATGTTGCATGATGAACTACACCTAAATTGCGTAAAGAGTACATGGTCCTTGCATGACGAAATAGACAGGTGTTGCATGATAAAGTAGACATGATGTTGCATCTGCGAATGTTGCACCATAAACTAAACATGTATTGTATGATTAAGTAGATGGATGTTCAGATGAACTGAATAGAGGATGTATGGTGGACTAGAAGAATGTCACATGACAAATTGAATAAATGATGTGTGACAAATTGAATAAAATTAAATGTTGCATGATGAACTAAATAGATGCTGTAGGATGAATTAATTAGATTAATGTTGTAGGATGGAATAAACAAATATTGCGTGATGAACTAAATATATGTTGCATGATGAATTAGACAAAAGTTGTATGATAGTAAAGTGAATATGAAAGTCGTTAATTATTAATCAATAAAGAACCTTGTATTATATCAACAAAAAGCTTTGGTCTAGCAATAAAAGATCGTAAAAGCAACCACATTTTAGCCTCAAAAGAGGTTGTGGGTTCTACTCCCTTTTAAGTCTCATAATTATGGGAAATTTTCCCCACCGTTTTCTGAGAGATGATCTTCAAACTGTGCTATAAAATCCTATTTCAGTTGGCTCCGATAAAACATGAGCAATGTACCAGTACTGAAAAAAAAAAAAAAAAAAAACTAGTGTTTATAGAGAGTCAATAGGCTTGCAGATAGTCTTGACAGATTAGGTCATGATTTGAGTCCAGGGATTGCTTTCTTTGAGGACCCTCCCATCCTGTTTTTCTTATTTTTGTTGATGATGATGCCAGAAATTATTATTTATTACAGAAGTAGGAGAATTAGATGGCATATAACATAAAAGCAACAATATAGACATTTCAGTTTAGCCAAATAGAAATGCCTCTAGGATGCAAAACACCAAAATTATGTCTTGCCACTAGATCACAAAAGTTGGAACTTATTTCAATATCTTGGCTGCAAAATAAAATAGCATAGTAGCCCCGATTCATTCTGATAAATTTAAATGTACTACGAGATTCCAACATCAATCACAAATTGCAGATTGTGATCAATTCTTCGACAAGGAGTTTCCAACATCAATCACAAACCGATACCTGACATCAGATTTTGCAAGCCTTTCCATGGCTTTGTTGATTTCGTCAATTCGGATTAGCTCAATGTCTGCCGTAATATTGTGCTTGGCACAAAAGTCCAGCATCTCCTGTGTCTCCTTGATCCCTCCAACGTTACTTCCTCCAACAAGCCTCCGCGCTGTAAATAACGACATAAACACACAATGTGTATTCAATGCAAAAGTCATATTTAAGACGTGCAATTCTTCTAAACTTCTATACAAGACAACATTTTATAGCAAATTTTTATAATATAATCTCTAAAGTTAACTTAGAAAACACCAACAATCAACAACATATAGCATCTGCTAAAAGCTGAGATATAATGTGACCATATTACCACTGCTCTTTTCTTATATTTTCTCTTCAGTTGCAGTTATTACAATAGAGGAATTTATTATTACTCCCTGAAGTAGACAATACATCAAAAGTAATATGTTACCTAGAATTAGGATCCAATGAGCATGAAATTTGAAAGAAGGAAAACTAATTGCAAACTGACCATTATCGATCCTTTTAAAACGATAATAATTTAGTTTCGAAGGCGAAGGCTTTAAATAACTTACCAAGAACTAATTGAAAAATAGGCAGTTCCAAGGGCTTCTCTGGTAAACCCAGGGTGACCAGCTTTCCATTTATGTTTAACAGACTAAGAAGCGGAGCCAGGGGATGAACTGCAGATATAGTGTCAATGATGTAATCCATTGTGCCCATAGCTGCCTGCATTACGTTAACACAAATTATAACAATTTGAACAATTTTATTACCTTACAAAGCAATCTCCAGGTTGACTCACTTTTGCAGAATGATAAAGATCATGGCAACATCAATTTGCAAACAAACAAAAAAGCATAAAACCTTTAATCAACAGCTTATTCTAATTGTTACCATAATCTTAACCCAAAGAAACAGATGTTATTGCTCTAAATCATCGGATAAAGCGACAATGTCTCCTGATTGGGAGATAAAAACAGTAGGACAAAACCTCCAGAGGATAAAAATCAATAATAACCAGGAATATAGCCAGACTGCATTGGAAAAATAGAACAGTTACATCGAGACCAGCAACTACTGTTATATACCTTAAAGAGTAGTTAATTTGTTAGTTTGTTATATACCTTAAATTTTGCAGGATCAGTGCTAACAAGAAATGAGTCAGCACCAAGTCTATCGATCGCTTCACTCTCCTTCTTCGGGGATGTGCTGATGACAGTGACTTTCAATCCAAAGGCCTTACCAATTTTCACGGCAACATGACCAAGACCACCCAGTCCTGCTACACCCAAATGTTTGCCAGGCTGATTCATTCCATAGTACATCATCGGGCTGTACACTGTGATCCCCGCACACAACAGTGGTGCACCCGCATCAAGGGGCATGTTATCAGGAATGCGGAGCACATAGCTTTGATCAACAACAATGATATCAGAATAACCACCATAAGTTTTTGTCCCATCGCAAGCACAACTACCATAGGTAAATACAATCTGAGGGCAGTAATTCTCCAAGCCCTGATGGCAGCAATCACATTTCCTGCAGGAGTCCACCAAGACTCCAACCCCAACCTTGTCGCCGACTTTGAATTTATTCACATTATTCCCAACTGCTGTCACAGCACCTACAATTTCATGCCTGCAGAAGAGCATTTATATATATCATTCTATATCTATATAAAAGCCTTCAACATGCACCCAGAAGAATGCAACAAACTTATACTACTATCTCCAGCCAGCCATGATAAAATAAGGTGTTATCAAATACTTTAAATAGCAATAAAATCAAACAAAATTTACTTTTGGAGCATTTACCATATTAGAATGCAATATCTTACTGAACTTGTCCTGTGTGCAAGTAACTACTTAAAGAACCAAATTAAAGCTGAACCACATTTCAATTCTTTGACAGAAAAATAGATTGAAATTTGCGGAAATAAACTTGAAATGTAGGAGGGCCTGCATGAGCATAGTGTGCAAATGAACCAGAGCTGAGAAATTACGAATCTCAAATTTTTTTTGTAAAAAGGGTGGATTTTTTTCAACTGTGATGGGTCAAAAGAGGATGCAGACAACTGATGAATGTGCACCATAGACTAAACAGGTTAAAGTTAATCGCAACACCAGGCCAAGAATCAGGTCAAGTTATAACAGAATATCTACCAACTGACTTACAAAGTACAAATCACACTTATCTGCCTATAAACAATTGCCAGTGATTTCATAATAGAAGACGCTGGAATTTAGAAGGCCAAAACAATTCTTGGTGCAAGCTACTTTTCCAAAAAACCAAAACAATTTGAAATGCATACCGAGCATTTTGATAATTCATTATTTCATATGCCCTGACCCAACAATCTCTCAGCTTAGACTTTCGACAATCCATATGTAGTACTATTAGATATAGAAACAATGTTGAGAGAGCTTGTACTAGTGGTCCAAATGTTTAGTTATTACTGACTTCCAAATAACATGATAAAAATTTTACTTTGCAACACTCTAGCTTCATCATAAAGACTTCACCACCAATACTCACTCATATTTCCCCAAACAAAATGCCATTATATCTACTACATGAAACAAGACATATTAAGGCCATGGCAGGTAAACTAATATTATTGACATATATTAAGACAGCCAAGGATACTGATGATTCTAGTTTCAAATATCTATCTAAAATTTCTAAAATGACAAATATTAGTCACTAAATATGGGATAAGTGTCATACCCAGGGACACAAGGGTAATTGGTGATGCCCCATTCATTCTTCGCAGCGTGCAAATCAGAGTGGCAAACACCACAATATAGAATTTTGATAGTTACATCATCTTCACCAGCATTTCTGCCAAAGTCATAAACAGAAATTTCAGTCACAAAAACAGATGCTAACTTTGGAGGAAATAATTTACATTATCTCAACTAGCTTCCAAATATAAAACTGGTTAGATGGACTAACTGGACCATTCAACCCAACAAAAATTTGCATGGACCACACGTTACACAAGCTTTTGCTTAAAAGAAGCCCAGTTTAGAATCATTTGAAAAATATCTCAAACACCATCTTTTAAACAGAAACAACCTTTCTTCACAGTAGCTGGTAGCTGGCGCCGTTGGTTGCGCCAGCTGCCCCATGCCACATTTGGCCTGGTTCTACACCCTAGAGAACCATCTCCTTTGGCAACATGTGCAATGTGAGGGCAGACCCCCACTGGGTCGTTTTGTCCCGTATGGGAGCATCTGTCCAGACCGCACATTCAGTGTACACTTTCGTTTGGTCCCGGTAGTTTCCTGGTAGTGTGTAACAAAAAAAAAAAACCAGCCTTTCTTCGCAAACTCATCACCTCAAACAAGAAAAGCTTCCTGTTTTCACTATGTTATAACTTAGAAAGTTTTGGTTAACATGAGTCATGCATGCACAAACCCATCATGCTAGAAATCTATAAAAACACAAACGTTTGTGCAAACCTATAAGGTAGATGACAAAAGAAAGGAAAGAAATACCTTCTAGAGAAATTGAAAGGAGAAAACGTTCCGGAATTATCTCTAGCAGCCCAACCAAAAGCCTTCTGTGGGTGTTCTTCTTCAGGTGATCTTGCCATTTTCAGATCTCCTTCACTTTCTCACTCTCTCACTATCTCTTGATGCCTCTAATGTATTCTAGTTTGTGTACACACGTCTCATATATGTAGGGGAGGGAGTGGAAACAGCACAGCCTAGGCGTTACTGTTTTATCTAAACTAATTAAACAGTGTTAATTTCCATTTTCATATGATATTTAAAGTGTCATAACTAACGTTATCTTGAATTGTCAGCTGTCACCTCACCACACTACCATTCTACTGTATTTTCGTGTCCTTTTTGTTGTGATTGCCTGGGCCAATGAAAGAAAAAGTTTACTGGTTCAGTAATTTGATGTGGACTTGACATGGAGTTATGAAGTTGCATAAGCAGATGGTAATAAATTAGCATAAGATATGACGAATGAAGCGGGCAATAGCGAGAAAATCTCCACCGAAATATTTAGTTAGTGTATCGTACTTATATTTATATAATAATAATATTCTAATATTAATATGATATATATCATTTATCTTTCATACAAAATTAATATTAATATTTTTTCTCATTTATGAAAAAATATTCATTTAAAAAAATTACGTTACGTATTTATTATTAAAAAATCATATCAATATTAATTTTTTATAAGAAAATGATATTTATCATATAATTATTAAAATATTATATCAATATTAATATATTACAATAACTAAACATTACATGAAAAATTTTATTGGATAGTAAAAGCAGAAGCATTAAAAGCCAATGTGGGTAAGTGAAAAATAATTGGATTGGGAGGTTGTTGATAACAACTTAAATGCAGGAATCAAAGCTACTGTCAGAAGTAACCCAAATGGAGGTACGCCATGCATCGAATTTCTACATTTCTTAATGACACTCAACCAATAACCTACCTACAATTGCAGACATTTATCATTAAGACCTTAACTATGCGACATGACATCCAGATAATTTAAGACAAATAATTTATGTGCGAAGCCTTACAAGTTGTGAGATTTCACTTTTTTTTTTTTTTTTTTATATATAAATTTAAATATTTATAAAGTTTATTTTTATTGATACTGATTGAGATTTTGCATTCAAAATTATGAAAAACTTTACATCTAATAATTTTTATTCATTCACACGTCAATTCTAATAAATTATTTTATACAATTGTTTGATGTTAAAATAAAAAAAAATAATAAAAAAAATAAAAAAAAAAACTTCCCTTCAGCCAGGCTAATTCTATTTTGTAAACTTTTGTCATATATCGTTGATGTAATTGACTACATGATTGAGGTAAGTTTTTTCCCGTTATTATATTATTGTAAATTATATTACAATAATATAATTTTAAGCCACTAGAATTATTTTTGTAGCCACCATCATCATCATCATTATTATTATTGAAACTTTGTAGCCATCATTATTAACTTACGTATAACTGCAACTAATGATCATATTTCACTCTGTCTTCACAAAATTGGGCTAATATATATATATATATATATATATATATTGAAAAAGTTTCAAAATCGGATTAACTTTTGAGATGATCTCTATTCCACTAAAAAAAAGCCAAACCATCATTAGACATGAAGCACAACAAAAATTATTAAAAATAAAATATTTAAATAGAAACAATACTAAAAATAAAATATTTAAATAACTGTTTTACTCTACTCTCTCTCTCTTCTACCTCTCTAATTCTTTATTGTCTTTGTTGGTATTGTTGATTTGGGTTCTGTTTTTTAGTAACTGGTTGTGTTATTATTCCAAAAATCGATCAATTTTTTGGCGATTAACTGCTGATCACCACCCTGTCGGTCCGATCAGAACGAAATCAAAGACTGAACGCATTTGAATGAGTGATTTCCAAAAAAATCATCACCAAAAAATCACAATTGTTGTATTGGAGGTTGAGGAAGATTACTATCACCATCACCATCACTCCTTTTTGCTACTCTAGATTCTCTCTCTCTCTCTCCTTCGCCACCCTCATTTCCTATTAGATTGCCTCCTTTTCCAATCTTCCCCATTGATCTCCATGACAAGCCACAATCATAGTAACTATCGCATTTCCACCATCAATGGTTGATGATTGCAGATGATTGATGGTTGAGGGTTGAAGTATTGGGTTGTAGATGGTTTTTAGTTTTTTTATATTTTTATATATTTTAATACTATTAAATTAATTTATTAATCTATTTTATTAATTTATATATATTTATTTGTTTAGTAAATATTTGTTTAAATTGAGTAATACAATTCTCTTTTTGCCTTAAGAATCAAATGGCCAACATTTTTAATTTAACAGAATAAATGATAGTTGGGAGCATTGTTGTCATTTTATAAGCTCCAAGTAGTATATTTTCAATATTTATACTAACGTCGAAAGGATTTTGGATAAATGTCAAACTATAAGTAGCAAAATAGAGATTTTTCTAAACTTTTGATAGTTTTTAGGGATTTTCCCTTAATTTTTTTTAGTTATTTTAGCTTTATATTAATAAATTTTTCTCTATTTGCTTTAATTGGTTTTATTACATTATAAGTAATAAGGGTAAAATGTCTTTTTACCCTTTATAAACAGTAGGAGATAATTTGTCAATAAACCTAGAAGTTAACTCCCCCAGTAATTATACCCTAGGTAATTAATACATAATTTAATATATATATATTTTTTTTTAATTACATAATCGTATAATACTAAAATAAATGGCAAGTGATAAACAAAATTGAAGAGCCGAAAGTACCAGTAGGTTGTAGGCCTCCATAGTCTGCAGATTTTTAACTTTCACTCAGTTGATCCTGTTGGCACTTCGTCAACACCAGGTTTAACAATCTTAGCTATAAAGAACACATAGAAAACCACATCTCTCATTAATTTTATCGACCAATTGGACCCTCCTTGTTGAGCCCACCATGATCGACATGACCCTGTGACTAACCAAGTCACCCGCCACTTTCTTTCCTTAACGTACCCATCTACAGCTTCAGGATTGTTGCTGGCCACAAGTCTTCCATCTCTCATTAACACATTACCGATGTGTCGGCCTAGTACAACTGCATCCTCTATTGCCGCACAACGACCTTGTGCTAGATCTGGTGTCATGGGGTGCACGGCATTGCCAGCTACCGTCAAGTTTCCCTTGCTTAGATTTCCAAAGATAATGTCCCATGGATGCCTAAACTTCAATGGAGCCCATGTCAATGTTGAAATATCAGAATTCTGTATGATATCTAGGAACAGTGGAGGCAAGTCCTTGGCATGGTTTTTTAGTACTTCTCTTTGCATGAGTTCTCGATTTCCATTCAATATGTCTCCTGAAATGAAGAAGAATTTGAAGAACAACATATAATTTTGGCTCTAATCAATAGTTTTCATCAGGATTGAGAATCATGTGAAATGATAATGAATGTGATACCAACCATATTCAAAAAGAGATTCACTAGCGAAGAACCAATAGAGTTCCTGATCAGTGATAGGCACAAATCCAGCCCTTATGCCCACATGTACGAGTAGACGGACTTCTTGGTTCAATCCATGACCTTGAGGAAATACAGCCAACCCACGCACCGCTGATCGACCTGAATTGACAGGTGCTGCAAGTCCTAACCATTGTGCCACCACTGAATGCACCCCGTCGTATCCTATATATTAAAATCTGAACAACGAAACAGAATAAATGTGGCAGTCATTGTGGAAACAACAAAATAATTAAGACACTGATATGTGGCAATCATTGAGAAGTATGAGTTACGTTAGCTTTAATTGTAGTACCATCATCCAAATGTATGACAGCAATGGTTGAACCTTGCCAAGTTTGTGTTTCCACAGTGGCAAGCTTGGAAGAGAAACGAATTGTGTCTTTTGGAAGTTCATCTCTCAGGGTTTCTAATACGGCTTTACAATGTACAGATCTAGGTCCAATTGCAATCCTGCTTCACATGCAATGTGGCAACCAATTGCATATATATTGATGCTAAGCATATTGTGTCCTAGAAGCTATTGCACGTTATGAATTTACTTGTTTTGATTGACAGAAATTGAAAGAGAGAGCAAAAATTTCAATTACTCATTTTAAGTCTCAACATCTTCACAATTTGGTAGATTACTCTTGATTAGTTCCATAATTAAGGTAAAATTCTTCTTTAAATTAAAATTATAACCATTATTCATGTCCTTAACATATGTGTTTAACGACAATAGAAAGCCAAGGTCACATTTAGCTTTAAACAACTTTCCTATTGGTTCCTATACAGGAGACTTCTTGAGTAATTCCAGTTCCATCATTTGTTATTAGTCTCCTGATCATCAAAGCACAATTAACTATACAATCAACAATTCAATTACAAATTACAAATGCAAAATCATTCAAGAGATGCTCTTTCTTTACGACAACATGATGTCACAACTCACAACTCCCAATTTAAAATTTGTTATGCTGCTTGAATGTATTCCTTCACAAATTTTGCTGAGTAACTAGATTGCAACATTATAGAAACATACAAATTCGACTGCAAATCAAACCAATTAAAGACAAACACTTTAAGAGTTGGCAGAATAACAATACCCTCTTGTGAAATCAAAACGGAAGTCTTGAAAGCCAACAGTGTTACGCAGCCATGCTTTAATGTCTTTTCGAACGAAATGTTGGGTGTGATCAATATTTGGAACAGTGGTCTCCAGTGCTTCGATCACCTTGGAATATAACTTTCAAAGGTAAGAAGTCAAGACTAGCTCTCCTGCAACCTTTTAATTAAGTGTACTATTCAAGGAACATAAATTAGCATGACATATGACTTACAGAACAATACATACATGTATGATATTAAAGAGATGGTACATGTGAAATTAACAGTGACCTTCTAATGAGTAATGGTTTTCATCCAGAATAACAATTTAAAGAAATAAATACTACCATCACAATACAATTTGTAAAAGCTTTGATCCAGTTTTCAACTAATTATACTAGACTCGTGCATGATCTTATGTTATGAATTCAAAGAGTTAATATACACACGTGGACTTAGAGGTACTGACACAGTCTTGATGTTTCTAAAGAATTTAAGACAGACGATGACCGTCTCAAATTTACCTGCAATAAAATTTCTCTCCCATTGCGTACCTGAAAATGAAATGCAAAGGCATATATTAGAAATTTTAAAAGAACAATCAACATTCCTTCGTTTGGCACCCAACTCTCACAAGTACATAACCTAATCTTACAGCTTTTTATCTAACATATTCTTTATTTTGTCGCTTTTCGGAGAGACAAGCTTGAGTAACAGTAGTATAAATAAGTCTCATATTTGTCTAGGTAGCTATCTTCTCTTACATGAGAATTGTTATTTGAGTTATATAGAATTCTATTTAAATTGGTCACAAGAGTACTCTCACCCTAACAAGGTGTTAGTAAATTAAAAAAAAAAAAAAGAAAAAAGAAAAAAAGAAAAAAAATCCCAATCTTACTAAATTAAAGCATTGCACACTTAAAGCTGGATTATCATCGATGAATCTTCTTGAAAAAATACATCAATATTTCTACTGACTTGAGACTGAAAACCAATAAAAGAACCAATATTGCAGCTCTTAGCATCAATTAACCTTTTTAATTTGAAAAAATCCAGTCTTGACTAACTAATCAAGCTTTTAAACTATAATAAGTAACAAATCACACACACAACTAAACAATCTAGCTTAAACATTAGCAGTTAAATTTGTCATAATTAAAGAAAAATCGATATAAAAACGAGCAACAAATATCTGGAGCCAAAGAATTGACATACTAATAAATTAATTAACCAAATAAATAAATAAATAAATAACACGTTTAAAATTTTCCATCTATTGAACATTAAATATATGTAATGTTTTAGTAATGTTGTATGTATTTTTGGATTGTACAAAATGGACTAGCAAAAGCCCAAAAGATTGGCCCAATGAATCTGCCTAGCAGATAAAGGCCCAACAGGTTAAGCAATGAGCTCGTCCGTGAGCTCGTTCATCAGCTCGTCCATGAGCTCGTCCGTAAGCTCGTCCATCAGCTCATCAACTCTCTACATGAGCTCGTCTATCAACTCTTCAGCTCTCTATATGAGCTCGTCCATCAGCTCTCTACATGAACTCGTCCGTGAGTTTGTTTATCAGCTCATTAGCTCGCCTCAGCTCATTTTGGACGAGCTTCAGCCCATCCAAAGTAGATCAGCTCGTGAAAAAGAGTGACGTATATGATAAGTTCTTCTCAAAATGGTAGCAGCGCAAATTAGGTAACACACAATTACCTAATCAAGACCCGGATTCCACGTGATTTGACCATGTAATTAATGATTGACAGAATTGAGAAGTGTAATTAAATAATTTTCTATTGTATTAACTGTAGCATCTACCTCTCTCTATATATAGGGGTGAAAATCTTTGTAGATGAGACATTTTCTCGTTCTTTCTCTCTCCTCTCTCCCACTATGACCAGAAAATATAGTAATAATAGTGATTGCCTCTCTACCACCGGAGAAGGCACCGTGGACATAGGCTATTCTTGGTCGAATCACGTAAAATCTACGTCTAATCTTTTCCTCTTTGCTTCTAATCTCTTACTTTCGTTCTATTTTTCATTGATTTGTAGTTTTGGGCTTTAAAAAACCTTGTTGATCATATCTGAACGTCAATATTTTAACGTTAGAGGAATGTCCCAAACTGCAGATTTATCCAGATCTACAAATTGCTATGGCAGGATGAAGAACCAGGAGTTGCAGCGCAGTCACTGGCCGACTTGAAAGGCAAATAGAACAGCAACCTGGCAAGTCCCAAGCCTTTGCAGATGGAGCTCCTAGAGGAGAACCTCCTTCAACTCCTCACCAACTAACGCCAGTAATTTTTGCAACTGGGGGGCTACAGGAGTGGAGCCAGCGATATAAGGAATTGGAAAACATGATGCAAGAATTTGTTAATACGGTCAGGTCGTTAGCTCAGGCCCAAGTGCAGAACATACCCAGACATGAGGTTACTGAGCCTAGAATTCACCGGCAACCGTGAGAACAAGTGTCAGCCAGTGACAGACCCAGCAAAGAAGCCTCGCGATCTGTTAACTCAGCTCGTCCCCCCAATTCCAATTTAAGAGCCGATGATTGCCAAGCTCAAGAAGAGAGAGCAAGGTATCCACAGTAAGTGGAATCGCATAAAACTATCAACTCGCCAGATCAAGGATATGTTCCAAGTCATGGTTCTCCAGGTCGTGAGTACTTAAAGGGGTACAGGCCTCAAGATCAAACGGTTGAAAAGCTCTTCTAAAGGGTCCGTCAACTCAAAACCCAACATAAAGTTCAAAAGCAGAGGGGTCAGTACAATGAAAGAACCCCACTCATCTTAGATATCGAGCTCGACCTCTGCCCCCCAGACCTAAGGTCCTTAGCATCCCACAATATAATGGGGACACAGACTCGTACGACCATCTGGACAAGTTCAACATTTAGATGGATCTACAGACCACCAGCTCATCGATCAAATGTTGTGTCTTCCAGCAACCCTCGAGGACATTCCACGAACCTGGTTCAAATATCCCCCAACTCACAGCATCAATAGTTGGGGAGAATTTCAACAAAGTTTCACCAGCCAGTACAAGGCTCTAAAGAAGTAGCTCGCGCCGTCTTGCCACCTCACGACAGTTTTCAGCGATGAGATGAATCGCTAAAGGACTATCTTGCTAGATTTAGACGCGAGGTCAAAATGTAGACAACCTTTCAGACGAAACCACCCTGATAGTGATCTTAGTTGGCCTTCATAAGGATGAAAAACTATATGAAGATATATATAGGGACCTGGGTGAGTTCTATGAGTGGGCTGCCAATAAAATCAGATAGGAAGAAACCTTTAGCTCAAAGCGACTTGACCAAGAAGACAAGACTAGTAGTTCAAGCCTTTCAGAAAAAAGAAGCAATGGTGAAAGTGAAGGTCGAGGCAATAACTCGAGCTATCAGACAGCTAAAAAGGCTAGAAAAGAGCATAAATCTAAGTGACCTTAGCATCATGAAGATTACAGCACATTGTCGGATGCTTAAGACAAAATTTATGTAGCTGAGAAAGACAAGGAAGATTTTAGGAAGCCCAATCCCATGAGATCCTCAGTCCGTAGCAGAAACCAAGAGAAATTCTGTGCGTGTCACGATGAGGTAGGATTGTAGAGAGCTGAAGGATGCCATTGAAAATATGATTAAGCAAGGTCGATTAAGTAACTATGTGGTGCAGCAGCTAAGATAGCGACCTCAATAACCTCAATAGACAGCGTGGCAACAGTTCTGACGAGTTCCCAATCCGAAACATGAACCGGTTACAAGAGAAATCTCTACACATGATGAGCCTCACCTCACAGATACAGCTCTATGTTTGGTAACTTTCTAAGCTCATGCTCTTGATGTAAAATTCAATTTTTAAATATAAATATATTACTTTGTTGTGCTATAATTATTTCTATAATTATCTCTATGGCCAAAAGTTTAAGCAGCTCGAGCTATGCTGTCGGGTGACGACCCCCTGGGCATAGCTGGCAACCTATTACTCTGTTGTCGGGTGATAACCCCCTGGACAGCCTCAACCGCTTATACTATTGTCGGGTACGACTTCCTAGACATAACTTACAAATAATTGCACTATGTTATCGGGTACGGTCTCTTGAATAGCTCGTGGGTTATTAAATCATATCAGTTCGGGTTCTAACCCTTAAAGCACAGCAGAGGTTCTGACCTCTTTAACTCTCGCTAATAGGATTTTCGTAGAATAGCTATTGTTTAATTATTTAAAGGATTTGAAGAGAATAATAGTGTTTCAATGTTACAGGAATTTGACCATACTTGGTGGCGCTAGATCTAACTCAAACAGGATGCAAGCAATTGAAGAAATGAATGAGGTGGAAATCAATGGACAAATATCTGCTCTCATAGTTGATGATAATCCCCTCATTTGAATGCTCCATAGAACAGTTTTGAAGTCGTATGGGCTCACTACTCAAGTAGCTGACAATGGAAAAGAAGCCATAGATCTTTTCAATTCTGGAGCCAAGTTTGATGTTGTGTTTATTGATAAGGATATGCCTATCATGAATCGAATTAAGGTATATCATTTATAGATTTTCAATTAATTTTAGAGTCATTTGATATAATTTTCACTTTTTCAATTTATTTATTTGTTTTATAATATTTAATTATTATAGGAATCTAACTACAAAGAAATTATTTCTAAATATATTTTTCTAATGATATTTAATAATATTTTCTAATGAATCATTTGATTTTGGTTGCGGTTAAAGGCTTTTCATGGAAAAGATCTAATCCGGCTTGAACAAAGACTTCCTCCTCTGCACTAGCGTGAACAAAATCTAATATGTAAAATCATTATAAAAATATCTTTAGAAATAACTTCTTTGTCGCTAGATTCTTGCAATAATTAAACATTATAAAACAAACAAATAAATCGAAAAAGTGAAAATTATGTTAAATAACACTAAAATTAATTGAAAATTTATCAATGATATACCTCAATTCCATTCATGATAGGCATATATCTATCAATAAACACATCATCAAACTCGGCTCCAAAATTAAAAAGATATATGGCTCTTTTTTTTATTTCCTCCCCCCACCGTATAGTAGTGAACTGGCGGATGCTTGTCCATTGATTCCCACCTCGTTCATTTCTTCAATCGTTTGCATCCTGTTTGAGTTAGATTCAGCCCCACCGTGTGTGGTCAAATTCCTGTAACATTGAAACTCTATTATTCTTTTCAAATCTTATAAATAATTAAAAATAGCTATTCTACGAACACCCTATTATAACAATTTAAGCCATTATGAAAACCTAAAAACACAAAGTTTGATATATCTTGTTTATTTGTTACTTATAGATATGAGAACTTAGGCTTTGTTTTATAGGCTAAGTACAGGTGGTAGTCTTGCCATGCATTTATTATGTAAAATAAATAATGAATCATTTGATAATCAAACTGATTCTTTTAATAAATACTTATAGCCTCTCTCAATTCGGAACCCTAAGTAAGAATTTGAGTTTGAGATCAAATGCATCCATAGATTGAAGATATACGGGCGGAGATAGATAGATTGAGTAAACAAATGGATGTAGCCTGCTTTTGATTTACCTTCTGTGACTCCATTGCGTATTTGATTTGGCAAAGGAATTGTTCTCTAGGTGTATATAATGATTCATTTCATTATTTAGTCCATGATTTAAATATTAACTCAGTTTTCAAGGGATTGAGGGCAGTACTAATGTAATAGGCTTGTTTTGATGAAGTACTAATGTACTAGGCTTGTATGCTAATTTTTTGATGAAATGTCTCATGGAAGTTTTTTCATGAATTAAAACTTAAATTTCTTTCGAAAAAATGCAAACTTCAATTCACACTATTTTGTTATATATATATATATATAAAATGAGGTTTCAAACTTGAAAAAAGAAAGAGATTTTCTTAGTATTATCTGTGTTTGCATAGTATTATTACTATTTGTCCACAAATTAGTATCTTTACTAGTGAAATACAGATCTCATGTTGTTTTCTCCATGTTAGCTTAAAAATTCACAAATTCACCTTTTTCTTACTGCAATATTATGTCACATTCTCTCTTTTATAAGGAAAAAAAATAACTCATTAAAATTTTGGATGGTTTGAGCGGTTTTGATTTTTTGTTTTCAACTTATTATTATTATTCTGCAAAATCACTCTTTGACCGGAAGAGAAGATTCAATCCCCTCCCAAAAAAAAAAAAAAAAGAACAGTCCTGGGCGGATGAACTTTACACAGTTGCACGCAGTCCAACTGATGCAAGCTTCAGGGGCCTTTGATGGACTTGTTCATATGTGGAATGCATCTTCTGGAAATTTCAAATGTGCACTTGACGGTCCTGGAGGTGGCATTGAGGTGAAGTTGCTTAGGTTCTGAGTGAACTGTTTGTATAGCTTTATTGAAAATTAATTGGATACATGACTTCTCAGTGGGTTAGTTGGCATCCAAGAGGACATGTAATGTTGTCTGGTTCAGAGTATTCCACTGTTTGGATATGGAATACTGACGGAGGTGCCTATCTTAACATGTTTGCAGGTCACGGTAGTAGTGTGACTTCTCCTCGTGGTACTAACTGTTAGGGTAAAGTGCCTTATGAGCTTGTAATTTATAAATATTTAAATTAAATAATAAATAAAATATATTTATTTTATTCAATTAGATATGCATTTATAAAATGATTGCTTCATACAAATATCATGTAACATCCATGGTTACTTATGTAATCTCAAACTAAGTATATAAGTGTTATGTATAAGAGGATTTAGTTTAAAATCAGTAATCTAAAGAGTCCGTAGAAAGCAAACAAAGCTGGGTACTTTACTTATAGTAAATCTACAGCTGCGGTCCATTTTGTATTTGTTGACGTGGTAAACCAGCCAACCAGATTCTTGAGCCCAATGCCGCACAGATAAGGAGACCTGCAACAAACGAACCCAATAATGGCAAAAAAGAGGAGAAGAAAGAAGAAGAACACACGATGTTTAAAGTGGTTCGGCCTTTTTAGAAGTGCCTACGTCCACTGTCTCTGTTATTAATGACAGTCTCTCTCTAAATGTTTGCTCTCTCTAAATTTCAACAGAATAACAGCACTCTCAATTTGTAGATGCTTAACAATAAATGCCCTCCTCTATTTATAGAGGAGATGAGACTACAAATGGAATAAACAGACAAAAGAGACTGATCTTGTCGTAATTAATGCTGCTGAAATGCATTTAATGCTTCTGACTTTTGCCAGGTCAACTCTGGCGAGACGTGGGCCGAATGCTAGCCCATGCTATTCTGGTGAGATTTCCCGAAATTAAGCTGTCATTAGGTGAAATAACCTTGCTTGTCGTGTAAGACACGCCATCTTACTGTCTTGCACTGGAACTGGGCGAACTGGGGAAGAAAACGGACTGAAGCGTTGTTGTGACGATCTTGACTCCGTGACGGACTGCCGATCTCAACGTCGCAATGACCGGTATGCGACCTCAACGTCGCTAAGAAGGCAATTGGTGCGTCCTTGTCTTCGTTAGTCTTCTCACGGGCTCGATCTCGTCAAATACTGAAGCGATCTCGCGAGCTTATGAATAGTGCTTCATACCTGGTCTTGGTAGCTTGGGCCATTATCTTGATGCGCTTTTGCCAGCCCATTTGAGGAATCCAAAAATACCCATAACATCAACCCCCTAGTTCTTAGGTCAATTCCAGCGACCTGAGAACTTAACAGAGCTATAATTTTTACCGCGAACTTAAATTTCCACACAACGTTTTGAACTGAGAAATTCTCCAGCGGCCTGAAGGCTTTAAAGCGAACTAAAAGATTTGCGGCGAACTTTGGTTTTACTCAGCGAACTGAAGATTTAACCGAACTGACAACTTATTCAACGAACCGAAAACTTCAAATTCCAATGAGCGGACGCATTTTCCCTTCTTTTTCTTGGACACGTGGCAATACCCCCTGAAGCAGTTCAGCTTCTGCAACGGGCATTTAATGCACGTCTCTTCGTCTGATGGCGTCTTTTCGGGTCACGCACCTGAGATCGCACTGCACCATTGGATTTGAGGCGGTTGGTAAGCCACCAGATCCAACGGTGGAAGACGCGACCTCGGGACCGGGTATATAAAGGGGAGCAGTTTGTCCTTTCTCTTTCTGTTTGTCATTTTCATGTTTCAACCTTCATCTTCGTCTTCTTTTTCCTCTGTCTGCCGCCAGTCTTCTTTCTTCTCCTCTTTTTTGCCATTATTGGGTTCGTTTGTTATAGGTCTCCTTATCTGTGCGGCATTGGCTCAAGAATCTGGTTAGCTGGTTACCACGTCAACAGTATTTGATACGATGATCCTATCCGAGATCGTTCATATGGTGACGTGAAAATGGAGGCACCTTATATAATAGAGATTATATAGGATTGAACCATGATAAAATGAATTTCTTATTAATATCTGTAAAACAGAAAAAAAATCATATTTATCAACTAGATGATCATATATGGATTGATCTTAATCCTGAGTGTTTTATGAACTCCTATTTGTTGAGTCATATCTTTTGATTTACATAGGTGAGACTGTTATAGATTTACGGTCAATAAACTTCGTATTTTGAAGATGTGATTTAATAAGTGACTGGGAATATTCTACATAATAGTGGAATCCACTCATTCTTGTGAGAAATAGATGAGTAGTTCTCTTAAGTGTTGATTCGGGTCTTGAACAATAAGAACGCTCGATTTTCTATTTGTAAATAAATGGAAGGATAAATTCATAAGTTGTTATGAATATATTGTTCATTAGAGAATTAATGGTACTTAACGAAATAAATAATAATTTGAGAGGTATAACGGATTTTAATGACCTAGCTCTAATTATGAACTATTCGTAACGGATCGAACCATGTGAAATGATTAAATCAATGAACACTGAAAATTCAGATTGTATAAAACATCTATAATTTTGAGAGTGCAATCTTAAGTTTTTAGTAGAGTAACTTTAAGGTTAATAATAGTGAATTAATGAATTAAAGAGTTTAATTAATAATTCTAATATTATTGGAGCTTAAATTATAGATCCATTTGGTCCCCTTACTAGCTCACAATCATATAAAGAAACAAAAGAAAGAATATAATTGGATTGTCCAATTATAAGTGTACATACAATTTTATGAACACGTTCATGAATAATTTAAATAATTTGATTATTTAAATTTAAATAATTATTTAATTATTTGTAAAGGTTAAAACTTTAACTTTAAATAGTGTTATTAAATTACGTATGATTTAGAATCATTTAATTTAATGAAAAATCTTTTAATTAATGGAAAGAGCAAATTACAATTTAGCTACCCGGTTTAAACGCTTTCGCAGGCGGAGCAAATGTTTCCATGTTATTACAATTTACCCCCCTACCGTTAGTAAGATTCGTTATATTTGACGGTAAACGATATCCAAACGGTGAAAAGACGAAATTACCCTTTGACTGGAGTTGATCAATTGACCAAATATATAGTCCGGTCAACTCCTCACTCACCCATTCAGCCGTTCTCTCTCTTCCTCTCATTCTTCTTCTTCTTCTTCTTCTGCCGCTTCTCCTCATCTTCTTCCGCTTCTCCTCTTCTTACGCTGCTTCTTCTTCTTTCCTTCCTTCTTCTTCTTCCTTTATTCTTCTTCCTCTGGGTTCGCTGACGAACTCTCCCTCTGGGTTCAGTGAACCCGATCTGGGTTCGCTGACGAACCCAGATCTGGGTTCACTGAACCCGATTTGGGTTCGCTCACGAACCCAGTTGGGTTCGTTGACGAACCCATCAGGAACCCAGATCTGGGTTCCTGATGGGTTCGCATCAGGAACCCAGATCTGGGTTCACGAACGAACCCAGCTGGGTTCGTCAGGAACCCAGATCCTGGGTTCGGGGTTCACTGACGAACCCAGATTCTCGGTTCGTCAGTGAACCCAGAATCTGGGTTCACTGAAGAACCTAGATTCTGGGTTCGTCAGTGAACCCAGAATCTGGGTTCATTGATATATGTATTTTTTCCAGTTTCAGGGTTTCGATTTCAGATGATATTGGGTTTGATGCTTTTGAGATTGATAATGTTGGGTTTGATGGATACGTTTGAGGTCATTTTTTGGATTTTCAGAAGTGGATTATGAGGATAGCTAGTTGATTGATGATGTTTGGTTGCTGGTTGATGATGGTTGCTGGTTGAAGATCATGGTTGATGATGTTCGGATAAAAAAAAAAAAAAAAAAATTAATATGAAAAGACAATTTTACCCCTCGCTCAGTTAAGTGCATTAACGGTCGGGGGGTAAATTGTAATAACATGGAAACATTTGCTCCGCCTGCGAAAGCATTTAAACCGGGTAGCTAAATTGTAATTTGCTCTAATGGAAATGATAATTTAATTTAATTGAAATTAGATTCCATATTAAATTAGATTAAAGAAGTTTTAATTTAATAGGAATTAGATTCCATATTAAATTAAAAGTAAAGAGTTTTAAACCAATAAGAAATTTGATTCCATATTAGATTTGAATTAAGTTTTTCAATTTAATTAGGAAATTGTATTCCTTATTAAATTAGAAAACTCTAACTCACCATTATAAAAAGGTGTTTTATATTGGTAACAAGAGAGAGAGAAAAAGAGTGAGAATTTTTAGTTACTTGAATAAAAAACTTCCATTAATTAAAAAATTTCATGATATAATTATTTGAGATTGTGCGCACACACAATTTCTTTTGTGAAGAGTCATAACAAGGAAGATCGGGTGGTGAAGAACTTACAAATCAAAAGGGATCAATTCAATCTTCATGTAAGGTAAGATTCGATCTTATTAATTTAATTATTAAATTGTTATTACTAGTATCGATCGGGCGTGTTTTTATTTGAATTTTTTTTTTAAATCCACATTTCCGCATTAAATTAAAAATCAATTTTTCCTTCAATTGGTATCAAAGTCCCGTTGCGTTAGTTTAATAATTAATTCAATAATTAGTTAATGTCCATTTAATTATGATTCTTTGTATGTCATAAGAGTTGACACTAATTATTTGATAATATTCATATGTTTATTTATTCATGTTGATTGATGAGATTTGTATGGATTGATCGTTAATTGTATAATTCTTTGACTAATTTAATTTTATTAAATTTGTAAACCACTTGTGGCCATTTTTTTTCATTGTAAATTTATAGATTTAGGTTTTTATATTTTCTGTAAATTGCTGTGGAATTGGGCTGAAGTGTTGCTGCTGTTATGGGTGATAATTATGGTTGAAATCTGGGCAGTCGCGACTGGTTTTGAACCAGTTGCCTTTGCGGTCAAATTACACTGGTTATGAACCAGTGTGTGCATTAGATGCACAAAGAAATAAATAAATAAAAATAAAAAAAATAAAAAATAATAATAAAAAAAAAGATGCGCAAACAAACAAAACGCGTATCAGATGTGCAAGCGAAGAAAAAATAATAATAATAATAATTGGTGTTTTAAGCACCGACCAGGTCTGTGCGTTTGGTGGTTTTGTCTTGCATGCCCCATGTGCAAGATGTATGCACACATTATGTGGATGCGATTTGCACGTTATGTGGATGCAGTTTTGTGCAGAGATGACATTATGAATTTTAATTGATTATTTTTTTTTGTTTTTCGTGCACCAAATGCATGGTTGCTGGTTGCACAGTACATGCGTGTTTTACATTGCATTTAAGTGCAATTGTTGCACACAGTGCATGTTTATGCATAGCAATTTATTTATTTATTAATTTTTTTTTTAGCAGTCCTTAAGCTTATTTCAATTGTAAAATTATTAAAAATTGTTCATATATTTGGATAATTTTTCTTTGGGTTCAAGAATCTAGCCTAATATATTTTATGGATGTTCTTGATTATTAAATTGGATTTAATTTTGAACCCAAATAAGCCCATGAAGATCTTGAAGACTACAAATGAAAGTCAAGGAATACCTTGGTTAATTTTTGTAATCTTGAAAAATTAGTTTTAGATTGTTAAAACCAAAAAACCCGGTCAATCACATGTTATTTATTTAAATTGTTTATCATGTGATGATTGAATAATTTGTTGATAACATGTTCATGCATAAAATACGTCATATAGAATAGAGAGTGCCTACTCGTTGCATTATAACATGACATACATACATGTATTATTATTTATTTTTTCTATTAAATAGTTTATTAATTAAAGTAGAGATAATAATACATTGAATACCAATTACATAATTTGTTAGGATTTTAATTGAAAATCCTAGGTTAACAAATTAGAAATATATGATTAGTTTTAATGTGATTAAAAACATATATCTCAACAATTGGTATTCATAATGTGATTAAATTTTAAGAGTTAAAATTGGGTAATTCACATTGTTTTTAATCTAATTTAATTAAAAAAGTTTAATTTATTTAGATTAGTGAACCAATTAGAAATATAGTTTTAATGTGATTAAAATATATATATATATTTCATATAATTGGCTTATAATGTGGATTCGATTTTAAAAGTTAAAATTGGGTAATCTCACGTTAAATCTAATCTTTATAATTAAAAAGTTTAGATTATCTAAATTAGATCTTTCAAAATAAATTATTTTTTTAAGAGTTAAAAATCCGGTAATTTATTAGGTGTTAATAGGATGTTGATTCTAGTAACACACTAATTCCTAGTAATTTAGATTATATTTATTAGTCGTTAGTAATCTAAGATGATGACTAGGAATAATATGTAGAAAACCCTAATCCTAAAATAATGAGTGAGAGAGGGATATATGATAATATATCTCACGGTCTCCATCATTAGTTCAACATCGTGAGATTTGAATGGCGCCTCGAGACGGCTTTGTTTTCATGCCCCTAAGGGTGGTGTCCATTTGGGTCAATATCAAGGTTGACTTCCTAAAGGATAGGATTTCTGGATGTATTTTAGGATTAGCCTACCCTAAGGCTGGCAATTCTCAAGTTAAGTCCGAGAGATCTGAAATGATGGGTTACACTCATAAATGAATTAATTAATTGATAATTTAATTCTTTGACCGAAATAAGCGGTAGTCAGATTATATAGGAATAAGAGTTATTCTATTATATTATTTGATTGAGATTTACTCAATTTAACATACAAATATTTGACCTACCCTAAGGTGATATTTATTTGTGGTATGTTAGATTATCGTGGTATAATAATTCTTTTTAGGGTATTTCTGATTTATTATTCGTCAATCATGCATCACGTTTAATTTTATACCAAAATTTATTGATATTCGTATGAATGCAATTTTGAATAAAATATTTTGTTTATTTATTTCAGCAATGTCATCACCTTTAATTACTATACTTGCCAATGATAAATTGAATGAGGATAACTATGTTAAATGGAAAAATAACATGAACGTCATTTTGGTTTATGAGGACCTAAAGTTTGTCCTGACAGAGGAGCGTCCTTCTGTGCCACCGGCAAATGCTGCGCGTAATGTACGCGAAACCCACCAAAACTGGGTTAAGGCTAATGAAAAGGCTCGTTGTTACTTGTTAGCAGGAATGTTCGATGTGCTTGCTAAGAAGCATGAAACAATGGCAACAACATCTGAGATGATGTTGTCATTACAAGGGATGTTTGGGCAACCTTCTGAGTAGCAGCGACACGAAGCTATTTGTGCTGCTATGACCGCTAAGATGAAGGAAGGGACATCAGTTAGAGAGCATGTCTTGAATATGATGACCTATTTTAACACAGTCGAAACTCATGGTGGGCTGATTGATGAGCCTAGCCAAGTAAGCATGATACTGCAAACTCTTCCAAAGAGTTTTATGTAGTTCAAGAGTAATTATGTTATGAACTGTTAAGGGTAAATTAGCGGTCAGAATAGTCCAGCCCAGACAGATCTACTGTACAGGCCCATAGGCCCAGAAGCCCAATTATCCGTCTCTCCTCTAGCTCATTCTCCTGGAAAATGGCCCATTGGTGGGCGTTTATAGTGACCGCAGACCGCAATCGCTCAGCCTGACCGCTGCTTCTGACCGCGGGCCGTCTGTTCTGATGGATTATCTGTGGCCGTCACATTCCCCGCCACTAAGATCGCCTTGATTCTCCGTCAGCTTTGTTTGCTGAAGTTTGACCAATGGTCCTTGTTATTGGCCGATAACCCTCATCCTTCAAACTTACCGCTAGCCGCCATCCGCGACAACTAAATCAGCTCGCTCAATTATCCGCCACGATTGACCGACTGTTTCTCTGCCATTCTGCCCGCTTGAGGCATTCCTCAAGAAGGGTCATCCGCCAGAACGTGTCCCCGAAGCCCGCTTTGTCCGAGATATTCCGACCGAGCCGATCGCTAGCGTCTGAGCGTAGCCGTGTATTGACTCTTTCACTCATGCTCTCATCCGCCTCTTTACCGTGATCGATTATAGGCACGCCGGTTCATAATCCTCCCACTCGTCCCCTCAGGTCATCGCGTTTGCCAAAGATTTAGCTCATTTTCCTATCTAACGTAGTAGCCATCTGCTGGAAGATCTCTCCGTCTCGCCCTTAAGGCCTCCGGGTCAACAAGGGTCAACCACGCCATGCAGAGTACAATTTCGAGGCTTGCCATGCACGCTATGTCCGTCAGAACCTGTGATCGTGACCTTGATGACCCATCATGCCGAATCCAACCTAGTCATCAGAAATCTCTCTCGGGCAGACCTCAGATGCGACGGATTCGACCGCATTTAATGTACTTTCGGCCGCATTTAATGCACTGTCAGTTGTTTTAATTGGCTTTCCGGCGCATTAAATGCTGTCTGTCAGTGCAACTGTAGTTAACTATTTACTTTTGTCTTATTCTGTTTACTGTAGCATATCCCCTTCCTCTATAAAAGGGGACGACTTTCACTGTAAAAAGGGTTGAAAACTTCTGAGTGTCGTTACTCTGCCTAAATAGTGAGAGAGTGAACAGTGGACGTAGGCATCTTTTTGGGCCGAACCACTTTAAAAATCTTCTGTGTCTTCTCCTCCTCGCCTCTAACCTCTCCTTCTTATTTTCCTTGTCCTTAATGCAACCCATTGGTCGTACGAAACTGTAAACTTGGGCCCTAAAACAACCTCGTTGGCTAAGGGAACCTTTTCCTGACGTTAACATTTTTGGCGCTAGAAGGAGGGGCTCATCTTCGGTTTCGTCATCTTCCATTCCATTAGCTTTCGCAGCTCTTTCTTCATTCACCATGGTTAGAGGGAGGATTCCTAGAGACTCCAATGTAGCAGAAAGCCGCCAGGAAACTTCAGACCATCGACTAGCCATGCCTACGGGAGGAATGTCCAATAATGGTGCGGGGACGTCTAACATGTCTGGGACGGGAGACGCTCAAGGTATACCCCCTCTCCCGACTCGCCAACCTACATGTAATGCTGCAGGTGGGGACGCAATGCAGGCGATACAACGACGACAGGAAAGACTGGAGAATACCGTCGCGGAGTTTATGGGAGAAGTTAGAACTCTGTTCCGGAATCAAGTCCAACCTCCTCAAGTTCCCCCCCAAGCCGTTCCGGAGAGAAATGCTTCCCCTATGAGGTGCGTGGGGATTCCTGAGATGAGCAGGAGAGGTGCCAGGGAGTTTGAACGAGAAGGGTCTGTCCATTCCTACAGCGTGCATTCCAGCGCTCATCCCCCACGAGCCCACGATGGGCATAGACCGGAGCAGGCCGGCCGCAATCATGATCAGATCCCGACCCATGTAGATGGAGCGGGACCAAGACCTGGTGCAGGAGGACGAGCTGGTAGAGATAATCGATCCCCAGGCGGGAGAGACGGGCACTCCGCTGTGGGAGGAACTGAAACGAGGGGTACGATAGTAGCCGAACTCCTCCAAAGGGTCCGGCAGCTGGAAGCGCGGCCTGTGGTACAGGAATAGAGGGGCCAAACCGGGGAGAGGACCCCATTCGCTGTGGAGGTTGAGCTGGAGCCACTCCCCCCAAGATTCAAAGTTCCCAACATTCCCCAGTATAGAGGAAACTCCGACCCCTACGATCATCTGGACGCCTTCAACATACAAATGGACCTCCAGACAACAAATCTGCTTATGAAATGTAGAGTGTTCCCAGCTACCCTTGGGGATATTTCGCGGACATGGTTCAGAAGCCTCCCACCCCGTAGCATCAATAACTGGGAGGAATGCCAGCAGAAGTTCCTGAACCAGTATAAGGTGCTGAAGAGGCGGCTGGCACCGCCATGTCACCTGTCTACCATCTGCCAACATCCAGGTGAGCCTTTGAAAGAATACATTAACAGGTTCAGGCGCGAGGTGACGAATGTGGAGAGCCCCACGGATAAAGGGGTTTTTTCAGCTATCTCATCTGGTTTGAAGAAGGATGGCAAATTGTACGAGAGTATATATAGGTCCCCCGTCAAGGACTTGGGCGAGTTCTATGACAGAGCTGAGAAGGAAATCAGGTGGGAAGAAGTGACGAATCCTAGGAAGGCCAGTGCTCAAAGGAATGAAGCCGGCACTTCCAGTCATGGAAAGAAAATGAGTGGTGGAGACAGCAACCCCGGAGGGCGAAGAGAAAACCAGCAGGTTGCCAAGAAAGCCCGGGACTGGCGGAGACCACACAGCAGTCGGGGATCGGAGCGGCCACGGTATCGAAGCCGCTACAATATTTACAACGCCGTGTTGGATACCCAGGATCGGATATATGCGACTGAGAAAAGCAGAGAAAATTTTGGGCGGTCGGCTCCCCTTCAGGGTCCAGAAGGGCGGAGAGACCGAAACAAATTTTGTGCCTACCACAACGACATTGGGCACAATACCTCCGATTGCTGGGCGCTCAAAGATGCCATCGAAGAATTAATCAGAAATGACCGCCTGAAGGATTATGTCATGAGACCACCAAGACGACCTTCACAACAGCAACGGCCACGCCAGCGTTCAGAAGACCCTCCAGCTCAAAACTAGCCAGAGACGAATCCTAACCAAAGGCCCTCCGTTAAGACCATCCATACAATCCACGGGGGACCCTCGCGAGCAGGAGAATCTAACCGGTCCCAGGAATGATTTGTGCGGGAAGCGAGGTGTGTCCAGCTGGGAAGCAGGGGGAGTCAGGGAGACCCGCCAAGAAAGCCAAGAAGGTGGCAGAGGACATTGTGTTCACTGATGAAGACGCGCGGGATGTCCGCCTCCCTCACAATGACGCTTTGGTGATCAGGGTGCGTATCGGCAACTCAGTGGTGAAAAGGATCATGATAGACACTGGCAGCTCCGTGAATGTCATGTACAAAGACTGCTATGACCAAATGGGGATTGGTGATGATCAGTTGAAACCATCCCCCGAACCCCTTTACGGATTTACTGGAGACTCGGCCATTCCTGCTGGACAAATCCAACTGCCTTTGACCCTCGGCGATGCCACCAAGAAGTCTACAGTGTTGGCAGATTTCCTCATCATCAGCTCTCCCTCGGCGTACAATGTAGTAATAGGGAGGCCCGCGATGAACGATCTCGATATGGTTGTCTCCACCAAAGCCCTCGCGGTGAAGTTCCCAACTCCCAATGGCGTAGGGTGTGTGTAGGGTGAGCAATCCATGGCTCGTCGCTGCTACGTCGACGCAATCAGAAAGGGGTCCCAAGGGAAGAAGGCGGAAGAAGTTTCGGAACGGGAATTGCAGGTAATTACTTCGTCAGGGGTCAGTCATGATCTAGATCCCAGGGAATTCGACGTACATCAGAATACTGGTTCAGTAGAAGAGCTTGAAGACGTCCTGGTTTCGAAAGTTGATGCGTCAAGGTGCCTCAAGCTGGGCAGAAGCCTAGTCCCAGAGGTAAAGTACCAACTAAGTGATTGCCTCAAGAAAAATGCAGATATATTCGCCTGGAATCACGAGGATATGGCGGGAATTGATCCGGACGTAATGACTCACAAGCTGAACGTCAACCCCCGCCACCGACCAGTCTGCCAGAAGAGGAGACAAATGAATCAAGAACGCAGCGAAGCCTTGAAGGAAGAAGTGGATAAGCTCCTGGCCAACGACTTCATCCGAGAGGTCCAATATCCGGAATGGGTAGCTAACCCCGTGCTGGTAAAGAAGAAGAACGGGAAGTGGAGAACCTGCATAGACTTCACGGACCTTAACAAGGCTTGCCCGAAGGACAGTTTCCCTCTACCCAGAATTGATCAGCTGGTGGACACGACGGCGGGGCACGAACTCCTTAACTTCATGGATGCTTACTCAGGCTACAAGCAGATCCCCATGGACCCAAGAGACGAGGAATGTACATCGTTCACCACTGACCGGGGGCTCTATTGTTACAAGGTAATGCCCTTCGGCCTAAAAAATGCAGGGGCTACTTATCAGAGACTGGTGAACAAAATGTTTGAAGAGTTGATCGGGAAGAGTATGGAGGTTTACGTGGATGACATGCTGGTGAAGTCGGAGAAAGCTGCCGAACACGTACGCGATCTTGAAAGAATGTTCAGGATCCTAAGGAAGTATCAAATAAAACTCAATCCTCTCAAATGCGCCTTCGGGGTCTCCTCAGGTAAATTCCTTGAGTTCGTAGTAAACAACAGGGGGATAGAAGCTAACCCGGAGAAGATACAAGCTTTGCTGGACATGAAGTCGCCAAGAAGTGTGAAAGAGATTCAAAGTCTGAACGGCCAAATTGCAGCCTTAATCCGGTTTGTGTCCAAGGCCTCCGATCGTTGTGTTCCATTCTTCGAGGTATTGAAGAAGGCCAGGAACTTCAAGTGGAATGATAAGTGTGAAGCGGCCTTTACGCAACTGAAGGAGTGCATAGGACGCGCTCCGTTGCTGACTAAGCCGAAAGAAGGGGAAATTCTGACTGTTTACCTGGGGGTTTCCCAGCACGCCCTGAGCGCAGCATTGATCAGGCAAGAAGGGAATGGAGCACAGATGCCCGTGTATTATGTGAGCAAGAAGCTGGCGGATGCAGAAAACAGATACACCCCGATGGAGTTGCTAGCCTACTGTCTGGTGATGGCATCCAGGAAGCTGCGTCCATACTTCCAGGCACACAAGGTCGAGGTCCTAACCAGGTACCCGTTGAAGCAAATCCTTCAGAAGCCAGACACCTCCGGCCGACTCATCAAGTGGGCCATTGAGCTCGCCCAATATGACATAGTGTTCAAGCCAAGGCCGGCAATTAAGGGGCAAGCACTGGCAGATTTTATAGCTGAATTCACCGGACCAGTAGATGACCAAGCTGAAACCTCTGAAGGACCGTACTGGGAGCTTTTTGTGGACGGATCCTCTTGCGAAAGGAGCGCTGGAGGCGGAATCCAGTTGATTAGTCCGGATGGGGGTAAGTTTCTTTGTGCCTTCAAATTTGGTTTCAAGGCAACTAATAATGAAGCGGAGTACGAAGCACTGCTGGCGGGACTCCGTCTGGCTAGAAGAATGCAGGTGCAACGACTCCGAGTCTTCAGCGATTCCCAACTAGTGGTCTGCCAGATAAACGGTGAATATCAGGCCAAGGGATCCAAGATGGTAGCCTATTTACAGGAAGTTCAGAAGTTGCTGAGGGCTTTCGAAGCATTTGAGTTGAATCAGATCCCGTGCGCCCAAAACTCCCATGCAGACGTTCTGGCCCGTTTGGCATCCGCCCAAGACACGGATTGCACCGAAAGCATACCTGTGGAGTTCCTGCCCAAACCCAGTACCAGATCCGATATGGAAGTGATGACTCTAACAGTGGCAGAGGGGTCATGGATGTGCCCGCTGGTCAATTATCTGCGAGAAGGTACACTACCAGAAGGTAAGGTGAAGGCGCGCCATCTACGAATAAGAGCAGCCAGGTATTGTATCTATGGTGATGTCCTCTATAAAAGGGGCCTCACAGCGCCTCTTCTCAGGTGCATTGATGAGCCGGAGTGCACCACTTTGATGAGGGATATACATGAGGGACACTGCGGCAACCATGCTGGAGGGCTCTCCTTAGCTCAGAAAGCACTCAGGCAAGGTTTTTACTGGCCGACGATGAAGAAAGACGCCGTTGACCTGGTGAAAAAGTGTGACAAATGCCAGAGATTCTCTAAGATTCCCTGAGCTCCACCCGCTTACCTCCGTTAGATGATCAGTCCATGGCCCTTCGCCATCTGGGGCATGGACCTAATTGGACCTCTTCCAGTAGGACGAGTAAGGTGTAAGTATGCCGTTGTGGCCGTTGATTACTTCACCAAATGGGCAGAAGCAAAGGAGATGGTTGAGATCTCCACGACGAAGATCGAGAAGTTTGTGTGGGATCATATAATCTGCCGGTTCGGTGTCCCCCAGCAACTGGTAACAGACAACGGAACCCAATTCACGAGTGAGTAGTTTCAGGAGTTCTGCCACGGTCTTGGCATCATCAAGAGCTTCTCTGGGGTTGACCACCCGCAAGCCAACGGTCAGGTGGAGGCAGTCAATAAAATCATCACGCAGATCCTGAAGACCAAACTTAAAGCTAGGAAGGGAGCGTGGGTTGACGAGCTGCAGAAAGTATTGTGGGCCTACCGCACTACCGCCCGTAGCACTACTGGAGAGACCCCTTTCTCAATGGTCTACGGGTCTGAAGCCATGATTCCGGCAGAATTCGAAGTCTACAGTCACCGCAGGGCGAGCTGCAACTTCGACGACAACAACCAGCTCCTGGCTGCCAGCTCAGATTTGCTTGAGGAATCAAGAGAAACTGCCCGCCTCAGAGCGGCCGTCTACCAGCAGAGGATGGCCAGACACTACAATAAAAAGGTCCGGGTGCGTCAGTACAAGTCAGGAGACCTTGTCTTACGAGAGATCCTGCTCGGTGCTCGCAAAGCAAGTGAAGGAGTGTTGGGGCCGAACTGGGAAGGACCTTACACGATCCACGAGAGCCTGAACAACGGAGCCTACCACTTGGCGGACATGGACGGGGCAATTCTGCCAAGGGCTTGGAACGCCATTCACCTAAAGACGTATTACACTTAAAGTGTTGTATTGTTGTTTACTATCGTTATTTTGTCCCATATGTAAAAACAAACCATGTATAGATATAATGAGAATCGCCTATCAACTGTGATGGAATATTCCTAACATCAAATGTCTACATGTGCTTTTTTTTTTTATGAAAGGTACACCACCAAACGGCCATGCGTCAACTTAAAGCTTCGACATCTAATGGTCCTAAGGGGCAGGAGGGGTGAGATCGGCCACGAGCCCGCACACCTGATCGCCGCTCACTGACTGGCTTCCACCCCTCCACATTCGCGTGCGAACAAAAAAATAAAGGGCTCGATTGAAGTAACACTCAGCCCAACTCTCGCTGTAAATGCTCGGGTACGCCCTGTGAGCGCAGCTGGAGAGGTTCTCTCCATTATGTTGTAGATGCTCAGGATAAGTCCTTGTGAGCGCAGCCGAGGTCCAATCCTCCACAACTCTCGTTGTAAATGCTCGGGTACGCCCTGTGAGTGCAGCTGGAGAGGTTTTCTCCATTACGCGGTGGATGCTCAGGATAAGTCCTTGTGAGCGCAGCCGACTCCCAATCCTCCACAAACCTCGCTGTAAACGCTCAGGTTTAACCTTGTGAGCGCAGCTGGAGAGGTTCAATTCATTACGCTGAAGACGCTCAGGTATGTCCTTGTGAGCGCAGCTGGGGAGAATTATTGTGATGAGATGGTTAAACTCCTACTCTTTGAACGCTTCCTTCCATCAACTCCAATTGCGACCAGAAAAGGCGCAACGACAGTCTGCCTATTATCCATCTGGGATCTGAATTTTTCATCCTCCTTCTTCGAAGGTTCTCCCCTATCCCTCTGATTATCATGTGTAATGGGGGTGTTCTACTAAATATCGTCCACGAGCCAAAGGATTATCTTCCTAATTATATCTATTTAAAGGTATATATGGAGGCAGTCAGGCCCCCCCCCCCTTATTGTTCTTAATCTATTGAATATCGTGCAAGGAGCGTATGTTCTCGGTCTATTATGATTATATGCAAACGGAAATAAAAAGGCGAAAATAAAATAAAAAATATATATATATCCTACCGATATTACGGTTAAACGATATTTACGAACTATTCCACAACACAAAACAAGAATGATAAACGTAAAAGCATCAACAATCAGAAACAAGTCTTGTCTACAGAAAAAATGATGACAGAATAATATGTGTCATGGGGCCTTGGAGGAACCGGTCGGAGTGTCTGCTGGGACCTTAGAGGAGTTGGGGGGGATATCCTTTGGGTCCTTGCTGCTGGAGGCTCCATGAGAAGATGACCCCTGCCCCCCGTCCTTTGTCGATCCCTGGGGAGCGAAGGAAGAGCCACCTTGGACTGACGGGGCACCAGTCCGAGAGAACGGCGGATCAGAAGTCTTCTGCGGGACTGGAGGAACCGTTCCCCTCTCAGCAGCTTGTGTAGCCTTCTTCTGGGCGTCTGCGGCAGCACGAGCTTCATATTTCTTTACTTCCTCCACTGCATTCTTCCCAAGGTACGAATAATCCACTTCAGGGTGATGCAGCCACGAGGTATACAGAAATTTACTGCTCGTCTTTTTGACGGCCTCCTTCCAAGCTTGTTCGGCTCGGATCTCCGCCTTGCGACACGCTTCCTGTGCCTTAGCGAGCTCTCCCTTCACCGCAGTCAAGCCCTTCTCGGCATCGTCAGCCCGTTTCTTATGAAGGGCAACCTCCTCGGTGATCTTCTCCATGTCCTTGGTGGCCTTCGCAAGTGAGTCGGAGGCAACGAACCGAAGCCTCTTCTCTGTATCCGCGGTCTTCTCCGCGCCCTTAAGCTTTTGTTCCAACTCAGAGACAGTCTTCTCAGTAGTCGCGGCCCCCTCCCGGAGATTTTGAACTTCCGCCTCCAGCTTCCTGTTCGCCTCCTCAAGAGCGGCCTTTCCTCCTATTAAGTCCGGAAGGTCCCGGTGCATCTTCATCATGGCCAGCGAAACCTGAGGAGATAATATGTTACCGGCATGAGTAAGTACGATATACGATTACAAAGCAAGAAACAGGACTTACAAGCACGCCGCAACGCGCAGTGTAGTCGATCAGCTGCTCGCCCCGAATGTGTTTCTGGTAGACATCCGGCTTGTGAGGACCCAAAATCACTGGGAGCCGATCAAGCAAGTCGTCAAAATATTCCCCAGCATTGGCTTCCGGAGTTGGTCCTCCGTCAGCTCCCCCTGTCATGGCTACCTTCCTCTTGCCTTTGTCTTTGGACCTTGAGCGCTTGGTAGGGGGGTCCAAAGCCTCCTCGACTTCTTCTTCGGTCTCCGAGGCCAAAGCCCCCTTTCCGGTGGCACCCCTGGTCCTCCTCTTCGCCACGCTCTTGTACCTCACCCCCGGCTGTTTGGTGGATGGGGCAGCGGTTGCGATTGATGGACCCGCTGACGGAATTGAGGATTTCTTTGCACCGGTTATCTCTACCTCCGGCTCCCCTGTCTCAGCTACCGGAGAAGGAGGAGGAGAAGCCATGTCAAGGTCCACCATTGTTTTGTGCTTCTTTAGCGCTGAAGCAGAAGTCCCTTCTCCAGGCCCTGCGAAAACGGATTCGACCTCTCGACCTTTCCTTTTACCAACGTCGGAGGCCAACCTCAAAGGTGCGGTCTCTGTCCCGGGTGCGAGCCCGTACTTCCTCAGCCAGGAGCTCTCTAGGAAGTGATCGTCTTCAAGACCCTTCACCTCGACGAATCTCTTCAACGTCCTTGTCTCCTCCTCTGTGAGACTGGCCGTCCCTTTGGCAAAAGCTGCATACAGGAATAGAGAAACATTAGTAATAATGAAGCATACAGGTAAAGTGTGAAAACATCCCAGTAGCAAGCTAAAAAGAGGGAAGAGAGAAAAGAAGAGGAAGAGAAGGGTCTATCGGGGTCGTGGTAGAAATCAAAATGAGCAAGTCTCTGCAGAGATAGACAGGTAGCGTAAAATCACTTGGATTTATAATCTCCTACATTCGATTTACCAGCCTACGATGGCAGAAACGCCTTGTAGGGGGACTTACGAGCAGTGATATAATAAATACCATCTCGTTTGGTGGCAAGAAGATTAGTGGTTGATTTAAAGAAATACAGGCGCCGAATGATGTTCGGGGTTGGTGGTGGAAGGCCATTTTTGAGGAGAGTACAAGCTAGGGTGGTTATCTGGCCGTAGGAATTCGGTGTGAGCTGGAAAGAGGCTATCCTCAGATCATTTAACAAATTTATTATATATATGGGGACTGGAAACCTAAACCCCATCTTCACATGTTGGCGGCTGATTGCTATGAATCCATCGGGGGGATCGGCTGCATGGTCGCGATGAGCGGGAACCATGACACGACAGGTGGAAGGAAAGTGGTACGCGTCGGCCACGGTTTTAAGTTCTTTAACGGTCATCTGGGAGTCATGCTGGTAAAAGGTCTGGTAGGTGAAGGTCTCCCCTCGCCCAAAGAAGCTCGGCTTGTCCTCACCGCCCTGGGCGGTGGCATCTGAGGAATCCCCATCGTGTTGAGGAGACCCCTCCCCTGAGCTCTCATCGCTGGACATGACTCGGCGATAGCGAAGTCCACGGCTTGACATCTACAAAAGAAACAGCCAGTTAGGCCATTGACAGCCAACCAGACTCAAAAACAAGGAGAACCTGAAAGGACTAAGCCTAAAAGTCAAGCCGTGCGCCTAGGAAGCCATAAGAGGGGAGTGGTGAGGATTTCATTCCGAAGAATACCTCACCCTCAAGAATGAGCAGAAAAAGAAGGAGAAATGAACTAGTTGCCTTATGATGCTACTATACTCGGCCGGACCATGAAGCAATACGGAAGTCATCCGCCCCAACCGGTCCAGACGCTCAGAAGAACAAATGTCATAAAAAAAAAAAACAAACAAAACAAAAAACAAATAGCAGTGGCGAGTGCAATGTAAACTGGAAAAAAGAGCCTTACCTTGGTTGCGGTGGTCGTCGAAAGTCGCAGACAAAAACCGATGAATGGAGTTGAAGAGTCGGAGCGGAGGAAGAAGACGATGGAAATGCCTATGAATCTTGAAAATACCAGAAGAAGAATATGGAGGGGTGTTTCTCCTTTTTTAAATAAATCAGCCCTAACCGTCAGATGAAAACAGTTGTGTAACCGTCCCCAATCTGACGTCGTGGCATGATTTTCGGGATTATGTCATCATGCAGCGTGTCAGTTGAATGACGTGCATTAAATGCGTACGGCGCGCGTTGGGGTCCATAGCCGTAACCTGGGGAAGCTCCACGTGGCTTGGCAATAAAGTGAAATTCAAAAAGGTACTGTAACCGTTCTCATCTTGTAACTGTTCCCGACTATTCTGCTCGCTCTGGAATATGTGTCTCCCGGTCCTCTTTAAGCACCAAGAGCCAGGGGGCTTTATGTTATGGGTAAATTAGCGGTCAGAATAGTCCAGCCCAAACAGATCTACTGTACAGGCCCATCGGCCCAGAAGCCCAATTATCCGTCTCTCCTCTAGCTCATTCTCCTGGAAAAGGGCCCATTGGTGGGCGTTTATAGTGACCGCAGACCGCAATCGCTCAGCCTGACCGCTGCTTCTGACCGCGGGCCGTCTGTTCTGATGGATTATCTATGGCCGTCACATTCCCCGCCACTAAGATCGCCTTGATTCTCCGTCAGCTTTGTTTGCTGAAGTTTGACCAATGGTCCTTGTTACTGGCCGATAACCCTCATCCTTCAAACTTACCGCTAGCCGCCATCCGCGACAACTAAATCAGCTCGCTCAATTATCCGCCACGATTGGCCGACTGTTTCTCTGCCATTCTGCCCGCTTGAGGCATTCCTCAAGAAGGGTCATCCGCCAGAACGTGTCCCGGAAGCTCGCTTTGTCCGAGATATTCCGACCGAGCCGATCGCTAGCATCTGAGCGTAGCCGTGTATTGACTCTTTCACTCATGCTCTCATCCGCCTCTCTACCGTGACCGATTATAGGCACGCCGGTTCATAATCCTCCCCCTCGTCCCCTCAGGTCATCGCGTTTGCCAAAGATTTAGCTCATTTTCCTATCTAACGTAGTAGCCATCTGCTGGAAGATCTCTCCATCTCGCCCTTAAGGCCTCCGGGTCAACAGGGGTCAACCACGCCATGCAGAGTACAGTTTCGAGGCTTGCCATGCACGCTATGTCCGCCAGAACCTGTGATCGTGACCTTGATGACCCATCATACCGAATCCAGCCTAGTCATCAGAAATCTCTCTCGGGCAGACCTCAGATGCGACGGATTCGGCCGCATTTAATGCACTGTCAGTCGTTTTAATTGGCTTTCCGGCGCATTAAATGCTGTCTGTCAGTGCAACTGTAGTTAACTATTTACTTTTGTCTTATTCTGTTTACTGTAGCATATCCCCTTCCTCTATAAAAGGGGATGACTTTCACTATAAAAAGGGTTGAAAACTTCTGAGTGTCGTTACTCTGCCTAAATAGTGAGAGAGTGAACAGTGGACGTAGGCATCTTTTTGGGCCGAACCACTTTAAAAATCTTCTGTGTCTTCTCCTCCTCGCCTCTAACCTCTCCTTCTCATTTTCCTTGTCCTTCATGCAACCCATTGGTCGTATGAAACTGTATGCTTGGGCCCTAAAACAACCTCGTTGGCTAAGGGAACCTTTTCTTGACGTTAACATGAACAAATAGCAATATAATATTACTCAATTGCTTAATGAACTTACAACTTATGAGTCCATGAATAAGAACAAGACTAAGTCTGGTGAAACAAATGTTGCTGAAACATCCACCTCTAATAAGAATAAGAGGAAAAGGACCACCAGTAAGGCTAAGGTAAAGCCCAAGAAGCAGGCTACCAAAAAGAAGAAGCAGAAGGACTCTAAGACTTCCAAACCCAAAGAAAAATGTTTTCATTGTGATGTGAAAGGGCATTGGAAGAGGAACTGTCCAAAGTACCTTGAAGAGCTCAAAAACAAAAAGAAAATGAAAGGTAAATTTAATTTACTCGTCATTGAATATTGTTTAGTGGAGAATGATATATTCACTTGAATAATTAATTCAGGAGCCACTAATCATGTTTGCTCTTCTTTACAGTTGATTGATTCTTGGAGGGAGCTTGATGAGGGCGAGTTCACCATGCGAGTTGGCACTGGGGATGTCGTTTCAGCTAGAGCAGTGGGAGTAGTTAGACTTCAATTTTCAAATAGTTGTTTTATTGTTTTGAACAATGTTTATTATATTCCTAATTTTAGAAGAAATTTGATTTCAGTTTCTAGATTGTTGGAACATAATTATTCAATTTTTTTTAGTAATAAAGATGTTATTATTTCTAGAAATTGGTTGAATATTTGTTCTGAAATATTAGAAAACAACATATACATGTTAAGGTCATTAACACGTAATTCACTGCTCAATGCTGAATTGTTTAAAGTTGAAAAACCAAAAGCAAAATGACAAAAGATTTTTCCTAATAATGATACCCATCTTTGGTATCTAAGACTTGGACACATTAACCTTGACAGAATAGATAGACTAGTAAAGAGCAGAACTTTAAGAGAGTTAAAGATCAGCACTTTACTAGTTTGCGAATCTTTTTTAGAAGTAAAATGATTAAGAGACCTTTTAAAACAAAAGGTAATAGAGCCAAAGAACCACTAGAGCTTATACATTCGGATGTTTGTGGTCCAATGAATGTTAAAGCTAGAGGTGGTTATGAATATTTTATCACTTTCATTGACGACTATTCAAGATATGGGTATGTTTTTCTAATGCAACGGAAGTCTGAAACTTTTGAAAAGTTCAAAGAATTTAGAGCTGAAGTTGAAAATCAATTAGGTAAAACATTAAAAGCTCTATGATCAAATTGTAAAGGAGAGTACCTTGATACAGAGTTCAAGGATTATTTGATTGAGAATGAGATTATATCCCAACTCATAGCTCCTGGAACACCACAGCAGAATAGTGTTGCAGAGAGGAGAAATCGAACCCTATAGGATATGATGAGAGCTATGATTAGTTTTTCATCTTTACCTAGTTCTTTCTGGGGATATGCACTGCAAACTGCAGTATATATCCTAAATGTAGTTCCTTCCAAGTTTGTTCCTAAAACACCTTTAGAGTTGTGGAATGGTTGCAAAGCTAGTTTGCAACATTTTCGCATATGGGGGTGTCCAGCACATGTGCTGAAAAATAAGACTGGGAAGCTAGAACCACGTTCACAAGTTTGCTTATTTGTAGGCTACTCCAGAGAAACTAGAAGCGGATTATTTTATGATCCTCAAGATAACAAAGTAATTGTATCGACAAATGCTACATTTCTTGAAGATAATTACATAAAAGAACATAAACCTTGAAGTAAGGTTGTACTTGAGGAGTTATTACCTGGTTCAACCAGTATTCAATCAACAACAGTTGTTGAGAATAACATAGTTAAGACCACGTCTGAGCATCAGACAGACTTCAATCAGAATCATCTACCATCTCGTCGTAGTGGAAGGGTTATTAAACTACCAATCCATTACAGAGAAATCGGAGAAGCACAAATTGTTATCTCCGATGAGTGTATAAATGATCCATTGATATATCATGATGCAATGGAAGATTCTGATAAGGAAGAATGGCTTAAAGCTATTAATCTCGAGATGGAGTCTATGTGCTCAAACTCAATCTGGGAACTTGTAGATCAACCAGATGGGGTAAAACCCATAAGTTACAAATGGATCTACAAGAGAAAGAGAGGAGTGGATGGGAAGATGGAGACCTTTAAAGCTAGGCTAGTGGCAAAATGGTATACTCAGAAAGAGGGAGTTGACTATGAAGAAATTTTCTCGCCAGTAGCCTTACTTAAGTCCATTCGCATTCTTCTATCCATAGCTGCATGTCTCGACTATGAGATATGGTAAATGGATGTCAAGACTGTATTCTTGAATGGCAATCTTGATGAAAGCATTTATATGATGCAACCAGAGGGATTCGTGATTCAAGGTCAAGAGCAAAAGGTTTGCAAGTTGCAAAGGTCAATTTATGGGCTTAAGCAAGCTTCTCGATCTTAGAATATTAGATTTGATACATCGATCAAGTCTTATGGTTTTGAGCAAAATGTTGATAAACCTTGTGTATATAAGTGTATTATCGACAAGAAAGTGGTTTTCCTTATACTTTACGTCGACGATATCCTACTCATTAGGAATGATGTTGGAGCATTATCTGATGTAAAGAACTGGTTTACTAACCAATTCCAAATGAAAGATTTGGGAAAGGTTAGTTATGTTCTTGGGATCCAAATTATACGAGATCGTAAGAACAAACTGTTAGCATTGTCTCAAGCATCGTACATTGATAAAATCCTTGTACACTTTGCGATACAGAATTTCAAGAAAGGTTATTTACCTTCTCGACATGGAGTTCATTTGTCTAAGGAACAATGTTCTAAGACACCTCAAGAGATTGAGGATATGAGACGAATTCCCTATGCCTCTGCAGTAAGCAGTCTCATGTATGCTATGTTATGCACAAGACCTGACATATGTTATTTAGTGGGAGTAATCAGTTGTTATCAATCTAACCCAGGATTGGATCATTGGGTGGCAGTTAAATATATTCTTAAATATCTTCGGAGAATAAGAAATTATATGCTTGTGTATTCTGGCGAAAATTTGATTCCAACAGGATATACAGATTCTTATTTTCAATCAGACAAGAATTCTCGAAAATCCACGTCTAGGTCAGTATTCACCCTAGGTGGTGGAGCTATAGTATGGAGAAGTGTTAAACAATCTTGCATCGCTGATTCCACCATGGAAGCTGAATATGTAGAGCAAAGGAAGCAGTTTGGCTCTGTAAGTTCTTGACAGATTTGGAAGTTATTCCGAATATGGATAGGCCAATCATACTTTATTGTGATAATAGTGGTACAGTGACTAATTCTAAATAACCAAGAAGCCACAAAAGGGGAAAGCATATAAAAAGAAAGTATCATCTCATTAGAGAGATAGTACATAGAGGAGATGTGTCGGTGATGAAGATAGCATTATAAGACAACCATGCTGATCCATTTACAAAGACCTTAACGACTAAAGTATTTGAAGGCCATCTAGAGGGTCTAGGATTACGAGACATGTCTCATCTGCTCTAAGGGCAAATGAGAGATTGTTAGGGTAAAGTGCCCTAAGAGCTTGTAATTTGTAAATATTTAAATTAAATAATAAATAAAATATATTTATTTTATTCAATTAGATGTGCATTTATGAAATGATTGTTTCATACAAATATCATGTAACATCCATGATTACTTATGTAGTCTCAAACTAAGTATATAAGTGTTATGTACAAGAGGATTTAGTTTGAGATCAGTAATCTAAAGAGTCCGTAGAAAGCAAACAAAGTTGGGTACTTTGCTTGTGGTAAATCTACAATTGCGGTCCATTTTGTATTTGATACGATGATCCTATCCGAGATCGTTCATATGGTGACCTGAAAATAGAGACACTTTATATAATAGAGATTATATAGGACTGGACCATGATAAAATGAATTTCTTATTAATATCTGTTAAACAAAGAAATTCATATTTTTCAACTAGATGATCATATATGGATTGATCTTAATCCTGAGTGTTTTATGGACTCCTATTTGTTGAGTCATATCTTTTTATTTACATGGGTGAGACTGTTATAGATTTACGGTCAATAAGCTTTGTACTTTGAAGATGTGATTTAATAAGTGGCTGGGAATATTCTACATAATAGTGGAATCCACTTCTTCTTGCGAGAAGTAGATGAGTAGTTCTCTTAAGTGTTGATTCGGGTCTTGAACAATAAGAGCGCTCGATTTTCTATTTGTAAATAAATAGAAAGATAAATTTATAAGATGTTATGAATATATTGTTCATTAGAGAATTAATGGTACTGAACGGAATAAGAAATAATTTGAGAGGTATAACGGACTTTAATGACCTAACTCTAATTATGAACTATTCGTGGACGATCGAACCATATGAAATGATTAAATCAATGGACACTGAAAATTCAGATTGTATAAAACATCTATAATTTTGAGAGTGCAATCTTAAGTTTTTAGTGAAGTAACTTTAAAGTTAATAATAGTGAAATAATTAATTAAAGAGTTTAATTAATAATTCTGATATTATTGGTGCTCAAATTATAGGTCTATTTGGTCCCCTTGCTAGCTCACAATCACATAAAGAAACAAAAGGAAGAATATAATTGAATTGTCCAATTATAAGTGTACATACAATTTTATGAACACGTTCACGAATAATTTAAATAATTTGATTATTTAAACATAAGTAATTATTTAATTATTTGTAAAGGTTAAAACTTTAACTTTAAATGGTGTCATTAAATTATATATGATTTAGAATCATTTAATTTAATGAAAAATCTTTTAATTAATGGAAATGATAATTTAATTTAATTGGAATTAGATTCCATATTAAATTAGATTAAAGAAGTTTAATTTAATAGGAATTAGATTCCATATTAAATTAAAAGTAAAGAGTTTTAAACCAATAAGAAATTTGATTCCATATTGGATTTGAATTAAGTTTTTCAATTTAATTAGGAAATTGTATTTCTTATTAAATTAGAAAACTCTAACTCACCATTATAAAAATGTGTTTTATATTGGTAACAAGAGAGAGAGAGAGAAAAAGAGAGAATTTTTGGTTACTTGAATAAAAAACTTTCATTAATTATAAAGATTTCATGATATAATTCTTTAAAATTATACCCACACACAGTTTCTTTTGTGAAGAGTCATAGTAAGAAAGATCGAATGGTGAAGAACTTACGAATCAAAAGGGATCAATTCAATCTTCATGCAAGGTAAGATTCGATCTTATTAATTTAATTATTGAATTGTTATTATTAGTATCGATCGGATGTGTTTTTATTTGAAATTTTTTTTGAAATCCACGTTTCCGTATTAAATTAAAAATCAATTTTTCCTTCACTAACTTCTATCTGTTCTTTTTCTTCTCCGCTTTTTTAGGCTGTAATCATTATTTGTTTTAATAATTTAGTTATTCACAGCATTGTTTGTTTCTGTTGATTGTTATAGGCAAAACAATCTGTACTGGTTCTGATGATGCAACTTTTGAGGATATGGAATCCAAAAAGTGGGGAAAATATTCATGTCTTAAGAGGAATCAAATTTTATTCTTTTTCGTAATGGAGTGGAAGTTTGAACTTATTGGTTATAAGCAAAGCCTTTTGGTTCTGCAACATGGCTATGTTGCAGACACAGTGCAGTGGATATCACTTAAATCATATTACTTTGATCTGAACATTTCTTTGTATCTAATTGTACAATAAGCAGTCTATGTACGACTGATATGTTTCTTTGAATTGAAGTTATCATTTTAATTGATGTAATTTGTTTTGACATTTTCTTAGAAAATAAAAAAGCTCTGTGTTAGGAAGCAGGGTCAACTTACTCAAGCTGAACATCCATCAGTATCTGATGATGCTGAGCAGAGATGACATCAAGATGAGTCTCCAGGATATTTCTAGTAGACCAGCAGCATAGAACAAAGATAGATTGAGCGGGAAAGGTTATTAAAAAGAGTCCAGTACATCACTTTATTAACCAATTAGAAGAGAGATAGAAAAACATGCATTTCTTATGATTGTCAATGTATATAAGAAAGTTTAGTTTCTTATCAGAGATAGTAATGAAAATACAAGTTTCCAGATGATGAGATTCAATTCTCTGTACACAATAGTTCTTGCTTTTTTTTTAATCTTTCATTAGCTTTCAAGATTTCATTTTACTCTTCAAGAATCAAAGATTCTTTCATGGTATCAGAGCTATCAACACATCATGTCTTCTGCTTCGAATTCAGAAATCAACAATTCTTCACTTGGTGGATCAAGATTCATCTTGCCAATGAAACTGGAATTGACGGTAAAGCTGGATCACAATAACTATCTTTTGTGGAGGCAGCAAATTCTTGCAGCAATTAAAGGTAATCGACTTGGAACCTATATCGATCCTAATTTTTCTCCTCCGAGTCGAGTGAATCCAGATGGTTCTGTTAATGATTTGTTCTTGGATTGGGAACAACAAGATCAAATCTTGTTGTGTTGGATGTTGTCATCAATGAGTCAAGAAATCTTGCCTCATTTGATTGGATGTGAGACTTCTTGTGAAGCATGGCTGAACATTGAAAGACTCTTTAAGTCTCAATCTAAAGCTAACATCATGCAACTCAAGTTGCAACTTCAAACTTTGAAGAAAGATGGTCTCACAATGACAGAGTATTTGACAAAGAAAAAAGGTGTTATTGATGCTCTTTCTTTCACCGGTTATGTAATGAGTGAGGATGACAAAATAATGGCAATTTTAAGTTGATCAACCGTATTTGATCTGAGGCTTTTATCACTGCTACATATTTGATCAACCGTATGCCAACTCCTGTTTTGAAAGGAAAAAGTCCATTTACTTGCCTATATGGCAAAGAACCTGATTACTCAACTCTTAAAGTGTTTGGCTGTCTTGTGTATCCTCATATCAGACCATATAACCAACACAAGTTGCAGTTTAGAAGTGAGCCCTGCACCTTTCTTGGATATTGTACTCAATACAAAGGGTATAAATGCTTGAGCTCAACAGGCAGGTTATACATCGCTAGAAACGCAGTGTTTAAAGAGAATGTGTTTCCCTTTGCTAAAACATATTCATCAGCAGCCAACCTGAGGCCTCACAGTGTATCTTTGTTTCCACCTGTGGTTCCTTCATCATCTTCTACTGCTCCACAGACTTTTCAGGTTGTTAACAATATTTCTGAAACTCATTCTACAATTGCTACTAATGATCATGTATTGCAGTATTCTGATGACTTACATAGCAAAAATATTGCTCCTACTGCCCCTACACCTATACAACAACAGTCTCATGCTGCAGAACTACACTCTCAAAATCATCATCCTATGGTGACAAGAGCTAAATCTGGCATCTTTAAGCCAAAAGCTTGGTTTGCTCAGTTAGATGATACTGAACCAGAATCTTTTCAACAAGCTTTAGCTCATCCACAATGGTTCACTGCAATGAAGACTGAATTTCAGGCACTCAAAGACAACCATACATGGTCATTAGTTTCTCCACCTGCAGGAAGGAAGATTATAGGCTGCAAGTGGGTTTTCAAGGTAAAAAGGAATCCGGATGGTACTTTGCTAAGACATAAAGCTCGACTTGTAGCTAAAGGGTTCCATCAATTAGCTGGTTTTGATTTTACTGAAACGTTTAGTCCTGTAGTGAAACCTACAACTGTTCGAGTTATTCTTTCACTTGCAGTCACAAATAGGTGGAATTTAAGGCAATTAGATGTTAACAATGCTTTTCTTAATGGCATTCTTTGTGAGGAAGTGTACATGCAACAACCACCAGGTTTTGAGGAAAAGAATGGACAGCATTTGGTCTGCAAATTGCACAAAGCTTTATATGGATTGAAACAGGCTCCTAGGGCCTGGTTTGACAGGTTTAGGGACACTCTTCTTCAGATGGGGTTCTCTTCAAGTAGAGCTGATCAATCTCTTTTCTGCAAATTTGCTACTGAGTTCTGTATATATGTCCTTGTATATGTAGATGACATTATTGTCACTGGTTCGTGTGAGACGGAGATAGAAAGACTAGTGCAACAGATGAATAAAACATTTGCATTGAAAGATTTAGGCTTGCTGCATTACTTCTTGGGTATAGAAGTTCAGAAAACAGAACAAGGACTACATTTATCACAACACAAGTACATAATGGATCTGTTAAAGAGAACCAAGATGGAAAATGCAAAACCTTTTGCCTCCCCTATGGTTGCAAGTGTGGGGAACCAGCTGTCACTCTTTAACGGTAATCCAATTGATAATGCAAGTGAATACCGGTCTGTTGTGGGTGCTTTGCAGTATGTAACAATCACTAGACCAGACATCACCTTTGCTGTTAACAAGGTGTGTCAATTCATGCAAACACCTTTGGATGAACACTGGAAAGCAGTTAAGAGGATTTTGAGGTATCTGAAAGGAACTTCAACTCAAGGGATTACTTTTAGCAGGCCAAGCAATCAAAATGCACTCTATGATTTAGTTGGATTTTCAGATGCTGATTGGGCATCCAATCCTGATGACAGGAAGTCTACATCAGGATTTTGTATGTATTTGGGACCAAATCTTGTTGCTTGGAGTGCAAAGAAGCAACATACGGTTTCACGATCATCAACTGAAGCCGAATATAGGAGTCTTGCTTCAGCTGTTGCAGAAATGACCTGGCTTAAATCTCTTCTTCAAGAACTTAGAGTTCCTCAGTCTAAGCTTCCCACATTCTGGGTTGATAATCTCAGCACTATCGCAATGTCAAATAATCCTGTTCTACATGCTAGAACCAAACATATAGAATTAGATTTGTATTTTGTTCGAGAGAGGGTGATTCAGAAACAGATTTTGATTAATCATGTGCCTTCTGTCGACCAAATTGCTGATATCTTCACTAAGGCTTTGTCAACACCCAGATTTCAGTTTTTAAAGAGCAAACTCAATGTGCAAGATTCCCCATTGAGTTTGAGGGGGAATGTTAGGAAGCAGGGTCAACTTACTCAAGCTGAACATCCATCAGTATCTGATGATGCTGAGCAGAGATGACATCAAGATGAGTCTCCAGGATATTTCTAGTAGACCAGCAGCATAGAACAAAGATAGATTGAGCGGGAAAGGTTATTAAAAAGAGTCCAGTACATCACTTTATTAACCAATTAGAAGAGAGATAGAAAAACATGCATTTCTTATGATTGTCAATGTATATAAGAAAGTTTAGTTTCTTATCAGAGATAGTAATGAAAATACAAGTTTCCAGATGATGAGATTCAATTCTCTGTACACAATAGTTCTTGCTTTTTTGTTAATCTTTCATTAGCTTTCAAGATTTCATTTTACTCTTCAAGAATCAAAGATTCTTTCACTCTGTATAGGTCATCCACATCATATTGATGGACTGACTTGCTTCGCTGTAAGCTCTGATTCAACCCTTGCTCATACTGGTTCAAAGGATAACTCTGTCCGCATGGTCAATATAATAAATTGGAAGGTTTGTTATTTCCCCATGCAGTAGTACATTTGTGGATTCTTTGATTTATTTTTATTTTGTATTGTTATCATAGTTCACTTAATATACAGTTTAGCATCTATGATTAATAAGATTAATAAGTACGTTAAGTCGCTTAAGTATCAATGTACCTTGTATATGTTTTCTTAAGCCTCTAGCAAGTTCGTAATTATTAAGGTGTAACCACAAGAACTTCGTAATATATGGTGGGGACTGGGTGGTTATAATTAGAAATAAGTATGAGAGCAACTCATCTAGTTTAGTAAGGTTGATGTCAAGTAGCTTAATCCAGGAGTTGTACACCTGCAACTTGAAGGAAAAAAAAAACAATTGTTTTTATGAAAAATATTAATTTTGCGGAACACTGAGTTTTAAAAATTTTTAGAAAACTCAATAAACCCTAGATCCATAAAACAATGAAATAAAATAATATAAAAAAATTAAAAATCAGATTTTTACCTTATGTATTGATCTCTGTGGATTGCTCACCATCTAGTCTTCCTTGATATGACTCTATACCAAGAAACTAGTGAGTGGGCACAGTTATATAGTATTGTGCTCACTTTCTTTTGATTTCTTTTCTAAAAAGAATCAACAATATATATAAGAGGTGAGTTTATGATTTTGGTTATGCTAAAAGAAAACTTTTTCTCTTATTTTCAAAGAACGTAAAGCAAAATCAAAATATAACTTCTGTTAGGAAAAGAAAACTATTTCTTTTCTATTTATAGGGAACTACTTAGGGTTTTAATTAATCAAATTAACATTAAACCCCAAATTTATTAAAATTAAATTTTTGCCCCATATAACATAATTAATTCAAAATTAATTCATGTTATATTTAAAAATTAAACTTGTGACTTGTAATTAATTCATAATTAATTTATATCAGGTCACTGCTAAGAATCAAATTCAAAACCTCTTATAAAATTAATTAAATAATTATTGATTCATAATTAATAATTAACTAATTAACTATTAAATAATTTGAATAATCAATATTATTCTAATATTAAGTGAACACAAATTTTGCTACTTGTGTAACAATTATAATTGGACGGTCCAATTACAATATTCTATATACAAGTTTCTTATAGTGAAATGAGCTATCAAGGGGACCCGATAGATCTACAATTTTGAGCTCCAATAATATCGAAATTATTAATTAAACTCTTTAATTAATAATTCACTATTATTAATCTTAGAGTTACTCCACTAAAAACCTAAGATTGTACTCTCAAAACTGTAGATATTTTTATACAATCTGAAATTTTCAATGTCCATTAATTTAATCATTACATATGATTTGACCCTCCATAAATAGTTCATAATTAGAGCTAGGTCAAAATGTCCGTTTTACGCCTCTAATTATTTCTTAATCCTTAAGTACCATTGATTCTCTAATGAACAATATATCCATAACAACTTATGAATTTATCTTTCTATTTTCATATGAATGGAAAGTTGAGCGCTCATATTGTTCAAGACCTAAATCAACCCTTAAGGGAACTACTTCTCTACTTCTCGTAAGAAGGAGTGGATTCCACTATCATGTAGAATGTTCCCAGCTACTTACTAAATCATATCCCCAAAGTACGAAGTTATTAACCCGACATCTACACCGATCTCACCCATGTAAATTAAAGGATATAACTCAATAAGCAGGAGTCCATAATACACTCAGGATTAAGATCAATTCATATATGATCATCTGGTTGATAAATATAAATCTCTAAGTTTAACGGATATTGATAAGAGACTTATATTTATCGTGGTCCAGTCCTATGTAATCTATATTATATAAGGTGCCTCCATTTTCATGTCACTACATGAATAGTCTCGGATAAGACTATCGTACCGATTACAAAATGGACCGCAACTGTAGATTTATCACAAATAAAGTACCCAGCTTTATTTGCTTTCTACGGACTCTTTAGATTACTTATTTCAAATTAAATCCGCCTGTATATAATACTTATATACTTAATTTGAAATTACATCAGTAATCAAAGATGTTTCTCATGACATATACAATTTTTACAAAATATATAAATTGAATAAAATGAATACTTTATTATTTATACAACCGTTTACATTATTACAAGCTCTTAGGGCATAAAACCCAACAATCTCCCACTTGCCCTAGAGCAGATGGGACATATCTCGTAATCCTAGACCTTCTAGATGACCTTCAAACACTTTAGCCGTTAAGGTCTTCGTAAACGGATCAGCAAGATTATCTTGTGATGCAATCTTCATCACGTTCGCATCTCCCCTTTGTACGATCTCCCTAATGAGATGATATTTCCTCTCTATATGCTTCCCTCGTTTGTGGCTTCTTGGTTCTTTGGAATTAGCCACTGCACCACTGTTATCACAATAAAGGGTAAGTGGTTTATCCATATCTGGAACAACTTCCAGATCAGTCAAGAATTTACGTAGCCATACCGCTTCTTTAGTTGCTTCACAAGCTGCTACATATTCGGCTTCCATAGTGGAGTCAGCAATGCATGATTGCTTAACACTCCTCCATACAATGGCTCCACCACCAAGAGTGAATATTGATCTGGACGTGGATTTTCTAGAATCTTTATCCGATTGAAAATCAGAATCTGTATATCCTAATGGGATCAAATCCTCTCCAGAATATACGAGCATATAGTTTCTCGTTCTCCGAAGATACTTGAGAATATGCTTTACTACCACCCAATGATCAAATCCTGGATTGGATTGATAACGACTAACTATTCCCACCGAATAACATATATCCGGTTTCATGCATAACATAGCATACATGAGACTGCCTACTGTAGAGGCATAGGGAATCCGTCTCATATCCTCAATTTCTTGAGGTGTCTTAGGACACTGTTCCTTAGACAAATGAACTCCATGATGAAAAGGTAAATTACCTTTCTTAGAGTTCTGCATCGAAAATCGTATAAGAATCTTATCGATATACGATGCCTGAGACAGCGCTAACAGTTTGTTCTTACGATCCCATATTATTTGGATCCCAAGGACATAACTGGCCTCTCCTAAATCTTTCATTTGGAATTGGCTAGCGAGCCAGCTCTTTACGTCTGACAATATTCCAATGTCATTCCCAATGAGTAGAATATCGTCAACTTAAAATACAAGGAAAACCACTTTCTTATCGATTATCCGTTTGTATACACAAGATTCATCGATATTTTGCTCAAAACCATAAGACTTGATCGAAGTATCAAACCTTATATTCCAAGATCGAGATGCTTGCTTAAGTCCATAAATTGACCTTTGCAACTTACAAACTTTTTGCTCTTGATCTTGGGACACGAATCCATCTGGTTGTACCATATAGATACTTTCATCAAGATTACCGTTCAAAAACGCAGTCTTGACGTCCATTTGCCAAATCTCATAATCAAGACATGCAGCAATGGAAAAAAGAATCCGAATGGACTTAAGCATAGCTACTGACGAGAAAGTTTCTTCATAGTCAACTCCCTCTTTCTGGGTATAACCCTTTGCCACTAGTCTAGCTTTAAAGGTTTCAACCTTTCCATCCACTCCTCTCTTTCTCTTGTAGATCCACTTGCAACCTATGGTTTTTATCCCATCTAGTTGATCCACAAGTTCCCAGACTAAGTTAGAGTACATAGACTCCATCTCGAGATTCATGGCTTTAAGTCATTCCACCTTATCAGAATCCTCCATTGCATCATGATATGTCAATGGATCATCTACACTCTCATCAGAGATAGCAATTTGTGCCTCTCCGATCTCTCTGTAGCGGACTGGTGGTCTAATAACCCTCCCACTACGACGAGGTGGTAGATGATTCTGATGAGAATCTATATGATGTTCAGACGTGGTCTGAATTATGTCATTGTCAACAACTGTTGCTGATAGGGTACTTTTCGACCCAAGAAGTAACTCCTCGAGTACAACTTTACTTTGAGGTTTGTAATCTCTCACATAGTTCTCTTCAAGAAAAGTAGCATTTGTCGATACAAATACTTTGTTTTCTTCAGGACTATAAAAGAGTTCGCCCCTAGTCTCTTTGGGATAACCTACAAATAGGTAAACTTTTGAACGTGGTTCCAACTTCCCAGTCTTGTTCTTCAGCACATGTGCTGGACACCCCCATATGCGAAAGTGACGTAAACTAGCTTTACGACCTTTCCACAACTCTAAATGTGTCTTTGGAACTGATTTAGATGGCACAACATTCAAAATATACATTGCAGTTTGCAATGCATATCCCTAGAATGAACTAGGTAATGATGAATAACTAAACATAGATCTCATCATGTCCAAAAGGGTTCGATTTCTCCTTTCTGCAACACCGTTCTGCTGAGGTGTTCCAGGAGCAGTCAATTGGGATAAAATCTCATGCTCAAGCAAGTAATCCTCAAACTCTGTATCGAGATACTCGCCTCCACGATCTGATCGTAGAGTTTTCAATGTTTTATCCAATTGATTCTCAACTTCAGCTCGAAACTCTTTGAACTTTTCAAAAGTTTCTGACTTCCGTTGCATAAGGTAAACATATCCATATCTTGAATAATCATCAATAAATGTGACGAAGTATTCATAACCGCCTCTAGCTTTAACATTCATAGGACCGCAGACGTCCGAATGTATAAGCTCTAATGGTTCCTTAGCTTTAAGCCCTTTTCCAATAAAAGGTCTTTTGGTCATTTTACCTTCTAAACATGATTCACAAACAGGTAAAGTACCGATCTTTAACTCGTTTAAATGTCCGCTCTTTACAAGTCTATTTAATCTGTCAAGGTTAATATGACCAAGTCTTAGATGCCAAAGATATGTATCATCATTATGAGAAATTTTTTGTCGTTTTGTTTTTGGTTTTTCAACCTTAAACATTTCAGTATTAAGCAGTGGATTATGCATTAAAGGTCTTAATACATATAAATCGTTTTCTTGTATCCATAAACAAATTTTCAAACCATTTCTAGAAATAATAACTGATTTATTACAAAAAGAAACAGAATAATTAAATTCCAAAAGTTTAGAAACAGAAATCAAATTTCTCTTAAAACCTGGAATAAAATAAACATTGTTCATAACAATAAAACAATTATTATTAAAATGAAATCTAACTTCTCCCACTGCCTTTGCTGAAACGACTTCCCCTGTCCCGACTCTCATGTTGAACTCACCCTCATCAAGCTGCCTATATGAATCAATCAACTGCAAAGAAGAACAAACATGATTAGTGGCTCCTGAATCAATTATCCAAGGGGATGAATCATCCTCCACTAAACAAGATTCAATGACTAGTAAATCACATTTACCTTTCATCTTCTTCTCTTGGAGCTCCTTGAGGTACTTGGGACAGTTCCTCTTCCAATGCCCATCAACACCACAATGAAAACATTTTCCTTTGGGCTTTGTGGCCTTGGAGCCCTTTTTGCTCTTCTTCTAAGTAGCTTGCTTCTTAGGCTTAACATTAGCCTTAGACTTTCCAGTGTTTCTCTTCCTCTTGTTTTTACCAGAAGAAGAAGTCTAAGCAACGTTTGCTTCACAAGACTTATTTTTGTCCTTATTCATAGACTCATAAGTAATGAGCTCATTTAGCAACTGTGTAAGTGAGTAAGTCAACTTGTTCATAACATAGTTGCTCTTGAATTGCATGAAACTCTTCGGAAGAGTTTCTAGTATCATGCTCACTTGGCTACGCTCATCTATAGCCCCACCATGGCTTTCAGTTGTGTTGAAGTGAGTTATCATTTTCAAGACATGCTCTCGAACAGATGTACCCTCCCTCATCCTAGCAGTCATAACAGCACGAACAGCTTCGTGTCGTTGCTGCTCAGAAGGTTGCCCAAACATGCCCTGCAATGACTCCAGTATTTGAGTTGCTGTTGTCATTGCCTCGTGCTTGGTAGCAAGCACCTCGAACATCTCTGCTAACAAATAGCAGCGGGCCTTCTCATCAGCTGTGACCCATTTTTGATAGGCCTCGCGCACAGCACGTCAAGCATTTTCTGCTGGCTGGGGAGGACAAGGCTGAGTCGTGACAAATTTAAGGTCTTCACAGACCAAGACTGCGTTCATGTTGCTTTTCCATTTGACATAATTTTTCCCGTTTAATTTATCATTAGCAAGTATAGAAATCAACGGAGATACCATTGCTGAAAATAAATAACAAACATTTAATATCAATTTGTAAAAATTAATATCATATAATTTTGGCATAAAATTAAACGTGATGCATGATACACGAATAATGAATTAGAAAATACCCTAGAAAATAATTACTATACCACGATAATCCAACATTCCACAAATAAGTGCCGCCGTAGGGTAGGTCAAGTATTTGTATGTTAGACTGAGACATTCTCAATTAAATAATATAACAAAATAACTCTTATTCCTATATTATTTAACTACCGTTTTTCGGTCAGGAAAATAATTAACAATTAATTATTTCCTTTATGAGTGTAACCCATCATTTCGGATTCCATGAACTTAACTCGAGAATTGCCGCCGTAGGATAGGTCAATCCCAAGATACATCTAGAAATCCTATCCATTAGGAAGTCAACCTTGATCAACTTAAATGGACACCACCCGTAGGGAAACGATAATAAAGTCGTCTCGAGGCGCCTTTTAAGTTTTACGGTGTTAAACTAATGATGAAGACCGCGAGATATATTGTCAAATATCTCTCTCCCACTCACTATTTTAGGATAAGGGTTTTCTATTTAAATATTCCTAGTCATCGTCTTAGATTATTAACGGCTAAAAATATAATCTAAATTACTAAGAATTTATGTGTTACTAAAGTCTGAAACTTATTAACACTTAATGAATTACCAGATTTTTAACATTTGAAAATCTAATTCAATTTATAAATCTAATCTAAATAATCAAAATTATAAAGACTAGATTTAATATGAAGTTACCTGATTTTAACTAATTAAAATCTAATCCACATTATGAATGTCAATTATTGAAATCTAATTTCTAATTTGAAACTTATGATTTTCTACTAAAATCAATTCAAATTATTTAAAAAGCATTCTATGTATTATTTTTCTATTTTTAGTAAAAAATAAACAATTTATTAGTAAAATATAATAATACGTATGATGCATGTCATGTTATAATGCAATGAGTAGGCACCCTCTATTCTATATGACATATTTTTTATGCATGTACATATTATATAATTATCCATTCATCTCATGAAAATAATTAAATAAACAACATGTGTATGACCGGGTTCTTTGGTTTTGACAATCTAAATCTAATTTCAATATTACATAAATTAACCAAGGCATTCCTTAGCCTTCACTTGTAGTCTTCATGTCTTGACAAGTCTTCATGGGCTCTTTTGGGCTCAAAATTAAATCCAATTTAATAATCAAGAATATCCATCTAATGGATTGGATTTTAAGCCCATTTCTTGATTTTTGGAACCAAGGAAAAATTATCCAATAAATTGTCAAAGGGATACATGTGCAAATTGACCATCAATTGGTGCACTTTTGTCTTATATACAATTGTGAATCAACCATTCACGCGTAAACTTGTGTAACAATAGCACAAGTTTTTATCTTTTGTGCATTATAAACAATAAAGTTGCTATTTCGTCTTTTGTGCATTATAAACAATAAAGTTGCTATTTCGTCTTTTGTGCAAGTCACACAAACAAATTGCAACTTTGACTTTTGTGCGTCAGTGCAACAATTGCACAATTTATCAATCTCGGTTTTCACAGTGCAACTATTTTACTCTAAAATAAATTTCACCAAGTCAAGTTGCACGCATACAGTACCCGCAGCCCCACGTCCAATCGGTTTTTGAACGCAGTATGTTCAAACGCAGTTTTTTTTTTTTTTTTCTCGTTTACGCATAGATATGACCACGGTTCGATTCGAACCGAACCGTCACTGTAGAACTGGAGTCAGAACATAAGGTTCTGGTTCCGATTTGGAACCGAACCGGAACCGTCACTGTAGCGGTTCCGGTTCCGATTCTAACCTTAAAGGAATCGGAACAGCCAGTTCAAAGAACCGGTGAAACCGGAACCGCCTTGAACCGGCGGTTGCGGTTCGGTTCCGGTTCTTAAATAAATTAAAAAAAAAACAATAAAAAAAGACGACCCATCTGGAAACCCAGATCTGGGTTTCCCCCAGACGACGTCTGGGTTTCCCCCAGACGCCAGATCACCCAGATCGGCGTCGATCTGGGTTCTGGGAACCCAGATTGGCGCCGATCTGGGTTTCCAGTACCCAGATCGACGTCGATCTGGGTTCGACTGGTGAAGAAATCAAACAAAACAAAGAGAAGAAGAAGAAGAAGAAGAGAGAAGGGAGAAAGAGAAGAAAACAGAGAAATAGAAAAGAAGAAGAAGAGGAAGAATCGGAGAAGAAAAAGAAGATCAGACAAAAGAAGAAGAAGAAGAGTCAGAGAGAGAGAGACAGAGAGAGGAGAGAGAAGAGTGAGTGGGTAAATGGGTAATAGATTTTATTTAGTTTGTGTATAAATTTATTTTTTAATTTTAAAATATAATTTAATATTATTTTTTAAATTTCAAATTATCATTTTAAAAAAAGGTTTCAGAACCGGAACCGAAACCGTTATAGAACCGGAATTGAAACCGGAACCTGAACCGTTATAGAACCGTCGATTCCAGAACCGAACCGGAACCGTGTTATTTTGGTTAAGGTTCCGGTTCTAACTTTTTTAGAACCGGAACCGGAACCGAACTGAACCGTGGTCATGTCTATTTGCACATCTGATGCGCTTTTTGTTTGTTTGCGCATCTCATGCGATTACACACTGATTCATAACCAGTGCAATCCAAATTCCCATCAAACTGGTTCTCACACCAGTCACTTTACCACATACGTAACTGGTTCAAAACCAGTCCAACTAGAACAGCAGCGAAACTTCAACACATCAACCGCATACGTAACTTTACCGCATAATTAAAACTGGAACAGCAGCGAAACTTCAACACATCGATTTACAGAAAATATAAAAAATCTAAATCTATAAATTTACAACAGAAAATTTGTCACAAATTGATTACAAATTTAATCAAATTAAATAACCAAAGAACCATACAATTAAAGATCATACCATGCAATCCTCATTCATCAAACATGAATAAAATACATTATAATCAAATAAAAATAATAGTGCCTACTCATTGACATACATATCAATACAAAATATATTATTTTAAAATCATTATTTTATTGGAACCAAGGCTTTGATACCAATTGAAGGAAAAAAAAAAAAACAATTGTTTTTATGAAAAATATTAATTTTGCGGAACACTGAGTTTTAAAATTTTTTAGAAAACTCAATAAATCCTAGATCCATAAAACAATGAAATAAAATAATACAAAAAAAAAAAAAATCAGATTTTTACCTTATGTATTGATCTCTGTGGATTGTTCACCACCGAATCTTCCTTAATATAACTCTACACCAAGAAACTAGTGAGTGGGCACAGTTATATAGTATTGTGCTCACTTTTTTTTTTTTTTTATTTCTTTTCTAAAAAGAATCAACAATATATATAAGAGGTGAGTTTATGATTTTAGTTATGCTAAAAGAAAACTTTTTCTCTTCTTTTCAAAGAACGTAAAGCAAAACCAAAATATAACTTCTGTTAGGAAAAGAAAACTATTTCTTTTCTATTTATAGGGAACTACTTAGGGTTTTAATTAATCAAATTAACATTAAACCCCAAATTTATTAAAATTAAATTTTTGCCCCATATAACATAATTAATTCAAAATTAATTCATGTTATATTTAAAAATTAAACTTGTGACCTATAATTAATTCATAATTAATTTATATCAGGTCACTGCTAAGAATCAAATTCAAAACCTCTTATAAAATTAATTAAATAATTATTAATTCATAATTAATAATTAACTAATTAACTATTAAATAATTTGAATAATCAATATTATTCTGATATTAAGTGAACACAAATTTTGCTACTTGTGTAACAATTATAATTGGACGGTCCAATTACAATATTCTATATACAAGTTTCTTATAGTAAAATGAGCTATCAAGGGGACCCGATGAACCTACAATTTTGAGCTCCAATAATATCGAAATTATTAAGTAAACTCTTTAATTAATAATTCACTATTATTAATCTTAGAGTTACTCCACTAAAAACCTAAGATTGCACTCTCAAAACTGTAGATGTTTTTATACAATCTGAAATTTTCATTGTCCATTGATTTAATCACTACATATGATTTGACCCTCCACAAATAGTTCATAATTAGAGCTAGGTCAAAATATCCGTTTTACCCCTCTAATTATTTCTTAATCCTTAAATACCATTGATTCTCTAATGAACAATATATCCATAACAACTTATGAATTTATCTTTCCAATTTTATATGAATGGAAAGTTGAGCGCTCGTATTGTTCAAGACCTGAATCAACCCTTAAAGGAACTACTTTTCTACTTCTCGCAAGAAGGAGTGGATTCCACTATCGTGTAGAATGTTCCCAACTACTTACTAAATCATATCCCCAAAGTACGAAGTTATTGACCCGACATCTACACCGATCTCACCCATGTAAATTAAAGGATATAACTCAATAAGCAGGAGTCCATAATACACTCAGGATTAAGATCAATTCATATATGATCATCTGGTTGATAAATATAAATCTCTAAGTTTAACGGATATTGATAAGAGACTTATATTTATCAAGGTTCAGTCCTATGTAATCTATATTATATAAGGTGCCTCCATTTTCATGTCACTACATGAATAGTCTCGGATAAGACTATCGTACCGAATACAAAATGGACCGCAACTGTAGATTTAACACAAATAAAGTACCCAGCTTTATTTGCTTTCTACGAACTCTTTAGATTACTTATTCCAAATTGAATCCGCCTGTATATAACACTTATATACTTAATTTGAAATTACATCAGTAATCAAGGATGTTTCTCATGATATATACAATTTTTACAAAATATATAAATTGAATAAAATGAATACTTTATTATTTATAAAACCGTTTACATTATTACAAGCTCTTAGGGCATAAAACCCAACACAACTGTGATTACGTTTTGCATGCATGATTCAATATTCTGGGAATGTTTGTTGTGATGTATGTGAATTTTCCTGTGTTTTAGCTTCAATAAATAATATAATTGTTAAGAGGAATAAATATCGTATAGGAATAATTGAAATATTTTAATGAACTGTTATTTTGCATCAATTATATGTTGGATCGAAATTCTCACTAAAACAAAAATAAAACTTTTACAACACTCAAAACACCTCACAATACAAAGCTTTGCTTTGTTTCTCACACACTCACTAGAAGCTTTGCTTCTCTTATGTTTTCTTCTTCTTTGTGATGATAAAACCTCATGTAAGAGGAGCTATATATAGTGCTAGAGAATTAATCTAAACCATTCAAATTAACAAATACAAATAAATCCTAACCACACATAATCTCACCAACCAAACAATTATTTTCAAATTGCATTATTAACTCACCTAACCTTACACCTAACCTTAGAAGGTTCTTCTTGATGGACTTGGGCTTGGTAATGGGCTTGCTCAAAACAAGTTTATATTTTCAACACCCCCTCTTAAACTTGTTTTACCATGCCAAGCAAACTTCTTAATCTCGCAAAATCTTCAAACTTTAGTGGTTTGGTGAAAATATCTGCGATCTGATCCTTTGACCTTACGTATTCCATTTGCATATTTCTTTTTGCTATGCATTCTCGTATGAAGTGATAACGAGTATCGATATGTTTGCTTCTGTCATGGAACACCGGATTCTTTGCTAAGGCGATGGCTGACTTATTGTCTACATAAATCTCAGTTGGTTCTTCTTGTGGCAAGCTTAATTCCTTCAATAAATTTCTGAGCCAAATTGCATGACAAACACACGAAGTAGCAGCTACGTATTCGGCTTCACAGGTGGATAGTGTGACAATTGGTTGCTTCCTTGACATCCATGTGAAAGCTGTGTTTCCCATGAAGAATGTAAACCCACTGGTGCTCTTTCTATCATCTGTATCTCCACCCCAATCGCTATCGCTATATCCAACAAGTTTGAAGTCATTTGAAATTGAATAGAACAAGCCAAAGTCAATTGTACCTTTGATATAGCGAAGGATTCTCTTAGCTGCCTTGAAATTGGTAGTTATTGGATTCTCCATATAACGACTCACAAGTCCAACTGCATAAAGGATGTCAGGTCTTGTACAAGTCAAGTACCTCAAACTTCCAACCAAACTCTTAAAGAGTGTTGGATCCACCTTTTCTGCTTCATCACGCTTAGACAGTTTGACTCCACATTCCACCGATGTGCTTATTGGATTGCAATCATCCAACTTGAATTTCTTAAGTATCTCCCTTGCATAGCTTTCTTGGGAGATAAAGATGCCATCTTCATTTTGCTTGACTTCGATACCAAGGTAGTATGCCATCAATCCGATGTCGGTCATCTCGAATTCCTCGGCCATTGCTTTCTTGAATTCTTCAAAAAAACTTGGATTATTACCGGTGAAGATTAAATCATCCACATACAAACATACAATCAAAACATCTCCATCTTTGAATTTGATGTAGAGAGCATGTTCATGAGGACATTTGGTGAAGCCATTCTCTTTGAAGTATTTGTCAATTCGATTGTTCCATGCCCTTGGTGCTTGCTTTAACCCGTAAAGAGCTTTCTTTAGTTTTAGAACTTTGTCTTCGTGGCCTTTGACTTCATAGCCTGATGGTTGCTGAATGTAGACTTCTTCTTCAAGGACTCCATTTAGAAAGGCGGATTTTACATCCATCTGATGAATCTTCCACTTATTCTGAGCTGCTGATAACTTTATATTTATAGAGTTATTTTATCTTTTTAAATTTGAATTCTTGCTTAGTTCTTAATATTTTTATTATTATTAAGTAAATTATTTCATATTTCTTTTATTTTTATTTTCAGAATAAAATTGGTTAAAAATGCACATGTGGACCCCACCAAGTAATATTGTTCAAGACAAGATCATCGCTACAAAATGAATATCATTCGCAGCAAGTTCATCGCCTCAAGAATTACTCGAGTCGGAGATCGCATAAAGAAATTATCGCGGTTTAAAGATAGGGTATTCTAGAAATAAATATTATGTCATGCTGATGTAAGAAATGATGTAATCAAAATTATGATGTAAGCAATGATGTAATAGAAGTTGACTTGACCGGGGTAGGTGAACGATGATGTAAGCAATGATGCAATTTGAAAGTTGACTTTGAATGGGGTAGGTGAAAGATGATGCAAGCGATGATGCAAAATGGTGGAAAATCAGGAAACGATGATGCAATCGATGATGTAATTGGAGGTGAATTTGGCCTATAAATAGGCCTTAGAATCATCATTCTAAGCATTCCATCACAAACCAAAACAATAAGTAGTTTAGAGAAAGAGAGAGAGAGCTTGGAGAGGAGGAGCAAAGCAGAGGAAGAAATTCTACGGTGAAGCTTCAATCCACTAAGTTTTCCTATCTCTTGTTATGTTTAATCTTCTAGTTTTTATAAATTCAATTATGGAGTAGATTTGTTTTCTAAGGTTATGATGTAGCCTAACTTTGATGTTCCAAACCTTTGTTCAATTCAATTAATGATTTTCTATCTTGGTTGATGCATTTAATATTGTTCTTAATGCTTCTAAATAATTGGCCACTATTTAGTTGAATTGTTAATCATAATGATAGCGGAAGCTGATTTATGTGTCTAGTTCATTGTATTTAATGTCATAAATTACATGTAGGATAGGAATATACCTGCATGGTTTGTGTAGTCTATAAAAGAGATCCATAAATCTTAATGAATCCTTTAATGTTTTGACTTGCATGGGAACATAGCAGTTAATCTTTATAGGGTATTTTCCTTCGACCTCGGGAGAGGCTATGTGAATAATTCAGGGAATCTCGACTAACAACTGGATAGTTAATTTTGGTTAAAAAGAACAAAGGGGAGGAATAGATTAGTTATGGTGAAATCATAATCTTAGAGTGTTTTTATTCATTGAATTAATTTTCAGTTATTTTCAATTGCAATTAAATTTAGTCATAGTTATCAACTCATTTACTCAAATTTCATCTACCAAATAAAAGTTGAGTTATTTTAATTTTGGGCATTAATTAACAACAATCCTTGTGGGACGATACTTCTCTCATCACTTTATTACTTGTTCGGCTCGTTCACTTGCGATTTTGCACAACAAGTTTTTGGCGCCGTTGCCGGGGATTGTTTGTTTCAATTAATACTAATACTAAGTAACTCAATTTTTAATTTGGTCATTTATTTATTTATTTATTTTTATTTTTTTTATTTTGTTTGCTTTATTACTTGTGAGTTTTATGGTGTATGAGAAAGTTTGGGGGCGAAGTGTTACCATTTGACCCAGAAATAGAGAGAACTTGCCGTAAGAATAGGAAGGAAACAAGAAAGGCTACTAATACTGCACTCATGGATATGGCTGAAGGATCCAACAACACACAGAATATTGTACCAATAGATGCTGAAATTCGAGCATTACGAGATTATGCTCTACCCACGGTGGGTAATACTTCAGCGATACGGCGACCGACTATTGCTGCTAACAACTTTGAGATTAAGCCAGCAATCATCCAGATGGTACAAAACAATCAGTTCAGTGGGGCTCCGAACGATGATGCAAATGTCCACATTGACAACTTTTTGGAAATCTGCGATACGTTCAAACATAATGGTGTTACTGATGACGCCATCCGTTTGAGATTATTTCCATTCTCCCTTCGAGATAAAGCTAAAAGTTGGCTTAACTCGTTACCATCAGGGAGTATTACTACATGTGACATCTTGGCACAAAAATTTCTGGCCAAATTCTTTCCACCAGCCAAGACTGCAAAGCTGCGAACCGAGATTGCCACATTCAGACAGCTTGAGGGAGAATCATTGTACGAAACGTGGGAAAGATTTAAAGATCTGCTAAGACGGTGCCCACATCATGGAGTTGCTGACTGGTTGCAGCTACACACATTCTACAATGGTTTAGGGAGTTCCACAAGAACATTGGTGGATGCCGCTGCTGGTGGAGCACTTTTGGGGAAACCCCATCAAGCTGCTTGGGACTTACTAGAAGAAATGGCTGCAAATGCCTACCAATGGCCATCAGAAAGAGCAGTTCCGAAAAAAATTTTCGGAATACAAGAAAATGATGTCTTAACCAGACTTTCCACTCAAGTCGAGACATTGGCCAAGCAACTCGGAAACCTGACAGCAAATGCAATTCATACTCAGTCAACATCCTGTGATTTCTGTGGAGGGGACCATTCCAACGGGCAATGCGATGAAAACCAGACAGGTCAAGCATTTTTTGTAGGCAACAAGCAACCAAATAACCCGTATTCCAACACATATAATCCAGGATGGAGAAACCATCCAAATTTTTCATGGAAAAACAATGATCAACCCAGACAGTCATATCCACCACCACCTCAACAGCAGCAGGCCAACAAACCATCGCTTGAAGAAGCACTCGCTCAGCTCACCGAAAGGACTAATCAATTTATGACAAGAACAGACATCACGCTTCATAATCAAGCTGCCTCCATTCGAAATCTAGAGGTACAAATGGGTCAAATCTCAAATCTATTGACTGCAAGACCTCAAGGAACCTTACCAAGCAACACAGAGACCAATCCTAGGAAGCATGTTAAAGCTGTCACATTACGAAGCGGTAAAATGCTGAAAGAGCTTGTTAAAGGAACAGACGAGAAAGAAGGACCTAGCAAAGTAGAAGAAGAAGTGATGGTTGAGCAAAAAGAAGCAGAGAAGCCAAAGTCAAAGTCGTTTCCAGACAATCCGCCACCATACAGACCACCATTACCTTTTCCTCAAAGATTTCAGAAGCAGAAACTAGATAAGCAATTTTCTAAATTTCTTGAAGTTTTTAGAAAATTACAAATTAATATTCCTTTTGTAGATGCTCTCGAACAGATGCCCAGCTATGTGAAGTTCATGAAGGAAATCCTATCAAATAAAAGGAAGCTGGAAGAACATGAAACGGTAGCTTTGACCGAAGAATGTAGTGCAATCTTGCAGAAAAAGCTACCACCTAAACTTAAAGATCCAGGGAGTTTCACAATTCCTTGCACCATTGGTGATTCATTCTTTGATAAAGCATTATGTGAAATTGGTGCAAGCGTTAACTTAATGCCTTTCTCTGTTTTCAGAAAACTAGGCTTGGGAGAAGCAAAACCTACTACAGTATCTTTACAGCTAGCTGATCGATCAATCAAGTATCCAAGGGGAATTATAGAAGATGTACTGGTAAAAGTAGATAAATTCATATTTCCTGCGGATTTCATTGTGCTAGACATGGAGGAAGATCAAGAAATACCCATCATCTTGGGTAGACCATTCCTAGCAACAGGGAGAACCCTTATTGATGTACAGAAAGGTCAACTCATACTTAGAGTTCAAGATGAAGAGGTGACATTCAATGTGTTGAAAGCTCTCAAACATCCACATGATGTTGACAACTGCATGAGGGTAGATGTAATGAAAGAATGTATCAAAGAAAATGCTAAGTTTTACAAAGAGCGCACAAAAAAGGGGCAGGATCCACGTATCCTAAATAGGGAGTTCACTCTAGATCGTCGATTCAAAGTCAACAGAAAAAGACTTAAAGCTTACATGGATGGTGGAGAGCCCCAACAGAAAGCCACTATTGCGCTTTCAGACCCAACTTAAGGCGTTTTTCAACAGTCAAGCTAACGACTATAAATTAAGCGCTTCTTGGGAGGCAACCCAAGTTTTTCTCTTTTTAGCCAGTTTTTCTCTGTTTGTGTGTTATTGTGTGTTATTGTATTCTTTGTGTGTTTTTGTGTTTTCTTTGATAATTTTTCTTTCTCTTTCAGAGATGGAGACAAGTCTTGCAGCACTGAAAAATCATTTTCCTACTCTACCTCAAGATGTACTCAGAAAGATTTACAAGTGCAGACTTGAAAGAATGAGGGCACTAACATCTTTAGGTCTTCCAGAGCATATTCGGTGGATCATCGAAGCTAAGGTACGTTTAGCAGGTGAGTTGAATGATTCATTAATTAAACGTTTACCAGGATTAGGAAGAAGTTCTTACTCAAAGAAGAGGAGAGCTAAGAGAATGGAAGTCTGTCATAAGTGTGCGAGATGTAACTGCGACACAAGCTGTAAAAATCTTGGATATTTATCCATAAATCGAGAAGATAAAATCAAATGCATAAAGGATGGACTGAGTAAGGAGTCTCTGGATAACATCCGTCAGACTCTTGAGACACATCCTTGTGGGAAAGTTCAACGTATTCTTTTAGAATTATGGGAGTTATTCAGTAAAGAGAAACAGCGTTATAGTCTTGGGAATCTGACTGTAAAAGACCCTGTTTGCCAGTTTATAAGAAAACTGGATGGGAAGCCAATCCTCAACTCATAGAAGTTGTTTAAGCCGTTTCTGGACGTAAAACCAAAGGAAGATGTGAGCCACAATCACAACTACTGTAGCATCAATTTTTTTTTTCTTTGTTTAGCAGTCTGTTTCAAATTTTTTGATAATTGTGTTTACTTTTCCTTACCTGTCCTTTTGGATTTTTAGGTCGTTTCAAGCTTTCTTGATAAGTGTGTTTACTTTTGACGTTTCATCACCGAACATTTTTATTTTTAGCAGCTATTTTCAAAATTTTTCGATGTCTGTGTTTACTTTTTGACGTTTGTGTCTACTTTTTCGATGTTTGTGTTTACTTTTTGACGTTTCGTCGTCGAACTTTTTGAATTTTATATTTGTAGCGGCTTGTTTTATTTATTTATTTTTTTTTCTCGAAGATTGTGCTTTCTTTTTGACATTTCTACACTTAACATTTCCTTTTCCCTCTAACCAATACTGTTTAGCATCGTAAAACTGTTCTTTTACTCTTTCATCTTCTTTAAATAAGTGTTTATGACTGATAACAAATAATTCGTTTTCTTTGAAAAAAAAAAAAATGGCAGAGTCCTCGAGCAGTAAATTCAAAAACATCTGTGTTTTTTGTAGCCCAAAGTCTGGTATGAGTACACAATATTCAAAAGCAGCTGCTGAACTTGGTACGGCTTTAGCTACTCGAAAAATAGATTTGGTGTATGGAGGAGACAGTTTAGGACTGAGGGGCTCTGTCGCAGTAACTGCAACTGTTGGAGGTAGGCAAACCCTCGGTGTCGCAGTAAAGCCTTTGGCTGAAAGGAAAGACATCATCGGTACGAGCATAGGTAATGAGTTTCAGGTTATAAGTATACACGGATGAATGGCGTACATATTACTCAATGCTGATGCCTTTATCGCGTTACCTGGTGGTTTGGAAACATTTGAAGAAATCTTCAACATTGCGTCCTGGGCCCATTACAACATTCACAAAAAGCCATTAGGTTTGCTTAACACTAACGGTTTTTATGATGGTTTATTGGCTTTTCTTGATCATGCTGTGGAACAGGGTTTTATGACTCAAGCAAACCGGCGTATTCTAGTCTCAGCTTCCAGTGCTGATGAACTGATTGACCAACTGCAAGACTTTGTACCCGAAGTTGATCCAATCATGTCACAGGTGGTTTAGGCTCCTGAATCAAGCGGTAGCAAGAAGCGTGCACTGGATCTTAATCTCCGGTTGTAACTTTCTTATCCTATGGTTTTATTAATAGCATTTCCATTTAAGTTTTTCTTCTTTTTATCTTACTAGACATTGGGGACACTGTCTCAAATAAGTTTGGGGGTAGAGTTTGCTATTATTAAAACCATAAGATTCAAAAGCTGGTCCGAGTTGAAACTAAAAGATGGCAGAGTAAGGAGTACTTTTGTGCTCTTGAGACGCATCTTTGTTTTCATTTAAAAAAAAATAAAATAAAAAAAAATAAAAGCAAAAAGATTTTCATTATTTGTTTTATTATTTTTCTTTCTGCCCTAACAAGTCGACTACTTACTTTGTATTTATTAATGGAGTCTTAATGCATGTTTTTGGTTGAATATCGTTACTAAGGAATAGTCATGAACATCTTTGCATGATTTGAGACTTTTGAATGTCATGATCTTAGTTAATTGAGTGGATAAATATTATGTTTACATGAACTGTGGACTATTAGTGGAGATTATCCTTGGTGAGGACTTGAGCCTTTTAAACGTTTCATTTTGAGAGATTTATTTGTTTCTACTCTTAAACATTCTTCACTTTGTTCTTAATAGATGATCTCTATAGGTTTTGCATTGAATACTGAGAACAAATCATTATTGTAGATAACATGAGTTGCTTTGATTTGAAAATTGGATCGACTTCTTAGAAGTAATATAGGTCAGTTCTACTCTACAAAAGCCTACTTTCCTACTTTAAATTGAGACACATCATAAAACCTTTGAAGCCAAACACTTTAAATATTTTTCTCTGTTTACCGTTATTAAATGACCCTATTGAGCCTTTAAATTTAGTCATACCTCATGAAGTTTGGGATCATGCAATGAAGTAAGAGAGGAGAAGAGAATTGAAGTGTTAACATTTACACAATGTGTTTCTAAAAAAAAAAAAAAATGTTGAAAAAAAAAAGAAAAAAAAAAAAAGAGAAGTTGTGATGAATTAAGGAGAATAAATGAAGTACTTTGGTATGATCATATGTTCTTGTTGAACCTGTGCCTTAAAATTTCTTACATGTCAATTAACCATAGCCCAAATACAATCTTTAATAAAGCCTATTGATCTTCAAGAGGAAGTCCAATTTGAGAGTTGAAGTCTGTCATCATGCTCTATCTACGTTCTTAGTATTTGATTCCAATCATGAGATCTATTCACTTAAAAGTGCGGTTCTTTTAAACGTCTATATTCATATGTGATGTAAATGATGCTTGCTATGCCTTTACATAACCTCTATCACATATGATTGCATGAGTGTTTGCTTTAGGATTCATGAGCGTTATGAGAGATATCTTGTGAGGATTAGAGTCGAAGCGAAATAAGTCCATAATATGTGAATATGATGTTTTAAAATGAAATTGCTTTGAAAGTGGTGTGAGACCGTTGATAATTATGTTGTAGATCATTAGTGACTTATCCTTAGTCCTGATTCAAGATCATACATGTATGAGACTTCTGTTAATTTGTATTTAGTGAGATGTTGATAAGTTATGGGTGGAATCTTTTAACGTTTGAGGGTATCGTTGCTGGTAAACCCTCAGGAGACATAACTCCTCCTACTAGGGACACCTAGGGGTTTAAAGGCTTGTGGCATACGCTCAATACCATCGTGTTTACCTACGAAAATGGATTGTAATTTAATTTTTGTGGTTTTAGCTTAGATTGTTAGTTTTAGTTTTACTTGAGGACAAGCAAAATCTTAAGTTTGGGGGTGTGATAAATTTATATTTATAGAGTTATTTTATCTTTTTAAATTTGAATTCTTGCTTAGTTCTTAATATTTTTATTATTATTAAGTAAATTATTTCATATTTCTTTTATTTTTATTTTCAGAATAAAATTGGTTAAAAATGCACATGTGGACCCCACCAAGTAATATTGTTCAAGACAAGATCATCGCTACAAAATGAATATCATTCGCAACAAGTTCATCGCCTCAAGAATTACTCGAGTCGGAGATCGCATAAAGAAATTATCGCGGTTTAAAGATAGGGTATTCTAGAAATAAATATTATGTCATGCTGATGTAAGAAATGATGTAATCAAAATTGTGATGTAAGCAATGATGTAATAGAAGTTGACTTGACCGGGGTAGGTGAACGATGATGTAAGCAATGATGCAATTTGAAAGTTGACTTTGAATGGGGTAGGTGAAAGATGATGCAAGCGATGATGCAAAATGGTGGAAAATCAGGAAACGATGATGCAATCGATGATGTAATTGGAGGTGAATTTGACCTATAAATAGGCCTTAGAATCACCATTCTAAGCATTCCATCACAAACCAAAACAATAAGTAGTTTAGAGAAAGAAAGAGAGAGCTTGGAGAGGAGGAGCAAAGCAGAGGAAGAAATTCTACGGTGAAGCTTCAATCCACTAAGTTTTCCTATCTCTTGTTATGTTTAATCTTCTAGTTTTTATAAATTCAATTATGGAGTAGATTTGTTTTCTAAGGTTATGATGTAGCCTAACTTTGATGTTCCAAACCTTTGTTCAATTCAATTAATGATTTTCTATCTTGGTTGATGCATTTAATATTGTTCTTAATGCTTCTAAATAATTGGCCACTATTTAGTTGAATTGTTAATCATAATGATAGCGGAAGCTGATTTATGTGTCTAGTTCATTGTATTTAATGTCATAAATTACATGTAGGATAGGAATATATCTGCATGGTTTGTGTAGTCTATAAAAGAGATCCATAAATCTTAATGAATCCTTTAATGTTTTGACTTGCATGGGAACATAGCAGTTAATCTTTATAGGGTATTTTCCTTCGACCTCGGGAGAGGCTATGTGAATAATTCAGGGAATCTCGACTAACAACTGGATAGTTAATTTTGGTTAAAAAGAACAAATGGGAGGAATAGATTAGTTATGGTGAAATCATAATCTTAGAGTGTTTTTATTCATTGAATTAATTTTCAGTTATTTTCAATTGCAATTAAATTTAGTCATAGTTATCAACTCATTTACTCAAATTTCATCTACCAAATAAAAGTTGAGTTATTTTAATTTTGGGCATTAATTAACAACAATCCTTGTGGGACGATACTTCTCTCATCACTTTATTACTTGTTCGGCTCGTTCACTTGCGATTTTGCACAACAGCTGCCAAAGAAATTATTAGTCTTATAGTTTCTAATCGAGCAACAGGAGCAAATACCTCATCATAGTCAATTCCAGCTTTTTGACTATAGCCTTTTACAACAAGTCTTGCCTTGTGTTTTTCTATCTCTCCCTTAGCATTTCTTTTTATCTTGTACACCCATTTGACACCAATTGCTTTGTGTCCTTTTGGAAGTATAACGAGCTTCCAAGTATCATTCTTTTCAATGGACTTGATTTCTTCATTCATTGCATCTTTCCACTTCTTATTTTGTACAGCTTCTTCAAGCTCACTGGTTCGGAATCAACAAAGAGACAGAAAAGTGTGAGATTATCAGGTTGTTCAGTTACCTCATAAAGATCTTGCAGGTTTCTTGTACGCTCCACATCTCTTTCATTCAGAAATGATGGTGGTGAGTTTCCATTATCTGTTGAGGCTGGTGATGCTGGTGGTGTAGTGGGTTCTTGTTCTGCTTGCTCCATTCTTGGTTGCTCCTCCTTCTCTTCTTCAAAGTAGGGAAGGAAACTGTAATCTTCATCATGTGTTTTCCAATTCCATGTGCTTTCTTCATCGAATACAACATCACGGCTGATGCTAGTCTTTCTATTGTTTGGATTATACAGCTTATAGCCTTTAGAGTAATTATCGTACCCAATGAAGATGAACTTCTCACTTTTGTCATCAAGCTTACTTCTTCTCTCGTCTGGTACATATACATGAGCTATGCTTCTAAAGACTCTTAGGTGGGAAATACCTGGCTTCCTTCCATTCCATGCTTCTTGTGGTGTCTTTCCCAACACATTTCTTGTTGGAGATCGATTTGATAGGTATACTGCGCAAGCTACAGCTTCCGCCCAAAATTCCTTCGGTAATCTTTTGCTTTTCAACATACTTCGTGCCATATTGAGAATTGTTCTGTTCTTTCTTTCTGCAACACCGTTTTGCTGAGGGGATCTCGGAACGGTTAGAGGACGTCGGATTCCATTTGCTTCGCAGAACTCTCAGAACTCTTTTGAGGTGAACTCTCCTCCTCGATCAGATCTCATTGCTTTTATCTGGTAGCCACTTTCTTTCTCCACAGCAGTTTTAAATTTCTTGAATACTTCAAAGACTTCTGATTTCTGTTTCAAGAAATATACCCATGTTTTTCTTGAAAAATCATCAATGAAGAGAAGGAAATAATTACTATTACCGAGAGAGCTTGGCTTGATTGGATCGCACACATCAGTATGGATGAGCTCGAGTGGTTTCTTGGCTCTTGATTCTGACTGTTTTGGGAAACCTTTTCTGAATTGCTTCCCAAGTAGACACCCTTCACAAAGTTGGTCAGGATGATTAATACGAGGTAGTCCTCTCACCATTTCCTTCTTAGACAACATTTCCAATCCTCCAAAGTTGAGATGCCCAAATCGAAGATGCCATAACCATGATGCATCTTTATAACAAGCTTTCAAACACTTTGCAACATCATTTTGAATGTTCAACGAAAACATTCTATTCTTTGACATTTTCACCTTAGCAATTAAATTTCCTATGTCATCTCTTATAAAAAGACTACAATCTTTCATGTGAATATCATAACATTTTTCTAAAAGTTGACCTAAACTCAAGATGTTGCTTGTCATGTTGGGCACATAATAAACATTTGAAATCAATTGGTGACTATCATCTTTAGCACGAATAAGAATGTTACCTTTTCCTTTCACTGGAATTTTAGAACTATCTCTAAATGAGACATTGCCAGTCACAGATTCGTTGAGCTCTATGAACATGTTTTTCCTTCCACACATGTGGTTGCTCGCACCAGTGTCGAGATACCAAGTATTCTCTTGGTCTCCATCATTGCCTCTGTGTGCTAATAACAAAATTTCTTTCTCTTCTGTTCTTGTTTCCATAAAATTAGTCTTCTCTTCAACCTTGTTATTTGGAGCTCTACATTCTGAAGCATAATGTCCAAATTTCTGACAATTATAACACTGAACTTGAGATTTTTCGTACCTCGTGTTCGAATTGGCTCTCCCACGACCTCTTGTTAAATTTTCTCCTCTCTCATGGCTATTGTTGGAATTGTTGTTGTTATAATTCCAACCTCGTCCACGACCACGACCTGTACCTCGTCATCGGCCTCTTCCTCTGCCTTGACCACGTTGGTATCTCTCGTGGCTTTGGATTTCTTCCTTCTCTTTGAGTTGGGACTTGAGGAGTTGTTCATTGATACCTTGCTTCCTTTTATGCTTTTCTTCGTAAGCTTGCAACGATCCTTGAAGTTGCTCAATTGTCATGGTTGTCAAATCTTTAGTCTCTTCTATCGTCACAACGATATATTCAAATTTGGAATCCAACGAGCGGAGTATCTTCTCCATTATTCTGGTATCTTCCAGTGTCTCACCGTTTCTTTTTAATTGATTAGAAACGGTTAACACTCTTGTGAAGTAGTCAGAAATAGATTCAGATGCTTTCATATGTAATGATTCAAACTCACCTCTTAAAATCTGAAGACGAACTTTCTTCACTTGTTCAGATCCTTTGCAAGAGGTTTGTAGCTTATTCCACGCTTCTTTAGCGGACTTTGCACTTGAAATTTTCTCAAAGCCATCATCATCTAATGCTTGATAGATGAGATAGAGAGCCTTTTTATCTCTCTTCCTTGAGTCTTTTAAACTATCCTTTTGAGTTTGGGATAGTGTCGACTCATCTTCTGATTCGGTGTAGCCCTTTTCTACGACCTCCCAGACATCGTGTGCTCCAAGAAGTGCTTTCATTTTGATACTCCAATTATCATAGTTTTCGTTCTTGAGTGTTGGAACTTAAAAGGATACCATACCATTAGCCATACCTTTTAATATGTTTAGAATTTCGAAATTCTGATTGCACGGATGGATTCAGAACGTCGAGAAACTTCAACCGGGACTTGAACCAAAAAGTCAACTTTTGGTCAACGGTCAAAGTCAATGGTCAACGGGACCTGTTTGGCTTTTGTCAACAGCGGCTCAGCTCAGCTTCGGCTTGGCTCGGCTCGGCTCGGCTCGGCTCGGATTCGGCTTGGCTCGGCTCGGCTCGGTCTGTTAACCCGGTTCAACTCGTTTGAGTTGACTCAGTTTTCTGCAGCGATTTTCCGACGGCTCGTACGGGCGCGTGGGACCTTCGATTGGGATGATTTTTGCGGCGTTGTGCTCCTCTCGTCGAGAGCTTCGATTTGGTATATTATAAGACACTTAGCCTTACTCTGATACCACTTTGTTTGATCGAAATTCTCACCAAAACAAAAATAAAACTTTTACAACACTCAAAACACCTCACAATACAAAGCTTTGCTTTGTTTCTCACACACTCACTAGAAGCTTTGCTTCTCTTATGTTTTCTTCTTCTTTGTGATGATAAAACCTCATGCAAGAGGAGCTATATATAGTGCTAGAGAATTAATCTAAACCATTCAAATTAACAAATACAAATAAATCCTAACCACACATAATCTCACCAACCAAACAATTATTTTCAAATTGCATTATTAACTCACCTAACCTTACACCTAACCTTAAAAGGTTCTTCTTGATGGACTTGGACTTGGTAATGGGCTTGCTCAAAAAAAGTTTATATTTTCAACATTATATTCTTTTGTTAAAAAACTATGTCTATGCAGAAGAAATTTTCATATCTTCTGTGTTTGTCTTATACAATTTTGTTAAGCAAATTTTGGCGGATGGGATTATTTTTAATTAATAAGCTGTAGCTTCAACAGGTTGTAAGTTCTATGGTTTCTCATACAGACTCAATTGAATGTGTTGTCTTTGCCTCAAGGTATGGTCAATTTTTCATTTAATCTGTTTCTCTCACCCTAAATTTTGACAAGGTCTTACCCTAAGTGAAGAACATGAACATCAAAACACGAGACTAGGACCCCATTCTAGAGATTCTTGTCCCATTGTTGGTCCTCAATAGTTTTTGTTTTCTTTTTAATTAAAAGGAAGAACTCTTGAAGGAAAAAAACCCAACTAGTGAGTGTATGCACAAACGATCACACATTTGTTCCCTCCAAGCTCCCTCGAAATGGTGGAAATGATGGTATTTATAGGTTTCTTGAATTATGGGATGAAGTGACGTTTTTGCCTCTACCTTTGGTTGCGGTGCTGGCTGGGGACAATTCCACAAGCGACGTTCACTTTCTCTTCAAGCCAGCGCACTGGTGCTAGCACTGTTTCCTGTAAAGCGCACGCTGGAGCGTGCCTTCGGCAGAAAGTGGTGCTGGGGCTGGGCAGCGCAGGCTGCAGCATGCTGCCGGGCAGAAGGACTGGCTGGTGTGTGTGCTTGTTGGGCTAGCGTGCTTTGGTCAGTTCTATGTTGGTTGCGGTGCCGGTTGGTGCTTGCGTGCTTGGTGGCGCACATGCGGCAGGGACGCTTGCGAGAATGTTGTGCTGTCTATGCCAGCGCTTGCATAGTGTCTTCCTCGCTAGCTGGTTGTCCTAACAGTGCTCGCATCTGTGCTAGCGGGCTTCTCTTACTTTTCTTGCTTGAATTTCTTGAATCCCAACACTTTTCTTCCTCGATTTCCGGAAGAATCTTTCACAATTACACACAAACCCAATTGCGGATTTATTTCCTGAAAACAATTAAAAATACATAAAAAAAAAAATACCCGAGAACAACAATAAAGATTTAGATTTAGAGGCTTAAATCTTCTCTAAAAATGCCATTATCACAAGGTGGAGATTACATCCACCGATAGAGACCCTTCCGGTTTCCGTTGCATGGAGGTTGGAATAGAGACTAGAGATCTAGTCTTCATCGTTGGAGATTATGTCTCTCTGATCTCCATTGTTGGAGACTAAAGAGATCTAATTTTCAAATCCAGCTCCAACCAATAGAGTTCCAATTGAAACTCCATAGAAAATGGAGATCTCCAATTGGGTGGAGATCCAATTTATTGCTGGATTTCAATTATTTTAAATAATTTTTGTTACTTTGTTAATATAATGTTTAATATTTGTGAATGGACGATTTTACTCTTGTTTGACATAAAGTCTTAAACAGTCTTGCAATGGCAGGGGGTGTTTATGTTACAGTTGTGAAAACTCAAAGTAATTTATTATAATTATGGTCAAACTTTTCATATTGATGCAATTTCATCTAACCTCGAAGAAAATTTGTGCAATTTACCCTAAAATTAATATTTATAAAAGTGTGCTTCATTATTTAAAATATAAGTTTTTATTGTAATTAATAAAATTATCTATTTCTTTCTCCTCCAGTCCCTAACATTCTTAGTCTCCTAAACCCATTTTAGCCTTTCAAGATTATGCAGAGGCACATGTATAGAGAGAATGAATAACTAAAGACCTCCAATATTGTTTGTTTGCTGCCTTTACTATTAGTGATTACCAAATAGTTGCTTCCGTGCGCATGAGGTGAACTTAAGTATCAATACACAAGACAAGCATTTTGAGTTTTGACTCAAATATATACATATAAAATCGTCAATGACAATATAAAAGATACAAATCTGTAATCTTAACATTGTGCAACAATTACTTTTCAAAAAAAAGAAAAAAAAAAACATAGTGCCACAATTATAACTTACAAAACACCATCTATGTTGATGATATTGTCCTTATTAGGGTTTCATTTATTATAAAAACTCTGCACTTGAAAACTCGAAACTCAGTCTATTTTGCTTGAGCTCTCCACTTCACTAGAGTTGGAAATACGTGGCAATTTTCCACAATCATACCGGACAACATTAGCAATCCTAGGTAAAAAGAACCTATAAAATATCGCATCTCTTAAGAACTTCATCCACCAATTAGACCCTCCTTGTTGAACCCATCCTGATGTATATGATCCTGCCACTAGCCAACTTACACGCCACTTTCTTTCCTTAACATACCCATCTATAACTTCACTAATGTCCTTGGAATCAAGCTTTCCATTTTTTGTTAATAACTGACCAATATGCCGCCCAAGAACCACTGCATCTTCTAGAGCGGAACAACCGCCTTGTCCAAGATCAGGTGTCATGGGGTGCATGGCATCACCAGCTACCATGATGTTGTCCTTGCTTAGCCTTTTGAACATAATGTCCCAAGGACGCCTAAACATCAATGGAGCCCATGACAATGTTGAAACATCACAATGCCTGATGACATCTAGGTACTGTGAAGGTAAGTTCTTGGCATAATTCTCAAGCAATTCTCTTTGCATCATTTCTGGATTCCTGCCCATAGTTTCTCCTAAGATGAAAAATTATTAAATAAGTTGAAGGTTAGTTTTTACCATATAAGGTTTTCGAAACGTGACAACGTATACAAAGAAGAGAAAGATGCCAACCATTAGGTGGAGATTTATAAGCGAAGAACCAATAAATCTCCTTATCGTTAAGAGGAAGAATTCCAGCCCTTATGCCAATGTCTACAAATTGCTGGAAAGTTTTGGCCAGTCCATGACCTTGAGGAAACACGGCCAACCCACGAAATGCTGAGCGACCTGAATTCACTGGTGCTGCAAGTCCTAACCAATGTCCCACCACTGAGTGCACCCCATCACATCCTATCAACATCTAAATAGCCAAAGAGAACAAATGAATCTTGTCATTCGATGATTAAATATTATATCCAAGATATGTAGTAAAAGCATATGCATTGCATATGTATGTATGTATATATATATAGAGAGAGAGAGAGAGAGAAAGTACCTTAGCTTTGATCATACTACCATCATCCAAATGTACGACAACAATGGGGGAACCTTCTTGTGTTTGTGTTTCGATGGCAGCAACTCTAGATGAGAAACGGATTGTGTCAATTGGTAGTTCATCTGCCAAGGCCTCTAGTAAGGATTTGCGGTGTACTACTCTGGGTCCAGCTTCAATCCTGCATCACATATGATAAGGTAACCATTTATATGGTGATGGGATCTAAAAAAAAAAAAAAAATTGTAACACTGTCTCATAATTGATGTAGTGAGACGGGTAAATAGAAAATATAAGAAGAAAAAAAACTCTATTGAAAAAAGAAAAGAAAATAAATAATACTATTTTATTAATTTATTTCATCATATCGGTTGTAAGGATTTTTTTTTTTTTTTTTGGATCTGATCGTTGAGAGATTTCTTTGACTTTGACTAAATAAAACTTCAGTTATTCAGCTAATGTGACTTTTTATTATTAATACAATCATTGCATGTACTCGAGGATCATATGTTGAAATTAAGAGGTTAGAAAGGTACTTTGTGAATTCTAACAACTCACCCATTGATTGCACCAGCGAGGGATACTTCTTGAATTGCTCCAGTTTGAACATCCGTTATAAATCCCCTAATTAACCAAAAAAGAAAAGAAAAAAAAAAACAATATTAACCTTAGAAACAAGACGATGAATAAACTAACAATCCAATTTGTAAAACACAGCAGAAAACACCAAACTTTACTGCACATGTGATATAGAAAGACAAAAAGTTGGCATGTAGGATGTCATTATTGAATTTATAGTCTTTTAAAGAGAATAACCAAAATTGTCATTTTAGCTTTCAAAGTATGTACTGTCAAAGTCCCCTAGAGTTCCTGAAACTCCAAATCAACGTATAATTAGATTATAATATAAAATATTTGGAAACTAACTAGTTTAATTGGTGATAACTTTTTCCTCTTAATTTTGAACGCAAATTGGTTTCATCAAAGTAAAAAAGATAAAAAAAAAAAATGGTTTAACTTTATTAGTAAAAGAATTATATATATATATATATATATAAGAAATTTACAAAATGGTGAATAATTCATTACCGCTGGATAGGAGCATAAACAGAATTGAGTTTATGAGAAACACCGAGGGCATCAAGTGCAAGCCAGGCGTTTGGGAACAGGCTCAAGGCTGCACCGGTGGCTCGAAGCCCTTGGGATTTTTCCAAAACCAGAGCTGGGACTCCTAATCTCTTCAAGGCCACTGCGGTGGCCAACCCTGCTATTCCTGCACCCACTATCACCACCTCCACCTCCTCCTCCATCACCATATTTTTCATCTACCTTAGTGTCACAACACCAACAACAGCGGTATCTCTTGCAAAATTTGTTGGTAGGCTGACTTGTATATATTAGGTACGACTCTTATTGGGGTTCCTTTGGCTCCAAGGTGACAGCTTGGAGTTGAATATTTTCCACAATATCTTATTGGGGTTCCTTTGGCTCCAAGGTGACAACTTGGAGTTGAATATTCTAACACCATTGTGGAGGCAAAGTGTCAAACAAACTCAGCTTGCCGTAATTGACTGTTCCGTTGGTTGCTCTGTTGAATAATATATTATATCACAACTGGTTGCTCTGTTGAATGCCAACTACCCATTAAACAATGGTTGGCTCTTCAACAGGATGTCCACATACAGTGTTGGAAATTTTTATTTTATGCCCATCAAACTGTATATAATGAAAAAAAAAGTTGAAATTGTTAACAATGTAATAAAAATTAATATAAATTCATTTTTGACATGCAAAACAAATATTAATCCCCCTTTTTTTTTTTTTTTTTGTTCAGTAAATAAAGTGTTCACTTAATTTAAAATGAAGAAAAATGATTAAAGTTCTGTTTGGAATTAAAAATAATTTTTTTTTTTTAGGTTTAAACAAAAGTTTAATATTTATTTTAGTGGGAAAGTCATTTTTAAAAAATATTAATAATTACAATTAATTGTTACCTGTTTTTTTACATGGAAATTCAAAAAAAAAAAAGGAAAAGAAAAAAAAGTAAAAACAAAGGTAGCTACGTAAGTAATGGTGTATGTAATTCAACCTGAAGCGACTAATGGACCAAAGCTTGTTCAGTCAAATTTCTTGAAAAAACTCAATTTAAAATGGAATAGAAAACCTCCTCCATATTTCCAAAAAAGCAAATAAAGCCAAACTTCCTCCAAGAAAAGACATCATTAACTCCAAAAATTATGAAGTCATTTAAAAAATATCATTTTTTTAATATAACCAAAATGTAATTGAAAATATATTGACTAATTGACACAAATAATTAGGATTCAATACTTGTCAAGATTTAACATTATCTACAACTCTAAAATATACACTGATAATGGTAGAAGATATTTACTTTGACAATAAATGGAAGAAAACTCTCCACTCTTGAATATGTGAAACTCAAGCCTATCTAATAGCTATGAAGGGAAAATATACTAATAACTTGAATTTTTAGTCGATTTGAAAAATATTCATTCTTTTAAAACACCAAAAATCATGTATAGATATATAAAAAGAAATTGCATATCTACTTACAATTCAAATGGTTAGTATATTTTCTATTTACATTTGTAATAAGAAAGTGGATCCCACCTAAATAATATGAGAGTAGCTTTCTTATATTGTAATTATACGTAAATTGGGAATTATTAAATTAAAAGTTAAAAAAAAAAATTCATTTTTGGCCCCAAAACAATTATTTAGTGTTAACGTTCGGATTTGGATTCTAGTCAACGAGGTTCATTTTGGGCCCAAGCTACAGCTTCGGATGATCGATATTGGACATGCAAAGTAAAGAAGACAAGAAGAAGAGATCAGAGATGAGGAGGAAAACAAAGAAAGATTTTAGAGTGGTTCGGCCCAAAAAGATGTCTACGTCCACTGTTCACTCTCTCACTATTTCAGCAGAGTTACAATACTCAAAAGATTGTAACCCCTTTACAATGAAAATGCTTCCCTATTTATAAAGGAATGAGAGGTGCTACAGTAAAACAGAATAAAACAAAAACATATAGTAAACTGAAATTACAATGATGGAATGCATTTAATGCGCCGAGATTTCATTTAATGCGGCTGACAGTGCATTTAATGCAGCTGACAGTGTATTTAATGCGGTCGAAATTGCATTAAATGCGGCTGAAACTGTTACTTCTAAGTCACATGAACATGATTCCAGACGGCTGATCTGTACGGGTTATGGGAGGCTACCGTAATCTTGGTTGTAACCTCTTGCAGATATGGCGTGAATGGCACGCTTTGAGCCGCATCTTGCATGGCATCTTCGGCTCCTACTAACTTACGGTTTAGGGGGCATGATTGAGACGGACTTTCTAGAGGACTGAACATTCAATTCAGCTGGCGAACAGATGAGCTTCTGATGGACCGAACACCTTGAGAGTTAGGAAGACAAATTATGAACTAATACTTCCACGATCGGTCATAATATTAGGCAAGCAATCTCATAAATGAGCAGGTACACGAGCACGCTCAGAAATCACTGAACAACCAGGCGCATAACTCTGAACGGATAAGTCCGGACGAAACAGATCTGATGATCGCCTTTCGGCGAACAGCTTAAACGAACATATATGGCGAGTAGATACGGCGATCAGTCTAAGCGAACAAATACGACGATCAGCCTGAGCGGACAAATACGGCGATCAGCCTGAGCGAATAGATACGGCGATCAGCCTGAGCAAACAGATACAACGATCAGACTGAGCGGACAGATACAACAATCAGCCTGAGCGAACAACCTTAGCGAACAGATTACTGATCAGGCTATCAATATTATTCACGATCAGATTGACGATCATCAATGAGACTTGGGACATGTTGAAAAATGGGGAGTAGGTCTAACAAACGGGTCTCTTGCCAGGAAAGGGGTCAGAAAGAAAAACGGATTGTTGAGCCTTTGGGCCATTGGGCCTACACTGTAGATCTCCCCTGGTCCAATCGATCTGATTGCTAAATTACCCATAACATTTAGTTTTAGTCCCTTGTTAATAATTTAAATGTTTTAAGAGCTTAAAATGGACTGAAAAATGAATAAATTATTTCTAAAACTGAAAGTGAATTGTTTTAGAGTTCTTTTGAATTTTTGGATCATGTTGACATTTCATTGGTTCTCAACTTCTGATCTTATGTAATTGGGAAGGACAACGTTAAGGCATTGCTAGGATAACTCTGGATATGGAACGGTATGTGATCCATCTATATGATCGATTCATGCAAAATGTGTTGTTTGAAATTCAAAATACTTAGTGTAGATGTCTGAGGTGGTTTGTGCCGGTTGTAATGAAGAAAGTAGGTGGGGCCACCAAAAAAACAAAGGACAATTTCCATTATTCTTGAATGATCGAAATTGGTGTAGGTTTCAAACACCATCATTCTCCAACAACAATAGTCGTAGTAGCTTCACATTATACATTGTATTTTAAGCATTTAACGTAAAATCTAAACGTCAATAACCACTTAATTGTTTTGTTTTATAATGGCAACAATGGGTCATTCGGTTTACTGATCATTAAGAACCTCTTTGCACAAAAGCCAATGGAGTTCTTCGAATTCAGACACATACATGCCTAAGATTTGATTGGCGGTCGAAACTTTTGTTAATTTTGAAGAGGTTTGAGAATATAATTTCGAAACTAACTTTTTGTTAATTTTTTTTTATATTATTTGTTAATTTATATTTTTACAATCATTCATTTTCTTTTATATATATTTTTGGATGTCAATGTATATGTATTGTGTTTACATGTTTTACTATTGGAATAAACTTTTCTAGATTACTTATGAACTTTCTAGATATGATTAATGAATAACCTAATTATTGTTCAAGAGTGATACATGGATTATTATAACCCAAATGAAATGTATTATCACCTAACTTCCCTTGCAGCCCAATAAGTTGCATAATATTAAGATGGAGTATTTAATTTGGAGTTCATTGGAATTTAAAAATCTAAATATCTATTCATATTAAATTCAAATATTTAAAGAGTCCATGAAAGTTTGAGTGTGTTTAATCTATATTTGTATGAATTTCATTGAAATTTAAATATATTTAATTTAGATTTTTTTAAAAAGTTTAAACATATTTAGATATGTTGAAAAAGATAGGAATTTATAGAAATTGTTAAAGTGATGGTTTGATAGATTTTGCTGGATTTTAAAATAAGATTTATGAATTAAAGAAGTAATAACAAATCTTATCATATTCCCATAAATTTATATAAAATTCTAAAAAGTAATGGTATGAAATCTATTGAAATTGTGAATTTCATCAACATATATCATTCAAAAAAATATTAATCAAACTTTATCAAATTCTAAATTGAATATAACGCTCTAAGGATGTCCCAAAGAACAGGACATATGTCTTGAACAAACCGAAACAAAGAGAACTTCCTTCATCTGGGGCAACTATCCTCTAGTTTGTGACATTCTTTAATTTATGTACTTTTTGGCAAAACGTAGTAGAAAGTCTATAAAATGAATGATGTCCCAAACAAAGGAGCATTCCCTCTATTCAAGACATCATTCGTTTTATTGTCTCTCTACCATAGATATTAAAAACGAGGAAAACTATCGATGAATGTTCCCTTTGTTAGGGGCATGTGTCCATTCATTTAGGACATTATCCATGTTATGGTCTCTCTACCTTTGATACTGAAAACAAGGTAAAAAGTTCATACAATGGACATTGTTTTGAATAATGGGAACAATGAGACCAAAAGTCTATAAAGTGGGTGATGTCTTGAATGAAGAGACACATGACCCTATCAAAGAAAACATTCCTTTCTCTAAGACATGTATCTCGAACACTAAGACGTCTTGAACACATGGAGACGTCTCTTGTTCAATGTTTTGGCTTAGCTTCCGAAATTCTTCTCTCTTTTTCTTCTACTTTCCTCTTCTTCTTCTTTGTTTTCCACTATTTTTCTTCCGCTTCTCCCTTCTGTCTTTTTCTTCCACGTTGATCATCTTTTTCTTCTATTTGCTCTTTTTCCTCCACTTGTAGCTTTTGTCTTCTTATTCTTTTGCTTCTGTCTTCTTATTCTTCCACTGCACACTTCTTCTTCGCTTCTCTTTCCTTCTTCCATAGCCCATACCCTATGAAATGTTAGGCTTCAATCAAATATAAGGTTTGATCAGGTTTCCAATGAGAAACCAAATCATTAAATCTGGTTTTGTTGAAAACAAGACAAAACCATATTTCAATTTGGTTTCCCATTGCAAACCAATTTGAACTGGTTTCAATGAAACCAGAAATGAGAAGGATTCTAGTTTACAAAAACTAAAAATCATTTCTTTTTAATCTAGATGATGAAAAATTTCAAAAGAAAAGAAAAAAAAAAAAGTGGAGAAAAGATGAAAAAAAGTGATAGGTTATGTCTCATTTATTAAGGGTAAAATGTGGAGTTCCCTACTTTAGATGCCATATAAAACTCATAATATTGATTAAGTAAAAATGTCAAAAGTCAAGGGTAATTTAGAGCCAAAAGCTTCCATTTCTCTTTTTTGAAAATTATACAATTGAAATGAGGTTTTTAAGCACCATGCAATGGGCAAATTGTTACAAATTATTTCCTTTATGTGCAAATTGCCATGAATTCCATTCACTATTCCCTTTGTTCGTGAATGCTATCCATTAATTATGGTCCATGATAAATTAAGATACTAAAGAAATTCATTTTAATTTTTTAGTAATATATTTAAACTCAACTATCTTTTTTAGGTGCTATCTCACACAATTTTCATATTTCTTAAAATTACTAGCATCAATTTCGAAATTAAGTATTCCTTCCTAATAACAGATGTTTTTGTCAAAGTTAGAAATTTGACTTAGACACACATATAAATAAATAAATTTTGAAAATCAGATTATTGATAAATATAATAATCAAATAATATATATCAAATCCTAGTTTATCTTTTTAGAGTTGCCCGCTTTATCACAAAAAACCCTAGGCAAAAATCCCACAACTGTATTGCGAAACTCAAACAAAACATCATCTATGCCAATGATGATATTGTCCTTGTAGTGTTTCATCTATTATTTATTGAAAAAAATAAATAAATAACACTTCGCATTTGAAAACTTAAAACTCAATTTATTTTGCTTGAATTCTCTACTTCACTACAGTTGGAAACACTAAGCAGTTTCCCATAATCATACCAAACAACATTAGCAATCTTAGGTAAAAAGAACCTATAAAATATCACATATTTCAAGAACTTCATCCACCAACTAGACCCTCCTTATTGAACCCATCCTAATGTAAATGATCCTATCACTAGTCAACTCACATGCCACTTTCTTTCTTTAACATACCCACATATAACTTCACCAATGTCTCTAGGATCAAGCTTTCCATTTTTGGTTAACAAGTGACCAACGTGCCGCCCAAGAACAGCTGCATCTTTTAGAGTAGAGCAACCGCCTTGTGCAAGATCAAGTGTAATGGGGTGCATGGCATCACCAGCCATTGTGATGTTGTCCTTGCTTAGCTTTTTAAGCATAATGTCCCAAGGATGCCTAAACAGCAATGGAGCCCATGACAATGTAGAAAGATCACAATGCCTTATGACATCTAAGTACTGTGGAGGCAAGTCTTGGCATAATTCTCAAGCAATTCTCTTTGCATCAGTTTTGGATTCCTACCCATGGTTTCTCCCAAGATGAAAAATGATAAAATAAGTTGAAGGTTAATCTCTACTATATTTCAAAATGCGGTAACATACACACTGAAAGGAATTAAAGATGTCAACCATTAGGTGGAGACTGATAAACGAAGAACCAATAAATCTCCTTGTCAGTAAGAGGAACAAATCCAGCCCTTGTGCCAATATCTACAAATTGTTGGACATCTTTATTCAATCCATGACCTTGAGGAAACATAGCCATATGAAATGCTAAAAAACCTGAATTCATTGGTGCTACAAGTCCTAACCCATGTCCCACCACTGATTGCACCCCATCACATCCTATCAACAAGAGAACAAATGAATCTTGTCATTAGATTATTAAATATTATATCCAAGCAGTGGCCGACCTAGAAATCTATGTGAGGGAAGACACTTTTATATAATAATTATAATATTAAAAAACTAAATTATATGAAATTTGCTTTATAATGTTTCATTCAATTGCTAAAATAACATTATATAAAATAAAAATATTTAAAATATGTAACCAATAAAGGATATGTATTTTTACTTCTTACAAGATTGTAAATAAAATTTCTTAAAATAACATTTTTAATACAAGTATAAAAACAAAAGTATACCAATTGTGAGTTGATTGTGCACTACCTTCATTTTTTTTAGTGAGAGAAGTTTAAATTTCATATTACTTAAAAAAATGAATAAAAACTTAATTTAGGGAAATATCTTCTTTATAATAACATGATTGCAAATAAATGTATGTAATCAAACCATATATATTTATTATTAAAGTTAGTAATCAAGTTACATTTATTGTCTTTTATCTAATAAATGTATGTGATTTAAATGTCTGTTATCTAATAAATATATGTGATTTATAACAAAGTAAAGTAAAATAAAAAGAAAAGATAAAAACAATTATAATTCATATGAGTATTTTTATTTATGAATTTTATCATATAAAATAGTTTATGTAAAAGAACAATAATTTACACCAATAATTATGAGTAAACCAAGACTTATTAAGATTGAATAACACTATATGTTTTATTTCCTAGTTCGTGTAAATATGATATAGTTTGCAATAAAAACAAATAATTTTAAATGAGTATAATAATTTATGAAGTCAAAATGTTTTACATTTGAATATCAGTTTGTAATAATACGAAAGAGAGAGAGAGAGAGAGAGCAAAAAAAAACATGTTTTGATGGGGAAACTGATTAAATCGTAATGGAAAAAAAATTGAGAAAAAGTAACATATTTTAATAGAGAAAGAAATTGAACCATGATGGATAAAAAAAAAAAAACACACACACACATTTATAAACAAAGCAATGATTAGGAGTTAATAAAAAAAAAATTAGAAAAGAAAGTGGCAGTAATGACTCAAAAGGGGATTGAACCATGGTTTCCCCTAAAATGGAAAACACGCACATCCATCAAAGCTAGCACATGCATTTGCTTGTTTTTGGAATTATTTTTATATAATATACTAAATAACTGAAAAAGTAAAAAAAGCAAAATCTTTTAGGGGGGTTAGGAATCGAACCTCTGAGTTCGGGAGAGAAAGGCGCTCGCACAACCACCAGCGCCACTCTATGAAAATTCTATATTGTCACATTAGATTTATATATTTAAATATCTAATGATTAATATACAAAACTTAATTAATTTTTAAAAAATTTCATGGGGGCACATGTCTCCCTCGGCTCAATGGTGGGTCCACCTCTGTATCCAAAATATATAGTAAAAGCATATACATTGCATACATAGAGTAAGACCTGAGCTTTGACAATAGTACAATCATCTAAATGTACGATAGCAATAGGGGAACCTTCTTGTGTTTATGTTTCGATGGCAACAACTCTAGATGAGAAACGGATTGTGTCTATTGGTAGTTCGTTTGCCAAGGCCTCTAATAAGGATTTACGATGGACTAGTCTGGGTCCAGCCTCAATTCTGCACCACATATGATAAGGCAACCATTTAATTATGTGTGATGGCACCTAGTCGTAGAGAGATTGCTTTTATTTCGACTAAATAAAACATCAATTATTTAGCTAATGTAGCTTTGTATCATTATGATAAGACAATCATTGCATGTACTTGAAGATATGTTGAAGTTAAGAGGTTAGAAAGCTACTTTTGTGAATTCTAGCACTCACCCATTGATTGCAGCAGTAAAGGATACTTTTTGGATTGCTCCAGTTCTAACTTCTGTTATAAATCCCCTAAGTAACAAAAAAATATAGAAAAAATAATATTAACCTTAGAAAAGAGAAGATGAACAAACTAACGATCGAATTTATAAAACACAACACACTACACCAAGCTTTACTGCACATGATATAGAACGACAAAAAAGTTGGCATATAGGATGTCAATATATATTGAATTTATTATCCTTTAACGAGAATAACCAAAATTACCATTTTAACTTTCAAAATATGTACTATCAAAGTCAAACTCTAAGTCAAAGAACAAATAGATTATAATATAAAATATTTAGATACTGTTGACGTCCAAAACTAGTCAACTAAGTTCTTCAAAGCCCAATGCTGCAAAACGATCAAAACTGTGCAAGAAACAGACGAAAAATGAAAAAGAAAGTAAAGGAAGAACAAAGACAACAAGATTTAGAGTGGTTCGGTCAATTTATGCCTACGTCCATTGTTTTCCTCTCACTATTTGGGTAGAGTAACTGTAAGGTTTATACTAGTGTTTTTCTCTCTCTTGATTTACAATGAAAATCCTCCCCTATTTATAGAGAATGAGAGATGCTATAGTTGCATAATAAGTTAAAGTAAAATGATGATTACATTTAATGCAACTGACATCTATCAGGTCAACTCGGTCAAAGCTTGGATTTAGATGCTAAACCTATGCTGGTTAGGTGAGGTCTCCCTAAATCACGCTGTAATTAATCTGAAATGGATTTCGTGTACGACACGTCATAAGTTGGTCTGGCTTCATTCTGGGCGAGCTGGAGCTGGAAAGGATGACTGGTGATCTCAGCCTTACAATAGCATGCGATCTCATCTTTTCAAGCTTGACGTCGCCTAACTGCAATATATATGAGCTGAGGATAAGGTGTTCAGGGATCTTGCTTCTGCAAGTTGGGAGGTTAGTGGCATTGGGCCAGTCTATTGGGCTTTTACTAGCCTAATTGGGTGACCCAAAAAATACCCACAACATAAGCCTCTTGGCTCTTAGGGCATCCTGCGGACTGAGAGCTCGGAGCTTGCTGGTAAAAGTTGATTTGGCAGGAACAGTTACTCAGCATTCAAATTTGTCTTATCTCTAACACGCAGCAACTTCCTAGGTGACGGTTTCAGCGTACATCTCATGCAGGGTGTGCTTTAATGCACGTTTTTCAATTGACGGCACATGATGATTGAATCTTGAACGTCGCACTGCACCGTCAGATCTAGAGCAGTTACTAGGCCTTGAGATCTAATGGCTGGGGTGTGGCAGCTATAAAAAGGGCAGAGACCTTTCATTTTGTCCTTCCTCTTGTCATTTTCAAAATCCAACAACCCCTCTTCATCTTTCTTTCAATTGCTGCAACTATTCTTCGTCTTCGTTGAGGATTAAACTCCACTTTTTCAAAGTTATCAAGTCCAGCTTCACTTATAGTAAGTTCTTGCATCTTCTTTCTTCGTTCTTTTAGCTTTTGCAGACTGCATTGTTGGTGCATTTTTCTAGGTTTGCATATTCTTTGTTCTTTGTATTCTTGTTGTTTGAGCATTTGCTTAAGATTGAAACTTCAATTTTTGTTGATTTTGATCTGGTGAACCTGGTTTTTGTCATCTGTTTGCTATTTGTTATATGCACGCGAGCTCATAGATAAAGTAATAGGTTGGCAGTTCATAGGTCGTTAGATTGTAGATCAAGACATGTCCTGTAGATAATTTCTTGTGGTATTTGTGACCTGTAGATCGTAGGAGGCTTAGCAGTTTAGAGACTTAGAGCCTTAGATAATTTTGAGCTCGATCTGCATATAGCAACCTAACTGCTCATTTTCGCTGTCTTCTGGTCACAGACGCCAACCACACATAATAGGAGAGGGAGAGTCTTTAAGCTCCGATGAGCAAATGGAGCAAGCGCAAGCTCCTCAGGAGGCGACCTCGCAAGGCGGGAAGGCAGTTGAAGAGTTCTCAGTTTGCGTGGATCTCGATCTAGCCCAACAATCAGCTGTGGCTGAACGAGCTGTTGAAGAGATGAGAGCCTATGAAATGTTTAAGAATCATCCCACAAAAATGTCCTTTATGGAACTTGTAGGAGTGGCGTTAGAGTTCCGCATCCCCCAAAGGTTGCTGCATCATGGCTTATCCTCCCGAGGGCTTTATTGCTATCAGTGTTAAGACCAAGTTCTCCATGCTTAGGAATATGCATAAGCATGTCTTATGTAGGGTAACAATCATACTACTTTATAATGTGTAAAGGCAATCATATATATATATATATGCATATTCCTAAGCATGGAGAACTTGGTCTAAACAATCAGCCCGCACCATTTAGAAGCGGGGTTTAGGTTTTCTGTCCCCTCATACCTTGTAGATCTTCTCAACGACCTGGACCTCACCCTTTTTAGCTCACCCCAAATAACTTCGTTAGCCATTATTTTCAGGAAGAATAACCTTCATTTTCCTTCTCCCAAATTAATAAAATACCTGGTTTGCCTTTAAGGGTACTAGCACCGGTCAGCCACAGGACGAGCTGTATTACGTCTCAGCTCGTCATTCCCAGTATAAGGGCATCTTGCCTCAGGGTCAGGTAAAGGGGAAATCCAATGTGGGGGACTATAAGACACATTGATTTTATATTTCCTACACTTCTTTGGTCAACCTTAGGAATTTCACCTTTCGAGCTGAGCCAGGTAAGGTTTCTCAAGTCGTGCCTAGACTTACTTTCATCTCTAATTGCCTACGGTCTTACTAACGACCTTTTTTTTTTTAGACGTAAGGGCTCGGAAGATTGAGCTAACCTAGGGTAAGGTCGTAGATTTTGAAGTCCTCTCGATACAGAAGTCAGAGGAGGACGATGTTAAGCTAACAGACGAGCTTTTTTGTGCCTACGAGCTTGCCCCTTCCCGGCAGGACAAACTTATCAAGAATAAGTACATAGGCACCCATGGCTACAACGACATCGAATCTGCTTTTGAAGCGAGAGACATGAGTGAGAGCTCCAATTTGTTAGGACTATCCTCTTCCAGTGACACCGAGGTCGAGATTATTTCAAGAGAGGCTACGGAGATGGCCAATTTAAGCTTATTAACCTCTCCAAAAATAAAGTCTCGGCTGCCTGAGAGCTCAACTGCTGCTACTTTCGCTGCTCCTAGCTCATCAACAGTGGCAATAAAGGAGGTCCAATAGGACCTTAGCACTGCTGAGTCTCCTACTCCGATCATCCCAGAAGGTCCTTCAATGGCTGCTCCTTTTGGGACTTCGTAGGCCATTATTCCTACCCCTCAGCCACAAATCTCCCAAGATCCAAACGTTGCTGCTATAGCCAAAGGTTACTGCCAGCTCGGAGGTGAAGAAAAAAGGCCATAAGGATCAAAGCAAGCCTCTTTCTGCTAAAAAGACTCAAAAAAAGAAGGATAAGCAAGTCGCAGCTCCAACCCAGAAGGCATCACTCGAAGTCACTGCTTAGGTACCTCCTATAGTTTTTCTTGAAAGAGTTTACCTCGACCTCGAGTACGAGCAGGCCCCTTCCTTTGTAGGTTCCTCAGCTAAGAGTCTTGAAAAAGATGATTTTTCTGACGTGAACCTACTTTCCTGATCGCTACGTCAGTCCATCAAGGTAAGACTCTTTTTCTTCTCCGTCAATTTTTTTCATGATTTCTATTGTTTGTCATTTTTCTTTTTTTAATTCTGCAAGCCTCCATAGGACTTATGAAGGCCCTAGACGAAGAGCTTATCCTGGAGGAGCGGTACAATAACCTCAAGGCTACCAACAAGAAGCTCAAAGAAGCAGCTAAGAAACATAATGACGAGCTGCTCTCCTTGATGAGCGAGCTCGATAAGTCTAAGGAGGCAGCAGGTAAGGTTTAGGAGGTGGTAAGTAAGGCTAAGGAGACAACTGTGATTCTTTAGTCCAAGCTAGACGTTGCTGAGGTGGCTAGGAACTAGGTCAAGGTCGCCTTGGCGAAAGAGAAGAGCCTCTATAAGTTAGTCACTTCCAAGCTCTACTCCTAGCTTAATAATATCAAGGCTACACTGGAGCAACGGGAAAAAGATTTGGAAGCGGCTTCAAAGAAGAAGGAGCTGATAACGCATCACGTTACAGAGCTGAAAGAAGAGGTCACCTTAGTGAGGAATGAGATGGAAGCTCTCGTTTAGGAAGCTAGGTTTGAGACCGAATCCGGGATTTTATACACCCTATGGAAATCGTACCCTAAGCTGGACTTCTCCATTTTCGGTGAAGGAGGAGTTAAGAAAGTCCAATTCTTCATCGAGAATGCTGAAGAAGTGCAAGGCAAGGCATATAAGACCTTGCCTGAAGGGAGTGCAAAGGACCTGCCCACCAAAGGCACAGCCTCTTAGGACCCCGTCCCCTAAGTTCCTACTCTCCTCTTTGATTGGCCCTGCGAGCTGAACTAAAGCTTCACTTCTTTCTACTTCTTAGATCTTGATCTTGTACTTGGACAAATATTATTTCTGTTCGCCTCGTCTATGAGGTTACTTTATTTTGTGTATATGAATATTGACCTCCTTAGAGGTTCTTTTATTATTTGTTTTAATATAATATTACTGATTTCTGCTATGTATTCTTGTGAGCTGATAAAATGAATAAATATCCTGAACTACTAGTTGGAGCTCAAAAGCTTGTTTATTTTGATGCTTCTTAAGCTCGCAACAAATATTCAAAATAGATTGTAATATATTTGGTGGGTAATAACTTATAGCCTTTGCAAAATATTGCATATTTGTTTAATAAGATGAAGCTTGAAATATGGACCAGATTAAATAGACTTGGATGAAATTAGATTGAATGCCCATAATAAGTTGTCACAGAATAAGTTATTTATAGATGAGCTCTTACTTGGAATTTTAGATGAAGCCTTAATTTGCCCATAAGCTCTCGTTGATGATATGAGCTCGCGCGGCTTATCAACGAGGGTTAACGATATAAGCTTCTACGGCCTATCAACGAAGGTTGACGATATGACCTCGCGCGGCCTATCAACCTTTGGTGGGAGCTTCATATGTGTAATTCCCTTTGGGCCACAAGATAAGTGTGGGGTCAGTTGGGAAGTCGTTATTAAGCCCCTTACCCCTGTAGCTTCACTCTAAGTGGAATTCCCAACTTTACTGCTCCCACCGTCGAGCTAAAAGTTGCTACGAGTTCATTTTTTGTTGCATATAACCATGAACAAGTGATATCAGAAAAATTAATGAATAATATGGAGCTTTTATTAATTGGCAAACAAACAAGATTTACAAAACGAAATGGCTAAGCAATAAACTATTGGAAATAAGGCTGCAGATGTTTCGCATTCCAAGCTCGCAACATTATTGCCCCATTCATATTTGTCAGGCAATATGCTCTATTCTTTAAGTCTTATTTGATTATGTACGGCCCTTCGCAGTTCAACTCTAGCGTCCTATCACTTGCCTTACATGCTCCGATTAGAATGAGGCGAAGTACGAGATCTCCAGGCCTATAGCTCCGAACTCGAACCTTCTTGCTATAATACCTCTGGATACCTTCTGCTGGTAAATGGTAATTTTCATGCAAGCTGCCTCTCTTACTTAGTCAAGTAAGTCCAAGTATACGGCGAGGAGTTAATTATTCTTTGCCAAATTAAAGCTCGTTCTTCGTTGACTAGCCACCTCCAATTCAGTTGGAATCATTGCCTCGAACCTATAGACCATTGAGAAAGGGGTTTCTCCAATGGTGCTGCGAGCTGTTGTTCTGTAAGCCCGTAATACCTTCTACAGCTCATCCACCCATGCTCATTTCTTGGCTTCAAATCTTGTCTTCAAGATCTGTTTGATGATTTTATTAACTGCTTCGACCTGGCCATTTGCCTAAGGATGGTCTACTGTTGAGAAGCTCTTCCTAATGCTGAGGCTATTGCAAAATCTAATGAACTGCTCGCTACTAAATTGGGTACCGTTGTCAGTTACGAGTTGCTGAGGGACTCCAAACCTGCAAATGATGTTATTCCAAACAAAATTTTTTACCTCTATAAGGGAGATCTCGGCAAGTTCCTTAGCCTCAGCCCATTTGGTGAAATAATGTACTGCAATGATGACATGCTTGCACCTTCCACATCCTATTGGAAGAGGCCTATCAAGTCCAGCCCCCGGATTGCGAATGGTCATGGACTGATCATCTATCGCAGGTAGGCGAGTGGAGTTTGCGAGACCCTGGAAAATTTTTGGCAACTGTCACATCTCTTGACTAATTCGATGGCACCCCGCTTCATAGTTAGCCAATAATACCCCTGCCTTAATGCTTTTTGGGCAAAAGATAGCCCCTCGGCGTGGTTCCTATAATGACCTGCATGAATCTCCATCAAGACCTTTGTGCAATCTGGCTTATCAAGGTACCTTAATAGCGGGGCTAAGAAATCTCTTTTGTAGAACACGTCGTCACAAATATAGTATCTTATAGCTCGAGATCTTAGGTGGCATGCTTCTACCTTACCATCTAGCAGTTTCCACTCTTATAGATATTCGATGAAGGGGCTCATCCAAAGGTCCTCTACTACGGTCATAGCTATTACTTCATCTGCTGGCTCTGTACTAGGTTTTGGTAGGAACTCGATTGGTATAGCCCCAAAAAACTCCGCGTCTTGAGCTGTTGCCAAGCGAGTTAGAGTATCAGCATAGGAATTCTGAGCTCGTGGGATCTGGCTTACCACATACTTTTCAAATGTCCCTAGTAACTCTTGGACCTTCTGTAGTTAAATTATCATTTTCGACCCCCGAGTCTGGTATTCTCCCTGCACCTAGCAAACAACAAGTTGGGAATCACTAAAGATCTTGAGTCGTTCAGCTCACATCTCCTTGGCTAAACGAAGTCCTGCCAGCAAGGCTTTATACTCGGCTTCATTGTTAGTAGCCCAGAACTCGAACCTGAGCGCGCAGAGGATTTTATACCCTTCGGAGCTAATCAACAACACTCCAGCTCTTACCCTCTGGTCATTGGAAGACTCATCTACATATAATTCCTAATAGGGTAAGTCAAAAGTTCTAGCCTCTTCTTTTTCAGTAGACTCAGTGAACTCAGCTAACACTTGCCCCTTGATTGCTGACTTTGGCTTGAATTCTATATCAAACTAGGCCAGCTCAATGGCCCACTTGAGGAGGCAGCTTGAAATATCTGGCTTCTGAAAGATCTGCCTGAATGGATATTTAGTCAGAACTGCAATTCTGTGCTTCTATAAGTAAGTAAGCAACTTTCTTGACACCACCACTAGGCAGTAGACGAGCTTCTCCATAGGGGTGTACCTCATCTCTGCGTCAACCAATTTCTTACTGATGTAGTAGACAGTGAATTAAATCCTCTCCTCCTCCCAAACTAAAATTGCACTTAATGTGTGCTGAGATACCCCCAATTAGATCATCAAATCCTCTCCTTCTTTTAGTTTTGAAAGGAGCGGAGCTCACCCCATATAATCCTTCAACTGTTGGAACGCCACTTCGCACTCCTCAATCCATTCAAAATTCTTCGCCCTTTTCAGTATATCAAGGAAGGGAATGCATTTGTCCGTGGCCTTTGAAATGAATCTGTTGAGTGCCACGACCTAGCCGTTACGACTTTGTATTTGTTTTATTTTTATCGGTGACCTCATGTCCAGCAAAGTCTTTATCTTCTCAAAGTTGGCCTCAATTCCATTGTTATTTACAATGAAACCTAAAACTTGCCCGAGGCTACTCCGAAGGCACACTTGAGAAGATTGAGCTTCATCTAATACTTCTTCAATACTTGGAACGTCCTCTCGAGGTCGCGTACGTGATCAGTCCCTTACCGAGATTTCACCAACATATCATCCACGTACACCTCCATGGTCTTCCCAATCGATTCGTCAAACATCATGTTTACCAACCTCTGGTACGTTGCCCATATATTCTTAAGTCCAAATGGCATTACCTTGTAACAATATAAGCCTTAATCTGTGAAGAATGAGGTATGCTCCTTATCTTCAGGATGCACTGGGATCTGATTGTAGTCTGAGGACGTGTCATGAAGCTGAGGAGCTCATGACCAGCAGTTACATCTACGAGCTGGTTGATTCTGGACAGAGGGAAACTGTCATTGGTGTAAGCTTTATTGAGGTCGATGAAGTCTATACAGGTCCTCCACTTCCCATTCTTCTTTTTCACAAGTACTGGGTTAGCAACCCAGGTTGGATAGCGAGGTTCACGGATGAATTTGTTTGCCAGGAGTTTCCTACCTATTCTTTTAAGGCTTCATATCATTCCTTCATCATTGGCCTTTTCTTTTGGCGAACTGGCCTATGGTGGGGATCAACGTTTAGTCTGTGTGACATAACTTCAGGATTTATCCCCACCATATTTTCGTGATTTCAGGCAAAGATGTCCAGGTTGGCTTTGAGAAAGTTAATAAGTTGGGATCTTATTTCTGAGGTTAGACCTAGCCTTAGCTTTAGACATCTTTCAGTGTCTAGCTCGCTGACCTGAACATGCTCAAGCTCTTCGACAGACCCTGTAGCTCTTTCCTCAACCACTTCGCGAGGATCGAGATCATAACTTACCCCGCTTTTGCTCATATCATGAGGCTTTCCTCCAGAGACCACATTAACCTTTTTCCCTAGAACTCTCATCCTCACTACTTCCTCGTAGCAGTGTCTCGCCAGGTGCTGATCAATCAACACACAACTTATTCCAATGAATTAGTACCCTCGAAATTATCAATTCGTAGAAGCGATCGTAAAGTTGTTCCTTGTCTTCAATTTGAGATTGAAGAGAAAGCTTGTATACTTGCTTCACATGATAGTGATGAGCCAAAGAATGTAAATGAGGCTCTCAACTCACTTGCTAAAAAATTTTGAATTAAAGCTATACAAGAAGATATGGAGTCAATGAAAAATAATCATGTCTGGGACTTAGTTGACTTACCACTTGATCGGAAAGCCATTGGAAACAAATGGGTTCTCTATATCAAGCGTAAGGTAGACGGCTCAATAAAAAGGTATAAGGCGAGATTAGTAGCGAAAGGATATACTCAACAGAAGCGTATAGATTATGAAGAAACTTTCTCCCCTATGATAAGGTTTGCTTCAATTAATCTTATATTAGTTATTGTCGTACACATGAATTTGGAATTGCATCAGATGGATGTAAAGATAACTTTTCTCAATGGAGAACGAGAGGAAGAAATTTACATGGAACAGTTAGTGAATTTTGTTTTAAAAGGTTAAGAGCAAAAGATTTGTAAGCTTAAGAGATCTATTTATGGTTTGAAACAATCCTTCAGATAATGGTACCTTTATTTCCATGAGACAATAATATCTTATGGATTTCAGATGACTAAAGAGGACCATTGTGTGTATGTCAAATGGGTAAAAGACAAGTTCATAATTTTGTCTTTATATATGGACGATATTTTATTAGCCGGAAATGATAAGGAGTTTATGATGACTATAAAAGAATGGTTATCTTTAACTTTCGAGATGAAAGATATGGGAGAAGATGCCTATATTTTAGGAGTTAAAATTAACAGAGATCGTTCAAAGAAAATTTTGGCTTTATCACAGGAGCCTTACATTAAAAAGATCATGATATCAATTTCATATGGCTGATTATAAGCCTATAGATACTCTCATCTTAAAGGGACAAACTCTTAATCTCAAAATGTGCCCCAAAACTTTACAAAAGCGTGAAAGAATGCAAAGAGTTCCTTACTCCAGTGTTATCGAAAGTCTCATATACGCTATGATGCGTATGAGACCTGATATCTGCTATACAATTGGACTAGTTAGTAGATATTAATCCAATCCTAGTAAGAAATATTGGATCGCTGTGAAAAGAATATTAGCATATCTAAAGGGGACCAATGATTACTCTCTTTGCTACCAAGGCGGTAATTTACGTATGGTTGGGTATACAGACGCAAATTAGGGAGGTAACTTTGATGAGCGAAAATCGACTTCAAGTTATGCATTTTTGCTCAGCCAAGGTGTCATCTTTTGGATTAGTAAGAAAAAATCATGCACTGCATTATCCACTATGGAAGTTGAATTTATAACGTATTCAGCAGTAGTTCAAGAAGTTATATGGCTTAAGAGATTTTGAAGAGTTTTGGTTTTAGTAGCTGATACGGGGAAACCAGTTACCATTTACTATGATTGTCAGGTAGCCATTGCCTATACTAAAGATGCAAAGTATCACAGTAAATCGAAGCATATAGAGACTAAATATAATTTTGTTAGAGATATAGTGACAAAGAAAAATGTAATGATCAAATATATATCTACGCATAAGATGGTTGCTGACCCGCTTACAAAAGCTGTGACAAGAGATGTTTTTAAGTCACATGTTAGGTCTTTAGGTCTGTATAGATTATAGTGTTGTAATTGTCACTTTGAACTATATCCATTTGTGAATAAATACATTAGATTTATTACGTAATACTAGCACATATTCATTTCACTTAAATTATATAAAGTATATCATTAGGTTGGACACTAGTATCACACGTACAGTCGCCTTGGTTGTCAAGAAAGTAAGTCAAGATAAGACACATATTTTAGAGAATAAATTGGAGTTTGTCATCTCAAGGACTTAAAATATATGAAATGTTACTTTGGCTATAACTAAGATGAGGTTCTACACTAAACATTAATAATGGAACCGCTCATAATGTATCCCCACTATCATGAGAACATGATTATGCCAGATGTGAGTTTCTTAACAAAAGGCACTTAGAAAGCGAGTTTTTTTTTTTAGAAACCCAGGTTAGATGTTAGAAGAGCATTTAAACTAAAATTTGTACAGTGAATAATCTAAATATAATAGACATACGCGTCCCTATTGAGGGGCAAGATTCACTATAACATGTGTTTCATACCGCGTGTGCTGTTTGTGATCGACATGGAAAATGAGTGAATTTTTTCCTAATTCCTCATTGTGTAAGTTCCATTGAAGTTTGTAAAGACTTCTACCTATGTCCTTAATGACTATTCACTTTATCTCAAAGTGATGGAGTGATGCTTGAATCATTAGTGTGTTTTCTATGGTCATGATAATACGACCTATGGGACATTTCTATAATGTCAGTTATTTTTGTTGACCGAGAGACGAAAGCGAGATAGGAAGATTTAATGAATTTTATTTTTCATATATTTATATGTCGATAAAATTATGATTTAGAATCGCAATTGTAATTATATGAAGTATTAGAGGATCAAGCATATTGTGTTAAAGGGATCAAATATGCTTGAACAAATAAAATTATATTAAATCTAGGACATAATAATGAACAAATTGATAATCTCTTGTACAAAAATACAATTGTGATTTAAAAAGTAAGTCATATCACAGATTTCGTTGTTCATAGGTCACACAATGTATTTACCTATATGAATGCTTGTACTCCTTATTATAAAAGGGTCACTATTGTTTTTCTTTGTTAGTTCTGCTTGGCTTATCTTGCGTGAGTGAGAAATGTTGGGTTAACTGGGTATTCGGTTAGAACCACCCAAAATGACCCAAATCTGAAACCCAGGATCCAAACAACTTTTGGATCAATTTGAGTAATTGATGGAGCAGTTACTTACGGTTAAATGAACCAACTGCTCTTAGCAGTTAAGAGCAGTTAACTACTCTATAAAATGCATAGAAATGTGGTTATGTCGAGAGGGAATTCAGACCTGCATCAAAAATACACCAAAAATAGAGAGGAAAAGAGAAAAACCGATAGCAAAACAAAGGCAAGGTATTTTACATTATGGATTGTGTTTTCTTTCCAAATTTCGTAATTGAAATCCGACTCCAGTTGAACAACAAGGAATCTAATCAATTTTGTTGTAAACCGGGTACGTCTTGTGATTTTCACTCATTTTTTTATGTTTTAAATGCAATATATACACTGTCAGTGGTGAATATAGTTTACAGTAAGTGATGACATAAGTAATGATGTATCTAATTCATCAACAAGAAGCAATTCTTAGACTAAATTGAGCCTAAACAGTCAAATTTCTTATCCTTTTGACCAACACAATTTGAAATGGATAAGAAAACCTCTTCCAAGAAAAGACTACATTATTAGACGTGGAACCTTTCTCTTACTAGAAGCAGGACACAGTTGATATATTCCAAATTATAATAATTAAAAGAATTTTTAAGACATTTCTTTTTTCATATTTGTTTTTCTAGATAATAATTAAATTATGAAAATTGTTAATATGTCCCCTTTAAAAATCATACAAGGGCACGGTTTCAGAAGCTACTCGTTACTCAATTAGTGATGAAGTGAGTAGCGAGTTCTTAGTTATTCAGAGAGTACTCATCGAAAATTTGGTTTGACTATTAGTCAAGGGTCAAAATTTGTCAAACATGTTTAAAAAAAAAATGTGAATATCAAAAAGAAAAGGACTAGATCAAAATAATAAAAATGATTAAATTGATGTTTTACATATGCAAGGGTCAAAACAGAATATAACTAGACTAAATTGTAATTTTTTCAAAAGCCATTGCTTTTTTTTTTTTTAAATAAAGGGAAACAACGAAGGATAATTTTGCCCAAAAGTAGAAAATTTGAGGGTTAGTTTGGTCATAAGGTGGTGATATAAAATCCCTCTTCTCTTGATCAGTTTAGACCCGAAAAAAGGAAAACAAATTGAAAAGTGAAGAGGAAGAGATCAATCGACTAGGGGGAGAGAGAGAGAGTAAGATTAAAGGTGGGAGAGGTATGGTTTGGCCGGTTGAGGTCGGGTTCACAAGACGACGTTAGGTCTGAGTAGAAGAGGTTGGCTTAGAGGAGAGTTATGGCAGCTGATGGCATTGGGTCTAAGTGGATGAAAAATGATAAAGTTATAACAGCTGATGAGGTCAGGTTTGAGTCGAGGTAAGCGATGGGTGGCAAATTTTTTTGATGGTTTCCTTGGCTTATTATTATTATTTGGTTGATGGTGTAGATTGGCAACTATTAGTAATGAGTTAGAGGGTGTTAAGGGTGGTTCTGTTGAAAGTAGCAATTGGTGGTGTTGATTTTGGTTCAAGCTGGTGATGCGTCTAGTCTCAGATTTCAAAAAAAAAAAAAAAAAAAAGAATAAGAAGAATAAGAGACGGATTGGCCTGAGTTGGTCCAATTGAGCCAATTTGGACTGAATACATGCCTCTAATAAGATCGAGGTTCTGGCATCGATGGAGTGTCGATCCGAGTCGACGCGGTGAGAATGGTCAAGTTCTGAAACATTATATACATAGTTTAAAAAATATCATTTATTTTTTTAATATAACAATAGATGAATTGAAAATCTATTGACTTAAATATTAGGGTAGTATCAAGGCTTGTCAAGATTTAAAACTATCTACAACTATAAAATTTACACTAATAACACTAGAAGATATTTAAAACTATTTCCACTTATACTATTGATATGTGGGACTCGAGTCCATTTAATAGTTATGAATAGCAAGTATACTAATAACTTGAATTATTAGTGGATTTGCAAAATATTCATTCTTTTAAAACACCAAAAATCATGTATATATAGATATATAAAAAGCACAAATACAAATTATATATTAATTTATAATTTAAGTAGTTAGTGTATTTTTTAATCACATTTGTAATAAAAGAGTGAATCCCACCTAAATAATATGAGAGTAGATTTCTTAATTGTGATTATATATAAATAGGGAATTATTAAATTAAAAATTAAAAAATTCATTTTTGACTCAAAAACAATTATTTAGTTATAGTCCCTAATTATTAAATTTATTAAGGGCTTACAACTAGCTAAAAAGGAATAACATTTTTCTAAAACTAAAAGAAATTCTTAATTTGTTTTAGAGCCCTTTTGAATTTTGTAATCATGTTGACATTTCATTGACTCTCAACTTGTGATCCCATGTAATTTTGAAGGACAACATTAGGGCATTGTTAGCGTAACTCCGAATATGGAACGATATGTGATCCATCTATACTATCCACTCATGCAAGAAAATACTGTTGTTTGAAATTCAAAATACTTAGTTAAGATGTTTAAGATGGTTTGCACCATACATAATGAAGAAAATAGCTAGTGCCACCCAAAAAAAGAACAATTTCCATTATTCTTGAATGATTGAAATTAGTGTAGGTTTCAAACACCATCATTCTCCAACAACAATAGCCGCAAGTAGCTTTACCTTACAAGCATTTTGCATAAAATCTAAACGTCAATAACCATTTAATTGTTTTGTTTTATAGTGGCAACAATGGGTCATTTAGTTTATTGATCATTAAGCACCTCTTTGCACAAAAGCCAATAGAGTTTTCAGACACTTATATGCCGAAGATTTGGTTGGCAATGGAAACTTTTGTTAATTTTGAAGAGGTTTAATAATACAATTTCAAGACGTGTGTTAGTGGAGGACTAATGTTTAGATATTATCTATCAACTTATATTTATACAATCATTCATTTTCTTTTATATGTATTTTTGGATGTCAATGTATATGTATTTTGACAGACCCCTCTTCCTTAACTCTAAAATTAGGCAGTTCGCCTAGCAACCCTATGGTAGCTTTCCAGACGATATCTACTTCGACTGAAAAGTTTCCATGAAGCTAAGCGTTTTTCCTTTAATGAAAACTTTTTTTTAAAACTCCTTAGAATCTCATTGAGTTACGAAAATAGGTAGAAAATTTTTCTTTTTAATTTAACATTTTTTAAAATAAGATTCTAACGGTTCTAAATCATTCAAATCCCAACTACTGGGCCTCAGGCCCTCTTTCTTTTTTCACAACCAACACAACAAAAGTTCAATTCAAAAGATACTCCAAAATTTATGGATTTCATGAGAACATCTAATTTAAATCATAATTCAAAAACATAATAGCTTGTAACATTTGAAAATCAAATTTACAAACATGCATTAAGTCTAGAAAATATGCAATTATATGATGATCTCAAAAACAAGCTAGTGCATTTGCGTCACATCTTCAATCCATCCACGTGGTCAACGAAGTTCCTTCCACTTGATTGCTCATCCTGTATCTAGGGAGGATTTTTATAAAACAAGGAAAAAGAGTGGTGAGTTTCATAACTCAGTGAGTTAGTAATTTTTATTAATTAATAACTTTTACTATAAAAATATTATTCCTTCCACAATGGATTATAAAACTACTAATTTTTTAATTTATCTTAATAACTATAAAACTTACATAATGCAAATAAATACTTTTATTTATAACTTTCATAAAACTTAACTTTCCTTATTTTCTTAATCTTACATCTATCAACGTACTTTATTTCTTTAATTAGCCTTAAAAGGTAACTTAAGAAAACTTATTCATGGTAGAATGAAATGTGGTCCATCCCCTTTCGTGGGCCTCGGCCCTCAAGGGATTCTAGGATGACACCACTACTACGGAGGGTGGCTCACCCCCTTTCTTAGATCTCGACCCTCAAGAGATTCTAGGATGGCACCACAACTCATCCGTAGGACGAATGTGACTCACCTCATTTCTTGGGCCTCGACTCTTAAGGGATTCTAGGGTAGTATCACAACTTATCTGGATTGTCCGCTTTGAGCCCCTTTCCTGAGTCTCAGCCCTCAAAGGATTCTAGGCCTTCATGGTTTATATGGGTCATTTCTTGGGTCTCAACCCTCAAGGGATTCTAAACCCTAGCTACTATTAGGATAACAAAAAGCAATTAAAATCTTTTCAGTATGATTAAAATTTATGCCTTGAATTTTTACTTTAACTTAGCATGAGAGCATATTGATTTAATTCATAAATATTTGTTCTCTAGTTTACAATTTAAAACCGAAATACTTTCTTTCTAAGGCAAAAGCCAAAATTTTTTTTTGAAACATTTCTAGCTTATATTTCTACGCATATATTTTATTAACTTTCTACTTGAAAATAATACATTATAGCATAACTTGAATAAAATTATACATGCATTAAAATAGCACAATAACATACTAAATCTTGATATTCAAATAAAAATATTAAAACTTGATAGATAGTCATGATATTCAAATATATAGAAAAATAGCATGTTAAACTTATAAAAATTTATAAATATCCACACTCACAACTTGCTTCCAAACAATATAAAAACCACTCCTTCTTATGCTTCCCTTTCGCTTGCCGATTTAGCTACATTTTATTACGATCGAATTTTCGTTAAAACTAACGTTTGCATTAACATTTAAACTTTTAACTACGTGAGGGTATCGAATTATTATTTTTCAAGTCGTAACGACTTCAATTATTTGCACACAATATAAATTTGAAATTCTTAACATCACTACATGAAAATTACTTCGATATAAACATAATTTCATACTTAACATATTCGAAAGAAACTTTATAATTGTTCTAATTACTTCGATCGAATTTAAACCAATATTTACGTCAACCATCTCATTCAATTATTTTCATCGCAATCACACTTAAACATATTCAATATGGTGCAGTTTCTAATCGAAACCATAAAATACAATACTTTCATAATTACAAAAAGTTTCGCCGCGAATTATCCTTTTTAATAATTCATGCATTTCTTTTCGCTTTCCAATCAATTCTAATGTCATTACAACATATAATTTCATTCAAACTATATAAAAGTAAGAGTTTAACACTTCAATGTACACGAGATCAATTCATGGCAACTTAGTATTCATACATTCAATTTTCATTTTGACTTCGAAATTCAACAATTAAACGCATTCGCATGAAATGAAAATTATCTGAATACTTAGACTCAACTTAAACCTTTCAAATCATCCTAAAATCATGATCTAATATTTTAACACTCTCAAACTGAAATCATGGCAACTTGCACACAATTTAATTTTATTTCTCATTTCATCATCCAAATAATACATAAATCATCTGAATTACCTAAAAACTATTTTCTAATATAAGGACAGCATTTCAACACTTTCAAAGACATTGAAATTCATCATTTTCCATGCAACACAATCGAAAATAAAATCGGACCATAACAGCCCCTACATGATAGAATTTAGCAAACTTTCCAACATCAAAATCCATCCATTTTCACACCAAAACCACATGTGATCGAACCTCCATAGGAATGAGGTTCTAAATCCTAAAACTCAAATATTTCATCATACAAATTCATCTAATAACACAATCTAAACAATTCCAACCATATGAGAACCATGGAAATACAAACCTACCTCTTAAAAATCAACTGAAAAGCTTCCCTTCAATCCAAATAACTTATATGAGTTTAAAACATTCCAAATCAACATAAAAACCCACAAGGTAGCAAGCTTACCTCTTGCATGCAATTTAATGGCTTGAAATCTTTCCAAAATCACCTTGAAATATCAACATGAAGCTACTATCCCCCTTGTTGAAACTTGGCAGAACACAATCTCTCTTTCTCTTAGTTTTGCTTTCGGTTTATTGCTCTACCTCTCTCGGCTGTGAGCTTCACCGAACACTCCTTTGCTTCTCCTCCTCTATGCTTGTTCTCTCTCAGCTTTTAATCTTTCTCTCACTCTCGATTTTTTTAATGCATTCACCGAATGAAACTTGCTTCATCACTTTCTTCTTTTGCTTTTAATATATATATAATTTCTAATTTCTTGACACATGTCAAGCATGCACCATTCTTCTTTCTTATTTCATGTCATTCGTCACACTCTTCTCTTGCATGGATTACACGTGTCATATATGCACTTAATTCACTTATTACTTTTCATGCAATGCTATATTCGAAACCTCTATTTGAATTCGCTTTCATCTCTGAATACTCTAAATTATTTTATTATTCCCAAAATGCTTTCAAGGTCCTAAAATCGGAAAGAATTTTTTTCATCTGGAAACCTTCGAATCCCTTAAAATTTATCCAAATGGATTCATTTTTTATCCATTTCACTTTCCCTTAACTCTAATGCTAATTTCGAAACCTTTGATTTTCAAGGTTTGCTTTCTTAAAATTACTAGTCATGCACACTTTCTATCCGAAAGTACTATTCACCGAAAAAATAATTTATTTTTCACCAGACGAAGTTTTGAGTTTTACATATTTAGTGTGATTACATGCTTTATGATTAGAATCAACTTTTCTACATATGAATTTTCTGGACATGATTAATGGATAACCTAATTATTATTCGAGAGTAATACATGGATTATTATAACCCAAAACAAAATGTATTATTACCCAACTTCCCATGCAACGGTATAAGCTACATAATATTAAGATGGAATATTTAATTTAGAGTTCGTTAAAAGATCTAAATATCTAGTCATATTCAATTCAACATTTAAATAGTCTATGAAAGTTTAGGTGTTTAATCTATATTTGTATGAATTTCATTGAAATATAAATATATTTAATTTCAGTGTTTCAAAACTCGGTAGAGTAGACCATGTACTCAGCAAGTTGACTTAGATCAGTAGGGAGTTGACTCAGATTAGCACCGTGCTGATCTGAGAACCCCCAGATCGGGGTTGTGCTCTCTTAAGGCGAGTACTCAATCGACTTGGTTTGTACTTAGCTAACTTGATCCAACTTGACCAACTTGATGAGGTCAAAAATCACAAAACTAGTCAGAAATCACCTAAACACCATCAAAAAAATTAGCTAAAATACATTGCCAAGCCGAATACTCCTAACAAATATCTAACAACCACCGTAAATAAACAAACAACACCAACATAAGGAAAAGATTAGAGAAACAAGGAGAAGAAAGAGACAATAGTGGAAAAGAGTAAAAGAGGAAGCGATGCGATGTAGGTGGATAAGGTCGGGTTTTTTAAAGTGATGATGATGATGATCTATATAAGAGGGTAAGAAAATCCGGTACGGCGTGAGAGAAGAAGATGAGAAAATGATGAAGGTTTTTTCGTTTGTATATATATAGGCCTAAATACACAAACCTTCTTTAAGGTTTGATGAAATTACGTCATGTCGATGTTGGGAATTAGCCGACGAGATTCTTTAGGCCCAAACTACGGTTTAATTTGTGAATGAAGTAATAGACATAAAAAAGACAGCAAAAAGAGAGAAAGAGAGAGAATACTAGACAAGAGGTTTTTAGAGTGGTTCGGTCCAAAATATTTTTGCCTACGTCCACTGTGATTTTTTTTATTGTATCTACAGAGTAAGTGTACTCTTTAGAGAATATTGTGTTATGCGTACAATGAGGAACCTCTCCTATTTATAGGGTGGAGAGGTGCTACAGTAACGTACAATTATTTACTCTGTAATCATGAGTTACATTTAATGCGTGTATTTAATATGCCTGACATGTGTCAGATTAAGTAGGTTAAAGTCTACATTAGGCGGCTAATCAACGCGGATTAGGTAAGATAACCGTAATATTTGCTATAATTGTTTATGGAAATGGTGTGGACGGCACGGAACGGCGCGGGTGGCATGACTTACTGACTTTTATTCTTACAGTTCTGATAGCATCTGATATGCTTCGGGCGAGCTGGGTTAGTCAGTAGTTCATTTGAGCAAGCTGGAACCAACAATTCTGTCTCTGATCATGTATCCTAGCTCTTCGACCTGGCGATCTTCTCGTCTGATGAGCGAAGTGACGGGTGGGTGGAGTAACCGTTTTGCAATGTTACTGTTGATGAGCTGAGCTCTCCTGTATCTGGACATTTTGTCGAGCTGACGAGCTTCATTTTCGGATGATCTATGCGAGTACTAGGTCGGTTCCTTCGTCGGGCTATATGTCTATCCTCTGAGAGGACTTTTCGGTATATTATCTGATGGACCAGGCATTTTCGCGAGCTGGATATTTGGAAAGGCCACTAGTTGATGAATCTGAGGCGAGCTGTGCCTTAGCCAAAATAAATGGTCTTTTTGTCTTAGATGGCCTTGGGCCGTATGCTATTCTAGGCCTTCTATGAAGATCTTGGGCCTTTTACTAATCTTTTAATAGTGACCCAGAAATACCCATAACACGTCAATATCTGAGTTTTGATCATAATAATAAGAACTTCACCTGAGATGTTTAAAACACGATAGAAATACCTTTTGTCTTTAAAGAGCTGTTACTAAATTCTAACAGTTAGTGGTCAAAAGTGTCAAAAGACTAAAATTCCCCAATCTTAAAAAATTAATACATTATTATTTTAATTTTAATTTATTTATATATTATTATTTTAATTATATGATTATGCTAAAGGGGCTTTTGAGATTGCACAGAATAGGTTTGATGATGTTTTATGATCATATAATTATATTTTGATCATATAGAGTTTTTCTTAGCTTTTTTCTTATAAGCTTGACCCAGTTTGACTATCAGTCAACAGTTTGATCATTGACCGACGGTTAAACTGAACACTCACTAAACAACCAACAACTTGCTACTCGCAAGCTCGTCAATCGAGTAACAAGGAGCGAGTTTCTAGATTTTTTAAAAAGTCTACACAAATTTATATATATTGAAAAAGTCAAGATTATATAGAAATTGGTTTTATGTAACACCCCTCCCTTGATCCCCATTGGTACGAGAATCGAAACGAAAGATATGATTTTATTTACAAAAATTTATTTATTATTTTCATTTAATTTTGGTTATATAAAAAAAAAAAATTCGTTAAAATGTTTATTTTAATTTGATGAAAATCCGGCAGAGTTTCCTCTGTTTTTCTGAAAACCCAAAAATTTAAAAGTCTGTAGATTTAAAAAAAAATACTTCTAAAATATATTCACTTTCTTAACTTCTTTTTCGGATCTCTTGTCTAACTTAAAAATCAGTTCTCCACACAAACATTCATAACACAACAGTTAATAAAAATCAGTTTAATCAAATAAAACAATAATTAAAAGATAATTAACCATTCGTTTACAAATCCTTTTATAAACCAAAACTTTTTCTATGATGAATATACATTATCGTTTTCAAATTCTTACGACTCAACATATATGTACGTGCATTATCATATGAATTAACACCATAATACAACAAAAAAGAATAACTATCATATGCGGAAAGATCATGACTCACAGGAAACGCGACAGCTATTTTCTCATCTGACTCTATCTACATTGCCCAAATCTTAATCTGCGCGTGGACAATCCAACTCATTAAGTATATCTACTTAATGAGTGTACACTTAATTTATAATTCTTAAAACTTAAATTCACAATAATATAAGCTTACATTTTTTAACAGTTTTCAGGGTTCCAAAATATAACAAAATAAACTTTAATAACGGGTGAAACTTAAAAATAAATTTGAACAACTATTCATAAATTTTATATCAAAATTCGTTAATTAATCAATTTAATAACAATTACATATACGAGATACGTAAAATCATTTATTTCCATTTACACTCACACGATTGTTCACCATATATTAACGTTTCTCGAAACTCAAGTCATAATTCAAGATTTCACAAATTTTCAAACATTCACAAATAAATTACAAAGAACTTAAATTATAATTTAAGGCATATATAAAACTTTTCATTATAAATCATTTTAATACATTTTTATTGTATATTTTTTAGTGCCCTTTGTAAATTCTGACACGATACCATGGACTGGAATTCTGGTCTCATGGTATTGTCTACTCGGTAGCTATCCGCCAGAATCAACGACGTCCTCGGCATCGACCACTCGATGGCTACATATCGAGTCGCATATCACAATCGTATATCACACTTTAGAACCAGACACCCGGTGCCTCTCATAATCTATCCCTCGAAAACTGTAAGTCGGTGTAACAACACAGTACTGCTAATATCACCCTATTGGTATGTCAACTACTAGTTCCCACCTACCAATATTTATGTTTACTCGAGCTCTTTTCAATCTTATTAGTTCCCAAAAATTTCATATTTTTGACAACTTTTATCTTTAAATAAAAGTTTCGTTCAGAAAGAAATAGATATGATTTCAATCACAATTTTTTCCATATATTAGAATTATCAATATAAACTCCACAAAACTCTATTTCACATTCAATTAACACATCAATTTGTTTCCAAAAAATTCATGCCCTTCTTCCAATATATACAGTCAAAGCACTGAACTTGTCCGTTTCTTTTCCATTTTTATTCGAAATTCATAAAAATCATATTGAAACAGTCCTTCATTACAATTTATCAAAATACTTTTGTGTATTTTAGAATCAAACATAAATTTTAAATCGCATAAATATTTAATCACATATTTGTAACAATTTTTCGAAATCTTTTAAAACGTCAATTTTGGTCATTTTAAATTATCATTTTACCCTTAGTTTCACCATCAAAAATTAACAAAATCCGTTCTTTTCTTTTCAAACACATTTGGTCAAACACCCATTTTTCTTTTAAAATTTTGGTTTCAACTTAAATTCTACTCAAACATCATTTAAAACATATCCAATTTACATAAAATCGATATTCAAACATAATTATTATATCAATTTAGTCGAATTCATATTATTTTAAAAACTCATAAATACTAAACTTTACTAGTAAAATTAGATTTTTAAAATAAGTGTACACTAACCTTTTTAGGCGATATTTCTAACTTCTCCACATTTTTAATTTGAGCTCCTAACTTTAAAATGAATATACTCTTCTTTTTATCACCTCGCTCCCAACCCACATCTAAGGTTCTCAAGAAAGTGTTTATCATTGTCAAAATTAATTTCATCACTTTAAGAAATTAAATCCTCAAATCACATATAATCTAACATTTAGATACCAATTAATCACTAAATTCCTATTTAATATATATATACCCAATAATTTCATAACTTAATTATATTCCCAACCAATAATCTCACAACCATTTCTTTTACTTTCTTTTGCACCAAAACACTCAAATACATCCTAAACATCACTAATACACCTTAAGTTGATAGGATATCCAATTTACACCCATTCTTTCTATTTTCAATTTTCTTTCATTCTTTTAATTCCAACCACTCTAAATTCATTCCAAATCATCAAACAACTCATTCGAACACTAAAAATCAATACAAACACAATGATAACCTAATTGATTTATATACTAATATAATTATTCATTTAATTATTCACTTATATTTTAAATCTAAAGTCACTTCAAACTAATATAATATCACACATAAACTCCCTCAAACATTAAAATCCATCCAATTACTTCAATAATCATCAGTTTCATCATCAAAATAATTTAAATCTTCCAAATTCAATTTAACACATAAAAATTCCTATATTAACCAAATTCATCAACAAATTTTTCAACCATTTATTTTTCAATTTCTTCACACGAACCAACTCAAATTCACTTAAATTTTTATACAAATTCATCAAATATCAAAAAGCTACAAAATCACTAACACAACCATCCTTGGCCGAACACTAACATACACCCATCATCCATCATTTTTCATTTCCAACAACTTCAATCACACTCAAAATATCCCAAAACTCATTCAACATCCAAAAATCAATTCAAACAAATTTAATTCAATAAATCACCAAAAACTCATAACTTTTAACTTACCAAAACCCTTGATTAATATCTTATTCATGCCCCTTTGCCACTTTCAAGCTTTATTTGGTGATAATCCACCTCTATTCAAGTCAAAAATTTCATCTATCAAACATCATATCATCAATCCTTAAAAGGCCATAAAAATACCATCAAATAACATCAAAATAAATTTATTTTCACTCACCAATTCTTCTCCAACTCTTTTTGATTATTTGAGAGGAAAAACTAGGGTGAGAGAGGATGAAAACCCCCTTGAATCCATGACTGTTCCTTTCTCTCTTTTCCTTCTTTCTCACAGCCTCACTTCTTTTCTTTTCTTTTCTTTCTCTTCTCTCGGCTTTCCACTTCATCTCAGGTTTTCTTCTTTCTTTTGTCTTTGATTACCGACTCTCACTCTCCTTCTAATTTCATTTCATGTTTCAATATATATATAAACCTCCAATTGACCATTTTGCTCTTAAAACTTTATCAAAACCACAAAAATGTCATTCAAAGAATGCTTGACATGTGTTCTCATGCTTATCCACACCGCCACGTGTCATATTTTCATTGGTTGAGCCCCTCAAGCTTATCTCTTCATTTTTCTTTTTGATTTTTAACTTTTTCGGGATGCCCGGATTCGACTTTTCCGATACTTTTTCGGAATCTTTCTAAAATTTTTTGGGGCTTATATTCGAACTTCTTACATACTCTTAGTAACCCTCATAACCCTTAAAAGTCATTCCATGTCCCTTTTCGACTCTCTGTAATTCACAAAATCGCTTCTGACGATCTCCGGATAGATTATATTTCAATTCGAATATCCTTCAGAAGTTCTGTTTGAATCTCTATAATACTTCTTGAACATTTTAATATTCATTTGACACTTTTTTAAAATTTTGAAATTTTTCAAAAATTCTTTCGAATTTCTTGTCGAATCCGGAAACTGCTCCGTTTTGCCTCAAACTGATTCATTTTTGATCCATTTCAGTTTCCATTAATTTCAATATAATTTTTAGAGCTTTTGATATACAAAACTCATTTTTCAAAAATTACTATTTATATGGATACTTTCCGTCCGAAAATACTATTCATCAAAAATTTTACTTTTAATGATTTTTGAGATTGGATTCTCAAGGATCACTATTCACTCATCACTATTCATTCTGAAATATTATTCATCTAGATATAAAGTAAATTTGGGGCGTTATATTTTAGGTGATTGTTTGATAGATTTTGACGAATTTTAAAGTAGGATTCATGAATTAAAAAAAAAAAAAAGGTCATAACAATTCTTACCGTATTCCCATAAATTTCATATGGAATTCTAAAAAATAACTTTATGAAATATATCGAAATCATGAATTTCATCAAAATTTATCATTTAAAAAATATCAATCAAACTTTAATAAATTCTAAATTGAATACGACTCCCTAAGGATGTCCCAATGAACAAGACATACATATCAAATAAACTCTGAACAAACAAAACTACATTTGTTTGAGGCAAGTCTCCTTTAGTTCGTGACATCTTTAAATTTATAGACGTTTTGGCAAAATGAAGTAGAAAGTCTATAAAATGGAATATGTCCCAAACAAAGGAAAGTTCCTTTTATTTAGCACATTATTTGTTTTATTGTCTCTCTACCTTTGATATTAAAATAGAGAAAAAATGTCAATGAATGTTCCGTTTGTTAGGGACATGTGTCCATTTGTTTAGGACATTGTCCATTGTATGGACTCTCTACCTTTGATATTGAAAACTAGGTAAAAAATTCTTATAATGAATATTGTCTTGAATAATGGGAACAACAAGACCAAGAGTCCATAAAGTGGATGATGTCTCGAATGAAGACACATAACCCAATCAAAGAGAACATCCCTTTCTTCAAGACATGTGTCCTAAACATCGAGACTAAACAGATGGAGATGTCCATTGTTCAGTGTTTTGGCTTAGCTTCTAAGTTTCTCCCCACTTCTTTTTTTTTTCCTCTTTACTAATTTTCTCCCGTTTCTCCCTTCTATCTTTCCCTTCTTCTGCTTTTGTCTTCTTCTTGTTCTTTTGTTTTCTTTTCTTTTTTCGCTTCTTGCTTTTGTCTTCTTATTCTTTCATTGCACACTTCTTCTTCTTCTTCCATTTCTCTCTTCGTCTTTGGTTCTCTTTCCTTCTTCCATTACCCATATCTAATAAAAGATTAGGTTTCAATCGAAAATAGAGTTTTATTTGGTTTATAGTAAGAAACCAGATGATCATTCAATCTGGTTTCGTTGAAAACAAGACAAAACCAGATTTCAATCTAATTTCCCACTAGAAACCAATTTGAATTGGTTTCAACGAAACCAAGAAACCATAAGGATTCTGGTTTGCAAAAGCTAAAAATTATTTTTGCTTAATCTAGATGATGAAAAATTTCAAAAAGAGAGAGAGAGAGAGAGAGAGAGAGAGAGAGAGAGAGAGAGAGAGAGAGAGAGAGAGAGTGGAGAAAAGATGGAAGAAAGTGATAAGTTTTGTTTCATTCATTATGAGTAAAATATGAGGCTCCATTTTTTAGATGTCATATAAATTTTAAGTATTGATTGAGTGACAGTGTCAAAAGTTAATAATAATTTGGCACTAAAAGCTTTCATTTTCTCTTTTAGAAAATTACACAACTGAAATGAGTGTTTTTAGCACCATGCAAAGTTTGCGAACTGTTACACACTATATGAATTTCCATTCACAATTCTCTTTGTTTGAGAATAATAGCAAATTAAGCAAATTATTTGCTTTGTTCACGAACTACAGTTCATGATAAATTAAGATACTAAAGAAATTCATTTTAATGTTTTAGTGATAGTGTTAAAACTCAACTATTTTTTTAGGTGCTATCTTACACAATTTTCATATTTTTTAAAATTACCAGCATCAATTGCGAAATTCAATGTTTCGTCCTAATGACATATATTGTTGTACAAAGTTTGAAATTTGACTTAGACACACATATAAATAAATAAAGTTCGAAAAACATATCATTGACAAACATAATGATCGAATAATATATATGAAATTCTAGTCCATCTTTTGAGAGTTGCTTGCTTTATCACAAGAAACCATAGGCAAAATCCACAATTGTATTGCGAAACTCGAACAAAACATCATCTATGCTGATGACGATATTGTCCTTGTGGTGTTTCATCTATTATTAAAAAAAAAATAAAAAACAATCTGCACTTGAAAACTTGAAATTCAATTTATTTTGCTTGAACTCTCTACTTCACTAGAGTTGGAAACACTAGGTAGTTTCCCACAATCATACCAGACAACATTAGCAATCTTAGGTAAAAACAACCTATAAAATATCACATCTCTCAAGAACTTCATCCACCAACTAGACGCTCCTTGTTGAACCCATCCTGATATAAATGATCCTGCCACCAGCCAACTCACACGCCACTTTCTTTCCTTAACGTACCCACCTATAACTTCACCAATGTCCCTGGAATCAAGCTTTCCAATTTTTGTTAACAACTGACCAATGTGCCGCCCAAGAACCACTGCATCTTCTAGGGCAGAACAACCACCTTGTGCAAGATCAGGTGTCATGGGGTGCATGGCATCCCCAGCCACTGTGATGTTGCCCTTGCTTAGCTTTTTAAACATAATGTCCCAAGGACGCCTAAACATCAATGGAGCCCATGACAATGTAGAAAGATCACAATGCTTGATGACATCTAAGTATTGTGGAGGCAAGTTCTTGGCATAATTCTCAAGCAATTCTCTTTGCATCAGTTCTGGATTCCTGCCCATGGTTTCTCCTAAGATGAAAAATGATAAAATAAGTTGAAGGTTAGTCTCTACCATATAAGGTTTTCAAAATGCAGTAACATATGTATACAAAGAAGGGAAAGATGTCAACCATTAGGTGGAGAATAATAAGCGATGAACCAATAAATCTCCTTATCAGTAAGAGGAACAAATCCGGCCCTTATGCCAACATCTACAAATTGCTGGAGATCTTTGTTCAATCCATGACCTTGAGGAAACACAGCCAACCCACGAAATGCTGATCGACCTGAATTCACTGGTGCTGCAAGTCCTAACCAATGTCCCACCACTGAGTGCACCCCATCACATCCAATTAACACCTAAATAGCCAAAGAGAATAAATGAATCTTGTTATTGGATGAGTAAATATTATATCCAAGATATATAGTAAAGGCATATACGATGCATATATATAGTAAGTACCTTAGCTTTGATCATACTACCATCATCTAAATGTATGACAGCAATGGGGGAACCTTCTTGTGTTTGTGTTTCGATGGCAGCAACGTTGGATGAGAAACGGATTGTGTCAATTGGTAGTTCATCTGCCAAGGCCTCTAATAAGGATTTACGGTGGACTGGTCTTGGTCCAGCTTCAATCCTGCGCCACATATGATAAGGCGGCCATTTAATTATATGGTGATGGGACCTAGTCGTGGAGAGATTGCATTTACTTCGACTAAATAAAACATCAATTATTCAGCTAGTGTAGCTTTTTATCATTATGATATGACAATCATTGCATGTACTTGAAGATATGGTGAAGTTAAGAGGTTAGCTAGAAAGCTACTTTTGTGAATTCTAACACTCACCCATTGATTGTAGCAGTAAAGGATACTTCTTGAATTGCTCCAGTTCTAACATCTGTTATGATTCCCCTAATTAACAAAAAATATAGAAAAAATAATATTAACCTTAGAAACGAGAAGATGAACAAGCTAACAATCGAATTTATAAAACACAACACACTGCGCCAAACTTTACTGCACGACAAAAAAGTTGGCATATAGGATGTCAATGTGTGTTCAATTTGTTGTCCATTAATGAGAATAACCAAAATTACCATTTTAACTTTCAAAGTATGTACTATAAAGTCAAACTCTAAATCAAAGAATAGTTAGATTATAATATAAAATATTTAGATACTAGCCAGTTTAATTAGTGATATCTTTCGTCTTAATTTTGAAGACAGATTGATTTCATCGAAGTAACAGAGATTAAAAAAAAAAAAAAAACCGATTTACTTTCACTGTAATAAAAGAATTTTCTATATATATATATATATATGTATATGTATATATAGAGTAACAAAATCGTCAATAATTCATTACCTCTCGACAGGAGCATAAACGGAAATGAGCTTGTGAGAAACACCGAGTGCATCAAGTGCAAGCCAGGCGTTTGGTGACAGGGTTAAGGCTGCACCGGTGGTTCGAAGCCCTTGGGATCTTTCCAAAACCAGAGCTCGGACTCCTAATCTCTTCAAGGCCACCGCAGTGGCCAACCCTGCTATTCCTGCACCCACTATCACCACCTCCTCCTCCATCACCATATTTTTTATCTATCTCTCGGTATCACAAAACCAACAACAGCGGTATCTCTTGCAAAATTTGTTGCAAGGTAGACTTGTATTTATAAGGCACGACTCTTAACGGGGCTCCTTTGGCTCCTAGGTGACGACTTCGAGTTGAATATTCTAACACCATTGTTGAGTCAAAGCGCCAATTAGTCAGCTTGCCTAATGATGCATGTGGCTTTTAGAAATATCTCAATCAGAATATTAAAACTTAATTACGATAAACTGCCATCCATAATTTACTTATTAAATCTGATTTTAAGAGTTTTTAGATTTTATAAGTGATTCTACTATCCTTCTGAATTATAAGTTATATATATATTTTTTTAATTATAAAATTTGAGAATCAAATGAAATTTTGTAACAATCGGTTGCTCTGTTGAATAATATATATATGTATATATTGCAATAAAAAATGGTATGGAAATAATTTGCTTTAAAGTTGTTTTATTGCTGCTGCATGGTATTTAAACGATCACATGAAGAATTTTTAATGTTTTACAGGTACCACATGCCCATTAAATAAGGTTAAAAAAATTTTATTCCCAGGAAGTCCACATACAGTCATGGAAATTTTTATTCGCATCAAAATTTAAATAATGTCAAAAAATTGAAATTATTAACAACTTTAAAAAAATAAATATAAAAACATTTTTGGTACATAAAACAAATACTAGTCCTCTTTTTCTTTGGATAAATAAAATGTTCACTAAATCTAAAGTGGATAAAAAATATTAAATTTCCATTTGGAATTAAAAATAATTAACTTTTTTACATCATTAACAAACATTTTATTTATATTTTAGACTAAAAGTTACATTTTTAAAAGGTTAATAAATACGATTAATTGTTACCCATTTTGTACTTAGAAATTCAAAGGAAAAAACAACAAAGGTGGATACGTTAAGTAATGATGTAACTAATGACGTACGTGATTCATCAACGAGAGGCAACTCTTGGACCAAAGATTCATCAGTCAAATTTCTTATCCTTTTGAACAACTCAATTTGAAATGGATACGAAAACCTCCACCAAGAAAAGATTAACATCATTAGACGTGGAATTTTTCTCTTACTAGAAGCAGGACACATGTGATATATTCCAAAATATAACAATTAAGAGAAATTTTAAGACATTTCTTTTTTCATATTTGTTTTTCTAGATAATAATTAAATCACGGAAATGGTTAATATGTCCCCTCTAAAAATTATGTATGTGCATGGTTTCAGAAGTTACTCGCTACTCGCTCGACCAGTCAGGTAATGAGCCAATTCTCAGTTATTCGAAGAATACTCAACAAAAACTCCATTTGATCATAAGTTAACAGTCAATCCGTTGACCGACGGTTAAAATTTATCAAACTTATAATAAAATTAAAAAAAAAAACTATAAATTTCAAAAAGAAAATGACTAGATCGAAATAATAAAAATGATTAAATTGATGTTTTACACATGCGAGGGTCAAAACAAAATTTAACTTGACTAAATTGTAATTTTTTTTCAAATGAAATTGTAAAAAGCCATTCCTTTTTTTTTTTCTTTTGAAATAAAGGGAAACAGTGAATGGTAGTTTTGTCCAAAGGCGAAAAACTTGAGGGGCAGCATGGTCATAAGGTGGTGATACAAAATCCCTCTTCTCTCAATCATTTCAAACCTTAAAAAAAAATGCAAATTGTAAGTGGAAAGGAAGAGATCGATCGGCTAGGGAGAGAAAGAGAGGAAGAGATTGGCTTGAAGAGAGAGAGAGAGAGAGAGAGATTGAAGGTGGGAAAAGTATGGTTTGGCAGGTTGAGGTCGGGTTCATAGGACGACATCGGGTCTAAGTGGTAAAGGTTAGCTTAGAGGAGAGTTATGGCGACTGATGGTGTTAGGTCTAAATGGATGGAAGGTGTTAGAGTTATGGTGGCTGATGTGATGATGTAGATTGGCAGCTGTTAATGATGAGTTAAAAGGTGTTGAGGGTGGTTCTGTTGAAAGTGGCAACTATTGGTGATGATTATGGTTTTGGTGGTGATAGGTCTGGTCTCATTTTAAAATAATAATAATAATAATAAAGAAAAAGAAAGGAATCGGCCCAAATTGGTCCAATTAAACTGAGTTGGACCGAGTATATACCTCCAAAAAGTAAAAACTCCGATCTGGGGGTTCTAGGATTGGTGGAGTGCCAATCCGAGTCAAATCGGTGAGAACGATCTAGTTTTGAAACACTACATTCATGGTTTAAAAAATATCATTTATTTTTTAATTCAACAATAGAGTAATTGGAAATCTATTGACATAAACAATTAGGGTAGTATCAAGGATTGTCAAGATTTAAAACTATCTACAACTCTAAAATTTACACTTATAACACTAAAAGATATTAACTCCAATGATAAATAGGGGAAAACTTTCCATACATACTCTTAATATATGAGACTCAAGTCCATTTAATAGATATGAAGAGAAAGCATCCTAATAACTTGAATTATTAGTGGATTTGCAAAATATTCATTCTTTTAAAACACCAAAAATCATGTATACAAAGACATATATATATAAAAGCACAAATACAAATTATACATCAACTCATAATTCAAGTAGGTATTGTATTTTCCATCCACATTTGTAATAAAAGAGTGGATCCCACCTAAACAATATGAGAGTAGATTTCTTAATTGTAATTATATATAAATAGGGAATTATTAAATTAAAAATTAAAAAAAAAATCATTTTTGATCCAAAACAATTATATAGTTTTAGTCCCTAATTATTAAATGTATTAATAGCTTACAACTGGTTAAAAATCAATAACATTTTTCTAAAACTGAATGAATTTTTTAATTTGTTTTAGAGCCCTTTTGAACTTTATAATCATGTTGACATTTCATTGATTCTCAACTTCTAATACCATATAATTTCGAAAGACAATACTAGGACATTGCTATTGGAAAAAATTCACCTCCTAAGACCTTCCCTAAAATCTGCCTTTTTTAAGAATATCATAAATAAAAGAGAAATAAAATTAAAAAAAAAAAAAACAATAACAATCACCATAACACAAGAATTTATATGAAAAACTCCACAAAACAAGAGAAAAATCATACCGTTCAGAGAAAAACTCACTATGTAAAAAAATATTATAATCATATAAACTATTCTCTCACAACTTATAATCCCAATACATTCAAATTGTTAGGACCAAGTCCTTCATACTTACGAATATATATAAATATCGATAAATACGTTAAATGTGAATGTATTTTTAAAATATTCCACCGTTGTGAGAAAATTTTCTTATGTGATGAAAGTGAACAATTATAAGTTCAATTGGATGTTTATGAGGTTAATTTGATAAATTGATAAGTGTGGAATATTTTAGAAATATTATTGAGAGGAATAATAGTTAATTTAATCGATATTAAAATCGTTATGGAAATTGACGGATTTAACGTATTTATTTTTATGGGATAAAATTTTTTTTGAGAAATATAAGTGATGAGGATTAAAAGAGGTCATTAGGAAATGTAAATTATAGATTAAAAATGAGTATGGACATGAGTGAAAATAAATAAGTAAAGTACATAAAAATAGTAATAAAAGAGGGGTGTAAGTGCCAAAATTGGAGTGAAAGTTAAGCTGGCATAATTGAGAATAATAGAGGGGCTTTTGGGCAATATGTTAAGCAATATTAGAGTGTTTCTTCCAGCTCAGATCTGGCACAGCAACCAGACACAAATCAGACCCGAAAACACCAAATAGCAGAACTGAAGACAGCCCAAAATCTCTCTCGCGCGATCATCCCTCTCGGCCACCAAGTGCAGCCATCAAACCGATCACCCAAGGGATTTCTTCACGGTCAGATGGAGGCTTGAAGAAGCAAGATGAACCTTTGATTTCAGCCCAGAAAACCAGATCTGGAAGTGAGGAAGACAGCTTGGAATCGGGAAGAAGCTGAAGTCGCGATTGGCGTTGATGAAGCTCGGCAGACCGTGAGTGAAGAAGCCAGATTTCGGGTCAGCTGAAGCAAGCAATGGATGAGCTGAAAGGAGCTGGATGAAGCCAGCAGATGGAGGAAAAATGCAGGGGTTGGCGTGAAGGAGATGATGCTCAGTAGGTAAGAGAAATAACTTGAGTTTGTGTGATGTTTTTCTTGAGCTGTGTTGTCCCTTTCGTGTTATTGTTGGGTTTTTGTTGTAGCTCAAGTTAGATTCGAAAAATGGAAGCTTTGGACTGCTGTGGGAGTTCATGACCAGCTGCTAAACTCTCAGACCAGTAAGTTAGCTTGGGTTTTATTGATTTTGCCTCATGAAAAACTGAAATGAAATAGGTGATGGTGTAGAGATTTTGTGATGGGTGTGTGTGCCGTGAATGAGTGAAAAGAATGGGTATTTGTGTGATGTTCTGTCGGCAGTATGTATGGGTGTGTGTATGGGCTGTATTTTGTTTAAATAAAATGGAGATTAATTGATTTTAAGTGTATAAATGCATGATAGAATATGATTACGCGTTGAAACCGAAAGAAAATCGCGTATTGAGTTATTCGTGTGATTTTTGACAAAAGTAAAGACAGCTGCATATAAGTAGGAATTTGTGTGATTTTAAGTTGATTTTAAGGTCCTAAATATGTGCTTGAATGTATATTTGAGGATGATTAAGTCATAGATAACAAATTTTATTGTATGGAACGCATTTAATACTCAAAGGTAACCACGCGGACGTTTTACGTGGAAGCTTTCCCATTTATATTTTATTTTGTTTTGGTGGTTCCAAGTGTGTAATTAAATGTGTTGGAATATGAAAACTTTATGGAAATGAATGGTATAAAATAAGGGTTAGAAATGGGTTGAGTTATGGCTTAATTAGTTTTAAAGAATTCCATTAGAGTTTATATTGGAATGACGTAGTAAATAAGTTGGTGATTTAAACGTTAGGTGAATTGGAAGTTTCTTTATCGGACTTCGAGACGTGTAAGAGGTGAAGAGAGTTCCTCAAATTGGAAGTTAGCGATCGGGAAGTATTTTGTGAGTAGAAATCTACTTTTCCTCAAGCTTAGTTTGTTTAAAGCTTATTTTAATATTATATGCATTTATTTCATTATGTAATCGATTTATATATTTTAATATAGTTAGATCCTATTATATGAATTGTTAAAGTAAATATATTGTTATGTAAAGAAATTATGAGATTTTAAAGTTTTTAGGCTTTATGCCTTAAAAACTAGATTATTTAATATATTTTCTTACGCCGATGGTTTACCCTAGCCCCAATTGAGTACCCAATAGAATGCCCTATACGTGTATGGTAGATGTGAGAGAGTCACTAACTGAGAGAAAAAGAGTCAATTAAGCGACCCCCTGCACGTATAGGGTAGTGTAGTTTAAAACGATTGTGTAGGGGTAACGCGTGCCCAGAGTCGCACATCGGTAACTACACAGGGTAGATTCCCTAATTCCTAGTGGTTTAGCTAGAGATTTATGCGGCCACGACAGGAGTAGTTTCCCTGGGTTACCATCAAAGCGAGAAATGATAAAGTTTTAGAAAGAAATTCAAAATGAATTTCAGAAATAGTTTTAATTGAAAAGAATAAAAGAAGTATTTTAGAAAAATACTTTAGTTTATAAATCTGTTATTTATTTATCTCACTGAGTTATACTCACCGTTTGTGTGCTATGCATTTCTTAAAAATTTTCTCTCAGGTGCAGGAGCGAGTCGTCCAGCTGGCGAGGCTCAGACTGACGCGCGGGTTGACTGACGGACGACTACATTCCATTGTATAGCTCATCTTTTGTCATATGCATGTGTTGTATGTAAATTATAATATAAATATTTGTAAATATAAATACCAGATGTTGGATGCACATTTTACGAAAGTGTTTGAAAGAAAATCCTAGTTCTCTATTAATTTTTGCAAATATAATTATTGTGTGTTGGAGTTGATTTGAGTAAGGGCCGGAGGCTCCTTGGAGTTGAGATTTGTGTGCTATAGAAGTATTTTTTTTAAATTGCTTTTAAATCTACAGGGTGGCATTGTCGAATATACAGTCGACATGCTGTCGGATTTTTATTAAAAATTTAGTAAATCAGTTTTAAGTAAGTCACGGTGCTCCGATGGAGTTTCCTCGAGTCAAAGTTAGGGCTCGTTGGAGTTCTGTCGGAGTGCTACGGGATACTTCGCGGATCCCGAATAGAGATTCGGGAAGGGTCCCGTCAATTTGGTATCAGAGCCTTTGGTTCGAAAATGTTTATAAAGTTTTGAAAAATTCGTGCATCCAATAGTTATTTATGCATTTTACTGCATTGATCTATAAAACTTTGCATGACATTCATTGTTGTGCTTGTCATAGAGCTATGCGTCGGGTTGGTCGTCCTCGTACGCGCAGAGCCGCCGCTGTGACTCCACCTGTTCCTTCTGGTCCACCTGAGGCTGAGGAGCCTATTCATGAGTTTGTAAATGAGCCTCAGCCTGGGGTGCAGCCAGAGCCAGCAGTGGTAGGGCCAACAGTTGATCCTATTGAGAGACTGGCCCAGATTATGTAGGGTATCAGACCTCGCGCACCAGGCGCTACCGTAGAGAGAGCATGGAAGCTAGGTGCCGAGGGTTTTGATGGATCAGGGGGTCCTGAGGCAGCTTTAGAGTGGTTAGAGACTACGGAGAGGATTTTAGAGCAGATGGAGTGCGAGGACCAGCAGAGAGTATCTATTGCATCATTCCTCCTGCGAGCTTCTGCTAGAGACTAGTGGGATTCGGTAAGGAGGAGAGTGACCACTCCGCTATCATGGGAACAATTTAAAGAATATTTCAATGAGAGGTTTTACCCCAGAGCCTATAGAGATGCAAAAATTGAGGAATTCTATCGTCTGGTCCAGGTTAATATGACGGTGGAAGAGTATGGAAAGAAATTCACAGAGTTATCCAGAGTAGCACCATTTATCGTCGACGACGAAGCCAATAAATGCCATAAATTCCTTCAGGGCCTGAATTTTAAAATCAAAGCATATGTAGCTGCTACAGAGTATAGAGAGTATGGGAGACTGGTAGAGGCAGCGTTGAGGGTCGAGAGGATTGTTCAGGCAGAGAGAGGGCCACCGCAACAGAAGAGGGGACCGAGTCAAGGATGGCAGACAGGAGGGCCCAGTAAAACCCCCAAGACTGGAAGCAAGTCTGGAGGACCGTCGATGAGACCACAGAGTCAGGGAGCCACCTCCAGTCAGGGTTCGGTGAGGCAGCCATCGGGTTCTCAAGGCCGAGGTAGCAATCAGCGTAGGGTACCCCGCTGTGTGACATGTGGGAGATTTCATTGAGGAGAGTGTCATTTTGGTCGTACTGGGTGCTATTATTGTGGTCAGGAGGGACATATGAAGAAGGATTGCCCGCAGAGGATTACTGCAGAGAGTAGTGAGTCAAGACCAGCGACTCCGGTTCAGCCTAGTGGAGGGCAGTCGAGAGGCAGGGGAGGTCCATAGGGGAGAGGACCAGGGACCCCTAGTCAGCCGGTCAGAGGTTCAGGTCGAGGTGCCTCATTCAGAGGTCAGCCAGGGAGACCTCCAGTTCAAGCCAGGGTATTTGCTGTCACGCAGCAGGAGGCAGAGGCGACGCCTGAGGTTGTTACAGGTGCAGTTTCACTCTCTGGTTTTAATATTCATGCATTAATTGATCCGGGAGCTACTCACTCCTTTATTTCTGAGGGTTTTGTTGATCGAGCCAGATTGTCGGTAGAGCCATTAGAGTGTGAGATGGTAGTGACTAGTCCTACAGGGGGTGTACTAGTGGCAGAGAGAGTATACAGAGGTGGTGAGGTTACGGTGGGAGGTAGAGCATTCCCGGTCAGTCTAGTAGTGATGGATATTCAGGATTTTGATGTGATTATGGGGATGGATTGGTTAGCTACTCACCATGCCACAGTTGACTGTTTTCGAAAGGAAGTCCGATTCAGTTGTGCAAGGGAGCCAGATGTGGTTTTCAGGGTGAGCGTTGGATGCTTTCTTCTTGTATTATATCAGCTATGACAGTCCGAAAGATGTTGCGAAAGCAGTGTGAAGGTTATCTGGCTTATGTTATGGATACTTCTGAGAGGGAAGCTAGATTAGAGGATATTCCTGTGGTTAGGGAGTTTCCGGATGTGTTCCTGGATGATCTTCCTGAGTTACCTCCAGACAGGGAGATAGAGTTCTAGATTAATCTGATTCCGGGGACAGCACCTATAGCCAGAGCACCCTATAGGAGGGCACCTACCGAGTTGAGAGAGCTGAAGGTGCAGTTAGAGGAGTTAGTGGATAAGGGTTTTGTTCGGCCAAGTGTTTCTCCCTGGGGAGCACCTGTGTTATTTGTAAAGAAAAAAGATGGTAGTATGCGGTTGTGTATTGATTATAGGGAGTTGAATAAAGTGACTATACGGAACCAGTATCCACTTCCTCACATTGATGATCTATTTGATCAGTTCCAGAGGGCTTTGTGGTGTACAGTGATGCATCCAGGTAGGGTCTGGGGTGTGTTTTAATGCAGCATGAAAAAGTTATAGCTTACGCATCCAGACAATTGAAGAAGCACGAACAGAATTACCCTACTCATGATTTGGAGCTAGCTGCGGTTGTGTTTGCACTGAGGATCTGGAGACAATACCTGTATGGGGTTTTCTGCCAAATATTCACAGATCACAAAAGTCTCCAGTGTTTATTCTTTCAGAAGGAATTGAATATAAGGCAAAGGAGATGGTTAGAGCTCATTAAAGACTATGACTGTACTATTCAATATCATCCAGGGAAAGCTAATGTGGTGGCTGATGCTTTGAATAGACAGCCCAGTAGTTCCGTGGCTCATTTGAGGGTAGGGTACTTTCTGTTGTTGAGAGATATGAGATCCCTAAGTGTTCATTTGGAGACTACAGAGTCAGATGCACTGTTAGCCTCATTTCAGGTCCGACCTGTACTTGTAGATCAGATCCGAGAGTTACAGGGTCAGGATCCTCAGTTGATCAAAATTCGTCAGGAGATTCAGTTAGGTAGAGGACAGGGCTTCTCTGTGAGGGAGGATGGTACTTTAATGATGGGTCAAAGATTATGTGTACCAGACCTGCCAGATCTAAAGAAAGAGATTCTAGATGAAGCTCATTCTTCTGAATATGCAATGCATCCGGGAAGTACAAGAATGTATCATACCTTGAGAAAGCACTATTGGTGGAAAGGTATGAAGAGGGAGATAGCTGAGTATGTATCCAGATGTTTGATATGCCAGCAGGTTAAAGCAGAACATCAGAGGCCAGCAGGATTATCTCAGCCTCTCCCTCTTCCAGAGTGGAAATGGGAGCATATCACCATGGATTTCGTGGTTGGTTTTCCCCGTAGTCGGAGTGGATATAATAGTATTTGGGTGATTGTAGATCGGCTCACGAAGTCAGCTCATTTTCTACCGGTTCGTAATACTTACTCCCTAGACAAGTTGGCCAGTCTATATGTTGACGAGATTGTCAAGCTGCATGAAGCTCCAGTTTCGATTGTATCTGACAGAGATCCCAGATTTACATCCAGATTCTGGCCTAGTTTACAGAAAACTTTAAGCACTCGGTTACACTTCAGCACAGCATTTCATTCTCAGACGGACGGACAGTCCGAGCGTACTATTCAGACTCTTAAGGATATGTTGAAATCTTGTGTGATGGAGTTTGGAGGTAGTTGGGATTCTTATTTACCTTTGATCGAGTTTTCCTATAATAATAGTTATCAGGCCAGTATCGGCATGGCACCTTATGAGGCTCTTTATGGGAGGCGGTGTAGGACGCCAGTGTGCTGGGATGAAGTGGGTGAAAGAAAACGTTTAGGTCCTGAACTGGTACAGATGACTACAGATAAGATCAAGATTATTTGGGACAAGTTAAAGATTGCCCAGGATCGTCAAAAAAGTTATACAGATAATAGAAGACGAGATCTAGAATTTCAGGTAGGGGACAGAGTATTCCTGAGGATATCACCTTGGAAAGGAGTATTGAGGTTTGGAAAAAGAGGAAAATTGAGTCCCAGGTACATTGGACCTTATGAAATTATAGAAAGAATTGGAGCAGTGGCTTACAGATTAAAGCTACCTATAGAATTGGCCAGGATTCATGATGTTTTTCACGTGTCTATGCTTCGTAAATACATTTCGGATTCTTCACATATTTTAAGGGATCAACCGATAGAATTGAAAGAGAACTTGACTTACGAGGAAAGACCGGTTCAGATCTTAGACAAGAAAGAGCAAGTTCTCCGCAATAAAAGAATTCCTTTGGTTAAGGTGTTATGGATGAATCATGGAGTTGAAGAAGCTACATGGGAGCGAGAGGACCAAATACAGACTCAGTATCCGCACTTGTTTATTTAAGGTATGCATATTTAAATTTCGAGGACGAAATTTATTTTAAGGAGGGGAGAAATTGTTAGGACCAAGTCCTTCATACTTACGAATATATATAAATATCGATAAATACGTTAAATGTGAATGTATTTTTAAAATATTCCACCGTTGTGAGAAAATTTTCTTATGTGATGAAAGTGAACAATTATAAGTTCAATTGGATGTTTATGAGGTTAATTTGATGAATTGATAAGTGTGGAATATTTTAGAAATATTATTGAGAGGAATAATAGTTAATTTAATCGATATTAAAATCGTTATGGAAATTGACGGATTTAACGTATTTATTTTTATGGGATAAAATTTTTTTTGAGAAATATAAGTGATGAGGATTAAAAGAGGTCATTAGGAAATGTAAATTATAGATTAAAAATGAGTATGGACATGAGTGAAAATAAATAAGTAAAGTACATAAAAATAGTAATAAAAGAGGGGTGTAAGTGCCAAAATTGGAGTGAAAGTTAAGCTGGCATAATTGAGAATAATAGAGGGGCTTTTGGGCAATATGTTAAGCAATATTAGAGTGTTTCTTCCAGCTCAGATCTGGCACGGCAACCAGACACAAATCAGACCCGAAAACACCAAATAGCAGAACTGAAGACAGCCCAAAATCTCTCTCGCGCGATCATCCCTCTCGGCCACCAAGTGCAGCCATCAAACCAATCACCCAAGGGATTTCTTCACGGTCAGATGGAGGCTTGAAGAAGCAAGATGAACCTTTGATTTCAGCCCAGAAAACCAGATCTGGAAGTGAGGAAGACAGCTTGGAATCGGGAAGAAGCTGAAGTCGCGATTGGCGTTGATGAAGCTCGGCAGACCGTGAGTGAAGAAGCCAGATTTCGGGTCAGCTGAAGCAAGCAATGGATGAGCTGAAAGGAGCTGGATGAAGCCAGCAGATGGAGGAAAAATGCAGGGGTTGGCGTGAAGGAGATGATGCTCAGTAGGTAAGAGAAATAACTTGAGTTTGTGTGATGTTTTTCTTGAGCTGTGTTGTCCCTTTCGTGTTATTGTTGGGTTTTTGTTGTAGCTCAAGTTAGATTCGAAAAATGGAAGCTTTGGACTGCTGTGGGAGTTCATGACCAGCTGCTAAACTCTCAGACCAGTAAGTTAGCTTGGGTTTTATTGATTTTGCCTCATGAAAAACTGAAATGAAATAGGTGATGGTGTAGAGATTTTGTGATGGGTGTGTGTGCCGTGAATGAGTGAAAAGAATGGGTATTTGTGTGATGTTCTGTCGGCAGTATGTATGGGTGTGTGTATGGGCTGTATTTTGTTTAAATAAAATGGAGATTAATTGATTTTAAGTGTATAAATGCATGATAGAATATGATTACGCGTTGAAACCGAAAGAAAATCGCGTATTGAGTTATTCGTGTGATTTTTGACAAAAGTAAAGACAGCTGCATATAAGTAGGAATTTGTGTGATTTTAAGTTGATTTTAAGGTCCTAAATATGTGCTTGAATGTATATTTGAGGATGATTAAGTCATAGATAACAAATTTTATTGTATGGAACGCATTTAATACTCAAAGGTAACCACGCGGACGTTTTACGTGGAAGCTTTCCCATTTATATTTTATTTTGTTTTGGTGGTTCCAAGTGTGTAATTAAATGTGTTGGAATATGAAAACTTTATGGAAATGAATGGTATAAAATAAGGGTTAGAAATGGGTTGAGTTATGGCTTAATTAGTTTTAAAGAATTCCATTAGAGTTTATATTGGAATGACGTAGTAAATAAGTTGGTGATTTAAACGTTAGGTGAATTGGAAGTTTCTTTATCGGACTTCGAGACGTGTAAGAGGTGAAGAGAGTTCCTCAAATTGGAAGTTAGCGATCGGGAAGTGTTTTGTGAGTAGAAATCTACTTTTCCTCAAGCTTAGTTTGTTTAAAGCTTATTTTAATATTATATGCATTTATTTCATTATGTAATCGATTTATATATTTTAATATAGTTAGATCCTATTATATGAATTGTTAAAGTAAATATATTGTTATGTAAAGAAATTATGAGATTTTAAAGTTTTTAGGCTTTATGCCTTAAAAACTAGATTATTTAATATATTTTCTTACGCCGATGGTTTACCCTAGCCCCAATTGAGTACCCAATAGAATGCCCTATACGTGTATGGTAGATGTGAGAGAGTCACTAACTGAGAGAAAAAGAGTCAATTAAGCGACCCTCTGCACGTATAGGGTAGTGTAGTTTAAACCGATTGTGTAGGGGTAACGCGTACCCAGAGTCGCACATCGGTAACTACACAGGGTAGATTCCCTAATTCCTAGTGGTTTAGCTAGAGATTTATGCGGCCACGACAGGAGTAGTTTCCCTGGGTTACCATCAAAGCGAGAAATGATAAAGTTTTAGAAAGAAATTCAAAATGAATTTCAGAAATAGTTTTAATTGAAAAGAATAAAAGAAGTATTTTAGAAAAATACTTTAGTTTATAAATCTGTTATTTATTTATCTCACTGAGTTATACTCACCGTTTGTGTGCTATGCATTTCTTAAAAATTTTCTCTCAGGTGCAGGAGCGAGTCGTCCAGCTGGCGAGGCTCAGACTGACGCGCGGGTTGACTGACGGACGACTACATTCCATTGTATAGCTCATCTTTTGTCACATGCATGTGTTGTATGTAAATTATAATATAAATATTTGTAAATATAAATACCAGATGTTGGATGCACATTTTACGAAAGTGTTTGAAAGAAAATCCTAGTTCTCTATTAATTTTTGCAAATATAATTATAGTGTGTTGGAGTTGATTTGAGTAAGGGCTGGAGGCTCCTTGGAGTTGAGATTTGTGTGCTATAGAAGTATTTTTTTTAAATTGCTTTTAAATCTACAGGGTGGCATTGTCGAATATACAGTCGACATGCTGTCGGATTTTTATTAAAAATTTAGTAAATCAGTTTTAAGTAAGTCACGGTGCTCCGATGGAGTTTCCTCGAGTCAAAGTTAGGGCTCGTTGGAGTTCTGTCGGAGTGCTACGGGATACTTCGCGGATCCAGAATAGAGATTCGGGAAGGGTCCCGTCACACACTCTTCAACACATCCACAGACTCACACCGTTCTATACTCTAAAGTAAGAATAACAAGAAAGAAATTTTAATTAAATTCAAATACAATACTTAAAATGCCTTTGACTGAGACGATTTGAAACCAAAATATTAGGCTCCTTTTATAATATTTAAAATCCATCATCTTTTGTTTTGTTTCCAATATGGGATTGACACCATTTTTATTTTTGTCAATTTCACAACAAACTCCACCTTGGCAAAATAAAAGTAACATTTGCTGCAATCATTGTCCATATCGACAATCATAATCATTATCTATATTGACAATCATAATTCTCAACCCAGATAACTATCACACTCCATCATAAAAAGAGTATACTCACTGAAAATAACCACATTGTAAAAATATCACTTTGACACATGCTAAAAAAACCTACTAAAAATTTATTGTGCAACTTCGACATTTGGCTTTATTAGAAGTTCACTAGTCATCGACATATATTCCACCACACATCTTGCATCAATATCAATCCAATGCCCATGTGCAACTACGGATCTGCAAACAACACCACAACATCTTCCCTGGCAACATGAACATACTATGAGGATATACTCCTCACTTCTCAAAGGAAATAACCTTCTTTCATGAGAAAGACATTGCCAGCTTCTGCCTCGAAGCCTTTTTCTGAAGCTACTCTACCTTGATAATTTTTATTGACGTGCGTAGATTGTCCACGCTCTCAACAAATTATATTCTCGCTAGAGTTCTTTTTCTAATTACTCGTGTTTCTAGTTACCAATATTGAGTCTATTGATGAAGTACGATCTCTAATCTTCAGTTTTCTCTTATAAAGGAGTTTACTGGTAATTTCTGTAAATTTTAGAGTCTCCTTCCCATACACCGAAATAGGTTTCATGTGCTCATAAGAAAGTGCAAGAGACAAGATGAGCCTTAACATTTTATCCTCATCATCAATTTTAACTTCAATAATCTCCAATTCAGAAACGATACCATTAAGAGCACTCAGATGATCTGAGATTTTCATACATTCATCCACATATAGAGTATGAAACTATTCCTTCAGAAACAACCGATTTGAGATGTCTTTCGCTTGATACAACTCTTCAAGCTTCTCCTAAAATTCCTTGGCTATTGATATTCCATATACGTTTGCAAGAACATTCTTGGCCAAACACAGATGAATTACACTTGCAGTTCTTAAATCCAGATCCCCACAATCTTCATCGTTCATGCTAGTCTTTCATTTGCTATAACTTTTCCTAGACATGAACTTCCACACTACCACACTTCTTTCCAGCAACCAGGAACAACTTTTCTGATATAGAAGATCAGACAATATTATAATCATAGAGTATACTAAGAATTTTTTTAAAAACATTTTACACCTTATCAACTAGGTAACCAAGCTATGATTCCCCTTATTAGGAAAAATCCACCTCCTAAAACCTCCTCGAAAAACCTGTCTCCTATAAGAATATCAAAAATTATAGAGAAATAAAATACGAAATAATAACAATTATTACAATATAAGAATTTACCTGAAAAACTCCAAAAACAGGAGAAAAACCATGACCTTCAAAGAGAAACTCACTATGTAAAAAAAATTACAATCACATAGACTATTTTCGCACAACCCACAACTTCAATACATCCACACTCTCAAAAGCATACACAGACTCAAACCTTTCTATACTGTAAAATAAGAATAACAAAAAAGGAATTTTAACTAAAGTTAAATACAATGCTTAAAGTGTTTTTAACTGGGATAATTTGAAACCAAGATATTAGGTTCCTTTTATAGCCTTCAAAATCCATCATCCCTTATTTTGTTTCCAATATGGGATTGATACCACTTTATTTTTGCTAATTTCCTAATAATTGCTAGGGTAACTTCAGATATAGAATGTTATGTGATCCATCTATATGATCCATTCATGCAAGAAGTACTGTTGTTGGAAATTCAAAATACTTAGTTGAGATGTTTAAAGTGGTTTGTACCAGACATAATGAAGAAAGTAGGTAATGCCACCTAAAAAACGGAAAATTTTCATTATTCTTGAATGATTGAAATTGGTGTAGGTTTCAAACACCATCATTCTCCAACAACAATAGCAGTAAGTAGTTTTATCTTACAAGCATTTGGCATAAAATCTAAATGTCAATAATTACTTAATTGTTTTGTTTTATAATGGCAACAATGGGTCATTTAGTTTATTGACCATTAAGCACCTTTTGGCACAAAAGCCAATAGCATTTTCAAACACATATATGCCCAAGATTTGGTTGGCAGTCGAAACTTTTGTTAATTTTGAAGAGGTTTAATAATACAGTTTCAGGACATATATTAGTGGAGGTCAAAATGATATGAACTTCTCATGAGATTCAATAAACTTAATAGAAATAACTCTTGTTTTTAAAGACCTGTTGTTAAATCTTAACGTCAATGGCCAAAAATGCCAAAAGGCTAAAATTTTCCAATCTTAAAAAATTAATATATTATTACTTTAATTTAAATTTATTTATATATTATTGTTTTAATTATATGATTGTACTAAAACGATTTTTGAGATTGCATAAGATAGGTTTGACGATATTTTGTGGTTATATAATTATATTTTGATCCTATAGATTTTTTTTTTCCCTTACAGATTTAACCCAGTTTGACTATCGGTCAACGGTTTGACTATTGATCGACAGTCAAATCGAGCACTCACTAAGCAACCAACAACTCGCTACTCGTTGACTTACCGGTCGAATAACGAGTAGCAAGTTTTGAAACCTTATTTAATTTAGAATTTTTTAAAAGTCTACACAAATTTATATATATTGAAAAAGTCAGGACTACATAGAAATTGTTTAAGTGACAGTTTGATTTTGATGGATTTTAAAGTAAGATTCATGAATTGAAAAAAAAAAAAAAAAAACTATAACAAATCTTGCCAAATTTGTGTAAATTTCATATAGAATTCTAAAAAATAACTTTATGAAATATATCAAAATCATGAATTTCATCGAAATCTATCATTTAAAAATAATTAATCAAACTTTAACAAATTCTAGCTCCCTAAACATGTCCTAGAAAACAAGACATACGTCTCAAATAAATCCCGAATAAATATAACTTTATTTATTTGAGGTAAGTCTCCTCTAGTTTGTGATATCCTTCGATTTATAGACTTTTTGGCAAAACGAGGTAGAAAGTCTATATAATGGGTGATGTCTCGAACAGAGGAACGTTCCCTTCATTGAGGACATCATTCATTTTATTGTCTCTCTATCTTAGATATTAAAAACAAGAAAAAATGTCAATGAATGTTCTATTTGCCAGGGACATATGTCCATTTATTTGCGATATTGTCCATTTTATGGACTCTCTACCTTTGATATTGAAAACAAGGTAAAAAGTTCATATACTGGATATTGTCTTAAATAATGGGAACAATAAGACAAAGAGTCCATAAAATGAATGATGTCTCGAATGAAGACATAGTACCCAATTAAAGAGAACGTCACTCTTCAAGACATGTGTCCAGAACATCGAAACTAAACACATGGAGATGTCCATTGTTCAATATTTTGGCTTAGCTTCTAAGTTTCTCCCGTCTTCTTCTTCTTCCACTTCACTATTTTTCTTCTGCTTCTCCCTTCTGTCTTTCTCTTCTTTCTCTTTTGTCTCTTTCTTCTTCTTCTTTTTTCTCTTCTTTTTTCACTTCTCACTTTTGTCTTCTTTTTCTTTCGTTGCACACTTCTTCTTCTTTTTCCACTTCTCTATTCTTCTTTGCTTCTCTTTCCTTCTTCCATTACCCATACCTAGTGAAAGATTAGGCTTTAATCGAATATAGAGTTTGATATGGTTTATAATGAGAAACCAAATGATCATTCAATCCGATTTCGTTGAAAACAAGACAAAACCATATTTCAATTTGGTTTCCCACTTGAAGCCAGTTTGAATTGTTTTCAACGAAACCAAGAGAACATATGGATTCTAGTTTACGAAAGCTAAAAATCATTTTTCTTAATCTATAAGATGGAAAATTTTAGAGAGAGAGAGAGAGTGGAGAAAAGATGGAAGAAAGTGATAAGTTTTGTTTCATTCATTAAAAGTAAAATGTAAAGTTCCTTTTTTTAGATGTTATATAAACTCAAAATATTAATTGAGTGATAAGGTCAAAAGTCAAGGATAATTTGGTGCTAAAAGCTTCCATTTTCTCTTTCTAAAAATTGCACAATTGAAATGAGTTTTTTTAGTACCATGCAAAGTCTAAGAATTGTTGCGAACTATTTCTTTTATATGCAAATTGTTATGAATTTCCATTCACTATTCCTTTTGTTCGAGAACAGTAGCAAATTATTTACTTTGTTCACGAATTATAGTTTGTGATAAATTAAGATATTAAAGAAATTTATTTCAAATTTTTAATGATAGTTTTAAAACTCAACTTTTTTTAGGTGCTATCCTACACGATGTTCGTATTTTTAAAAAACACCAGCATCAATTGTGAAATTCAGTATTCCATCCTAATGACATATATTTTTGTACAAAGCTTGAAATTTGACAATCAAATAGTATACATGAATTCCTAGTTCATCTTTTAAGAGTTGCCTGCTTTATCACAAGAAACCACCCTAGGCAAAATCCCACAATTGTATTGCGAAACTTGAACAAAACATCATCTATGCTGATGATGATATTGTCCTCGTAGTGTTTCATCTATAATAAAAAAATACTCTGCACTTGAAATTCAGTCTGTTTTGCTTGAACTCTCCACTTTACTAGGGTTGGAAACACTAGGCAATTTCCCACAATCATACCAGACAGCATTAGCAATCTTAGGTAAAAAGAACCTGTAAAATATCACATCTCTCAAGAACTTCATCCACCAATTAGACCCTCCTTGTTGAACCCATCCTGATGTAAATGATCCTGCCACCAGCCAACTCACACGCCACTTTCTTTCCTTAACATACCCATCTATAACTTCACCAATGTCCCTGGAATCAAGCTTTCCATTTTTTGTTAACAATTGACCAATGTGCCGCCCAAGAACCACTGCATCTTCTAGAGCGGAACAACCGCCTTGCCCAAGATCAGGTGTCATGGGATGCATGGCATCACCAGCCACCGTGATGTTGTCCTTGTTTAGTTTTTTAAACAGAATGTCCCAAGGACGCCTAAACATCAATGGAGCCCATGACAATGTTGAAAGATCACAATGCCTGATGACATCTAGGTACTGTGGAGGCATGTTCTTGGCGTAATTCTCAAGCAATTCCCTTTGCATCAGTTCTGGATTCCTACCCATGGTTTCTCCTAAGATGACAAAATGATAAAATAAGTTGAAGGTTAATTAGTCTCTACCATATTTCAAAACGCCGTAACATACACGGAGAAGGGAATTAAAGATGCCAACCATTAGGCGGAGACCGATAAACGAAGAACCAAAAAATCTCCTTGTCAGTAAGAGGAACAAATCCGGCCCTTGTGCCAATATCTAAAAATTGCTGGAGATCTTTGTTCAATCCATGACCTTCAGGAAAAACAGCCAACCCACCAAATGCTGATCGACCTGAGTTCACTGGTGCTGGAAGTCCTAACCAATGTCCCACCACTGAGTGCACCCCATCACATCCAATTAACACCTAAATAGCCAAAGAGAATAAATGAATCTTGTCATTGGATGATTAAATATTATATCCAAGATATATAGTAAAAGCATATACATTGCATATATATATAATAAGTACCTTAGCTTTGATCATACTACCATCATCTAAATGTACGACAGCAATGGGGGAACCTTCTTCTGTTTGTGTTTCGATGGCGGCAACTTTGGATGAGAAACGGATTGTGTCAATTGGTACTTCATCTGCCAAGGCCTGTAATAAGGATTTACGGTGTACTGGTCTTAGTCCAGCTTCAATCCTGCACCACATACGATAAGGCAACCATTTAATTATATGGTGATAGGATGTTGTCATGGAGAGATAGATTTCTTTTACTTCGACTAAACAAAACTTCAGTTAGTCTGTTAATGTAACTTTTTATCATTATGATATGACAATCGTTGCATGTACTTGAAGATATGTTGGAATTTAGAGGTTAGAAAGCTACTTTTGTGAATTCTAACACTCACCCATTGATTGCAGCAGGAAAGGATACTTCTTGAATTGCTCCAGTTCTAACATCTGTTACAAACTGCCTAATTAACAGAAAAAAAAAACAATATGAACCTCAGAAACGAAAAGATGAACAAAGTAACAATCGAATTTATAACACACAAAGGACTACACCAAACTTTGTACATGTGACGACAAAAAAGTTGGCATATAGGATGTCAATATACATTGAATTTAGTGTTTTTTAACGAGAATAACCAAAATTACCATTTTAACTTTCAAAGTCAAACTCATTATAATATATAATATCTGGATACTAACCAAATTAATTAATGATATCTTTTGTCTTAATCTTGAACATAAATTGATTTCATTGGAGTAACAAAGATTAAAAAAAAAAAAAATAATTTACTTTTATTGTAATAAAAGAAATATATATAATAACAAAATCCCCAATAATTCATTACCTCTGTATAGGAGCATAAATGGAAGTGAGCTTGTGAGAAACACCGAGCGCATCAAGTGCAAGCCAGGCGTTTGGTAACATGTTTAAGGCTGCACCGGTGGTTCGAAGCCCTTGGGATCTTTCCAAAACCAGAGCTCGGACTCCTAATCTCTTCAAGGCCACCGCAGTGGCCAACCCTGCTATTCCGGCACCCACTATCACCACCTCCTCCTCCGTCACCATATTTTTTATCTATCTCTCAGTATCACAACACCAACAACAGCGGCATCTCTTGCAAAATTTGTTGCAAGGCAGACTTGTATTTATAAGGTACGACTCTTAATGGGGCTCCTTTGGCTCCAAGGTGACGACTTGGAGTTGAATATTCTAACACCATTGTTGAGTCAAAGCGCCAATTAGTCAGCTTGCCTAATGAAGCATGTGACTTTTAGAAATATCTCAATCAGAATATTAAAACTTAATTACGATAAACTGCCGTCCATAATTTATTTATTAAATCTGATTTTAAGAGTTTTTAGATTTTATTAGTGATTCTACTATCCTTCTGAGTTATATTTATTTTTTTAAATTATAAATTTGAGAATCAAATGAAATTTTGTAAATATTATTTCACAATCGGTATGGAAGTAATTTGCTTCAAAGTTGTCTTATTGCTACTGCCTGGTATTTAAACGATCACATGAAGAATTTTTAGTGTTTTACGGGTACCACATGCCCATTAAATAAGGTTAAACATTTTTATTCCCAAGAAGTCCACATACAGTCATGGAAATTTTTACTCCCATCAAAATTTATATAAAGTCAAAAAATTGAAATTATTAACAACGTTAAAAAAATTAATATAAATTCATTTTTGGTAGATAAAACAAATATAAGTCCTTGTTTTTGTTCGGTGAATAAAATGTTCAATTTTTTACTTAAATTCAAAGGAAAAAACAACAAAGGTGGATGCGTAAGTAATGATGTAACTAATCAGTATGGTGATTCATCAAGAAGAAGCAAATCTTGGACCAGAGATTGATCGGTCAAATTTCTTATCCTTTTGAACAACTCAATTTGAAATGAATACGAAAAGAAAATAACTAGATCGAAATAATAAACAATATTAAATTGATGTTTTACATGTGCGAGGGTCAAAACAAAATTTAACTTGACTAAATCGTAATTTTTTTGGATGAAATTGTAAAAAGCCACTACTTCTTTTGAAATAAAGGAGAACAATAAAGGATAGTTTTGTCCAAAGGTGAAAATCTTAAGGAGCAATTTAGTCATAAGGTGGTGATATAAAATCCATCTTCTCTCAGCCATTTCAAACCTTAAAATAATAATAATAATAAAACTGAGAGTGGAGAGGACGAGATCGATCGACTACGGAGAGAAAAGGAGGAAGAGATCGGCTTGGAGAGAGAGAGGGGGAGAGAAAGATCGAAGGTGGGAGAGGTATGGTTTAGTTGGTTGAGGTCAAGTTCACAAGACGGCATTGGGTCCAAGTGGAAGAGGTTGGCTTGGAGAGGAGTTATGATGGCTAATGGCGTTGGGTCTGAGTGGATGGAAGGTGATAGAGTTATGGCAACTTATGGCGTCAGGTCAGAGTGGAGGTAGTTGATGCGTGGCAGATTTTTTGGTTCATTTCCTTGGCTTTTTTTTTTTTTGTTTTTTTTTTTGTTTTTTTTGGTTAATGGTATGGATTGGCAGCTATTAGCGATTAGTTAGAGGGCATTGGGAGTGGTTCTATTGAAAGTGGCGATTGTTGGTGATGATTTTGGCTTTTGGTGATGATGGGTCTAGTCTTAGACTTTTTTAAAAAAAAAAGAAAAAGAAAGGGACTGGCTTGAGTTCATCCAATTGAGCCAAATTGGACCGAGTATATGCCTCCAACAAGCTAAACCCTGGATCTGGAGATTCTGGGATCGGCACGAGTCGACTCAATGAGAACGGTCGAGTTCTGAAGCATTATATACATGGTTTAAAAAATATCATTTATTTTTTTAATATAGCAATAGCATAATTGGAAATCTACTGACACAAATAATTAGGGTAGTATTAAGGCTTATCAAGATTTAAAACTATCTACAACTCTAAAATTTACACTAATAACACTAGAAGATATTTACTCCAACAATAAATAATAGAAAACTTTCCACACATATTCTCAGACTTAAGTCCATTTAATAGATATGAAGAGAAAATGTACTAAGAACTTGAATTATTAGTGGATTTGCAAAATATTCATTCTTTTAAAACACCAAAAATCATGTACATATAGATATATAAAAGCCCAAATACGAATTATATATCAACTCATAATTTAAGTAGTTAGCATATTTTCTATTCACATTTGTAATAAGAGAGTGGATCCCACCTAAACAATATGAGAGTAGATTTATTAATTGTAATTATATATAAATAGGGAATTATTAAATTAAAAATTAAAAAAAAATCATTTTTGACCCAAAAACAATTATTTAGTTTTAGTCCGTAATTAGTAAATGTTTTAAGAGCTTACAACTGACTAGAAATTAATAACATTTTTCTAAAACTACATGAAATTTTTAATTTGTTTTAGAGCCCTTTTGAATTTTGTAATCATGTTGACATTTCATTGATTTTCAACTTCTGATCCCGTGTAATTTCGAAGGACAACATTAGGGCATTGCTAGGGTAACTCCGGATATGGAATGGTATGTGATCCAAATACGATCCATTCATGCAAAAAGTAATGTTGTTTGAAATTCAAAATACTTAGTTGACATGTTTGAGGTGGTTTCTACCAAACGTAATGAAGAAAGTAGGTAGTGCCACTAAAAAGAAGGACAATTTGCATTATTCTTGAATGATCGAAATTGGTGTAGGTTTCAAACACCATTAGTCTCCAACAACAATAGCCATAAGTAGCTTTGCCTTACAAGCACTTTGCATAAAATCTAAGCATCAATAACCACTTAATTGTTTTGTTTTATAGTGGCAACAGTGGATCATTCAGTTTATTGATAATTAAGCACTTCTTTGCACAAAAGTAAATAGAGTTTTCAGGCACATATGCCCAAGATTTGGTTGGCAGTCAAAACTTTTGTTAATTTTGAAAAGGTTTAATAATACAGTTTCAAGACATGTGTTAGCGGAGGATTGATATTTTGATATTATTTGTTAACTTATATTTATACGATCATTCGTTTTCTTTTATATGTATTTTTGGAAGTCAATGTATATGTATTTAGTGTGATTACATGTTTTACTATTAAAAAATCAACTTTTCTACATATGAATTTTCTGGACATGATTAACAGATAACCTAATTATTATTCGAGAGTGACATATGGATTAATATAACCCAAACCAAATGTATTATTACCAACTTCCCATGTAACCCTATAAGTTAAATAATATTAAGATGGAGTATTTAATTTAGAGTTTGTTAAAAGATCTAAATATCAGGTCATATTCAATTCAACATTTAAAGAGTCCAATGAAAGCTTGGGTGTTTAATGTAGATTTGGATGAATTTCATTGAAATATAAATATATTCAATTTTAGTGTTTCAGAACTCGACCTAGTAGGTCATGTACTCAACAAGTTTACTCAGATTTGTAGAGAGTTGACTCAAATTGGCACTCTACCGATCTGAGAAACCTCAGATCAAGGGTCCTGCTCACTAGAGGCGAGTACTCGATGGTGTTGGCCTGTACTTAACTAACTCAATCTAACTCGACCAACTTGGTGAGGTCAAAAATTACAAAACTGATCAGAAATCATGTAAATACCATAAAAAAAACAGCTAAAATCCATCACCAAGTTGAATACTCCCAACAAATATCCAATAACCACAACAAAGAAGCAAACCACACTAACATAAGAGAAAGATTAGAGAAACAAGGAGAAGAAAGAAACAACAGTGGAAGAGAGTAAGAGAGGACCACACTAACATAAGAGAAAGATTAGAGAAACAATGAGAAGAAAGAGGCAACAGTGGAAGAGAGTAAGAGAGGGAGCGGTGCAATATAGGTGGATAAGGTTGCGTTTTTTAGAGTGATGATGATGATGATCTATATAGGAGGGTGAGAAAATCTGGGGCAAAATGAGAGCGGTATGAGAGAGGAGGATGAGAAAATGATGAGGGTTTCTTTGTTTATTTATGCATTTTGCCATATATATATATATATGTATATATATATGTGTGTGTGTGTGTCTGTGTGTGTCTGTGTGGGTATGTGTATATGTGTATATATATATAGGGCAATACATAAACCTTATCTGAGATTTGATAAAATTACGTCAATATTTGAGTTTTGACCATAATGATATGAATTTCCCTTAAAATTCTGAAAACTCAATAGAAATACCTTTTGTCCTTAAAGAGCTAATGTTAAATTCTAATGGTTAATGACCAAAAGTATCAAAAGACTAAAATTCCCCAATCTAAAAAAATGAATATGTTATTACTTTAATTTAAATTTATTTATATATTATTTTTTAATTATATGATTATACTAAAGCAGCTTTTAAGATTGCATAGGATAAGTTTGACGATATTTTGTAATCATATAATTATATTTTGATTATATAGAATTTTTTTTTTTAATTTTTTTTATAAGTTTGACTTTGTTTGACTATCGATCAATGGTTTGACCATTGACTCATGGTCAAACCAAGCATCCACTTAGTAATCAATAACTCGTTGCTCGCTGGCTTGCCAATTGAGTAGTGAATAACAAGTTTTAAAATCTTATTTAATTTAGAATTTTTAAAAGGTCTACATAAATTTATATATATTGAAAAAGTCAACATTAAGTGATTGTTTAATAGATTTTGATAGATTTTAAAGTAGGATTCACAAATAAAAATAAGTCACAGCAAATCTTACCATATTCCCATAAATTTCAAGTACAATTTTAAAAAATAACTTTATGAAATATATCAAAATCGTGAATTTCATCAAAATCTATCATTTAGGAAATATCAATCAAATTTTAACAAATTCTAAATTGAATATAGCTCCATAAAGATGTCCCAAAGAATAAGACATACATCTCAAATAAACCTCGAACAAACAGAACTTCATTTATTTGAGGCAAGTCTCATCTAGTTTTTGACATCCTTCAATTTATGGACTATTTGGCAAAACGAGGTAGAAAGACTATAAAATGAACGATGTCCCAAACAAAAGAATGTTCACTTTATTCAAGACATCATTTGTTTTATTGTTTCTCTACCTTAGATATTAAAAACAAGAAAAAATGTCAATGATATTCCATTTATTAAGGACAATTGTCCATTTGTTTATGACATTGTCTATTGTATGGACTCTCTACCTTTGATATTGAAAACAAGGTAAAAAGTTCATATAATGGATATTGTCTTGAATAATGGGAACAACAAGACAAAGAGTCCATAAAGTGGATGATGTCTCGAATGAAGACACAGGACCCAAGGACCCAATCAAAGAGAACGTCCCTTTCTTTAAGACATGTATCCAAAACATCAAAACTGAACACATAGGGATGTCCATTGTTCAATGTTTTGGCTTAGCTTCTAAGTTTTTCCCCTCGTCTTCTTCTTCCACTTCACTATTTTTCTTTTGCTTCTCCCTTTTGTTTTTCTCTTCTTTCGCTTTTGTCTTCTTCTTCTTCTTCTGTTTTGTCTTCTTTTTTCGCTTCTCGTTTTTGTCTTCTTATCCTTCCATCGTACACTTCTTCTTTGCTTCTCTTTCCTTCTTCCATTACCCATACCCAGTGAAAGATTAGGCTTCAATAGTATATAGAGTTTGATCTAGTTTATAATGAGAAACCAGATGATCATTCAATTAGTTTCCCACTAAAAAACAGTTTGAATTGGTTTCAACGAAACCAAGAAACCATATGGATTCTGGTTTGCAAAAGCTAAAAATCATTTTTTTTTCTTAATCTAAATGATGGAAAGAGAGAGAGAGAGAGAAGATGGAAGAAAATGATAAGTTTTGTTTCATTCATAAAGAGTATAATATGAAGTTCCCTTTTTAGATGTCATATAAACTCAAAATAATAATTTAGTGACAATATCAAAAGTCATGGATAATTTGGTGCTAAAAGCTTCAATTTTCTCTTTTTGATTATTACACGATTGAAATGAGTTTTCTTAATGTCATGTAAAGTTTGCGAACTGTTGTAAACTATTTTCTTTATGTGCAAATTATCATGAATTTCCATTCAGTATTCCCATTGTTTAAGAACAATAGCAAATTATTTGCTTTGATCACAAATTATAATTTGTGATCAATTAAGATATTAAAGAAGTTCATTTTAATTTTTTAGTGATAATTTTAAAACTCAACTTTTTTATTTAGTTGCTACCTTACACAACTTTTATATTTTTTAAAACCACCAGCATCAATTGCGAAGTTCAATATTCCTTCCTAATCGCATATATTTTTGTACAAAGTTTGAAATTTGACATAGACACATGTATAAATAAATAAAGTTCGAAAAAACAAATCATTGACGAACGTAACTATCGAACAATATATATATATATATATATATATATGAAATACTAGTCCATCTTTTTAGAGTTGCCTACTTTATCACCAGAAACCAACCCTAGGCAAAATCCCACAATTGTATTGCGAAACTTGAACAAAACATCATCTATGTTGATAACGATATTGTCCTTGTAGTGTTTCATCTATTACAAAAAATAAATAATAAATAAATAAAATAAACAAAATAAAAAATAAAAATAAAAAACACTCTGCGCTTGAAAACTCGAAACTCAGTCTATTTTGGTTGAGCTCTCCACTTCACTAGAGTTGGAAACACTAGGCAGTTTTCCACAATCATACCGGACAGCATTAGCAATCCTAGGTAAAAAGAACTTATAAAATATCACATCTCTCAAGAACTTCATCCAACAATTAGACCCTCCTTGTTGAACCCATCCCGATGTATACGATCCTGCCACCAGCCAACTTACACGCCACTTTCTTTCCTTAACATACCCATCTATAACTTCACCAATGTCCCTGGAATCAAGCTTTCCATTTTTTGTTAACAATTGACCAATGTGCCGCCCAAGAACCACTGCATCTTCTAGAGCGGAACAACCGCCTTGCCCAAGATCAGGTGTCATGGGGTGCATGGCATCACCAGCCACGGTGATGTTATCCTTGCTTAGTTTTTTAAACATAATGTCCCAAGGACGCCTAAACATCAATGGAGCCCATGACAATGTTGAAAGATCACAATGCCTGATGACATCTAGGTACTGTGGAGGCATGTTCTTGGCGTAATTCTCAAGCAATTCTCTTTGCATCAGTTCTGGATTCCCGCCCATGGTTTCTCCTAAGATGAAAAATGATAAAATAAGTTGAAGGTTAATTAGTCTCTACCATATTTCAAAACGCGGTAACATACACGGAGAAGGGAATTAAAGATGCCAACCATTAGGCGGAGACCGATAAACGAAGAACCAATAAATCTCCTTATCAGTAAGAGGAACAAATCCGGCCCTTGTGCCAATATCTACAAATTGCTGAACATCTTTGTTCAAGCCATGACCTTGAGGAAACACAGCCAACCCACGAAATGCTGATCGACCTGAATTCACTGGTGCTGCAAGTCCTAACCATTGTCCCACCACTGAGTGCACCCCATCACATCCAATTAACACCTAAATAGCCAAAGAGAATATATGAATCTTGTCATTGTATGAGTAAATATTATATCCAAGATATATAGTAAAAGCATATACATTGCATATATATATAATAAGTACCTTAGCTTTGATTATACTACCATCATCTAAATGTACGACAGCAATGGGGGAACCTTCTTCTGTTTGTGTTTCGATGGCAGCAACTTTGGATGAGAAACGGATTGTGTCAATTGGTACTTCATCTGCCAAGGCCTGTAACAAGGATTTACGGTGTACTGGTCTTAGTCCAGCTTCAATCCTGCACCACATACGATAAGGCAACCATTTAATTATATGGTGATAGGATGTAGTCATGGAGAGATTTCTTTTACTTCGACTAAACAAAACTTCAGTTAGTCTGTTAATGTAACTTTTTATCATTATGATATGACAATCGTTACATGTACTTGAAGATATGTTGGAATTTAGAGGTTAGAAAGCTACTTTTGTGAATTCTAACACTCACCCATTGATTGCAGCAGGAAAGGATACTTCTTGAATTGCTCCAGTACTAACATCTGTTATAAACCCCCTAATTAACCAAAAAAAAAAAAACAATATTAACCTTAGAAACGAAAAGATGGACAAAGTAACAATCGAATTTATAAAACACAAAGCACTACACCAAACTTTACTGCACATGTGATATAGAACGACAAAAAAGTTGGCATATAGGATGTCAATATATATTGAATTTAGTGTTTTTTAACGAGAATAACGAAAATTACCGTTTTAACTTTCAAAGTACGTACTTTAAAGTTAAACTCTAAATGAAAGAATAGTTAGATTACACTATAAAATATCTGGATACTAAACAGATTAATTAGTGATATCTTTCGTCTTAATTTTGAACACAAATTGATTTCATCGAAGTAACAAAGATTCAAAAAAAAAAAAAATCGATTTACTTTTATTGTAATAAAAGAAATATATATATAATAATAAAATCATCAATAGTTCATTACCTCTGGATAGAAGCATAAATGGAAGTGAGCTTGTGAGAAACACCGAGCGCTTCAAGTGCAAGCCAGGCGTTTGGTAACAGGGTTAAGGCTGCACCGGTGGTTCGAAGCCCTTGGGATCTTTCCAAAACCAGAGCTCGGACTCCTAATCTCTTCAGGGCCACTGCAGTGGCCAACCCTGCTATTCCTGCGCCCACTATCACCACCTCCTCCTCTGTCACCATATTTTTTATCTGTCTCTCAGTATCGCAACACCAACAACAGGGGTATCTCTTTGTAAAATTTGTTGCAAGGCAGACTTGTATTTATAAGGTACGGCTCTTCACGGGGCTCCTTTGGCTCCAAGGTGACGACTCGTAGTTGAATATTCGAACACCATTGTTGACTCAAAGCGTCAAGTAGTCAGCTTGCCTAATGATGCATGTGACTTTTAGAAATATCTCAATCAGAATATCATAACTTCCGAGAAAGTGCCGCCGTACTTTACTTATTAAATCTGATTTTAAGAGTTTTTAGATTTTATTAGTAATTCTACTATCCTTGGGAGTTATAAGTTATATTTTTTTTTATTTTTTTAAATTATAAATTTGAGAATCAAATGAAATTTTGCAAATATTATTTCGCAATCGGTTGCTCTGTTGAATAATTTATATATAAATATTACAATAAAAAATGGTATGGAAGTAATTTGTTTCAAAGTTGTTTTATTGCTACTGCATGGTATTTAAACGATCACATGAGGAATTTTTAATGTTTCACGGGTACCACATGCCATTAAATAAGGTAAAAAAAAAATTATTCCCAGGAAGTCCACATACAGTCATGAAAATTTTTATTCCCATCAAAATTTATATAACGTCAAAAAAGTGAAATTATTAACAACGTTAAAAAAATTAATATAAATTCATTTTTGGTGGATAAAACAAATGTTAGTCCTTTTCTTTGTTCGGTTAACAAATGTTCACTTAATCTAAAGTGGATAAAAAAAATATTAAAATTCCATTTGGAATTGAAGTCATTAACTTTTTTACATCTTAAACGAACATTTGATTTTTATTTTAGTCAAAAAGTTACTTTTTTAAAAGGCTAATAAATACCATTAATTGTTACCCATGTTTGACTTATAAATTCAAAGGGAAAAACAACAAGGGTGGATACGTAAGTAATGACGTAACTCATGTATTTAATTCATCATCAAGGAGCAACACATGACCAAAGCCTGATCAGTCTAATTTCTTATCCTTTTGAACAAGTCAATTTGAAATGGATATTTTATTTTTAAAAAAGAATACAAAACTAAACACATCAAGCGGCAACTCTAAGCCTGATCAGTCAAACCCTTTGAACAACTCAATTTGAAATGGATAAGAAAGCCTCCTCCAAGAAAAGACTACAATATCATTGGACATGGAATCTTTCTCCTACTAGAATTTAGAAGCAGCACGCATGTGATATATTCCAAAATATAATAATTAAGATAATTCTTAAGACATTTTTTTTCCATAATTTTTTTCTAGATAATAATTAAATTAAAAAAATTGTTAATATATACCCTCTAAAAATTATACAAATGCATGGTTTCAGAATTTGTTACTGGCTACTTGATTGGTAAGCCAATAAGTAGCGAGTTCTCGATCCCTTGACAAGTATTCAGTTTCACAATCAGTTAATGGTCAATACGTTGATCGACATCAAAATTGGTTACATCTGTAAAAATAATAATAACAATAATAAAACTATAAATATTAGAAAGAAAATGTGTAACACCCTTACCCCAAATTCCCGTCTGTACGAGGATCGAGGCGTGGGATGTTACTCTTTTTCTTATTTTTGAAATTTCTTTTATAAAAATTATCGTTTTCAAAAACTCTTATTATACTTTAACGAAATTTCGACAGAGTTTTCTCTATTTTTCTGAAAATCCAAATTTAAACCTGTAGAGAAAACGCACTTCTAAATCAATTCATTTCTCAACTTTCTGGTTTCGGACCTCTCGTCCGTTTCCAATCCACTCCAACACACAATCATTTGATAATAAATATTTCAAATATTTTACAAAGATAATACCATATAAAATCTTTTTCAGCGAATAATTTACAGAAGTTATTACAAGTGATAAACGTTAAATCCACACAACATGATTGTGGCCAAAATAGGATATTCCTACAACACAACAATGATGATTACCAAAATGATGAGGGCGGATGTGACTTGAGGGAAACTGCAGCTATTTTTGTCTTTGTCTTTGTCTTTGCTTCAAGCCCTATTCAACTACCTGCGCGCGGTAAATCCAACGCGCTAAGTCTTTCGACTTAGTGGGTGTACTCATATAATATTGAAATCATATAATTTTCAAAATACAAGCATAAATTAAAACAATATGCACGATCATAATTTATTTATCAATAAAACACACGGTACCCAATTTCACAAAATAAATCATAATCCTGTAGCTTTCCAATACATTTTATTGCAAACGCAATCACAATCGAATTCTTACAAAATCAATTATCAAATAAATTCACAAGATTTTCTTTATTCAATTTATTTTAGCCCTTCGTAAAGTCTATCACGATACCATGGATCGGTAACGGGTTTACTGGCATCAGCCAGACTAAATGGCAACCCCGGCAACGGCCGCTCGGTGTCTATCCACCGGGTCGCATATCACAATCTGTTTCCGTTTCAGGACCGGGCATTCGGTGCCTCTCACAGTCCGTCATACAACGTCTATAAGCAATCATAACGGTGCAGTACTGCTAATAATTACCCTATTGGCTAGCCAACTACCAATCCCCACCTACCGGTGATTAGTTTTACTTGGACCTTTTAAATTTTTCAAAAATACAGAATTTAACAAGACTTTAATCACATAAACATTTTATTTCATATTTAAATCTGTTATTCCAGATTCTTCGGGGTACCACTCGTGATCATTTCAAATGACCATTTCGCCCCTAATCTCATTATCACATCTTAATAAAATTATTATCTCATTTCTCTTATTTTTGGGACGATCCCAAAATAAGATATTCTCAAAATTTTTCATTTCAAATATTAAATCCATCAAACATACCACCAATACATCACATAATTAACATCTCAAGGCAAATAAAATGACGAAAATACCCCTATAATAATTTATACATCAATTTCGACTATAGGGGATTTTAATTGCGAAAATTGTTTCGAAATCATTTTTCTTCAAATAATTTCATCAAATAACATATAATTAATACCCAAAACAATTTAATATCTCAAACAAACAATTAAATCAACTATCACAATAATAAATATATATTAAAATTCGGAATTAATAAGCAAAATTTTTAAAAATATGAGTACACCAACCTTTGAGCTTCTACTAGCCTCTAACAGCTCCCAATTGATCCCTAAAATCTTTAATTGAAATTTTTGGGATCAGAATCGCGTATTTCTCTACCTGGGGTTTGAAAAATTAAAGAAAATTATGCTTGAGAGGTGATTAAGCTATCATATACTGTTATTGATGCTTCCTAAATATTCTAGCATGCTTCTACATGAATTTCTACACGATTTGAGCTCTCAATGGGATAAAAAAATTAACTTACTCGAATTTCACTTCACTGACAATTTTTCAAGTCTAGATTTAGACACCCAATAGCTTGAATAAGGTTAGATCTAGGTGTTTTGGCTAGGAAATGGGTTAAAAAGGGTTATTAAAGTAAAAGAAATAAAGAAAATAGGAAATAAAATAAAATAAAATAAAATAAAAAAAAACCAAAAACGCACCAGAGACGCAGCCGGCTGAAGAGAGAAGAAAATGAATAATGCCGGTTACTATGCTTGTCTTTTTATATAATTTTTTTATGTCAAATTACAATTTAGTCCCTCAAAAATTTAAAATGTTAAATCAACCCCTAAACTTTTTAAAATTCTCATTTAAACCCCTCGAATAATAAATATTCCTAACTTGATATTTTTTTTCATTTCTTATTCCATCTTAACCCCAAGACCAACTACTTTATTACCTTTATGCCACTCATTGAAGTTTTATTTTAATCCCACTTGAAAATAAAACTCAATATATATATATAAAAAAAATTCAGAAAATTTTGGGACGTTACAAAATGACTAGATCGAAATAACAAAAATGATTAAATTGATGTTTTACACATGTAAGGGTGAAAATAAAATTTAATTGGACTAAATTATAATTTTTCAAACTAAATTGTAAAAAATCATTTTATTTAAATAAAGAGAAACAATGAAGGGTAGTTTTGTTTGAAAGTGAAAATTTTGAGGGGCAGTTTAGTCATAAGATGATGATATAAAATCCCTCTTTTCTTAGTCATTTCAAACCTAAACAAAACCAAATTGGAAAAGAAGAGGAAAAGATCTGTCAACTAGGGAAACAGAGAGGAAGAGATTGGCTTGGAGGGAGAGAAAGAGAGAGAGAGAGAGTGTGTGTGTGTGTGTGTGTATGTGTGATCGAAGCTGGGAGAGGCATAGTTCGGCAGATCGAGGTCAAGTTTGCAGGGTGTTGGGTTTGGGTGGAAAAGGTCGACTTAGAGGAGAGTTATAGCGGCTGATGGCGTTGGGTCTAAGTGGATGGAAGGTGATAAAGTTATTGCAGTTCATGGCGTTAGGTGTGAGTAAAGGTAGGTGATGGGTGGCAGAATTTTTTTTTTTTTTTTTATGGTTTCCTTGGCTTTTTTTCTTTTTTCTTTTGTTTATTGATGTTGTAGATTGACAGCTGTTGAGGATAAGTTAAAGGATATTGAGGGCAATTCTGTTGAAAGTGGTAGCTATTAATGATGATTTTGGTTCTGGGTGATAACGAGTCTGGTCTTAGAATTAAAAAAAAAAAAATTAAAAAAAAAAAAAAAAAAAGATCAGCCTAAGTTGGACAAAAATGCGCGGACCAACTCGGTGAGTAGAACTCGCGATCTAGGGGTTTTCAGATTGGTAAAGTGTCGATTCGAATCGACTCAACCAAGTTTTGAAACATTGTATAAGTGGTTTAAAAAATATCATTTATTTTTTTAATATAACCATAGAGTAATTGGAAATCTATTGACATAAATAATTAGGGTAGTATCAAGGCTTGTCAAGATTTAAAACTATCTACGACACTAAAATTTACTCTCATAGCACTAGAAGATATTTACTCAAACAATAAATAGGAGAAAACTCTCCACACATTCTCTTGATATATGAGACTCAAGTCCATTTCATAGATATGAGGGGAAAGTATACTAATAACTTAAATTATTACTGGACTTGCAAAATATTAATTCTTTTAAAACACCAAAAATCATGCATAGATATATATAAAAGGGCTATCATTATTTTACCTCTAGAATGCAAAATAATATCAAAACACCACCGGTTTTGAAAATATTATCCAAAAAACTCTAGACGTTAATGTGAAAAATGTTTTCATCCAACATTAATAGTAATGTTAGAAAGAAAAGGTAGATGGGTAAATGTATGGATGTTTTACACACGTAGATAACTATCAAAAATTAATTTTCAGTTTAATGTTAAATACAAATGAATTGATTAAATCATGACACATGGCATCGATCTAATAAAACTATTATAACAAAAAGTCAAACCATTTTTCACTCTCTCCATCACTTCAGTTCTCTTACTATCATCGTTTCTTTCTCTCTTTCTCTCACCCTCCTCGGCTTAAATCGATGGTTAGATCTCCTTCCAACGAAGGAGATCGTGTCACTAGAAAGAGATTATGCACCACTAGTCCTCTTCTCACCTTGTCGGTACTCTCTCTTCCTTTCCCTTTTTCCCTCTCTCTCTTTCTCTGCATGTGGTTATATTGGTCGAGTTTATTGATTTGGATGAGTGTTATATTTGGGTGTTTAGGAGTTGTGTAAGTGTTAGGGGTGTAGATGTGGATATGGGTACGTAGCGGTGCTCTCTTTGTGTATGTAGTAGTTATTGGTGAAGTTTGGTTATGTTTGTGGATGAAGTATGGAAGCTATTATTTGGGTGTATAGGGGCTAGGTGGTATGGGTGTAATTGTATTAGGTGGGGCTTTATTGGTTTTATGGTAAGCAGCGATGGTGTTTGTTTAGTGGCATTATTGGTTTACAGAAGAGAGATGGGTGGTGGTAAGCTAGTGATGTGGGTGTAAGGGGATGATGAGGGTGTGTGGTGATAGAGATGACGATTTCTGATTAAAACCATAACCATTTTTTTTCTTTTAAATTTGTTATGTTTATTTTTAATTTGTAATTTTTTGGACTTTGATTCTGGATAAGGAGCCCTAGGTTGGCTCTTCAACAAACCGAGGTGCCTAGGTTTAATTTGTCATCTTTTTATCGGTTTTAATTTTTTGGATTTTAATTCCTGATAAAGAACCCTAGGTCTATTCTTCAACAAACCTAGGTGGATTTTTTTTTTTTAATTTGTCAAAATTTTATTTTTATTTTTTTGGATTTTGATTCTGGATGATAATTTTGGTTGTATATGCAACCAACCCTTGTTGATGATTTTATTGGATTATTTTTTAATTTTTCAATTTTTTTTTTCAAATTAATCTTTACTATTTATCTTAAGATGGATAGTAAAGATCTCATGAAAAATTTATTATTTAATTTTCATTTTTTAAAATTAATTTCCACCATCTATCTTAAGATTTAAGATGGATGGTTGAGATCTAACAAAAAAGAAAATATTTATTTAATTTTTATTTAATTTTTTTTTCAAATTAATTTTTAATGTTCATTTTAGGATAGATGGTAGAGATCCGATTTTTTTTTTTTCTAATTTTTTTCAAATTAATCTCTACCGTCCATCTTAAGATAAACTGTGAAGATCTGGTAAAATTTTTTATTTAATTTTTTGAATTAATCTCTATTGTACATTTGACGATGGATAATAGAGATCTTATGAGAATTTATTTTATTTTATTTTTTCAATTAATTTTCATCATCCATTGTAAGATGGACAGTGAAGATCTGATTAATTTTTATGAGAATTTATTTTATTTTATTTTTTCAATTAATTTTCATCATCCATTGTAAGATGGACGATGAAGATCTGATTAATTTTTATCGTTTTCTCCTTTTTAGTGGCTATATAACGGCATCTTTGTCTTTTCACATAAGTTTAAAACCAATTGATATTTTCAATTTCTCCCTAAACAGTCCAATGAGGGTTTTTGGTCTTCTAGTGCTTTTGCCACAAAACCACTAAAAATTGGGAATGAAAACCGTTTTTGATTGACAACAGTGGGTTTTCTTGTTAATTTTCAAAAACTGAGATCAATTGAGATTATTTTTCATTTCAAAGGCTATTTTCGATGTTTTCCTATATAAAAAGCCCAAATACAAATTACACATATACTCATACTTCAAGTAGTTAATGTATTTTCTATTCATATTTGTAAGAGATCCCACTTAAACAATATAAGAGTAGATTTCTTAATTGTAAATATAAATATATATATAATGAGAATTATTAAATTAAAAACTAAAAAAAAAAAATCATTTTTGACTCAAAAACAAGGATTTAGTTTTGATTCCTAATTATTAAATAATTCAAGAGCATAAAACCAGCAGAAAATGGATAATATTTTTCTAAAACTAAATGAATTTTTTATTTTGTTTTAGGGCACTTTTGAATTTTGTAATCATGTTGACATTTCATCGATTCTCAACTTTTAATCCAATGTAATTTGGAAGGACAACACTAGGGCATTACCAGGGTAACTTTGGATATGCAATAGTATGTGATCCATCTATACAATCCATTCATGCAAAAAGTGTTGTTTGAAATTCAAAATACTTGGTTGAGATGTCTAAGGTGGTTTATTTCGAACCTAATGAAGAAAGTCGGTAATACCACAAAAAAAAAGACAATTTTCATTATTCTTGAATGATCAAAATTGGTGTAGGTTTCAAAACACCATTGTTCTCCAACAACAATAGCCATTAGTAGCTTTACCTTATACATCGTATTATAAGCATTTCGTGTAAAATCTAAACGTCAATAACACTTAATTGTTTTGATTTAATAGTGGCAACAATGAGTCATTTAGTTTATATTGATCATTGTTGATGCACAGCTTGATGTGAATAAATGTTGGTATTTTATTGGTGTTAATGTAACACCCTTACCCCGACGTACCTGTCTGTACAAGGATCGAGGTGTAGGATGTTACTCTTTTGCTTATTTCAAAATTTCTTTTATAACAATTTCGTTTCCAAAAACTTTGATTGTATTTTAATGAAATTTTGGCAGAGTTTCCTATGTTTTTCTGAAAATCCAAAATTTAAACTTATAGGAAAATACAGTTCTAAACCAATTCATTTCTCAACTTCAATTCGGACCTCTCGTCTGTTTCTAATCCACTTCAGCACACAAACATTTGATAACAAATATTTCTTTAACATTTAAATATTTTACAAAAATAATACCATATAAAATCTTTTTCAGCGGATAATTTACAGAATTTACTACAAGTGATAAACTTTAAATACAAAATTGTTTATGAAATTTACAACACTAACAAAATACAGACGACATGATGGTGGCCAAAATATAATACTCCTACCACACAAAATTGGGGATTACCAAAATGATGAGGGCGGATGTGACTTGAGGGAAGCTACAGCTATTTTGTCTTCGTCTTTACTTCAAGCCCTACTCAACTACCTACGCGCGATAAATCCAACGCGCTAAGTCTTTCAACTTAGTGGGTGTACTCATATAATATTGAAATCATATTTATTTTCAAAATACAAGCATAAATTAAAACAATATGCACGATCATAATTTATTTATCGATAAAACACACAGTACACAATTTTACAAAATAAATCATAATCCCGTGACTTTCCAATACACTTTGTTGCAAGCACAATTACAATCTAATTCTTACGAAATCAATTATCAAATAAATTTACAATTTTTTTTTTTACTTAATTTATTAGAGCCCTTCGTAAAGTCTATCATGATATCATAAATCGGCAACGGGTCTCCTGACATCGGCCACTCGGTGGCTACCCGCCAGAATAAACACTGACCCCGGCATCGGCCACTCAATGACTATCCACTGAATCACATATCACAATCTGTTTCCGTTTCAGGACCGGACACTCGGTGTCTCTCAGGGTCCATCATACAACGTCTGTGATCAATCGTAACGGTACAGTACTGCTAATAATTACCCTATTGGCTAGCTAACTACCAATCCCCACCTACCGGTGACTAGTTTTACTAGGGCCCTTTAAATTTTTCAAAATTACAAAATATTTAAGTTTTTAACAAAACTTTAATCGCGTAAACTTTTTATTTCATATTTAAATCTATTATTCTAGATTCTTTGGGTTACCACTCGTGGTCATTTCGAATGACCATTTCGCCCTTAATCTCGTTATCATATCTTAATAAAATTATTATCTTTTTTCTCGTATTTTAAGTCGATCCCAAAATAGGATATTCTCAAATTTTTCATTCCAAATCTTAAATTCATCAAACATACCACCAACACATCACATAATTAACACATCAAGGAAAGCGGAATGACGGAAATACCCCTATAATATTTTATACATCAATTTCGACTATCGAGGATTTCAATTTCGAAAATTGTTTCGAAATCATTTTTCTTCAAATAAATTCATCAAATAACATATAATTAACACCCAAAACTATTTAATATCTCAAACAAATAATTTAATCAACTATCACAGTAATATATATATTAAAATTTGGAATTAATAAACATAATTTTTATAAATACGAGTACACCAACCTTTGGGCTTTCCACTAGCCTCTATCAGCTCCCAAATGATCCCTACAATCTTTAATTGAAATTTTTGGGACCGGAATCACGCACCTCACGCCCTAGGGTTTGAAAAATTAAAAAAAAATCATGCTTGAAAAGAGATTAAGCTATTATATAATGATATTGATGCTTCCTAAATATTCTAACATGCTTCTATATGAATTTCTACACAATTTGAACTCTCAAATGGACCAAAAAATTTGACTTACCCGAATTGCACTTTACTATCAACTTTTCAAGTCTAGATTTAATCACCCAATAGCTTGAATGAGGTTAGATCTAGGTGTTTTAGCTAGGAAATGGGTTAAAAATGGTGATTAAAGTAAAAGAAATAAAGAAAATAGAGAAATAAAATTAAAACAAAAAACAAAAATCTGGTAACAGGGGCGACTCGGGCGAAAGAAAGAAGATAATGAATAGTGGCAGCACTATTCTCTTCTTTTTATATATTTTTATTATGTCAAATTATAATTTGGTTCCTCAAAAATTTAAAATTTTAATTCGACCCCTAAACTTTTTTAAAAATCTCATTTAGACCCCTCAGATAATAAATATTCATAACATAATATTTTCTCTCATTTCTTATTCCATCTAAGGCCCAAAACTAACTACTTTATTACCTTTATGTCACTTATTGAATTTTATTTTAATCCCACTTGAAAATAAAATTCAATATTCTACTGTATATAATTATATGTATTTCTTAAAAAAAAAAAATCTTAGAAAATTTTGGGACGTTACAACTCTTCCCCTCTTAAGAAATTTCGTCCGCGAAATTTACCTCATTCAAAAAGCTACGGATACTGTAGTCGCATCGTTTCTTCACTATCCCAAGTAGTTTCCTCGACTTTATGATTTCACCAGAGAACTTTAACCAAGGGAATCTTCTTGTTTCACAGTTCTTTGATTTTCCGATCTAAGATTTTTACAAGCTCCTCTTCATAGGATAAATCAGGCTGCACTTCAATAGATTCGGCTGGCATGACATGTGAATGATCCGATCTGTATCTCCTAAGCATCGACACATGAAACACATTATGAATCTTTTCTAATTTCGATGGTAAAGCTAGTCGATAGGCTACTGGTCCCACACGCTCAATAATCTCGTATGGACCGACAAATCTAGGACTCAACTTACCTTTCCTTCCGAATCTCAACACTTTCTTCCACGGAGATACCTTGAGGAAGACTTTATCTCCGACTTCATATTCGATATCCTTCATTTTTAAATCTGCGTAGGACTTTTGACGATCAGATGCAGCTTTCAACCTTTCCTTGATTACTTTTACTTTCTCTTCGGTCTGTCTAATTAATTCTAGTCCTATCAGTTTGTCTTCACCCAATTCAGTCCAACACAGAGGCGTCCTACATTTCCGTCCATACAGAGCTTCATACGGTGCCATTTCTATACTTGACTGATAACTGTTGTTATAAGCGAATTCCACTAACGGAAAATGCTCCACCTAACTTCCTTCAAAATCAATAACACAACTCCTAAGCATATCTTCAAGCACTTGAATTACTCTCTCGGATTGCCCATCAGTCTGCGGATGAAATGCTGTACTGAAGCTCAATCGCGTACCCAAAGCTTCCTGAAATTTCTTCCAAAATCTCAATGTAAACCTTAGATCTCTATCAGATATGATGGAAATAGATACTCCATGCAATCGAACTATCTCTTTGATATACAACTCTGCCAACCAATCCAAAGAGTAATCTGTTCTAATGGGGAGGAAATGTGCCGACTTAGTCAACCGATATACTATTACCCAAATTGCATCATGTTTGCTCCTCGAAAGAGGTAAACCAGTAACAAAATCCATGGTAACTCGATCTCATTTCCATTCCGGAATATATATCGGCTGAAGTAAACCTGAAGGAACCTGGTGTTCAGCTTTCACTTGTTGACACATCATACATTTACTCACATAATTCACCACATCTTTCTTCATGCCAGACCACCAATATTGAGCTTTCAAACCTTGATACATCTTTGAACTACCTAGGTGCATCGAGTAGGGACTGTTATGGGCTTCTGACAGAATTGCTTTCTTCAATTCATCATCATCTAGAACACGGATCCTATCTTTGAAATACAAACAATCTTTTTTTATTGTAAACTCAGTCTCTTTTCCTTCTTGAATTTGCTTACTAATCTCTACAAACTTTTTATCCTGCTGCTGCCTTTCTTGAATTTGCTGAAGGAGACTGGGTCAAACTTGTAATTATGCCATCAACGCTCTCTCTTTTGTCATCTGTAACTGAGCATTCATAGCTCTCAAGGCAACCAAAGATTTCCGATTTAGCGCATCAGCTATCACATTTGCTTTCCTCGGGTGGTAGTAAATGATGCAATCATAATCTTTCAACAGCTCCATCCATCTCCTCTGCCTCCAATTCAGCTCCTTCTGAGAAGATAGATATTTGAGACTCTTGTGATCCGTATATATATAACATCTCTCTCCATACAGATAATGTCTCCATATCTTCAAAGCAAAAACGATGGTTGCTAGTTCCAGATCATGCGTCGGATAATTTCTTTCATGATTCTTTAACTATCTAGAAGTATAAGCAACCACCTTACCTTCCTGCATCAATACACATCCAAGCCCACTATGAGAGGCATCACTATAGATCACATAATCCTTATCGGATATGGGCTGGGTAAGAATCGGAGCCTCATTCAACATTGTCTTCAGCTTTTCAAAGCTTTTCTGACATCTATCTGACCATTCGAATCAAACATCATTATGAAACAACTTGGTCAACGGAGCTGCTATTAAAGAAAACTCTTTCACAAACCGTCTATAATACCCGACTAAACCCAGAAAACTGCGAACTTTAGTAATATTTTTCGGAGGCTTCCATTCCATAATCGCTTCAATCTTCTTAGGATCGGCCCTAATACCGTCTGCAGATACAATATGTCCTAAAAATGTGATCTCACTCAACCAAAACTCGCATTTACTCAACTTGGCATACAACTGCTTTTCTCTCAACGTCTGCAGCACTATTCGGAGATGTTGATCATGCTCGTCTGGGGATTTCGAATACACCAGAATATCATCCATAAATACAACCACAAACTGATCCAGATACAGACAAAAAATACGATTCATCAAGTCCATAAATGTTGCGGGTGCATTCGTCAATCCAAACGGCATCACTACAAACTCATAATGCCCATATCTCGTCTGGAAGGCTGTCTTCGAAATATCCGATTCTTTCACCCTCAACTGATGGTACCCTGATCGAAGATCTATCTTTGAGAATACACAAGCTCCTCTCAACTGATCAAATAGATCATCGATTCTAGGCAAGGGATATTTTTATTTGATTGTAACCTTATTCAACTGTTGATAATCCACGTACAATCTGAACGACCTATCCTTCTTTTTCACAAACAACACTAGTACTCCCCACGGCGATACACTATGTCGTATGAATCCCTTATCTAATAATTCTTGCAACTGAATTTTCAGCTCTTTTAATTCAGTGGGTGCCATCCTATAAGGAGTAATAGTTACCAGATTCGTTCCTGGCATCACATCAATCATGAACTCTACCTCCCTTTCCGACGGTAAACCTGGTAACTCTTCTGGAAACACATCTGAAAAATCATATACAATGGGAATATCCTGACTACTTGATCCGATTCTCTGGGAATCGACCACATGGACCAAAAACGCTTCACACCCTTTTCTAATCAATTTCTTGGCAGTTGTGGCTGAAATGACATTAGAGAGGAAATCTGACCTCTCGCCTACCATAGTGATCTCTTTTCCATCACCAGTTTTCAAAGATAATCTTTTCGCGCGACAGTCTATCACTACTTGATGCCTGGATAACCAATCCATCCCCAATATCACATCAAACTCCCGAAAAGGCAATTCCATTAGATCCCCTGGAAAATCATACCCCTAAATCCGAATCGAACACTCTCGGAACACCTTATCTATGATCACACTCTGACCTAAGGGATTACTAACCAACACCTCATGACTCGTAACCTCAGCCTGAAGATTCCTCTCTCTAGGGATGGTAATGCACATGTATGAATGAGTCGAACCTGGATCTATCAATGCATGTACAAAAACATCAAATACTGAAATCATACCCATAATCACATCTGGAGCATCCTGCTCCTCCTAAGCCCTGATGGCATAGGCTCTGGCTGGCGTCCGGGACTCTACTCTCCCTGCTGTCTCTGAGGCCTCTCTCTTGCTGCTCCTCTCAACTCCTGGCTGACTAGGCCTCCGGCCTCTTGAAAATGTAGGCGTTGATTTTTCAGGTTGTGAAGCACGTACGAGTTTGTTCTTCAGACAATCCTTCTGAAAATGATCATGGGACCCATATCTAAAACATGCTCTAGTCAACCTCCAACACTCTCCCGGATGCCCCTTACCACAATGCTCACACGGCTGCAAGGCTGATCCTTTAGCTGTTCTACTTGGGGAACTAGCAATTGACGCCGAAGATTGAGCGAATCTAGCAGAAGATCCCTGACTCTGCCTCTGATGCTGCTACTGAGATTAACCACCTGATAAGGGACCTCTGAATTTCTTACTAGATGGCTGGGATGAATTGACTGCCCTGGGCCCCGTTTTTGTTGACTCCTATCCTTTCTAGCTTGTTCTTCTTTCTTTACCCTTTCAACATTTAAAGCTGCGGAGATCAATCTAGAGAAATCTTCTATCTACAAGGCTATAAACTGGTAGCGGATGTAATCATTCAGACCATCCTCGAATCTCCGACACCTGTCCGCCTCCGTCGCTACTATCTCTCGAGCGTATTTACTTAACCTGGTGAATTCCCGCTCATACTCTGACACAAACATCTGTCTTTACTTTAAATTAATGAACTCTCTCTTCATGGCGTCAATATGGATACGGCCGACGTATCTCCTCCGGAACTCCCTCTGGAAAAACTCTCTTGTCCGCTCCTCCGACCGCACTGGATGAGAAATGGACATCCACCAATGATATACATCCTCCTGTAAAAGAGAAACTGCACACTCTAAACTCTCCTCTGGTGTACAGTGCAGCTGCTGGATAATTCGTTCCGTCCACTCCAACCAATTTTCCGCTGCGGACACGTCCTCATCCTTTCTACCATAGAAGTCTGCAGGTCTATACTTCGCAAGCCTCTCGATCGCAGACCTCCGTGGTATAGCGCGAGCCATCTGTTGGAAAATCTCCGCCATCTATCGCATAAAGGCTTGCTGATCCTGGCCCTCAGGCCTTGCCGTCCTATGGCTTGACGACTCGCTAGATGCACCACCAGCTACACTGGCAGGACTGCCCTGCCTACTCTCATCCACACCCTGAGTCCTTTGGGCATCAAAGGGATCCATACTCTAAACTATTCAAGACAGAAGATAATACTACAGATCAGAGTCACATCCCCCTATATTATTTCTATATGCAATGCATGTTTACACACAAATGCAATACATCTTTTTCGCAAATCACAAGGGCTATGAACGCCTGAACCTGGCTCTGATACCATTAAAATGTAACACCTTTACCCCGACGTTCCCGTCTGTGCGAGGATTGAGGCGTAGGATGTTACTCTTTTGCTTACTTCAAAATTTCTTTTATAACAATTTCGTTTCCAAAAACTTTGATTGTATTTTAATGAAATTTCGACAGAGTTTCCTCTGTTTTTCTAAAAATCCAAAATTTAAACCTGTAGAAAAATACATTTCTAAGCCAATTCATTTCTCAACTTTAATTCGGACCTCTGTCCGCTTCTAATCCACTTCAGCACACAAACATTTGATAACAAATATTTCTTTAACATTTAAATATTTTACAAAGATAATACCATATAAAATCTTTTTCAGTGGATAATTTATAGAATTTACTACAAGTGATAAACTTTAAATACAAAATTATTTATGAAATTTACAACACTAACAAAATACAGACGACATGATGGTGGCTAAAATATGATACTTCTGCCACACAAAATTGGGGATTACCAAAATGATGAGGGCGGATGTGACTTGAGGGAAGCTGCAGCTATTTTGTCTTCGTCTTTACTTCAAGCCCTACTCAACTACCTATGCGCGGTAAATCCAACGCGCTAAGTCTTTCGACTTAGTGGGTGTACTCATATAATATTGAAATCATATTTATTTTCAAAATACAAGCATAAATTAAAACAATATGCACGATCATAATTTATTTATCGATAAAACACACAGTACACAATTTCACAAAATAAATCATAATCCCGTGACTTTCCAATACACTTTGTTGCAAGCACAATTATAATCTAATTCTTACAAAATCAATTATCAAATAAATTTACAAGACTTTTTTTTATTTAATTTATTAGAGCCATTCGTAAAGTCTATCAAGATACCATAGATCGGCAACGGGTCTCCTGACATCGGCCACTCGGTGACTACCCGTCAGAATAAACAGTGACCCCGGCATCGACCGCTCGGTGACTATCCACCGGGTCACATATCACAATCTGTTTCCGTTTCAGGACCGGACACTCGGTGCCTTTCAAGGTCCATCATACAATGTCTGTGATCAATCGTAACGGTGCAGTACTGCTAATAATTACTCTATTGGCTAGCTAACTACCAATCTTCACCTACCGGTGACTAGTTTTACTAGGGCCCTTTAAATTTTTCAAAATTACAAAATATTTAAGTTTTTAACAAAACTTTAATTGTGTAAACTTTTTATTTCATATTTAAATCTATTATTCTAGATTCTTCGGGTTACCACTCGTGGTCATTTCAAATGACCATTTCGCCATTTATCTCGTTATCACATCTTAATAAAATTATTATCTCTTTTCTCGTATTTTAAGTCGCTCCCAAAATAGAATATTCTCAAATTTTTCATTCCAAATCTTAAATTCATCAAACATACCACCAACACATCACATAATTAACACATCAAGGAAGGCGAAATGACGGAAATACCCCTATAATATTTTATACATCAATTTCGACTATAGGGGATTTTAATTTCGAAAATTGTTTCGAAATCATTTTTCTTCAAATAAATTCATCAAATAACATATAATTAACACCCAAAACTATTTAATATCTCAAACAAACAATTTAATCAACTATCACAATAATATATATATTAAAATTCGGAATTAATAAATATAATTTTTATAAATACGAGTACACCAACCTTTGGGCTTTCCACTAGCCTCTATCAGCTCCCAAATGATCCCTACAATCTTTAATTGAAATTTTTGGGATCGGAATCACGCACCTCACGACCTAGGGTTTGAAAAATTAAAAAAAATCATGCTTGAGAGGAGATTAAGCTATCATATAATGATATTGATGCTTCCTAAATATTCTAACATGCTTCTACATGAATTTCTATACAATTTGAACTCTCAAATGGACAAAAAAATTTGACTTACCCGAATTGCACTCTACTATCAACTTTTCAAATCCAGATTTAATCACTCAATAGCTTGACTAAGATTAGATATAGGTGTTTTGGCTAGAAAATGGGTTAAAATGAGTTATTAAAGTAAAAAAAATAAAGAAAACAGAGAAATAAAATTAAAAAGAAAAACAAAAATTTGGTAACAGGGGTGACTCGGGCGAAAGAAAGAAGATAATGAATAATGGCAGCACTATTCTCTTCTTTTTATCTATTTTTATTATGTTAAATTATAATTTGGTCCCTCAAAAATTTAAAATTCTAATTCGACCCAGAAACTTTTTTAAAAATCTCATTTAGACCCCTCAGATAATAAATATTCATAACATGATATTTTCTCTCATTTCTTATTCCATCTAAGGCCCAAAACTAACTACTTTATTACCTTTATGCCACTCATTGAATTTTATTTTAATCCCACTTGAAAATAAAATTCAATATTCTACTGTATATAATTATATGTATTTCTAAAAAAAAAATCCTAGAAAATTTTGGAACGTAACAGTTAAGATAGTTTATTATTAGTTGCAAAATTCATGGATTGCAGTTATGTTATAACATCAGGATCGGATACATATTATAACATCAGAATACAACTGATGTTACTACAATTTTTGTTTGACAATGCTCAGATAGGAAACTCAAAATCGGTATTCATATATTTTTTTTCTTTGACAGTTTTATCTCTTGTAGTTATCATTAACCTCTCTTATGAAATATTTTATGAGATTATCATTTCATGTTTTAGATTTACTGTCAAATGAATTAATTTTCTAAAAAGATAAATGTGTTTATCTTTGACTTTTATTCTTTTATCTTTTAGGAAATTTATTATGATTATCTTTGAATATTTTTTGGAATATGTAAAGCTAATAAGATTATGTGTAGAAAAAAAATGAATTTGGACAGCTTCTTGACCAAGTTCGAATAAGCAAAATAGAATGATGTGGTTATTGCTAAAAAATGGGACTTATCTATTTTTTAGCTGATATTATTTTTCATTATTTGAGATATTTATCTTTTTATAAATATCTTACTTTTATTCAGCTGACAATGTTATTTTGTTTTATAGGTTTCAAGTTGCATATATTTTGTGTAAATAACAGATTCTATTTTTCTTTATTTTGAGATATTTATCTTTTAATAAATATTTGGTTTTTTTAGCTGATAATTATTTGATTTATAGTTGATTACTCTATGTTTCTTTTACAGATAACTACTACATGTTTTTACTATAAATACAGAACACATTAGTGCAAAATAAGGGGGGGGAAAAAAAGAAAGTTATGTGATTAAATAGTGATATTGAGTGTTTGCTTGTAAATTTTAGAGAGTCTGTTCTCTAAGTTATTTTTCATATGTTTAAGTGAGTGAGTTTAAATAGGTTTGTGCCCACATACTTGTTGGGATGACAAGTAATTAAGTCTTCCAGAGGAAATGGGTTTGCAGCAATTGAAGGGAGTTCAAAGTGCTGTAAATCATTGAAGGCAATGGAAGCTTCTGCAATTCATAAAGTGAATGAGTACTCATCTTGTATCAATTTTAGGAGGGAGTTTTAGATTGAGTAAGACAAGATTAGATTGTACTTTAAAAAGATTCATTAATGAATTGATATTTCAGGACAAGGTCTCATAAATGTAGGGTAAAACCGAACCATGTTAAAAACATACTTGTGTGCTTTTTTAACTTTACTGTTTTTATTTTGTCATGTGTTATAACATATAATATTAAATGTATTGTAACATTCTGTCTCTAAACATGTTATAACACACTTATTTTTCTATATATGTTACAACACTTCCACAAAAATTTGGTAATACACAGTGAATAGGTCATTTCAATCATTAAGCACCTCTTTGCACAAAAGCCAATGGAGTTTTCAGACACATATGCCCAAGATTTGGTTGGCGGTCAAAGCGTTTGTTAATTTTGAAGAGGTTTAAGAATGTAGTTTCTGGACATATATGAGTGAAGGATTGATTTTCTGATATTATCCGTTAACTTATATTTGTACAATCATTCATTTTCCTTTTTATATATTTTTGGATGTGTATGTGTGATTACATGTTTTACTATTGGAATAAACTTTCCTAGGTTACTTATGAACTCTCTGGACATGATTAATGGACAACCTAATTGTTATTCGAGAGTGATACATGGATTATTATAAACCAAATGAAATGTATTATTACCCAACTTCCCATGCAACCCTATAAGTTGCATAATATTAAGATGAAGTATTTAATTCAGGGGTTGTTGGAATTTAAAAATCTAAATATCCAGTCATATCCAATTCAAACATTTAAAGAGTCCGTGAAATTTTGGGTGCGTTTAATCTAAACTTATATTAATTTAATTGAAATCTAAATAAATTCAATTTAGATTTTTTTGAAAATTCTAAACATATTTAGATATATTGAAAAAATCAAGACTTTATCGAAATTGTTTAAGTGATGGTTTGATAGAAATATATATATATATATATATATATATATATATCTCAATCAAACCCTAACAAATTCTAAATTGAATAGAACTCCCTAAGGATGTCCCAAAGAACAAAACATACATCTCAAATAAACTTAAACAAAGAGAACTTCCTTCATATGAGGCAAGTGTCCTCTAGATTGTGACATACTTCAATTTATGAACTATTTGGCAAAACAATGTATAAAGTCTATAAAATGGACAATGTCCCAAACAAATGAACATTCCCTTTATTCAAGACATCATTCGTTTTATTGTCTCTCTACCACAGATATTAAAAAGGAGGAAAATATCAATGATTATTCCCTTTATGAGGGACATGTGTCTGTTCATTTAGGATATTATCCATTTTATGGACTCTCTACTTTTGATACTGAGAACAAGGTAAAAAGTTCATACAGTGGATATTGTCTTGAATAATGGGAACAACAAAAAGTGCAAATTGTCATGAATTTCCATACACTATTTCCCTGTGTTTGAGAACTGTCTCAAATTATTTGCTTTGTTTACGAACTATAGTATGTGATAAATGAAAGATGCTAAAAAAATTCATTTCAAATTTTTGATGATATTTTCAAAACTCAACCATTTTTTTAAGTACCATCTCACACAATTTTCATATTTTTAAAAATCACCAGCATCGATTGCGAAATTCAGCGTTCCTTCCTAATAATATATATCTTTGTACAAAGTTTGAAATTTGACTTAGACACACATATACATAAACAAAATTCAAAAAACATATCATTGACAGACATAATAATCGAATAATATATATATATATGAAATCCTAGTCCATCTTAGAGTTGCTTGCTTTGTCACAAGAAACCCTAGGCAGAGTCCCACAATTGTATTGCGAAACCCAAACAAACAAAAGAGAAAGTAAGATGGAAATCACAATCCTAAAGAAATATTTCATCCACCATTTCCTCTCACGTTGTTGCACCCACCCTAACGAATATGACCCCATCACCAACCACCCCACACGCCATCTCCTCTCCAAACTATAACTCTCTAGAGCATTAGCCACATCTCTCGGCTCCAGCCTCCCACTGGCAATCAATGAGTTTCCGACATGCCGCCCAAGCACCACATGTCTTCTAGGGCAGCGCAGCCACCTTGGCCTAAATCAGGCGTCATGGGGTGCATGGCATCCCCGGCCACCGTGATGTTTCCCTTGCTTAGGTTTCCAAATACAATGTCCCATGAATATCTGAACATCAATGGTGCCCATGTCACTGTTGAAAGATCAGAATGTCTAACAATGTCCAGATATTCTTGAGGGAAGTCCGAGGCGTAGTTTTCAATTACTTGTCTTTGTATTAGTTCCGGATTTCCTGCCATTTCTTCTCCTGCAATGAACATATATATCTAGTTTATCATGCATGCATGAATTTTACTTTATATTAATCAATGTTTACTTTAGCAAGAAATTGGATTTTGTTTCGGATATTTTAGTTTCTAGTTGGTATTTGATGAGAATTTACATTTTCTACAGAGTTTTTTTTAATATCAGCTGAAAAGAGAACAGTGGCTTTGATTATTATATATATAGTTTTGGATTTTATGTTTTAAATATTTTCAACCGTTTTTGTCAAATAAGTTATAAGTTCTTGAAAACACTTTAGATTTATTTTGTGTTGTTTACTTAAACATGAATCAAAGAAAAAGCTAATGAATTCTTTAACAAATTTTATTTTTGGTTTGGTTTTGTATCTAAAACTATTGGGAAGAAAATCCAGATTTTTCTAAAACACACATTCCAGGTTTTTTTTTTTTTTTTTTTGACATTTTAAAATGTGAATTTATTAAAAAAAAAAAAATTATAAAGCACTATAAAATGCAACATGAGGAGAGTACAAATTGATGGAATGATTGTGCAAAGAGAATAAACCTTTGGGTGGAGATTCACAAGTGAAGTACCAATAAACCTCCTTGTTATTAAGAGGAATAAGCCCAGCTCTTTTGCCCACATCTCTCAACTGGGTCACTGCTTGGTCCAGCCCATGGCCTTGAGGAAACACAGCCAGCCCACGAGCAGCCGAACGACCCGAATGAACAGGTACTGCTAGCCCCAACCAACGTGCAACCATCGAGTTGACTCCATCACACCCTATCAAAACCTTTGTTTTGATAATGGTGCCATCTTCCATTTTTAATGTCACAGTATTGGTTGAGCCTGGATCTTGTGCTTGGTCTGTTTCTATTTTGGCTAGCTTGGAAGAGAATTGGGTTGTCTCTTTTGGAAGTTCGTCTGCCAAAGCCTGTAATAATGTTTTCCGGTGTACGGATCTTGGCCCAATTCCTTTCCTATACTTAACAAAAAAAAAAAAAGAGATAATTTGTATAGTTTACTAATTTATATTTTTTTATGAATGATTTTTTTAATTTTCTTTTTTGGGTATCAAACACTGGATTAGACTACTATCAAGACCAATTGAGATAGGGTTCTAAAATACAGTTTAGAATTTTTCTCCTAGAAAATGGGAGAGAACTAATCATACAAATGTGAGAAATTTGCCTACATTGGTGGGCGGTGAGTATAACATGTCATTCTGAGATGAAAGACATGTGAGAAAGGTTTAACCACCAAATTGATCCATTTTCTCTCATTCTTTTATGAGTGATTAGAGAGTTAGTTTTAACTTTTAACACTATAATCAATCGAATGAGTCATACCATTCATATTAATTTTAATTGATTCAAACATAAATAAATTGGGCAAATTTGGCATCTACATGATCTAAATTTATATAGTGCATTATATATTATAATTCGTGTTAAGAAAATTGTATTAAAATTGATACAAACATCATTTTGTAATATGAAAATGTTTATAAATATTTATATGTGAATTCATAAATTAGAAACTTAACTTATAAGAAGTCGATATAATCTTCAAATATTATTAAATATCTATATTTTCGTAATTCATGAAACACAGCTCACATTTTATGGTCATAATTTTATGCTTTCCAAGAATGGAATTGAGCAATTGCTAAATAAGTAAAAGATAGACCATGAAACCATAAAGAGTTAGAATGACTCACTGATCATTTGTTCCACTTAAAGAAAATTCTTTAACAGTCCTAGTACTAGCGTTGATGATATGTCCCCTGATATTAACACAAAAAATGAAATTTAGATAATTAATATTTTACTTCAATAAATTATTGAGCAAGAGAAATATTAATTTAAAAGAGGAAAAAAAAACTATTAAATTGATGTTAATTAACATGATTTTGTACGTTTTGCAAGGAGCATAAAGGGGAGAGAGCTTGTGAAAGACACCAAGGGCATCAAGAGCAAGCCAGGCGTTTGGAAATAGGGTTAGGGCTGCACCAGTGGCTCGTAGACCATCGAATCTCTCTAACACCAAGGCTCGAATCCCTACTCTCTTCAGAGCGACTGCCGTGGCCAACCCTGCTATTGATACGAATGAAGTCATTAAAATATAGCATTCTAAGTAGAAGGATTGAACGGTGTCATTTGTAATCATAAAAAGGGTATAAATGGTATTGTTGTAGGGACTTACTTGAGTTAGATGAATGGGGGTTAAGTGGGATAGTTAGTTAGATTGGTTAGAAGCAGAGATCTAAGAATAAAAGCAGGGGCGTTGTTGTATGAAGCAGCTTTATGAAATAAAATGTTTCTTGATTCTTTCCTATACTTTCTCTGAGTCTATTCTCTGCAGCATTCTCTCTATAAAATCTTCTTCTATTTCATTTCTGGTTTAGTTTGTATCAATTGGTATCAGAGCCAACAACAACAACAACAATTGGTACTAGAGGCTCAGAGACGACAACAACAATTACTAAAGGATTCCATTGACGAAATTAAGAGTTTGATTAGTGGGTTGAGCTTGCAACAAGCTGAGGTTTTAGCCAAGAACCATGTCCAGGAGGAATCCTCAAGGAGAGGAGAAGATGTTAGGGTTGCATGGGGAAGAAATACCAAGCTGGAATTTCCTAAGTTTAGAGGAGAAGAGTTTGATAACTGGCTTCTCAGGGCGGAGTATTTCTTTGAGGTGGATGGAACACCAAAAGAGAATTGGGTCAAAGTTGCGGCTCTTCACCTGGAGGGAAAGGCTATTCAGTGGCACCAAGGTTTCATCAAGATCAAGAAAAGGGTATCAGTGTCATGGGAGGAATATGTGGAGGCACTCAGTTCAAGATTTGGAGTTCATGCTTTTGATGACCCATTGGCTGAATTAAGGAATCTGCGACAGGTACATTCTTTGCAAGATTATTTGGATTCTTTTGATGAAAAGTATCCTAAGGCTGAGATTAGTGAAGACCAAGCCATTAGTTTTTTCTTATCTGGCCTTACTGATGAATTAGAAAATGGTGTGAGAATGTTTAAACCAAAAACATTAGCTGAGGCTTATTCATTGGCTAAACTTCAAGAAGTTACGGTGGCTGCTATAAAGGGACCCTTCAAAACCAGGAACTAGAACCCCAAACCAGCAAAATTCATCCTATACATCACAAAAAAACCTCATTAACACTCAACACCAAACTAGTGATACTCAAACTAACCATAGACCGAGAGTTAATACAGGCATTTTGCCCACACCGAACATTCCTAAACTACCATGGCAACCTACCAAAGGTCCTAGGACCTGACCAACAAGGACTTTGATGAGAAAAGAGCCAAGGGACTATGTTTTTGGTGTAATGAGAAATATGCTCCAGGCCACAAATGTAAAAACAAACAGGCTTTTGTGTTACAATTATGTGTGGACACAGGTGGAGATGAGGAGGATTTAATAGAAATGGTTGATTCTGAAAATGTGGAACATAACTTGATGCAGTTATCATTACATGCTTTGAATGGAAGTACCGATTATAAGACTATGAGGTTAGCAAGAATGCATGGGAAGAAAAGGTTGTATATTTTGATTGATTCAGGAAGTTCTCACAATTTGTTGAGTGAAGAAACTGCTCACAGGTTAGGTTGTAAGTTACAACCGATAGAAGAAATGAAGGTGACAGTGGCAAATGGGCAGGGGTTGGATTGTGTTTCAACTTGTTTGGATTTTGAGTGGAGAATGCAAGGGCAAGATTTTGTTACTGATGTATATACTTTGCAGCTGACTAACTATGACTTGATTTTGGGAGCTCAATGGTTGTTCACCTTAGGAAACATTATGTGGAACTTTAGAGAATTAAAAATGATAATTTTTATGGATGGGAAACTGTATATACTGCAAGGAGAAAAGAATAAAGATTTAGCAGTTATTGATGAAGTTCATCTTACTAAACTGCTAACTCGAACGCCTCAGTTAGCTTCAATCCAATTAGTTATGCAGGTAAACAATGGAAGGTGTGATGAGTTGTATGAGTTACAGACTCATGAAGAAAATTCTCAGTGGAAGGAGTTAACTGATTTATTAGATCAGTATCAAGACGTTTTTAAATAACCAGAAGGGCTGCCTCCTACAAGAACTCATGATCATCAAATTGTTCTTAAAGAAGGATCACAACTAGTCAATGTGAGACCATATAAGCATAGTGGGCTGCAAAAGGATGTGATAGAAAAGATGGTTCAGGAGATGTTAGAAACTGGGATATTGAGAACAAGCACCAACCCCTATGCTAGCCCTGTGATACTGGTCAAGAAAAAAGATGGTAGTTGGCGAATGTGCATAGATTATAGGGCTCTAAACAATCTTACTATTAAAGACAAGTACCCAATTCCGGTTATTGAGGAATTGTTAGATGAATTAGGAGAGGCAAGAGTATTCTCAAAGTTGGACTTGAGGTCGGGTTATTGGCAGATTCAGATGCATCCAAGTTCAATGGATAAGACTGCATTCAAAACACATGATGGACATTATGAATTTTTGGTTATGCCGTTTGGTTTAACCAATGCTCTATCTACATTTCAAAGTCTGATGAATACTTTATTCAGACCATATTTGAGGAGGTTTGTTCTTGTCTTCTTTGATGATATATTAGTCTATAGTAAGAGTGAGGTAGATCATTTACAGCATCTTAGAACAGTTTTAGAAGTCCTAAGAACCAATACTCTTTTTGCTAAGAGGAGTAAATGTTCTTTTGGGTGTATACAAGTGGAGTATTTGGGTCATATTATCACAGCCTCAGGAGTCAAGACTGACCCTAAGAAAGTTGAGGCAGTTAAGAATTGGCCAGTGCCTAAAAATGTTAAGCAATTGAGAGGATTTCTTGAGCTAACAAGTTACTACAGGAGATTTGTGAGGGGATATGGTCAAATTGCTAAACCTTTGACAGAGCTTCTTAGGAAGAATGCTTATCACTGGAATATGGCAGCTCAAGAGGCCTTTGAGCTGCTTAAACAAGCTATGGTAACAGCTCCAGTCCTTGCGTTACCAGATTTCACTCAAGAGTTTATGGTAGAGATAGATGCTTCTGGTTCAGGAATAGGAGCTGTTCTGATGCAGCAAGGTCATCCTATTGCTTTCATTAGCAAGACTTTATCACCAAAGAATCAATTGCTTTCGATTTATGAAAAGGAAATGTTGGCAATTTTGTTTGCCATCAAGAAGTGGGAACCTTACTTAGCCAATCATCATTTTGTTATCAAAACGGATCATTAAAGCTTGAAGTATTTGTTGGAACAAAGAGTTACTACACCTTATCAACAAGCTTGGATAGCAAAGTTGATGCAGTATGATTATGCGATTTGTTATAGAAAAGGGAAAGAAAATGTGGCTGCAGATGCTCTATCAAGACTTGCAAACCCTGAGACCTTTAATTTGACAACAACAGTTTTGCCTTCAGAGTTACTACAAGCAATTAAGGGCACTTGGGAGACAGACATCACATTGAAGAATATTATTGCAGCTAAACAACAAAATCCTAATAGTATTCCCATTATGAATGGCAACGAAATAGATTGACCAGGGGAGGAAAATTAGTAGTGGGAGATGATGTCCATTTGAAAACTAAGTTACTGTCACTATTTCATGACTCAGCTATAGGTGGTCATTCGGGGGTGACAGTGACTGCTAAAAGAGTGGCTTCAATGGTTTATTGGAAAGGATTATGGAAAGATGTCAGAAACTTTATTAGAGATTGTCATACTTGTCAGCAGTATAAACCGGAACATGTTGCAACACCTGGTCTCTTGCAACCTTTACCTGTACTAGAAGGAATATTTGAAGATATCACCATGGATTTCATTGAAGGTCTTCCACGATCTAAGGGTAAAAATACTATATTGGTCGTAGTTGATAGGCTAACCAAATATGCACATTTTATGGGATTGTCCCACCCATTTTTAGTGCACACAGTAGCTCAATTGTTTCTTGATCACGTTTACAAGCTTCATGGCATGCCACAGTCCATAACTAGTGACGGGGGAGCTATTTTTATTAGCAGATTTTGGAAAGAATTTTTTCAATTGCAAGGAGTAGGGTTGCAACTTTATATTGCCTATCATCCACAAACAGATGGACAGACTGAGGTAGTAAATCGAAGTTTGGAAACCTATCTACGTTGTATGGCGGGTGAAATGCCACACACCTGGTTTCAATGGTTATCATTAGCTGAATACTGGTATAATACTTCTTACCATTCCAGTATTCAAATGACTCCCTTTGAAGCCTTATATGGTTATCCTCCTCCATTACATGTGTCTTACTTTCCAAGTGATTCTAAAGTGGAGGCTGTGGATACTTATCTTCGAGATAGAGAAAGTACTATCAAGATGCTTCAACATCACTTGACAAGAGCTCAAACTAGGATGAAGTATATGGCTGATAAACACAAGATTGACAGAAAGTTCCAAATTGGTGACTGGGTATATGTTAAGCTTCAGTCCTACAAACAGATTACCATGCAGTAGGGTCATCAGAAATTTCAACCAAAATATTTTGGTCCATTTCAGGTTGAGGATACCATTGGACCAGTAGCTTACAAATTGAAACTTCCTTCTGGTTCACAAATCCATGATGTCTTTCATGTGTCCCTTTTGAAGACAGTACATGCTGCAGTTCACGCTTCATCAATTCTCCCACTTGTGCTAGATTTTTCAATTTCTCCTCGGGCTATTTTAGATCGTAGAATGGTGAAAAGGAAGAACAGGCCGGTTACTCAATTTCTGGTACATTGTCAAGGACAATCTCTAGCTGAAGCCACTTAGGAGTATGCTTATGACTTCCAGCGTAGGTTTCCTAATTTCTTCCTTGGGGACAAGGAATTCAAAGGGGAGGCTATTGATACGAATGAAGTCATTGAAATATAGCATTCTAAGTAGAAGGATTGAACGGTGTCGTTTTGGTAATCATAAAAAGGGTATAAATGGTATTGTTGTAGGGACTTACTTGAGTTAGATGAATGGGAGTTAAGTGGGATAGTTAGTTAGATTGGTTAGAAGTAGAGATCTGAGAATAAAAGCAGGGGCGTTGTTGTATGAAGCAGCTTTATGAAATAAAATGTTTCTTGATTCTTTCCTATACTTTCTCTGAGTCTATTCTCTACAGTATTCTCTCTATAAAATTTTCTCCTATTTCATTTCTGGTTTAGTTTGTATCAGCTATTCCTGCACCTACTATTACCACATCCTCCTCCACTATTTTCATATCTCTCTCTATCGCTTTAATTGGCTTCCCAACTAAATTTGTTCATCGTCTTCACTCATAAATTTGTTGGCACTACAAAACAAAAGGGCAGGTGATACTTCTAAGGCATGACAACTTCAATCTTTAATTAAAAATCAATATTTTGTTAATTAATTAAGAATAATTGTTTCGTTTCTACCAATGTTTATGTGATCTCTTGGTCCGCCACTTATTGCAGGGTTATAACATCGATGATGTTACTCCATATTGTCATTACGTTAAACCAATAAAGGACAAAGAAGAAAATCGTTTATTCTTTGTACTGATTATGAGTTTTAGTGAGATTTTAATTAAAAGGAACTTTTAAATTTTCATAGCCCTAAGAACTTTATGATTTCGTGTGACTAACAAGACTCAGTAATATATATATATAATTATAATTTTACAAGAATTTTAAATCAATAAATATGACTAGATTTACTATTATCACTTGAAAATGTTAATTGTGATTTGTCAATAAATGCTTTACCAAAGTGGCTAGCAACACAACCCAAGTTCTTTTGTAACTTGAGTTCGACATCCAGCTATGTATAGCCACAATATGCCTGCATTTTCACATTTTTTGTGAGTCGTTCCCCATCTCAATCCTTGTGTGGACGGTTCTTCTATCTTCATATAGATTGATCCTGAAAGTATGAGAGTTAATTTTCGGACCGTTTTATCAATATCTCATATCTCTTGGTCCCAATAATTCTCTAGATCAACTGTAGTAAAAAAAAAAAAAAATTGATTGTGATGTTCAAATGGAAGTGCATGAATATAAAATATTTATTAAGAAAGAAATTGATTCTAAACAAGGTGATAAAGTATATATGAATGATATGTATTTCACTGTATTTATAATCTACAATATGAAACTTAAGTTGATTGTGATTTTTAGACGAAAACGCTCGAATATATACTATTTATCAAAATAGAAATTGATTCCAAAGGAGGTGACAAAGTATATACAAAGTATAAATAAATTATATGTTTTTACTGTATTTATAATAGTCAATATGAAATTTATTTATAGATTAATAGGTATATTACAAAAATGAAAAATAAAAAATATATATATTATAAAAATAATACGACGAATATATTATAACAATGGTACCACGATTATGGAAATAATTGTCAATGTAATTAATGTGAATGATGATAAGAGAGAAAGATAAATAAAATAAAAATAAAATCCGACAAGACCCATTGATGCAAGCACATTCTGGCATGACATGACTCTGGTCCTAAATTTCATAAATACCTCAAAAGACAAAAGAAAAAATAATTATAATAAAAGAAAAAACAATTCAAAAAACCTAAAATTGATGGAGGTGATTGATCAGTTGCGTACAACAGGACCACTGGGCCACACACATGGGCTCACATCGTGAAAATTATGCAAGTGTGCACTTTCTTGTCTTCCATTTAGGGGCCGGCCTTTTTGAGTTCAAACAAAAGTCTTATCCGCCAATTTTGTTTGCTACCCAATATTGGGAAAATTTTAATTATATTTTAAAAAATCTTTACTTTTTTAATCATAAATTGATTTATTGGTCCATCGTTTCTAAAATTTTAAAAAATTCATCAGTGTTAAACAATTAAACTTAACATAAATGATAGATTGATAATTTTACCATTAAATATTTATATAAAATATTAAATAGCTATTTTTATTCTTTAAAAGAATTACAAGTACAGTAATGCATGAAATGAGTTTATTTAAATGTCTTTCATTATCTTCCAATAAAAATATTATATGTGTTACATTAACAATTTACATCCAATCAAAATCAAACACATATCACTAATTTACAAATTAAAGTATAAAATTAATAAAAATTAACTAATATTTTAAAAAATTAAAAAAAATCACTCTCTTCTCCATCTTCATCTTCAGCCTCTCTTTTCCATCAATTTTCATCTCCAATCAACCACATAATCAACATAAATTTATCATCTATATGATATCAAAAAATACTTCAATCGAAATATATAAGAAAACAGTAAAATCGTATCATCAAAGAAACATATTTCTTTTCTTTCACAGAAGGAAAAGAAAAAAAAAACATATTTCTTTATCATTATCAACAACGTCAGTGCCTATCAACATCACCCCTAAAAAAACAAGAAATACAAAATAAGAAAAACCAAAAATAAAAAAATAAAAAATAAAAATTGAAGCAGCAGAGCTGCTCCACCGACCGAAACTTTTCTCAAAAGATCGATCAACAAAGCGACGGCATAATCAGCGACATCGTCGGAGATGGCGTTGCCGACACTGGTGACAAGAATGCCACGTCAGCGACACTCTTGGAAGACAACATGGTTAGTGACGGCGCTGGAGCAGACGACGATTTGCAAAGCAGGGAAGAGGGAGAAGCGACAGAGGTGTGGCCCACGGAGATGAGAGCTCGTATGGAGGTGGCGTGATTGCAGACGGTGTATTAGGACAACAGGAAGTTGCTCTTATTCTCCATCACCGATGGAACGACGATGAAGTTTATTGCAGCTCCATCAGCGATGGAGTAGATGCTCCGTCGCTGATGACTCCATCGTCAATCCATCTAAGATGGATCTCCATTTGAGATGGAATTTATTTATATTTACTTTTTGTTATTTATATTTTGTTGATTTTGCCGATTTTTTAATATGTTTAAACATTTTTATTTAATAATTATATATTTTAATTTCTCAATTTTTTTTGGTGTCAACATGTGACATATAGGTATAAAGATAAATATACCTATCACATTTAGGTTTGACTAACAGATGATTGATATTAGAGAATAAAACGATCAGTTTCAAGATAATTTAGAGATGAAATTAATTTTTTTTTTTTTTTTTAAAGTTAGAATTATAAATTTATAATATAATTTTAATTTTTGAAAAGAAAAGAATGTTTATTAAAAAAAATGATTAGATTTTAGAATGATATTTAAAAATTGTTTTTGAATACAATCCAATTGGTTTTAGTCGAAGAATATTTTGAGTCTATTTGTAATGATATGATATTAGTGAAATCAATTATGCACATCCGTCTCATCTAAAATTTTTATTTTTCACTTTTAGTGGGATGCTATCAAACTAAATGGGATAAATGTTAATGATTATCCAAATACATGTTCATATTGTTAGCTTCTGAGTTGAATTGTGAAGCCTGAAAGAATTTGAATTCCTGAAGAATTCGGATTCAAAAACATATCAAACTTTATCTGTCTCGAAAGTATATCAAACGAAGTCCGTTTTAAGCAAATAAGATATCGTTGGAAAGCTTATTTCAATACGAATCAATCGCCACAAAAATCGCGGCCAAAACATGTCTCACGCGCCATCACGCGCCCCAACAACGTCCGGTGGTCAGTTTTATACGGATTCTTCTTTCTTTGAGGTTTTTGAGTCCGAATCAGTTGTGGGTTGTTCCTATCCTATAAATACACATGTTGAACATCTTATAGGTGTGATTATATGATGTATTAAGGGTCTCTAAGGGTTTAGACTTAGATTGACAAGTTTAGGAAGGTGTGAGAGATTTGTGAGGGAGAAATTCGTGATTGAGAGTAAGAGAGACAAAAGTGTGAGTCTGTAATCATCAATTTAATAGTGGAAGAAGTGCTAGTGCACTCCGTGGACGTAGGGAATTTCCTGAACCATGTAAAATTCTTGTGTCTCTTTTATTTATTTGTTTGGTGTGTGCTTGATTGTGTTTTACGACTTTCTTCTTCTTCTTTCTTTCTGGGTTTAGTTCCCAACAACTGGTATCAGAGCCTGGTTCGTTAGTAGTTGGTTTTGTCGTTTGAGTGGAAGAATATGGGTTCAGAGAAAGACCATTACAAGGTTGAAAAGTTTGATGGGACGAACTTTAGTTTCTGAAAGATGCAGATGGAGGATTACCTATACCAGAAAGACTTGTACTTGCCGCTCAAAGAAAAGCCAGCAGACATGAAAGATGAAGATTGGAAAGTTTTAGATCGTAAAGCTCTAGGTGCGATTCGATTGAGTCTATCGAGATCAGTAGCCTTTAATGTGAATAATCAAGACACGACAGCGTCTCTCATGAAAGCCTTATCAAATCTCTATGAACAACCTTCTGCGGCAAATAAGGTACATCTGATAAAGAAACTCTTTTATCTCCGAATGTCAGAAAACAAAAACTTCAAAGAACACCTGAATGCATTTAATGAGATTACGGATCAACTAACGTCCGTAAAGATCGAGTTTGATGATGAAGTACAAGCCCTACTCATCCTCGGTCAGTTGCTTGAAAGTTGGAAGGGGACCATCCAATCAATCAGTGGTGCGTTTGGGAAAGAAAAATTGAAGTTTTCAGAAGTTGTGGATATGATCATGACTGAAGAGATTCGTAGGCGTGAAGATGGGTTTTTTAATTCAAATTCAGCCTTGAATATGGAGAGTAGAGGAAGAAGCAATACTAGAGGTGGGCAATGTGGTAGATCCAAGTCAAGGCGTGGTAGGTCTAAATCAAGGAGCCGTCAGAACAATTCACATGGTGGTAAGAAAGACATCGAGTGTTGGAATTGTCATAAGATGGGGCATTACCGGTCAGAGTGTAAAGATCCAAAGAAAGAAAGTGATGGTCAGACTAGTGCAAACTATGTTTCGGAAGGCTCGGATGATGCTTTAATTTGCTCTTTAGAAAGCAATACTGAATCATAGATATTAGACTCAGGAGCGTCGTTTCATGCTACCTCTAAGAAGGAATTCTTTAAAGAATATGTTGCAAGCAACTTGGGTAAGGTTTATCTTGATAATGATAAGGCATGCGACATCGTAGGTGAAGGAAAGGTGGAGATTAACCTAAATGGATCTATTTGGAAACTGGATAATGTAAGGCATGTACCTAGTTTGAAGAAAAATTTGATTTCAATTGGGCAGTTGATAACACAAGGTTATGTGACAACTTTTTCAGAAGATGCCTGGAAGATTTCGAAAGGAGCTATGACTATTGCTAGAGGAAAGAAGATTGGAACTCTCTATACAACCACAGATGGACGTAGTTTATTTGCTGCAGCTGAAAGTAGAGATGATCCAAACCTATGACATCAGAGACTTGGGCATATGAGTGCTAAGGGATTACGAGTCATGCATTCTAATGGCAAGTTGTCAGATTTGAAATCGATTGACCTAGACATGTATGAAAGTTGTGTTTTCGGAAAGCAGAAAAGGGTGAGCTTTAAGAAAGCTGGGAGAACTCCAAAGACAATGAAATTAGAGTTAGTGCACACAGATGTTTGAGGACCTGCACCAGTTTCCTCAGTTGGTGGAAAATATTATTTTGTCACTTTCATAAATGATCACTCAAGGAAGGTTTGGGTTTATTTTCTGAGGCAGAAATCTGAGGTGTTTAAAGCTTTCAAGAAATAGAAGGCTATGGTTGAGAATGAAACCGGTTTGAAGATCAAGAAGTTGCGATCCGATAATGGTGGTGAGTATGAAGATTCTGAGTTCAAAAAGTTCTGCTTCGAGAGTGGGATTCGTCTCGAGAGGATCGTGCCTAGTACTCCACAGCAGAATGGTGTTGCAGAACGTATGAACCGAACATTGACTGAGAGAGCTAGAAGCATGAGGCTATATGCTGGTTTGCTGAAGCAGTTCTGGGCAGAAGCAGTCAATACAGCAGCTTATTTGATCAATCGTGGTCCATCAACACCCTTAGATTTCAAACTACCAAAAGAAGTTTGGAGTGGTCAGGAGGTAAAACTTTCTCATATTAGAGTTTTTGGTTGTCTAGCATATGTCCATGTTAGTGATAATGCTAGAAACAAACTTGACCCAAAATCTATTAAATGTACTTTTATTGGTTATGGGGATGATAAATTTGGGTATAAGTTTTGGAATGAAAATAGTACGAGGATGATTAGGAGTAGGGATGTTATCTTCAATGAGAAAGTTATGTATAAAAATAGGAAATCTATAGAGTCTTCTAGTGGGGGGTTTTCTGAACCTGACTATTTTAATCATGATGATGTGCCTGTTTGGAAGAATCCTAAGTTAGGTAAGGAGTTAGAAGCCAAGGAGACCACAGAAAAAGAACCAGTCACTACTTCAACTTCGACGCCTGAAGGTGTAGACTCAAAACCAGTAGAAAAGGGTATTGCAGATTTATACCCTGATGAGTTAGAGGATCCAGCGAATGCACTGAAAAGGTCCAAGCGACGTCAAATACCAAACAAGAAGTATGATTTGAACTATCTGTTACTGACTGATACTGGGGAGCCTGAATGCTATGTTGAGGCATGTCAAGTAGATGATTCTAGCAAGTAGGAGCTAGCGATGAAGGATGAGATGAAGTCTTTGAATTTGAACCATACATGGGAGTTGACAAAGTTACCAGAGGGTAAGAAGGCACTCCAAAATAAATGGGTCTTCAGAATTAAGTAAGAACATGATGGCTCTAAAAGGTATAAAGCTAGATTGGTGGTCAAGGGTTTTCAACAAAAAGAAGGCATTGACTACACAAAGATATTTTCCCCTGTTATGAAGTTGAGCACAATTCGGTCAGTTTTGAGCATTATGGCGGCAGAAGATTTATATCTGGAACAACTAGATGTAAAGACCGCTTTTCTACATGGTGATCTCGAGAAGGAGATATACATGATGCAACCAGAAGGTTTTATGGAAAAAAGAAAAGAAAATCTGGTGTGTAAGTTGACTAAGAGCTTGTATGGCCTCAAGCAAGCTCCACGTCAATGGTACAAAAAATTTGATGGTTTTATGCAAAAGAATGGATACATGAGATGTAATGTTGACCATTGTTGTTACTTCAAGAAGGTTGGTGCCAGTTACATTATTTTATTACTTTATGTTGATGACATGTTGGTAGCTGGTGCAGATTTGGAAGAAATAAACAAATTGAAGAAACAACTGTCTAGTGAATTTGAGATGATGGATTTAGGGGCAGCAAAGCAGATTCTTGGAATGAGAATTAACAGAGATAAGAAGAGAGGTACATTGCAATTGTCTCAAGCAGAGTACATTCGTAAGGTTCTTCAACGTTTTAGCATGAGTGATGCTAAACCAGTCAAAGTTCCTCTAGCCAGTCACTTTAGACTTTCCAAGGATCAGTATCCACTGACAGATGAAGAAAGGGCATACATAGATAAAGTTCCATATGCATCTGCAATTGGAAGTTTGATGTATGCTTTGGTTTGCACGAGGCCAGATATTGCTCATGCAGTGGGAGCAGTTAGTAGATTTATGTATAATCCAGGCAAGCAGCATTGGGAGACAGTTAAATGGATTTTGAGGTATCTACGAGGTACAACAAAAAAATGTTTATACTTTAAAAAGAGTGATTTAAAGCTACAAGGATATGTTGATGCTGACTTTGCTGGAGAGGTAGATCATAGGAAGAGCACTACAGGGTACGTTTTTACTTTGGGTGCGACAGCCATTAGTTGGGTTTCCCAACTACAGAGGATTGTGACTTTGTCTACGACTAAGGCAGAGTATGTAGCTGTTACAGAAGCAAGCAAAGAACTGATTTGGTTACAAGGTCTGTTAGCAGAATTGGGGTTCAAACAAGTGTTGAATGTGTTGCACAGTGACAGTCAGAGTGCGATACACTTAGCCAAGAATTCGGCATTTCATTAAAGGACCAAGCATATAGATCTACGATATCATTTCATCCGTACTTTATTGGATGAAGAAGTGTTGACACTTGTAAAGATTCTCGGAAGTAAAAATCCAGCTGACATGTTGACCAAGCCAGTGACTATCGAGAAACTGGAGCTGTGTTCAGCTTCAGTTGGTCTTCATGGTTGAAGCAAAGGAAGTTGAGTGCACCGTTTTCACTATTCAGAAGAATTGATGATTGCATGTGTTTCAGTCTTCAAGTGGGAGATTATTAGCTTCTGAGTTGAATTGTGAAGCCTGAAAGAATTTGAATTCCTGAAGAATTCGGATTCAAAAACATATCAAACTTTATCTGTCTCGAAAGTATATCAAACGAAGTCCGTTTTAAGCAAATAACATATCGTTGGAAAGCTTATTTCGATACGAATCAAATGCCACAAAAATAGCGGCCAAAAAATGTCTCACGCGTCCTCACGCGCCCCAACAACGTCTGGTGGTCAGTTTTACACGGATTCTTCTTTCTTTGAGGTTTTTGAGTCCGAATCAGTTGTGGGTTGTTCCTATCCTATAAATACACATGTTGAACATCTTATAGGTGTGATTATATGATGTATTAAGGGTCTCTAAGGGTTTAGACTTAGATTGACAAGTTGAGGAAGGTGTGAGAGATTTGTGAGGGAGAAATTCGTGATTGAGAGTAAGAGAGACAAAAGTGTGAGTTTGTAATCATCAATTTGATAGTGGAAGAATTTCCTGAATCACGTAAAATTCTTGTGTCTCTTTTATTTATTTGTTTGGTGTGTGCTTGATTGTGTTTTACGACTTTCTTCTTTTTCTTTCTTTCTGGGTTTAGTTCCCAACACATATTACCTTGCTGGAATCAATAACCTTATTGGAATAAAATATAATCGTTGGATTCTAAATTTCCAATCTAATGATCCATAAAATCAAAGATTTAGAAAATTGAAAAACAAACTAAAAATGAAAGTAAATAATAAGTATTATAACTATTCATTCACTTTTACCCTTTGAAATTGTACCGATACTCTCCAAACAAAATGGCAAACCAATCTACATGTATTGAATGCATACAGAACACTAGGTTCGGTTATTGAGTTATTAATTGCCTTGAAAACTAATTTTTTTTTTTAAAAAAAAAAAACAAAACAAAATATTTTCATATATATTAATGGGTCATGGTACTATATAGTTTCTGTATGGTTACATACAAAATTAATATTCATTAGATTCTAATCCAAGAATCCAAATAATCAAAAGTTAAAATGAAAATGTAAAAATAATAATAATAATAATAATAAAACTAACCCACATTCATATGTACCACTATAATTGAACAGGATTAGTACAGTAACATCATTTTGTATTAATATGTTATTTCAAGACATCGAAAAGGCCCACGATTATAAAATAATTGTCTCGTTTCAATACTTTCTAATATTTTATTAAACTTTAAGCAGATATAAAATACCACCGTGTAATATGATAGGAAGATAGAGGATTATCATTTAGTCCAACAATGACTCAAGTTAGATTAACGAGAGTTTTTATAATTAGATATATCGATTTTTTATTTTTAAAAAAAATCAATCAATCAAATATATCCATTATATTCTCTCTTATAAAATAATTTTTTTTCTATTTAATTTAAATACAATAGATAAATTTAATTGATTGATTTCTATTTTTTAAAATCGGATATACATGAATATAAAAACATTATATATAAAGTATTTTATAGTACATTTGGACATTAATAGACATGATGAGTGATTACATTTTATTATATTTGCTTATGTATTATTATAAGTGATTATAATTAAATGAATTAGATCATATTTTTATATTTAATTGTCATCAACTATATTTTGTTATAATTAAATATAATAAAATAAAATAAATAATTTTAAAATATAACCAATTTAAATATATTGATATTCAAACGTGTCGTAGACGGCCGCTCTATACATAAGGGTGTGTGTGAGAGTGACTTCATAACAAAATCGTTTTCTAACATGAATATCCATATCAAACTCTGTGAAGAGATTGTCATAAAGGGATTTTGATCATGACCACATAGCATGTGAAACATCCGCTCACACATCACGGGACCCAAAAACAAAATATTTTATTTACATCAATGAATTATCCACAGCAGGATTTTTCCACAAAAATAAAATGCAGACCTCCTATCACAATTGTTTTTTTTTCAAACCATTTTTTATCTATTATAATTAATTTGAAGTTTAGGAAAGGAGAAACCACACAAACCCACAACTTCAAATTGCAGAGGTAGAGTTTGTAATTATATCAAATTCATCTCATCAATCAACAAATAGATTTTTTTTAAAATTAATTATATAGTGATTATTTTTTTTTAAATTATATTATACAATTCATGAAGTGATATTATTATATCAGTTAAATCGTATCATTCATCTTGTACGGCATCAAATCTTAACCCAATACTTGCCAAGAATAATTGTATTAGACCATTCCTTGGCACATCGTAATTATAATGAATCTTTGGTTAATCAAACTAAATATCATCTAACATGATTAATTATTTATTAGTATTCATTAAAGATATCCATAACCATGATACATTATATTAGAGCAAAAAATAATTTCCTCTTTGAACTGATTATTAGTAATTAACATCAGAACATTAAATTAGAACAAAAAATAATTTCCTCTTTGAACTGATTATTAGTAATTAACATCAGAACATTAAATGTGATCAATAAAGTAAACCCACGGAGAAGATAAAATACAAAACAAACTAATGTTTAAGTTGGTTGCATATGCTAGGTCGTGACATGCATCATTAACTAATATAAAAATTTTTGGTAGAGTTAGCATGCAATATTAATCACTAGCACATATATTTACTTGACATCCCACGCCATATGAATCCACGTATTATTTTATACATAAGCACACTACACCTATACCACAAGACAAAAGAAGAATTGCACCTATCACAACAAAGTTTTTCTTTTTATCTTCTTTTTTTTTAATCTTTTTTAGGTTATCTAGCATTTGATCACACTACTATTGAGATAAACTGAGATAAAATTTTAAAACACGTTCCAAAATTTTTCTCCTAGAAGACGAAAGTATACTACTCACATAAAGGTGAGAAAATTACTCACACAAATAATAGAAGATGAGTAGAACCTACCACTTTGAGATGAAAGACCGGTGGGAAACATTTAACCACGCGTCAAGCCAATCCATTTTTCTCCACCAAAATTTTTCTTTAAGTTAACAATTCTCCATCTCTCATTCATTCATATATGTCTCAATGTGGTTTACAAATTATATATTCTCCAAAAAGAATGCAATTGAGATGCTATCCACATTCCCACTTGTGAACAAGAGTGGAGGCACTTGTTCTCACCACGTGCCAGCAATTACATCTCTACCCAAAAAAGTTTGAACAAAAATGGTCACGACCATAACTGTATATATTCTTTTACATCATCAAGACCTCATACCCTTCGTCAATATATATATTGAAATTCATTTGAACTGATACAAACTTTAGGCAAAAGCACACTCATGATCATTAAAACTACAGGAATCTAGTATCCATCTCCAAACGTTAAGTCATGTCTCGATGTCTTATCTAGTTACAAGATTAGTGGACTAACGTTACCTAATCATGTGTGCTCACATGATCATCATTTAATAGAAACTTGAACCAACTCCATATAGACATACTTTGATTTTATAATGTCAACAACGTTTTATATAAAATAAAGCTATCATGCATGCAACTTTTAATAAAAAAGTGGTTTGCTGCACATGGCTTTTACCACTGCTTCGACGGTATCGATTACCTATTAATTACATATTTATGTATATTTATTTGTAATTTAAGTGTTTATTACATTTTTATTCTTACATTTATAATAGAATTCATCGAGTTTTATCCTCCGTACTTATCAATACAAGTGAAAAATTTTCTGTTATTATGAAAGTATATTTATAGATTGTATATAATATTTAATTTCGGTAAGCAACAAACCAATAATCATTGATGTTAATAAATTTTAGATTATTTTTATAATTATTAAAAAAATTATGCATATACAATACTCCCCTCACATAGATCTCTGGGTTCGCCACTACATATTATAAAAAAAAAGTGTTCAACCAATCAAACTATTCAACAATTAACATAAAAGCACAACTGTTAGAAGAACATTATATGAAATAAAAATAGTTAAAATATATAACTAATATACAATATGTAGTTTTACTCCTTACAAAATTGTAAACAAAATTTCTTATAATAATATTCTTAATACAAGTATAAAAATAAAAGCATACTAATTGTGAGTTAATTGTGCATTAGCTCTATTTTTCTTAATGAAAGAAGTTCAAATATCGTATTACTAAAAAAATAAATAAAAACTTAATTTGGAGATATGTCTTCTCTATGATGATAATTGTTATTCGGATTGCAAATAAATATATGTAATCAAACTACATATTTTTATTATTAAAGTTACTAATCAAGCTGTATTTTTAGTATTTTTTCTAATAAATGTAAGTGATTTACAATAAAGTAAAGTAAAATAAAAATAAAATATAAAAATAATTATAATTCATATGATTATTTTTATTTATGAATTTTATCATATAAAATAATTTATTTAAAAAAATAAATCGCACAAATAATCGTGAGTAAACTCAGACTTGTTAAGGCTAAATAATCCAATATATTTTATTATCTAATTTGTATAAGCATGATATAGTTTACAATAAAAAATAAAATTAAAATGAGTATAATGATTTATAAAGTCTAAATATTTCAAATTTGAAGATCGGTTTCTAATAATAAGGGAAAAAAAAAAAGAGAGGAAAAAAAAAAGAAATAAAACAACTATAATGAGTGAATAGAAAAATTAAAAAAAAAAAAAAAAAAAAAAACACATTAATGAGGCATAAGGGTGTTGAACCCGGTTCATCCAAAAAAGAGAAGACTACCACAACCATCAAAGCTGCTATACAGTTGTGCTTTATTTTTGTAATTTATTTATATAATATATGAATGATTAAAAAAGAGAAAAAACAAAATTTTATACACATTGATAAAATTTGAACCAGTGACATAATAAAGAAAGACTAACAAGACACCAACCATCAACACCAATCTTCATATGTAAAATCTTATGGCATTGAAATTATTTAATTTATTTATAAAAATTTCAAGGGCCCGCCCCCCCCCCCTCCCCGTCCCCGGTCCAACGATGGGTCCGCCTATTATATCTGAACTTAATCTTCCTCGTCGGTACTCAAAAAGATAAAAAATGTTGAAAGTTTCTGGTCTAATCTTCATTAATAGAATACGCCTGTTACGAGAATACGCCTGTCTCTATTCTTGTGTTTATTTATTATTATTTTATAAAATCGAAGCGTCATATTTCTTTCAAACGATATATAAATTATAATACAACATTAACGTAAAAGTAAAGATGAATGACAAAACGGGTTCTTTTATATAATATCTTAAAAACATTGAATTAGTTTTTAGGGAAAAATCTAAAAAACCCTCTGAAAACAAAAATAACCTTAGTTTACCTTAACTTTTAAAAATATTAGTAAAAAAACCCCCTACCGTCGTCCAAAAGTGGTTTTCGTTTAAATTTTAGTGGTTTTGTGACAAAAAAATCAAAAGACCAAAATATCTTTACCTTTCATTTCAAAAAGATTAACAAATTTAAAATTTAAATTTAAAAATAATTGAAATGGGAAAAAATTAATTAAATATTTGATTAAAAATTAATTAATAAATAATAATTATAAAAATTATAAAAATGAGTGGAATCTCCACCATCAATATTTATTTTTAATTTAAAAAATATGAAAAAATTAAATAAAAAAAGTTCGATCAGTTGAAAACACATAACAACACCAACATTCATTAATCAAAAGCTATCAACACAATCAAGATCAAAACCAAAACCATTAACATTGCTAACAATCACTGGTTTTCGAAGCACAAATTTACAAAAAAATATACCCAAATTTACAAAACCCAAAAAAAATTAACAAAAAAATATACCCAAAACTTGGTTGAGTCACTATCAATTTTTCACACACAGAATCAAACACAAACCCTTTCTATCGCCAGAATCAAAGACAGAAATATTCTACACAAAAAATCAAACACACACAGAAATCTTCCAGAAATCAACCCAACCCAATAACCCAGCAATCAACCACCCAGAAACTTAAAAATTAGAGCAAACTCTTCTTCAACAAATAGAAAAAAAAAAAAAAACAAAAAAACAAAACATTGAAAAAAAAATTGACCAAATCTTTAACAACAGACTTTCTTTTACTTCCATCGCCGACTGGTCTGCATTAGTCCCTCACTGGCTTCCTCCTTCGATCGATCTCCTCTTCTTCCGTTTCCATGTCGCACTGGTCTGCACTAGTCCATCACCAACTGCTCACTGGTGACAGAGAAAAAGAACCGACTGAGATGGCGACAGAGAAAAAGAGACGGCTTCCTCCTCCGATCGATCTCCTCTTCTTCCGCTTCCATGTCACACTGGTTCGGCTGAGATGGAGTGACTACTTCCATCGTCGATTGGTCCGCACTAGTCCCTCACCGGCTTCCTCCTCCGATCGATCTCCTCTTCTTCCGCTTCCATGTCGCACTGGTTCGGCTGAGATGAAGTGACTACTTCCATCGTCGACTGGTCCGCACTAGTCCCTCATCGGCTTCCTCCTCCGATCGATCTCCCCTTCTTCCGCTTCCATGTCGCACTGGTCCATCACTGACTGCTCACCGGCGACAGAGAAATAGAACCGACTGAGATGCAGTGACAGAGAGAGAGAAAGAGAGACGACAAGTGACAGAGGGAAAAAGAGAGGGTGAGGGAAAAAGAGAAGGTGAGTGACCTGGAGAGAGAATGAGATAAAGTTTTTTTTTTTCCTTTCTTTTAATTGTTTTAATTATTTTGTCCCATTGACCATTTTACCCTCAGAATTAACAGAATCGTCACTTTTTTCATTGTTTTACTATTTCAATTGACGGTCGGATCATTTTGGATCATTTTAGTTAATATTTTCAAAATCAGTGGTGGTTTGATATTATTTTCGATTTCAGGAGGTAAATTGATAATAACCCTTAGTTTGTATCTATTTGATAAACGGAACTTACCCTATTAAAACGTGAGGTCGTGTTAATATTTAACTTTATTTTTGGAACTATCATATTTTAAGCGATGTGGAAAGAAAACAAGAATTTACTAATTTCATCTCCTGCTATGATGTGTACCCAAAGATTGAAATAAATAAAAACACACATTTATGTTTCCCAAACATAGAGTACATAATGATTAAAAAAATAGTAATGCTAAACTTCCAAAATTTTGTGACAAAATTCATGTTCAAATGATATGATATATGAATTGTTAATATTCTATTAATTTTTACATCATCTTATGATTTATAAAATGTTGATAACTCATATGACAAATAATTTGAAATGGAACTGTGCAAAAAAATTGGGTAACATAACTCTTAAAAAAAGAGTAATGCTAAATTTTCAAAATTTTTTACCTAAATTCATGTCAAAATAACGTGGTATGAGAGTGTTAATCTCTCATTAATTTTCATATCACATTATGATTTGTTAGATATTGACAACTCGCATGACACATCATTTAGGTATGAAATTAGATAAAATATTTAGAAAATCTAGCATTACTTGGCTTCCTAATTTTGTACCTAAATTTATACTCAAATGATATGGTATGTAAATTATGAACATCTTATTAATTTTCATATAATCTCATGATTTTTAAGATATTGATGAAAAATAATATTGAGTTAGGTAAAAACATTCTTATATTTGATTGATGTGAACTACAATACATATTCAGATTGGTAGTAGATTTGTTAAGGAAACAAATTTGTACAAAGAAAGAAATCAAATTGATTGCCAAAAAGAAGGAATTGGTGGTCAAAAGAAGCTAACATTAAAAACTATATATGGATAATGAAATGAGAAATCTCTAGAATCAAGCAAGTAAATCAACATGTAGAATCCCTTGAAGTAAGCAACGAAAATATTCCAAATTTAACAGCGTCCCTCAAGTTAATGGGGCAGCACGCATCGTAGCTTGTATTTTAGTTGGTTATTTTCATTGTGGTTGCCTCCCTCAAACATGATGAGTGTGCACAAGAGAGACTGATTTGTTGAAGAAAGTGGTGAAATTGAACATGTCTTAGGCCCCTTGGTGAAGACATTGGCTAATTGCTCATGAGATGGGACATACTTGAGAACCAAAAATTTAGCTCGTACCTTTTTACGAATAAAATGACAATCGATATGTTATGCCCTTTTCGTGGAAAATTGGATTATTAACAATATGGATTGCTGACTTGTTGTCAAAAAACATCTTGGTGGGCTTAGGGACATGAACAGATAAATCTCGAAGCATGTTGACCAAGCAAACGAATTCTTTGGTGGTATGAGACATTGCTCGAAATTTAGCTTCTGCAAATGAAAGGACGACAATTTATCATTTCTTTGATCTCCAAGTTAAAGGTGTCGTCCTTAGAAAAGTAATGAAGCCAATGATTGAATGTCGAGAAGTGAGGCATGTGGCCTAGTCTGAATCATAATAGGCATAGAGTTGAATGGTGTTATTGCTAGGAAAGGATATGCTGGTCTAGGAAGCCTTTGAGATAACGAACTAAACGAATGGCTAATGTCATATATGGTTGACATGGGTCAGCCATGAATTGCCTCAAAAGTTGCACTCCATACATGATGTCAAGTGAAGTTAAGGTGAGATATAATAATGCCAATTAGTTGGCAGTACATCCATGGCCACCCAACAAGTTCTTTTTCTCTTATAGTAAGTTCATGTTGTTGAGGAATCGGACTGGCAACAATCTTAGCATCTCCTACCTTCAGCTTCAGAAACGATGTGATTTGTATATCTGTGTTGGTTTAGCCAAAGCCAAAAAATAGTGAATGTTTCTATGGTCCTGTTGTGTGTATTTTTGGGATCCACCAAATGGACTAGTAAAAGCTCAAAGGTCCAGTAGATAAGGGCCCAATTTACCAAACCTCAACTTGCGAAAGCAGCCCAACAGAATATTGGACGAGCAATCCATGTGTGAGCAGGCCAGCGAACAGATGAACGAACATCAGCTCTTCTAGGATGAGCTCCCAGCTCATTAGCTTTCAGCTCATCAACCTCCAGCTTATCAGCCTCCAGTTCATCAGCTTCTAGCTCATCGAGCTCTCAGCCCATCAGCCTCTAGCTAATTAGCCTCCAGCTCATCAGCTTCCAGCTCATCAGCCTCAGCTCATCAGCTCGCTCACAACGACCTTATGAGCTCGTTTTTTATAAGCTCCACCCCGTCCAGATTAGAATTAGCTCACGCGATGACGTGACGTGCACAGCCAACTATGTCAGATATTACAGTCTGGATTACGAAGATCTTATCTAACCCACTTGAGCTAGCCTACTTGAACTAGCCCACTTGGATCAGCCGCCTAAGCAACTTGCTTTAATAGCTGTCAGGCTCATTTAATGTAACCCAATTGTAATCATCATTGTATTTTAACTTATTAGACGCCACTGTAACACCTTCCTCTTTTATAAATAGGGGTGATAATTATTGTAAAAAAAAAAAAAATTCTCTTTGCTCTCTCTCTCTCTATAACCAGAAAATATAGTAATAATAGTGACTGACTCTCCACCATCGGAGCAGACACCGTGGACGTAGGTTTTCCATTTGGCCGAACCACATAAAATCTGCTTCTCTTTCTTCCCCTCTGCCTCCATTCTTTTGCTTTCATTCTATTTTTCATTGATTCGCAGTCTTGGGCTTGAAGAACCTTGTTGACTAGATCCAACATCAACATTTTGACACTAGAAAGAGGGCCCAAACTGCATCTCTTTCCAATTTTCAGGCAACCATGGCAAGGGGAAGAAAGACTAGGAGCTCTAGCACAGCAATTGCAGGTTCACTAGAATTCCTGGGCGATGCTATTGAAAATCAGCTCGTTTCAGCCTCCCATCAGCCAGCTTCAGTAGTCTCAGTGGCCGAGGGGCTTCAAGATCTGCATCAACGACATGATGCTTAGCTTCTAGGGCTCTCAGCTTTCAACTTGTAAGAATGAGCTCCAGCAAGCCTAGAGGCTCAGCTCACCAGTTTACAGCTCGCTGGCATGAGCTCCAACAAGCCCAGAGGCTCAGCTCACCGGCTTCCAGCTCGCTGATATGAGCTCCAAAAAGCCCAGAGGCTCAGCTCACCAACTTCCAGCTCGCTGGCATGAGCTCCAACAAGCCCAGAGCAGCTCCCAGCTTCCAGCTCGCAGGAATGAGCTTCAGCAAACCCAGAGTAGCTCTCAGCTTCCAGCTCGTTGGTATGAGCTCCAGCAAGCCCAGATCAGCTTTCAGCTCCCAAGCATAAGCTCTCAGCTCACAGGATGATCTCCCCGCTAAAGCTCGCTCAAAGCAGCTCTCAGCTAGCAGGATGAGCTCCTAACTCGAGGTCGCTCAAAGCAACTCTCAATGACCCTCAGCATATCTTTATATTCGATAACTTTCTGAGCTGAAGCTCTTCATGTTTCAATTTAATTTTTTTGAAAATTAATGAACTGCATCTCTGGGCTATTATATATAAGTGTGCAACTCAGCAGATATTCAAACACTGTAAATGCTCAGGTTTCGATCTTATGAGCGCAGCAGAGGTAACAACCTCCTTAACTCTAGTTATAAATGCTCGAGTCAAAACCCTGCGAGCATAGTCTAAGAGAATTGATAAGTTCAAACACTAAGCATGTTTTAACCTTTTGAGCACAGCTCGCTGTAAATGCTCAGGTACGCCTTTTGAGCGCAGCTCGCTGTATTAGCTCAGGTTTTAACCTTTGAGCGCAACTGAGGTTCTAACCTCCATAACTCTAGCTATAAAAGCTCGGGTTTCGACCCTGTGAGCGTAGCTTGAGAGGATATTATGCTGTAAATGCTTAGGTTTTGACCTTATGAGCGCAGCCACTGTAGATGTTTAGGTTTCCACCTTGTGAGCGCAGTTTGCTGTAAATGCTCGAGTCCCTACCTTGCGAGCGCAGCTCGCTATACAACTCGAGTTACTACCCAATAAGCACAACTGAGGTTTCAACCTCCTCAACTCTCACCATGTCATCAGGTTCCTATACCCCCTAGACATAGTTTGAGAGGCTTATTAATACTAATGACTTTACTTTTGAGTCCACAGGAAACTCGGATGAAGCAAATGCCTAATAAACCTCACCATGAGGCAGATAGGCAACATGCTTCCAGTACTTCTCTATCTTATCAAGGCAGCAAGCTCATGCGCACCAACTTTTACCAGTTAAGTTCAAGCTCTCAGCCTGTAAACGAATTAGGAGCTGGGGGGCTTAATGTTGTGTGTATTTTTAGGATCCCCTAAATGGGCTGGTAAAAGTTCAAAGGTTCAGCCGACAAGAACCCAATTTATCAAACCCCAGCTCGCGGAAGCAGCCCAGCAGAATACTGGACGAGCAGTCCATGTGTGAGCAGGCCAGCGAACAGATGAACGAACATCAGCTCGTCCAGGATGAGCTTCCAGCTCGAGCTCGTGGGATGAGCTCCCAGCTCATCAGCTTTTAGCTCATCAGCTCTCAGCTCATCAGCCTCTAACTCATCAGCTCTCAGCTCATCAACCTCCAGCTCATCAGCCTCCAGCTCATCGAGCTCTCAACTCATCAGCTTCCAGCTCATCAGCCTCCAACTCATCAGCTTCCAACTCATCGAGCTCTAAGCTCATCAGCCTCCAGCTCATCAACTTCCAGCTCGTTAGCTTCTAGCTCATCAGCTCATCAGTCTCAGCTCATCAGCTCGCTCACAACTACCTCATGAGCTTGTTTTTGATAAGCTCTACCCCATCCAGATCAGAATCAGCTCACACGATGATGTGATGTGTACGGCCAACCATATCAGATATTACAGCTTAGATTACGAATATCTTATCTAACCCACTTGAGCTAGCCTACTTAAATTAGCCCACTTGGATCAGTCACTCGGATCAGCCGCCTAAACAACTTGCTTTAATAGTTGTCAGACTCATTTAATGCAACACAACTGTAATCATCATTGTATTTTAACTTCTTAGGCGCTACTGTAGCACATTCCCCTTCTATAAATAGGGGTGAGAATTATTGTAAAAAAAAAAAAAAAGTTCTCTTTGCTCTCTCTCTCTATAACCAGAAAATATAGTAATAATAGTGACTGACTTTCCACCACCGAAGCAGGCATCGTGGACGTAGACCTTCCCCTTGACCGAACCACGTGAAATCTACGTCTTTTTCTTCCTCTCTGCCTCTATTCTCTTGCTTTCATTCTATTTTTCATTGATTCACAGTCTTGGGCTTGAAAAACCTTGTTGACTAGATCCAACGTCAACAATACCTAAATTCATACTCAAATGATATAGTATATAAATTGTTAATATCTTATTAATTTTTATATCATTTTATGATTTATAAGATGTTGAATGCAATTATAGGTTAAAAGTCAAGAGAAGTTTGTGTAACTTATCATTTTCTTAAAGTTGACATCAAACACGTTAGAGATTTCTTAGGACTTGTCAAAATTATCACTACTTGCTTAGCCAAAATATTTAATAGCATAATTAGGACAGATTAACTCCTACAATTAGAGTTAAAAAGCCCCATATAAGGATGGAATTGATCGAATTGGTCCACTCTAAATCTAAAATTCTATTGTAGTAGAATGCTCGAAACCTAACTCTCGACCCAAATGCATAATGATTTTTGCCCCAACTGAACTCGTTTAGGATGAAATAAACATACTTAACTTGTTTTGACTTGGTTTGTCAAAAAATAATTTTTAATATGCAATAATAAAAATTTTAGTATGTAATTTTATTTTAAAATTGCATTTAAATTTTGACTTTTATTTAAATGTAAATATAAATTTAAATAAAAAAAAATTCTTAAATTTAAACATATATTTAACATCAAATATACGCTTATTCAACATATAACTATTTAAAAAATTCACACATAAACTAAATCTAATTGAACTTCATCTAAAACTAATATATCTTAAATTTAAATAAAAAATATGAATATCACTGTTATGGGTAATTTTATGATCAAGCCAATTGGGCCAAGGAAGGCTTACAGTATGGCCCAATGACCCGAAGACCCAGGAAACTCGATAATCAACCCATCTCTCTGATCGCCAGTTTGCTCACTTTTCTGATCGCTATTATGTTCGTACTCCAAATTTTCCTATTGGTCGTTGACCTATTCGTTATTAAGTTCGGTATCCTGCTCGATACCCTGCTCGGTATCTATATGTCCCTGTGCTCGCTCATTAGATCGAACAGAGATCCGTTTGCTTTGATTGATCAACTGCTCGTCAATTCCTGCTCGTGCTCGCTTACCTGTTCGTGTTTGAGACCGTTCGCCCGTTGAGTTATCTGACTACTTGGGAGCTCGCCAATGATCTGCCCTGGTGACCTTTGGAGCGCCCGATTATCTTAAGCTTTATTTGCTCGCTAGTTAGAAAGAGCATTCTGTTCACTTGAGAGGTTCACCTCTGCCCCGTCCATCAAATCACAAGTCAACGAAAATCAGAGCTGTTAGGTGGATTACAGCTCAAGGCGTGTCGTCCACATCAATTCCGTCAGAAATTACAGCTTGGATTACGGGAATCTCACCTAACCCATATGTGTTAACCGCCTGAACCCATGCTTTGGGCATAATAAACCGGACACTGTCAGTCGTATTAAATGCAATTCAAGAGCATTAAATGCGGCCCATCATTGTAGTATTTGTTTACTGTACATTATTTTATTGCTTTCTACTGTAACTCATCTCCTTCTCTATAAATAGGGGAGGACCCTCATTGTAAGAAAGGATAAATCTTTTGAGTATCGTTATTCTACTAAAATAGTGAAAGGGTGAACAGTGGACGTAGGCATCAAATTGAGTCGAACCACTTAAAAACTTATTGTGTCTTCTACTTCCTCTTTGACCTCATCTCCTTTGCTTCTTACTTTACTTATTCAACAATATCGATCCAATGTTGTAGCTTGGGTCTAAAATACGAACCTGGTCGGTTAAATCCAGACGTCGACAACCACAATAACTTAAACAACATAACATTTATCAAGGTTTATATAACAATGTTAATCTATTAAATATGTCTTCCAAAATTCCGTTAAAACATCTCAATTGTTTACAAGCGTAGTTTGTTTCAAACGCATCCTACAGTGATAAAATTAAATTAATAAAATAATAATGTACAATACTTAGAAATGAACTATAATAAATAAATATGAAAATAATAATAATGTTAATGTATAATTAAAAAAGCAACGATGTTGATTAACTAGATTAGGACAAGTGAACAATGCTTGACTAAAACCCAACTCAAAAATTAAATGGGTCAAAAATTTTGACTCAAACTTAGACCCCGAGACTCAATTTCAATGCTTTAAACCCAATTTATATAAAGCGGGATCTCGTCAAGTTAGGGTGAGTAGGAGATTTTAGTCATTTCCAAGCCCAGATATACTTGTAAAATGTACATAATAAGACTAGGTACAAAACCTCTTGAACTTAAAGGATACATGCCTAAAATTTGGTATTGATATCATTAAAATAGGTTGAAGCGTATTGGTATAAATTTGATCTTATACGTTAATTGGGTGTTAGGTTGGTTTGTCTTTTTATATGAAAACTGAACTGTTCTAAATTTACTAAATATTAACTAAGGATTGAAACCTTACTATGAATGACATTTTTTTCCTCTATTTCCCAGTGTACTATTAACTTAGTTTGTTTCTTAAAGATAAAATTCTAAAAATAATTAATTTGATTTTTAGCCATTTTTACTGTTAGTTGTTATGTATTTATATTTAACATGATACAAACAATTAAAAAGAAATAATTCAACAAATTTTAAACCATTTAATATCAATAATTCATAATTAAGATATAATAAAAAATATATATATTTCAAGTTGGTTTTTATATTGTTTGAAAAACAAAATGAACATTTAACAATAATGTAAAAGTTAATGACTCACACAAATTTTAAATTATTTTCTATAAATTTTTTTTGGGAGAACTAGCTTACATTTATATAAGACATTTGTTCAATAGAGTACTAGAATAATATTGAAAATATATTATTTTTAGGAGGATGTATTTGCGGAAAAATTTTCAATGTAGTTGAGTGATTTGGAACCAAGTGAAAAGTTTGATATACATATATATATATATTCCGTTTACAATTTCCTTTCGGTATTTTTTAGGCGTTTGACCATTTAAAGGAAACAAATAAAATAAATTAATAAATGTAATTTAAATATGCATCAAAAAGAATAAATCTAATTGAGGTATATTTAATCTAGATTTTATTGAAATCTGATAAAAATTTTTAAATGATGGATTTTGGTGGATATAATAAATTCCATTGATTTCATATATGTTTTATGTGAAATGCAATTAAATATGTGGTAGTGGGGCAAAATCTGTTATAAATTTTTTAATTCGTAAACTTCACTTTAAAATCTATTTAAATCGATTAAATTCTATCATTTAAATTAAATCTATGAAATTTAGGATTTCTTGATTATACCAAAATTTGTTAGGATTTTTTAAAAATTTGAATTGAATACACTTACATTTTAATAAAATTAATACAAATCTTAATTAGCTATATCTAGATTTTACTAGAATCTATACAGATTTTAATTAATATACCTAAATTTCAATGAAATCTTACTAATTTTTTAAATTTCAATAAACTATAAATTGTTGGTTGTCAAGTGATAATGGAAAAAACCTAATATATATCTCTTTTCTTTTGTTCTACCTTAAGCCTCAAAGGGACAAAAACATCCTAAAAAAGCGGATTTTAAAAATGAGAAATACTAAATACACTCTCTATACTCCTCATTCAATATATCCCATGTATGCAAATTTGTATTTTCATTGTAGTTGATGTATATCCAAAATGTGAGAATGGTTATAAATTTTACCTTCAAAGTACAATACATGGTCATATATCAAATGGGAAGTGAAAACGAAGGTGTATTAAGAGAAATGTATTTAACATCTAGACACCTAGATGATTCTTGTAACATACCAACTTCTAAAGTAAGTTCTTAAAGTTGTTTTCTTTCTGCAAATATGAATATACAAAATTCTCATAAAAAAAAAAAAAAAAAAAAGAGTCTGGATGTACAAAATCCTATATAGAAAACGACAAAATCCTCCACCAACAGCAGTATTCCTGTAATTATTTACCACAACTTCGAAAAATAAAACTTCAAAGAAAAATCCAAAAATTAAAAAAATTATAAATTATAAATTAAAATAACCATTTAATTAAAATAAAACATGTAATTAAAAAATTAATTAATTATTGATCAATACAACAACACCGTCATCATCATCTTCTGCTTCTCTCTCTGCCTGTCCATCCCCCAAACCACAACAAACAAAAACCAAAAGCCTTTAACTACTCTGTCTGTTTTTTGAGAGAGAAAGAGCATCAACAAACCTCCTTCTCCACCTCCTTTGCTCACCATAACCCAATAATATTTTCCAAAAGAGAAAAAAAACCAAAAAAGAAAAATAATAATAATAACAATAAGAATAATAATAATAATAATAATCAAAATCTCAGGTTTTGGAAGCCACGCACAAACTTTAAGCCATTTCACACACACCCCACATGAAGAAAACTAAAACAAACCAAGAAACAGATCTGGGTTTTTTTGGTTTTTGTTGATTGGTTGATAGATAGATTGATAGGTGTCTGTGTTTTGTCAGAGTCTGTTGATGTCGTTATAGATCTGTTGATTGTCATAGCTTTTGTGGGGATCAAGAGGGGAGTGGTGATGGATTTGGATGACTTTCGATCGATTCTCGACACGGCGGGAGTTGACGTGTGGACGTTCATCGACACGGCGATTCTGGTGGCGTCGCTCGACTACGCCACCGAGCTGAGGCAGCGGCGGGACAAGATCGTCGAGAGTCTCTACGCGACTTGTATCTCCACGCGGTGTCGAAACTGTGACTTTGGAGGCGATTGTAATAATGGCTTTGTTGACTTCAAGCTCGTCGAGAAGGAGAGGGAGAGAGCCTCTCCTTCTACACCACCAGACCATGGTGATGATGCTGATGATGATGATGATGTGGATCCCTATGGAGGCTTGTTTGATGATGAGCAGAAGCGAATTCTTGATATCAAGGAGCATCTTGAAGATCCTAACCAGGTTTCGTTTTGTGTGGTTTTTTTTGTTTTTTATTTTTTATTTTTATTTGGTTTTGTAAAGTTTGTGTTTTTTTTTGGCTGTGAGAATTGCAGACTGAAGATTCTTTGGTTGATTTGCTTCAAAGCTTGGCAGACACGGATATTACATTTAAAGCTCTAAAGGTATAAAATTGGCAACTTGTCTTGTATCTGTTTTTGTTTTAAGTTGAATAATGAAGTTTACTTTTGTGTTTCAGGAAACTGATATTGGGAGACATGTGAATAGATTGAGAAAGCATTCATCAAATGATGTGAGGAGATTAGTGAAGCATCTTGTCAGGTATTGGAGAGTTAAATTGTTTTTGGTGTTGTTGAGTGATCTGTTTTTACCACAAGTTATTGTTGGATTGGTTTTTGCAGGAAATGGAAGGATATTGTGGATGAATGGGTGAAGTTGAATCCACCAGGAGAACATGAAACCTCTGCACTTATGGGTAAACATAACATCATCCTCAATCATCTGCAAAATAGTTTCTGTTTACAACATTTTTTGTGTTTTTCTTTTCTGGGAATTTTTTTGAGAAAGTGGAAATACAGATTTGTGTGAAGAAATTAAGTTAAAAATGGAAATTTTAACAAATGTGTGGCAGCTGATGGAGACTCACCCCAGCTAAAGATACCCCAAAATGGTCATCACCAGGTGGAAAGAAATCTTTTCCAGCTAGTTTATTTTTGGCTTTTCTTGAAAGTTGTTGGCTTTCTGAGATTCTTCTTCTTGTTTTAGGTTCCTGATTTTGCATACTCTCCAAATCTTCACAGTGAGTAGAGAATCTGATTCAAAGCTGGATTTATTTGATCTTTCTTTGTTTTGTGTGTGTACATCTGTTTAACATGTTTTCTTTCTTGGATTGTATATTATTTAAACAGATGGGAGTTCAGGGTCAGATAAGAATAATTCAGAATCAGAAAGGAAGCCGAAACCAGTGCCACCGGTTGCTCGGAGAGAAACTACTCCAATTAAACCTCCTCTATTAGCAGCTCCACATGTTCCTCAAAGTGTACAGGTATTGTAGCACCAAATTAGAGCCTTTAATTCTCTTGTTTGGTTGCTGAAAAAATTGGATGAAGCTAAATGACAAACCCCAGAATATCCAATTCAACTATGTCAAAAACTAATTGAATTTAGCTTAGGTCGGTGTGATGACTGATGATGAGCTTTTTCCATGCAAAAAGGACTTGAAATGCATCATCATGATGTGCATACATTATATATATATATATATATATATATATATATAGACACACACACACACACACTCATGTTTTTGTGCTTTGCAGAGATTAAGAGAACAACAGAGGGAAAGAGAACAACAGAAGGACTGCAATTTTGATGCAGAAAGGCTAGCTACAGCTAGCAAAAGGCTTCAAGCTAATTACAAAGAAGTTGAAAATGGTTGGTTTTTTTCTACTTGGCACTTTCTATTGTTTTGTCTTTGTAGTTTTTGTTTGATCAAAGCTTTGATAAGGTGGTTTTGGGGATATTGTTTTGTTTGATTGTGAAGCCAAAAGACAAAGAACCATTCAAGTGATGGACATTCATGACATACCAAAGCCCAAGAATTCCTTCTTTGGAAAGAACAAAGGCACTACTTCTCAAGGGAGGCATTGGTGATTGTTGGTGAATGATTTTGGCAAACACATCCACATCTCCTTCATCATTATCATCATCAGTCATCAATATTTATTCACACAATCACTCTATAAAAAAGTGCTTCCTATGGTTACAATGGGAAACCACCCCAAAACCAGTTTATCCTTTTTTATATTATTTTTGTCAAGGAAAAACTTTTTTTCTCTGATTTTCCTATGATTAATAGCCAAAAAAACAAAAAAAAAAAAAAAAGAGAGAGGGAAAGAAAACTAAAATAATTTTATTTTGACATGGGAAAGAAATGGAGTTAATTGCTTAAATTATTGGTTTGTCTTGTTTAGATTAAAGTTTTTACTTGGCTAGATGTAACATGTTAGTCAGTTTAAGTGATACATCTATATAACAAAATTGTCAGAGCCTTTTTTAGAAGATTAATTAAGTTAAAAAGCCTGGGATGGAATAGTTGTTGTGTTCTATTTTATCACATCACATTTTATGGTGTGTGGGGTTGGTATTTAATGTGTGATTCATTTGAGAGATTTTCTCATTTATTAAATGAACAAAACAGGTGGTATGGTAGTGTCCCATTGATGGAAGACATTTTAACAAAATGGTCCTATTTCTATGCTCAACAACGGGAGTACTATAATTTTGTAATTTGATGCTCGTGTAAAAATTTAGCCCATACATATGGCCAAATAGGAAGACAGAACTCTCCAAGCAAATGCTGGATCAGGGGTGTAGGGTCAGAGAGTTGGGTTGTAGAATTGTGGGATTGAGTAAATTATGTAAAATTCTCTTGACATTTGCATTTTGATGAATAGAAACAATGTTTGTACTTTTTTGCTGCTTGCTTCCCTGTATTGACGATAAGAATTGATTTGACCATCAAGAGAGGTATTTAACCGTTAAAAGTAAGTTCAAAGATCAAAATATCCCTAAATAACATGTAAAAATTAAATAATTTTGAAATTTAAATAATTATCAATATAGAAAATAATTTTTTTTTTTCAAATGCATCTTAGTCATCCATCTTTAAGATGGACGATCAAGATCAATTTTGAAAAATAAAAAAATAAAAGAAAAAATGTTGAACAGGACTTCATCTTCAACCTCTCTTCATCAAACAATCATTTACTCTAAACCACCATCAATCCATTAGAATAGGTCTTCATCAAACCACCAAGAATTGTCATCTTCCACCAAAAATTGGTCTTCATCATCAAACCCAACATCATCGTAAATCAATATTAGATGAAAGAATGAAAAAAGCTTCAACTTTATCAATGTCATATTAAAATCTAAAACCAACAAAAATATTCATCTTCATCAAAAACTAATGTCAAATTAGTTTAAAAAAATCAACAAAAATAAAAGAATGAAAATTAAAAATTAAAAATTAAAAATCATATTTGAACCTAGATGAAGTTGCACATCTAGGCTCGATGACCCAGCTATTGAAAATCTAGGTTCATTCAAACTTAGCCCACCCTTGATTATCAACCATTAAAATCTTAGTTGTCTATCCACAACCCCTCTTCTGACGTCCTCTTCTATTTCTCGTATGATGACTCCCAGAGCCACCATTTCACTGATAATGGCGATGACAATTTTTGTAGGATCCCTCTCCGCAGGGCAGGGTCGGGCGCTACTTACCGACCTCAGTCGACCCTACTCACTAGGTACTGTCCTCGGACCACAGGGTTTTGCTTCGCCTCCCACACCTATTGAACCCATGATCTAATCCCTGCAGTACAAATGGATTCTTTGAGGAAGGTGTATACCAATTAAGCTCAATTTGTATACACATTCCTCAAAGAATACATTTATACTGCAGGGATTAGATCGTGGATTCGAGGGGCGTGGGAGGCGAAGTAAAACCCTGTGACCAGGAGATAGTACCTAATGAGTAGGGCCTATCGAGGTCGGTAAGTAGCGTCCTATCCCGCAGAAAGGGGTCCCATAATAAAAAAGCGCAGAGAGGGGTCCCACAATAAAAAGGGGTCCCTCAAAGAATCCATTTGTACTGCAAGGGTTCGGTCGTAGGTTCAAGGGATATAGGAGATGAAGCAAAACTCTGTGGCTAGGGGACAGTACCTAATAAGTGAGGCCGATCGAGACCGGTAGGTAACGTCCTGCCCTGTAGAGAGGGGTCTCACAGTTTTAATTGTTTGATGATGATGGTTTGGTGATTTGATGGTTTTGATGATTAGTCGATGGTTTTGGTGGAAAGAATAGGGAGATTAAAGATGGTTTGATGGTTTTGAAGATTAGTTGATGGTTTTGGTAGTGGAAGAGAGAGAAGGATTGAAGATTGGAAGATGGCAATAGAGATGTAGATTGGATCTCCGTTGTCATCTTAAACTTTTTTTTTTCTCCTTTTTTGTTAATATTTTTTTTTTCAAATTTGATTTTGACTGTCCATCTATCTCAGCTTTATTTGAAAAAAAAAATATTTTTTATATTTTGAATTATCTTTTAATTATTTTTATTATTTTTAAAATTTTAAATTATTCTAAATGGATGAACGATGGAGATTCAAACAGTCAAGGAAAAATTAATAATAATAATAAAATAATCATAATACCTGTAAAAGAATGTTGATAGTTAAATTAGGTCATACCGTTTGAAGAGTGGAGGTTGTTGCAATAATAATAATAATAATAATAAATTGCAAACATTACTTTCATTTGTCAAAAGACAAATATGAAAGGGCTACTGTGTAATTTGCCTTTGTGGGTGGAACAAAGGAGGTAAATGCCGTTGGATTTACACTGTGCATTTGCTAATTGTATAAATTGATTTTTACAATGATTAATTTGGTACACGTTAATTAAGAATTGAAAGCCCGTATCACAAAAAAATTTAAAAAAAAAAGTCAAAATTATGGTGCCCAGGCTGTCCTTGAAAAATGAAACATGTTAATGTGTTATGAAGCAAGTGGGAATCCATTCAAACTTTTATTTATTTATTTTTTAAAAAATAAATAAATTCCTTGTTTGGGGGAAAGGGTAAGTGTGCCAGAGTGTGGGCTACTAAACAAACTGAATATTTGATTATTGATATGCTCCATCCAACTCACAATTTCGGTATAAGTATCGAGCCTTCAAATGTACAGATGTTTCACAAACAATATTGATATTTGATATTTGATTCAAAATTAAAACAATGATGAATATTTATTTTCAAAGTTTATTTTTTTTTTAAAAAAAAACTTTAAACAAAAATAAAATAACTAATAATATATTAAATAAATTATTTTGAGTGTATATCTATAATGATTTTATCATCAGTATCTCTTAACTTTAAAAAATTAGGACGAACTAATCAAATTCATCTATTATATTTGAATTAAATAGATAATTTATTTTAAAAGAGAAAATGTAATGGATGGATTTGATAGTAAAATCATTATATTTATATATTATTTTAGTCCAAATGTTATTAAAAAAGTTTACTCTTTTCAACGGGAATTCATTTTTGACTCTTGTGATCCCATAAATTTTTAAAAGGGTTCATTTTAGTCTTTTTGATAGAAAATTTTGACAGTTAACATTAGTAGAAAATGGAAAATTTTACCCTTAACTATTTATAAACTCTATAAAATTATGATTTTACTATTATTTAAAAATTTACAATTCTAATAAAAAAATAAAATACAAATGAATAAAAACCGATCTCAACTGTTCGTATGTGAGATTGACCATAGATGGGTGGTGGAAATTAAACCACAAAATCAAATTATAAAAAAAATGACAAAAATAAGAAAAATTACAAAAAAATGGGGAAAATCCAATCTAGATCTTCACCAACTATTGAGAAAGATATTCCATCTCCATTGGGACTCCATTGTTGACGATAGAGGTCTTTTGTCAGTAATGGAGAATGCATCTTCATCACCCAATGGAAATGGAGGCGATCTGGTGTTTCTAGATAGGTGAGCAATTATTTTGCTCCTTTTGGAAACTTTTTTGTTTTTCGTTTTTTGTTTTTTTTTTTTAAAAAAGAAAATAAGTAATTTTAATCTCCACTATCTATCTTTGAGATGGACTATAGAGATATTTCTTTTCCTATTATAAGTTTTTTAATTTATTTCTAAATATTATTATTATTTTTATATCTCTACTGACCATTTTTAAAAATGACGATGGAGATCTTTTATTTTCTAATCATAATTTTATTATTTATTTTATTTTATTCTTGTTAAAGTTGACCAATATTTGTTTAATAATGGGGATTAAAATAATCTCTTATTTAAAACATATGAGACTTCAGGAGTTGAAAGTGAATTCATATTTAAAAAAGTGAAATTTTTTAATAATATAGGCACAATGGTGAAATTCTCTCATTATAATATAAATAAAATGTATATACATTGTAGCGATAATATATATAGCTACAATGCATGTATGTATATGTACATTACAATATTTGTATATATAAAGAAAATTAAATATTTACTTGTTTAATAATTAGTATATGTTTATAAAGTCATTCAAATGTCAATATTAAAATGAATTTATCAGTAGTTCACAGACATAAAGTATATTTCCATCTTAATTTGCACAATAATTTTTTCATGCAAATTTGTTTGCATAAATTTAAAGATAGTTATTAACATGCTATATAGAATTTGATCAAATTCAAAAATTCATTAAATATCACATGCAAATTCATTTAATGTAAAATCGGTTAACAATAAAACCTTATGGTGTCTAGGTTATATTACAAAAGAAAAAAATATATATTTTCATTAGGCTGTTGATATTACCATTCATAAAATTGATTTGTACACCCAATTTGATTAGTAGACCGATTAATATATTTAAGATATACTAAATTTACTATAAGCACCCAATAAATAGTAAAAGTAATTGTTGTGCCCAAGTCTATTTAGGCCCAAAAGGCTAGTAAGCCTAAAAACCTACAAGTAAGCGGGTGGCAATATGGGTCACGATACGAAAGATCGACACGAATTCATAAAAAATAAATGAGTGTGAGTTTGAGTTAAACGAATTCGTAATGTAATCGTGTCAACTCGTTTAACCGACTTATTAAATTAATCGAATTAGGTTTGCTTAAATGATTCGCAAGTTGACACAATTAAATTGGAGATAAAATAATATTAACATATTATAGGGGTTAGTGTAAAATTATACACACACACACACACACACACACACACACATTTAACCAAACCCAAATCTAACTCATTTCATTTTCGACAGCCACCACCTATTCCACCTCTTCTTCCTTATGCTCACCACCCTTTTTCCATGACTTCACAACTATATCCACCATCTTAACCAGCATATCCTTCCTCTCTATAGCTCTAACATTGTATCCACTATCTTTACCACCATATCCTCCCTCACGATGCTTACCAGCCACTATCGCCATCCATATCCACCTTAATAATAGCTTGAAAAATAAAAATCAGATCATATCGACAACCAATGTCACCATAAATGACCTCCATATCCCAAAACGGCCTCTTCTTCTACACCGCCAAAGTCTCTCTCCAAGTCGTTGTCGTGACCAACTTCAGATCTCCTTCTCTTTCATTTTCTTTTGTGTTTTCTCTATTTCGATTCTTGTTTTCATTTTTTTTTGTTTCGTTTTCTTTAATTTTTTGTGTAATATAATTATTGAAAAGGGCTTTTAACATGCATATTTGTGTTGATCATGTTTTCAACAGTACATAAATCTATTGATATTATACATTTGTGTTATAATGCAAATAAATAGACATGGGTTTTTTGTTGATAATGTTTTCTGTCATATTTAATATTTTAATTTGATAATGCATTTGATACATATTTTCTTGTGTTATATTTGGTTATGTTGCTAGTGACTTGCTCCAATAAGAAAACTTTAGGTAGTGATGTTTATTCTAATTATATTTCGAAATTCTCTTGGACTATATTGCTAGTGAGTTGCTCCAATAAGGAAACTTAGTGGTAAATTCTCTTAATTCTATTTCTAAACTTTAACATTGTAAATGTAGATATCTAATGTTGTTTTCTTGTGATTTTTGTGTAGTTTGGAGGCCCCCTTGGAATCAAAAAGAGAAGACATTAAGTTATAAAAGTTTACGTTGGAGAGTGTTATATAATGTAATTTTAATTTCTATGGATTTACATTGAGTTTGAGCATGACTTTATTTTATTGTGGTTTTTAAATGTGGATGATATAGAATTATGTAGATTTAATGTATTTCTTTAGTTGTGAATTATTTATTTTATTTGTGTTCAAAATATTATTTAGATTAAATGGGTCAAATGAGTTAAATGCATTAAACGAATTAACGGGTTGACGTACGGGTTAATGGATTTGGATTCTTCATGATCAAAGTAATAAACGAATTGGTCGTGTCATGTCGTGACATTTGTTTATAAACGAATTCATATCGAATCCAAAAATATTGACCCGTTTATTAAATGAATTCGTGTCGTATTAGTCAAATTCAAAAACAAATTAAATCGAATTCAGTTTGACCCGATATGTCAACCCTTTCTGCCATCTTTACCTACAAGTAAGCATAAGGCAATATAAAACCTATTACTTTAGGACATGTCAGCAAATTCGCGTCAATAGAACAAATAACACTAAGATAAGAAGGGGAACCAAGTCAATTAGCTTGCATGAAAAGTAGCTTAAGGTCACAATAATATAGTAGCTTGTAAAACATAATCAACTCGCAATTTTTCTTAACAACATTGAGTTCTAGAAATAGGAAAGCTCTTATTTAATACAGAAGATCACCTTAATTAGGAAGTTATCATAATTGCATTCTAATACGAATATAAGCTTATTAATTGCAATTTGATTTGAATACAAGTACTAAATGCAATATCATGTAAATTAGGAAAAAGGATCTTAACTTTTCCTATATTCTGACAACCTTATTGTACGAATGAAAATAAGGAACCTTAATACTATATAAAAGGTCCTTTACATATACAAACGACATGATGAAAAATACAAGTTCGGAAGCTTATACACAGTTGGCAAAAAAAAAGCCATAGGAATCTTAGTAGAAACTCTGCTAAACTTAACTTTCCACCTCAGCAATAAAATAATCATGAATATAGACATTATTCATAGGGTCAAACCACATTAATAATTCTCATCTCTTTGGTTGATTTTCTTTTGCATTATTATTGCTTATTCTTTCTTACCATTACTATCTTTATATCAATTTCATTCAGCATCTTACAATTAGCACAATTCACCACATTCGCATTAATTTACGTGTTGATCGACTTTTGACATCAATATTTTGACGTTAGAGAAAGGGTCACGTACTTTAGATTCTTGCAAATTTACATTATATTTGTGTGTTTTTCTTTTTACTGCAATTAACCAATGACTAAAACCTTTCATATGCAAGGAGGCTCTCCTTGTTGGAATGCATGACTGGATGGCCACCCAAGCATGGATGAAGGAACGAATTCAATGCATCAGATGTTGAGCATGGAAATCCATGGGGGATGGATCATAGCCATGACCAGGTGAATCCGGACCTTACGGCAGGCCCATGACAAGAATCTCATAGAATTTGCCCCTTATGACCATAGTAGTCGAGCAGGCAAGTGCTCTAAAACCTCGAAGCCATAACAGACAAGCAAGGCGGAGTGGAAGATATGCAACGAATGCTGATCAAGACTATCCAAGACTTTATCTAGGGTGTGAGGATATCACAACTAGTAAATAACATGCAGCCAGAAGACCTCAGTCCAAATGAGAATTCATTTAACATGAGGGACAACAAGCAACTAACCAGCGTCCTCTTCATCAGGAAGATCATAACAAGGGTCACAACCAGAGCGCACCAGTAAGTAGACATGATCACGGTTCGGTTCTTTCGAAATCGGATCTTCAGAATCGGAATCGGAACCGCTACTGTAGCGGTTCCGATTCCGATTCTTTAAATAATGGAATCAGAATCGTCGATTCAAAGAACCGGTGGAATCGGAACCGTTTTGAACCAGCGGTTCCGGTTCTAACAAAAAAAAAAAAAAAAACTGCATCACTTTTAAAAAAAAAAAATTTAAAGTGATAGTTGGTTACCTTTTTTTTTTTTTATATTTTACCTCCTCCCCTTAATTTCTCTTTAACCCCTCCCTTTTCTCTATAAATACCCTTTCTATTCTTAATTTCTTCTCACACCTATCTCTCTAAATTTCAACTCTCTTTCTCTCAATTAATCTCAACTCTTTCTCAATTTTAACTCTTAGTTTCAATATTTTCTTAATTCTTAATCTTAATTTTCTTTAATTTTTTTTTAATTATATCTATAAATTATAATTTTCAATTTATTGTTTGAAGTTTCAAATTCTTAATTTATTATTTTTAAATTTCAAAATCTTATTTTATTATTTTTAAATTTCAAATTGTCAATTTATTTTTAAATTCAATCAAAGTTCAAATAATTAAATTTCTTATTTCTTTTGTCTATAAATTTATTTTTTTAATATCAAAATATAGTTTAATATTAATTTTTAAATTTTATTTTTATTTAAAAAAAGGTTTCGGAACCGGAACCGTTACAGAACCGTCGGTTCCAGAACCGAACCGGAACCGTTTTATTTCGATTAAAGTTCATGTTCTAGCTTTTTCATAATCGGAACTGTCGGTTTGAAATCGGAACCGGAACCAAATCGAACCGTGGTCATGTCTACCAGTAAGACCTGTTAGAATAATATCCTCGAGTCGCATTTTTGTGAGCAATGATCAGGGATACCATGGGGAAGTCAGAGTGATAGAAGGATTACGTCCTACTTAGGGTAACCCATCAGATTTGCAGGTGCTACTTAAGCGGCTTGATTGCTTGAGCGACAAGGAAATGAGAGCATAGATTGCCTCCGTGAAGGGAACTCACTAAGCAATGAAATTGATAACGAATCACTACCAACTCGCTACAAGATGCCATATTGGAGGAGTTGTTGTTAAGTGTTGTATAGAGTGTTTGATAACGATAGAGAGAGTTTGACAAGGTGAAAGAAGGTAATAAACTTTTAACTTTTAAAAATTATAAAATTGCCCTTAAAAATATAAAATGACATTTTTTTAGCCCTATAAATAGTGATAGTGATAAATGATGAAAAGAACAAATATATGTTTAACTTTTTATTAGAATTATAAAATTACCTTTAAAATTTAAAATGATATTTTTTAGGTTTATTAATACTTTTATCATGGTAAGTGGCTTGTTTTCTACAATTAAATTTTTAAAAAGACAAACAACCTTAACTCAAAATATTAGCCTAAAATTTTTATTTTAAGAAATATTGAAATATTTCGAAATATTTTGCGAATATATCCAAAGATATTTAATATTCTACTGAGTCTCTTCATAACAGGAATAATATAAAAAATAGTATTGGATATTATTTTGATATTTATTACAAAGGTTCCCACAATGTTCTAAAAATTGAAGTATGTTGAAACGTTATTAAGTGGGTTTCTATTTCAAAATTTCACTTATTTTTGTTAAAAAATAAATAAATTTCTTGTTTGGGGTAGAAGATAAGTTTACCTGGTGTAGGCTCCTAAACGACTAAGTATTTCATTGTTGGTACGCAGGGTTACGCTCCTTCCAACTCAAAATATAAGAAAAACTACTCATATTATATAGTATATGATTTTGGTCCTAACACATTCCTAATTTGAAATTTATATATATATTATTTAACAATTAAAAAGAAAGCAATTAATCTGCAGTAGTTTATATTAAAAAATTATTTAAATTAAAACAATTAAAAAATTAGTTAGAATATAAATTTAGAGTGGTATATATGTGTATAAGTCATGATATGAATATATACAGAAGTATAACGATTTAAAAGAGATAGGAAGTAGTGTATACGAGCAAGGATTCTCAGATATTATTATTATTATCATTATCATTTATTAAACTTTTAATAATCTAATGATATCAACATAAAAAATAATGGATGACTAAAATTGTTATATTTTTTCTCTTCTATACATTATTCAAATTTAAACTCATTTAATAAAAATATTAACATAAATAAAAAATTAACAAAGAATCTTTACTTACGACATATACATATAAAAGCGTAGAACATGCACAGCACACCGAACCAAAAAATATAGTTACTTGAATACCCAGCAGCCTGACAAAATAAAACTAGTCTAAAAAGAACTTGAATCTCAAAGACACGAAAGAAATCTCTACAACATGAATATGATTTATCATTAAATTTCTTTTACCTATAACGAGGTATAGAGAAAACGAGCAAGAAAAGAGAATGGGTGAATAATATTTAGAAGAGATCCACAAAATATAAACTTATGATATGATGGTCTACAATTATTATTATTATTTTTTTGGTAATAATTTTAATTGAGAATATTTTTTTGTAAAAATATATGAATTACTTTCTCAATTAGAAAAGAGAACTTGATTTCTTAGGTTGAAGAGAAATCAAATTTGCCTTTCAAGAGAAACCTGATTCTTAAATTTACAAATTTGTTTCCTAAGATAAACTTGATTCCTAAATTTATGTGGGGTCAACAATATAATTAAGTAATTTAATTCACTTTCCCTAAGCAGGTTAGTTAACACATTCAAAAAGTAATGAATGATCAATAATTTATTTTCTTGCATAAATGTAAGTAATTAACTTAAATTCTGACTTCTATTAAAAAAAAAAAGTAATGTTATATTACTCAAAATCTTTTTCAAATTTATTACTCAAATATTGTGACAAACTACTTATCATATTATCAATATATCATTCTAAAATTAATATAGTAGTTAAAAATCATCTTATCATATTATTCGGACAAAATTTTTAGATTAATTTTTAGAAAATATAATGTTATTCTATAAAAAATTAGGACAAGAAACAAAACTATCACGTTATAATTACATAACTCTAAGGTGTTTCTAAATAATTAATTGAAATAGAAAGAAAATATTCATGGCATTTTCAAATGCTTCTTCTTTTAATTGACATTTTCCTTATGTTATTAAATTGGGCCCATAAGTAGAAACTTTGCAGCCAAGCACATTTCAATTTATGGACCAAGTCAACATTCAACTTTTTTGACTCATCAATGCCCAATGATTTCGATATCTATCTACTAAAAAGAGGAATTCTTTTATCCGGTGAAGCATAAACATAACTTATCACTACACGCTATCATGACATCGATAGATGATCAAATCATACTACCGCTTGGTTCAAAAAAGAAAAAAAAAAAAATCATGGTACGACCATACAGAGCGAATGATTATACAAGAAAATTCCTAATAAGCTATCTATCAACTACTTACTTACGTGTTTACCTCGATAAATTATAGAATGAGAATGAGAAATGAATATGATTATCAGTATTTACTTACTTAAAATTAATTCATAAAAAATATAAAAATTATAAATCTTCCACAAATTTGAGGGTAGGAAGAATGATAATTTAGGAATCTCATTTTCATTTCCTTTTAAATTTAGAGATACTTATAATTTTACCAATGTAGTTTGTCATAATAACAAAAAAACTCTCTAACTTTAAAAATCGTTAAGAATATCTTGTAATTTAAATTTTTTTATTATTTTTATAAACAATAAGAGTTTCTTTTGTCATTTTTATAAATGATAGGAGGTCTTTAGCAATTTTGAAGTCAAAGGGGTTTTAGGTATCATACCAAGTTACAAGGAAATTAGCATTATCCCTCAAATTTATACCCCCATTTACCAACAAAAAAAGAAGGATAATTATTAAAAAAAAAAAAGAGAAAAATCTACTTCATATTTTCAATGGTGTGATAGATAACATTAACTAATTAATAAAAACAAATATTATTATTAAAAAATAGTTCAATAAGCATAATTTTATTATATAAAATACATATTTCTTTGTTTTTTTTTTTAATCAAAATAAATGCATTCAAGAAACATTAGTCAAAATAATGCTTGAGATACACTCTGGAACAGAATTAAATCAAGATTGACTAAAATTGTTACGAAAAACTAAAATTGTTAGTTTATGAATTGCTTCATTACTCTTCCTAGGAATGAATTCACATTTAGTATTGCTTAACTAAGCTAACAAAGAGGAAATATCCCTTGTGAAGGAACTTTCAATAGCAGAAAAATTCTTAACTTGAATCACCACGATAATAAGACGAACATCTGTTTCTACCACCTAGGGTCTGAAATTATAAGCCAAAACAAACTTCAAACATTCTCTTAAAGCCAGACTTTCAACAGAAAAAAGGGTAAAAAAACCAACTTCATAAAAAGAGCACATTTAACAGCACCCCAATAATTATGAATCAGAGTTCCAATCCCTATAAAACCAGTCTCATTACCCATTGCATTATCCACATTGAGTTTCAAAGAACGCTGATCAAGAGGTTGTCACTTCACATGCGAAACTGGAGAAATTGTCTCAAATCAATCCTGAGCAACTCCATAAAACTTGTGATACTTAGCAAGATAAAGAACAGCTTCTTCCAAGATTAGCTCTTCCTTCTTAGGCACTCCACCATGAACAATACGATTTCTATCCCCTTAAAGGTTTCACGAAACTAATAGCCATAGTTCAAAATTGGAGATAGAAAGATAGTCATACAAATAAAGCATTAAATCGGCATTGACTAACCCGTAAAACTCTTCAAATAATTACAAAAGATACTCTTTTTCCAATAATTTTCTATTCGAGGGCACAAAATGAGAGCATGAAAGACATATTCCCACCTCTTCACCACAGCAACCACATAATTTAGAGCAAATCACCCCCCGACAAAATAAGTTACCTCTATTAGGCAATAAATAGTGAAAAATGCATCATTCAAAGATCCTAACCTTACTTGGAATATGTATTTGAGTCCCCAAATACATATTTCTTGATGACAAAATAATAATAATGATAATAATAATAATAATAATAATTTTCTTTCAAAATGTTAAAGTAATACATATTTTTAATCATGGACATTTTTGTAACTTTAAGACAATTTATTTCGATTTTAATTTAAAATAAACATTTTAAAAGAAATATTGTTGATTCCTATTACCATTTTTGCAATTGAAATAAACAATTTATTTCGATTCCGATACATCAATCTGATTCTAAGTCAATCTAATTCTAGATCATTCCAATTTTAAGTCATTCTAATTACGTACAAATAAATACACCATAAATAATATAACATGAACTCCCAGTCAACTACTCTGTATATTCATGGTTACTCCATTATAGCAAACCTAGGACGGTCCTAAATTATTCTATATTTACTATGAGATCGTCTCAATAAGGTTATTGTCCCCGTAAGGGTGTAATGTAACATGAAGTGTGTATCTTAATATTAAAAGTGGATTTTTAAAGGAAGAAAATAGTTTTTGATTGGTTTAAAGGGAATTGTATAGAATAGACACATCATGCCGATCTTGAAGTAAAGAAACACATCAGAAGAATCAAAACAAGTAAAACAAGAATAGAAACCTCCATGTATATGCTTTTAGAAGCAGATGATATGAAAGCATTTAACGAAAAAGTATCTAAAATGTAGCAAGAGTGTGTGTCAACATTGCATACTCACAAGACGGTCATCAGGCCCTTGTGTTACTAATAAATATGATGTGTTTAGAACAACTTAAGCCATTTGAAGAACAAACTCTGCAGAGTTGCTGCAATTTAGAATCTTGTAATGAATTGAAAACTGCTATTACTTTCTTCGTATTACCAATCTGGTATGTTGTAGCAAGCTTTGATAAATTTGAACAAAATGATCTGAACCCAACTCAGATTCAGCAATAGGCCTGATGCACGACTGCAAACTTTATCATTATTTACTCTTCGATAAATTTAAATAAGGCCGACACTACTAACCTATACTAATACTGCATATTAAGAGCTAAAATTTGTAATTTCCTAGTTGTCACTACTAATTACCCTTCAGCTTTGCATACCCTTGACTCACCTGATTTCTTCAAGCTTCCTAATATTCCATCAATCAGCTCGTCCTTGTCATTCTCAACTGTGTCCGAAACAAAATTATAGTTCTTCTGAGGTCTTGACTTCCTTTCAAAGTTCGCCAGCGATGTTTCACTATTAGATGCCGTTTCACTATTAGTGGAACAATCAACCATACCTTCGACATTCTTTGACTTGTCGTTTTTGTCATCATTTTTCCCCTTGCTGTACCATGAATCTAGAATCTGCAATAATGAGCTATCTTTCTCATTTACCCCCAACTTCCCTTGCCTTCCTGGTGGTGTTACTGTTGAGGTCTCCTCTTCTGAATCCGAAAATTCGTCGTCTGAGACGGAAGGTTCATAATCAGGATATGTTTGTCTCTTTTTGTCTTCTACTACTTTACTATTCGGCAGAGACTTCACTTCCCTTCTTCTGTGCGAACTTACATTAGAAACAGGCCCCAGCTCGTCCCAGGACGAGTCAGAATCATCACTTCTCTTCGATGTCTCAGATAATTCACTATCTGAGTTGGATAATGGATGGTGAGCATTATCTTCTTGCATGTCAGGAAAGCCACATGGGACAGTACTGGATGGAACGATATAATTGGACTCAATTTTCACCCCAGGCATTATCTGTAATACGGAAGTCAACTTTTGGTAGCCCAGCTTCTGCACATCAAGATGGTAGCCATACCTGTCAAGGAACAATTTTCTGAAGGATCCCAAATTATATCCTTCTGGGTACTTCTGTAATACTTCGTTCACAAGCTTTTGACAGTCAGCTAATATGTCATTTCTAGATATATCTGAAGGTCTCTTATTGATGACAGGACCAGAAACTCCACCATGAGAAATATTCGGAACTTTTATCTCTTTATCGGGCTCTGGTCCTTTCTGCAGGTTGGATTCTGATGCTTTGCTTAGAAAGATAGATCTCAATCCATTTGCACCACCAGAATGACCCAAAGAACTCTTCTTTTCAGCTGGTTGCATAAGTTTGAAAGGGGCAATTTGAGACTGACTTTCTACCACCCATTTTTTTTCTGATATCAACACATTCACCAGGTTAAGCAGATCACCTTCGCTAAGATCTCTAAGAGCCAGAGGCCCTTTCTTTTGCAGAGATTGTGCCATCTGCTCCCTGATGCAAATCACAATAGCTTAGAAATGTTAAGATGTCATTTGATAGCAACTGCTGAAGTCTTAACATTGCACTTTTCACGCTTAAAAAATTATAATAGAAAATTGCATAATAAATCATATAAGAACAAGCAAACAGAAGACAAATGGATGACCTTCCTTTTAGGTCCAATATCAATCACAGGCAAAATCCATAAATCTTCCACTAATCCCATCGTATTAGTTGAAATCTAAATAAAAAAACAAATAGACCATCTTATTAGTTCAAACTATACCCAAAGATGCACACCCCATTTTAATTTCCATAGTCTTGTTGATGAATTTAAATACAATTATCAATCTAATCAATTTCATTATAAGTCCCATTTTCAAATATGAAAGAATGAGTCCAACCATCTTGATCATTTTTCTTTTATATCTAGAAAATAAATAAACAGATCGACCATGTAGTCCAGCAGAAATCTGACAGTTTTTCAAGTTACCTCATTTTGTTTGCCGAAGATTTTTACAATTTTAATGTAAAAGCAAAGAAATTTATGAGAAGAAAGCTATGACAGCTTTTGTCACGAACTGCATAACGTATGCCAAGTGTAACAACTAATAATATTTTAATTTCTAGTTCGAAAGATCTCATTTTATTTTGGATTGCTTTCTTTCTTTTAAAATAAGAAAAGAAAAAAGAATTAAAGAAAGAAAAAGCAAGGAGATGCACAAACCTAGTCCTTGACTGGGAGACAATAGCTGATCCTCTAGGTGAATCAATAAAGGTCTCCATATCACCCCAGAAAGAATCCTGGGACAATACCTCATGCTTTTGAGAATTATTATCTAGCTGGCTGAGTTTTTCACTTGTTTGACCATTCAATGTAACAGAGTCTGAGCTACTACTACTCCAAAATTTACACCGGTTCAATATTCGATGGACAAAACCCAGCCTTGCCGTATCCTTGTCAGTTTGAGGTTCAACACTTGCAGCAGCTTCACTCTCCTGTCTTGATTTGTCAACAGCCAAATGTACTGGATCAGCATTCTGACTTAGTGTCTTCATGCACTTTTTCTCAACTTTTGTCTTCTCATGGCTATCACCAGAAACAAATGATTTTTCAGGGGTGCTGTGACTTTTCTTCTCCGAATTATCTCCAGAATCAATGCATGTTGGTTGAATGTTCTGACTTTTCATCTGAGAATCTTTACCACCAAACCATCTTTGCCAAATTCTTTTAAAAAATCCCACTTCAGATGCTGAATCTCGTTCCGTCACAGAAGGCAGGTGACCCTCAACTTCCTGCACACTAACTGATTCAACAACTGTCTTGTCAGTGGGAGGGGGCTTTTGCACTCCTTTTAACGGTTCCGGCAGATCCATGTCAACAACTTTATCACCTAATGCAGGGGCCTCTAGAACTTTCTTTGGAGGCTCTTCCACATTCACTTCTGGCGATAACTGCACTGCCGACTTACTAATGACAGCTTTATCTTTATGTCTTTCCTCACCATTTAACTTCGATGTCTTAGAGAGGTCCTGTTCACCATTTTTACAAGTATGCCCATTTGATGTACTTGCAGCGGACTCAAATGGTTCAGGAGCTTTCGGATTGACTCCATGAACGAGAAACAGACCATCACCCTTAGATTCAAGCTTTAAAATGTGTGGCATTGATAATAGAAAGCGAGTGAACTTTCCATATCCATACAAGTCTTTATCTACACTCACACTACCCTTGTTCAACTCTGCCCGAAGATCCGTAATGGAAATTCCTTTAGGATAAGAATTTAAAACTTGACGAATCAGCTTCAAAACCGCCTTTGGAACTGGACGAGTCTTAGACTCTGAAGCAGTCTCAGAAACCTCATCACTCCGTGAGCAAGCTGGTCGCTCGGCAACTAAGAAGGGATCTTCAAGAGGCACCTTATAATGGCCATACCAGGACCCATAAGGACCATCCGGAGGTTGATTAAAATGCTTTCCAGTTAGTTTCTCCCCGCGAACCAAAGAATTCCAATGCCACATAATACTTGCAGCACTACATAGTACATCAGGAGCAGTTTCTGGACTTGCAAGCAATATGTTATAGTTATTCATTCTCAATCTATGCAAAATGCTGGCAAAGTCCCTATCACCAGAGATCAAAAATACATGTGCTGGTGGAGGATTTTGCGATACCCAGTACATTAGATCAATCAGCAGTGATCTGTCAGCACTATTCTTTCCACCTACATTAAGATAACAAACAAATTTTCAAATAAATCTAAAGTGAACAAGCTCTCAAGCATTTACATTCATGTTTGCATCATATCACAATAGGGATAATCCTATTTTCCTCTCCATAGTTTGACATAACGCCAAAATACCCCAGTATTTTTGGGGATTGCTAATATCCATTTATTAATTTATGAAGATCAAATACTCCTATAATATATGAAAATATCCAAAATATCCCTTGCCGTCATAGTTAACTTTGAAAATAAAAATTTAGCTATTAATATGGAAGGATAAAACTATAGGAACACTTTGATCATTTTGATAATTTTAGTAACGACAATAATGGAAAGGCGTAAAATGTAATTTAGCTATTATGTCAACCTACAAGTATACAGAAATATCCAAACAAGCTCTTGCTGGTTTTTGGAAATAGCTAATATCTACCATCAATTTATGAAGATCAAACAGCAGTATTATATAAAAATATTCAAAGAAAAAACCCATTGTCGTCAAAGTTGACATTAAAAATCACATTTTGACCACTAATATGGAAGGATAAAACTACAGGAGAACTTTGGTCATGCGGGTCATTTCAGTAAGAGGGGTAAAATGGAAGTACCCAAAACTAAAGGGCTAATTAGCGATTATATCAAACCACAAGAGCTAAAAGTGGAATAATTCCTATTACAAAATGACGTACAAAAAGCAGTGTTATAGTTATAGGACCGGAAGGAAGAAGAAAGTACCATGAGGGACGTGAGCAATGTTGATGCCGGTGGAGGAAAGCGCCTCCTGGTTGGTCCTGGAGAGCTGCAAGACGTCTCCGAAGGCAGTGATGGTGACGGGGCCTTTGATTCCGGAGGCCCTGATGGCGGCGGTGATGGTGTGGGAGACTTTGAACACATTAACACCTGAAGGCAAATGGCAGTTCTCGAAATCCCACCAGACTGAAACCCTCACGTTCCGTGATTCCTCCTCATGTCGGCGCGAAGGATGGTGGCTTGGAGCTGAGGTCGAGAAATGGGAGACCAGAATCCAATAGGGAGAAAAGGAGGAGGAGGAGAGCGAAAGGAGGGTTTTTGGAGAGATGGGTTTCATGGTGGATTGGATTTTTAGGGTTTTGAGAGGAAATTGAGAGATGGATTGGTGTCATTTCATGGTCTCAGGTTCGCAGAGAGTAGGGTTTTAGGGATGGTGAGACTCAGAGGTACAAGAGAGACAGGAGACCTTAAACCCTAATCCACGTGCGATTCACACGTGTTGTTCTGTTATTAGGCTTGGGCCAGATTTAATAAGTGTGATTTTGGGCCTACAATTAAAGCCCATTTATAGTTTCAGCTGGTTTGTTTTTGCAATTTTTGTACATCTTTTTAGTAAGTTCACCATGTTAAATATTTTTTACAAAAATTCTACTTTATATATTAAAAAAAAAATTAATGATGTTTATTTGTAAGCATATAATATAAATAAAATGAAAAAACTAATATTTTTATATTAAGTAAATTGTAATTTTTAAAATAATATTTAATAGGAGGTATACATGAAATGAGTGTACATGCAACTTTAGTGGGGTGTAAATACCGTCACTCATTTTCTTTGAATCTGTTATGAGTATTTTTAGGTTACTTAAGTGGGCTGGTAAAAGTCCAAGATTGTTGATAGAAGCTCAAGACAAGTAGAAGCTCAAGATTGTTTCAATGAGATTACACATTCTACTAAAACACAGCTCGCTAAGGATTCAGTTTGCTAGGGCCTAGCTCATCGGATATATAGCTTGTCAGGCAGCCAGCTCGCGAACTCAAACTCAGACTTAAACTACACGATCAATTCATAAAGGCAAACTCAGTCAGACTTCAAACATTCTAGCTTGTTTAAGACGAGCTCTCAGCTACTACAGATCGCAGAAAGCGAGTCAGATACTGTTAGAATCCTTAGAATAAAGTCAGCAAGGCGTATCGTATATGCTTAACCCCATCACATATTACAACATGAACTAAGGAAATCTCACCTAACCAGCATGAGTTTAGTGTGTAAATCATATTTTGACAGAGTTGACCTGATAGATGTCAGCCTCATTAAATGTAATCCATCATTTTATTTTGATTTATTATGCAACTGTAGCACCCCTCATTTTCTATAAATAGGGGAGAGTTTTCATTGTAAAGAGAAGAAAAAAAAAAAAACACTCTGAGGGCCGTTACTCTACAAAAATAGTGAGAGGACAGTGAACGTAAGTAAATTTTGGGTCGAACCACTACAAAGCTCTATTGTCTTGTGTTCTTGCTCTGTCTTCTTCTTTACTTTTCACCTATTTCTTGCACTGTTTTGATCGTATATGCAGTTTGAGCCTATAAAAAACCTATTTGGCTAAATTCAGATGTCGACATTTTGACGTTAGAGGAAGGGCCTTTTTTGCAGCTTCTTTTTTTCTCATCCCTGATTTCCAGAGCTCGCGTACCAGATGTCATGGCTAAAGGAAGAACCACCAGGAGCTTAGGTGTGATTGCTGGCTAGTTCGATAACTCAAACCACCAAAGAGACGTCCAACCCACTAGAGAACCAGCCAACCTAAGGGCTAGGACCTTTAACGTACCCTTGGCCGAGAATACTCAAGGTATACCTCATTTTCCCTCTCACCAACCTGCATCTAATGTCACTGGAGAGGATGCCATGCAGGTTTTACAGTGGCGTCAGGAGGTGTTGGAAAATACCATGATGCAAATATCAGATGCTGTCAAGGCGCTGACTCGGGCTCAGCCTCGGTTAGCTCAAAGTCCTGATGAGATCGCTACAATGAGGGACGTTCCATAGTGGCAGTGCGTTGAGGTCCCAGCCATAAATGAAAGGCTTACTAGGGAAGTGCTAGCTCCTGAGGGATCAGTCCATTCCTCCAATGTGTAATCTAGAGCTTGGACCCAGTGAGCTCGCAATAATGAAGATGCGGCTTATTCTTCAGGATTGAGGGTAAAAGTGAGTTAGGATGGATATCGACGAGTTGAGGAGAGCCATGGACATGTTCGAGTCCCAGCTGGGAGAGATGAAGATGAGCAGTGACATCGATATAAAGGTTTGTGTAAAGAAGATGGACTAAATAGACTAAATCCAAGGCACGAACCAGATCGTTACTCCCCCAAGCCCGAACAAAGAAGAAGGTATGGGGCGCAAGACCGACATTCCCCAGGTAAAGAAAGCAGGCGGGGCAAGCGATCTCCAGCCAAACAATCTAAGACCTAAGACCTGGTTATTGAACAACTTCTTCAAAGGGTCCGGCAGGTGGAGGCCCTACCTGGGGCTCTGGAACAGGGAGATCAACATGGTGAAAGAACTCCATTTACCTCTAAGATCGAGCTGGAGCCACTCCTCTTGAGGTTCAAGGTCCCTAACATCCCACAATATGACGGGGACTCCGATCCTTATGACCATTTGGACGCGTTCAACATCTAGATGGATTTGCAGACGATCAGCCCGCTGGTCAAATGTCGCGTTTTCCTTACAACGCTCGAAGATGTTCCACGGGCATGGTTGAGAAATCTCCCACCTTTCAGTATCAGCAACTGGGAGGAATGCCAGTAGAGGTTTGCCAATCAGTACAAGACATTGAAAAGATAACTCGCTCTATTCTACCACCTCGCTACTATTTTCCAGCGTCCTGGTGAGTCGTTGAAAGACTATATTACCAGGTTCAGACATGGGGTAAATAATATGGAGAGCCCTACCAATGAGGGGATTCTGGTAGTTATCTCAGCAGGATTGAGGAAAAATTGGAAGTGGTACAAGAGCATATACAAGTCCCCAGTGAAAAATCTATTGCAGTTCTGTGAGTGAGCTTTGAAAGAGATAAGGTGGGAGGAGGCCTTCGGATCGAAAAAGCTAAACAATCAAAAAGATGAAGCTGGCAGTTCCAACCAGGGGAAGAAAAGAAGCAGCAGAGGAAATAACAATGAGGGTTAAAGGAACAACAATAAGATTGCAAAGAAGGCCAGAAATAGACCTGGGCCGAGAAATAACCAAAGGCAACAGCGACCTCCGTGTCCAGGTCATTATAAAAGTTATAGCCTCTTCTCAGACACCCGGGGAAGAATCTTTGCAGCAGAGAGGAGTAGAGAGAATTTTGAGAAGCCTGTCATAATCTCAACCCCAAAAGAATACAGGGATAAGAGGAAGTTCTGTGCCTACCATAATGAGGTAGGGCACTATACCTCCGACTGCGTGGCATTGAAGGACACCATAGAAGGCTTGATCATAAAGGGTTGCTTAAGAGAGTATGTTGTGCGACTTGTAAGGCGATCGCCCCAGCAACAGTGTCCTCAGTCGCAACAGCGGCAGTAGGAGCAACAACCAGCTCAACTAACTCCTGATTAAGAACAAGCATCTATAGTGAGGACAATTCTTATTATCCATGGGGGACCTTACATAGTAGGAACATCAAATAGGTTGCATGAGCGTTACGTGCGCGAGGCTAATCGCATACAGCCTGCCGATCGAAGAGAGTCAAAAGGGCTAGCCAAGAAAGCTAAGATGGCATCAGAAGAGATAGTCTTTACATGAAAAGATGTCAGAAGTGTTCATTGGCCCCATAACGACACCTTGGTAATCCGAGCTCGCATTGGGAATGCAGAGGTGGGAAGGATAATGATTGATACAGGGAGCTCGGTAAATATGATGTATAGAGAGTGCTACACCCAGATGGGAATTAGAGATAAACAGTTGAAGCCTTTCCCCTGAACCTTTATATGGTTTCACTAGAGCAGTCACTCCTATTGGGCAAATCAGATTACCTCTGACTCTTGGAGATGCTGGTTATCAGTCGACTGTGCTTGTAGATTTCTTAATCATAGATTCCTTTTTTGCATACAATGTGGTATTGGGAAGGCTTGCGCTGAATGACCTAGATATGATCACCTAAACTAAAACCCTTATAGTGAAATTCTCAATTCCCAGTGGAATAGAATGTGCGTGAGGTGAGTAGCAGTTAGAGCGTCGCTGCTATAAAGATGCAGTAAAGATAAGAGCCAAAGAGAAAAAGGTGAATTTAGTTTCAAGAGGTGAACTGCAAGCCATCAGCACTATAGAGGTGACTTGTGACCTGGATCCCAAGGAGATAGATGTAAACAAGACTACCGATCCAGTTGAGGAGTTGGAGGACATACAAGTCAACAAGGCAGATGCTGTAAGGTACCTCAAGTTAGGAAAGAGCCTGGCCCCAGAAGTCAAAGCCCAGCTAGCTGAATTCCTTAAAGCAAATTTGAATATGTTCGCTTGGAACCACGAGGACATGGTAGGAATTGATTCAGGGGTGATGACGCACAAGTTGAACATATATCCTCACCACAAACCGATTTGCCAAAAGAGGAGGCCGATGACCCGAGAACACTATGATGCCCTGAAAGAGGAAGTAGACAAGCTATTGGCAAATAAGTTTATCTGTGAACCTTACTATCCAATCTGGATAGCCAATCCCATGTTAGTAAAGAAGAAGAACGGGAAATAAAGAACTTGTATAGACTTCACGGACTTGAACAAAGCCTGTCCAAAAGACAACTTCCCACTGCCCATAATTGATAAGCTCGTAGATGCAACGGCTAGGCATGAACCCCTTGGATGCATACTCAGGGTACAACCAGATTCCAATGAACCCTGAAGATAAAGAACATACCTCATTCGTTATAGACATCGGCCTATATTGTTACAAGGTGATGCCCTTCGGACTAAAGAATGTAAATGCGACCTACTAAAGGTTGGTGAACATGATGTTCGAATATCTAATTGGGAAGACTATGGAAGTTTATATTGATGATATGCTCGTGAAGTCCAAGCAAACGACTGACCATGTGCGCGACCTCGAGGGGATGCTTCAGATTTTGATGAAGTACCAAATGAAGCTCAATCCCCCCAAATATGCGTTCGGAGTAACCTCGGGTAACTTTCTGGGTTTTATCATGAATAACAGAGGAATTGAGGCCAACTCGGAGAAAATAAAGGCGTTGCTCGGTAAAGATGAAAAAGATACAAAGCTTAAATGGTCAGGTCGCTACCCTCAGCAGATTTGTCTTCAAAGCCATTGACAAATGTGCCCTATTATTTGAAATCTTGAAGGTCAAAAGTTTTGAATGGACAGAAGAATGTGGGGTCGCATTCCAACAATTGAAGGAATACATCGGGTGAGCTCTGCTCTTGTCAAAACCAAAAGAAGGTGAAATTATGACAGTCTATTTAGGGGTATCCCAGCATACTCTAAGTGTCGTCTTAGTTCGAGAAGAAGACATGACGCAATTCCCTGTCTATTATATCAGTAAAAAGCTGGTTGATGCTGAAACAAGCTACACCCCAATGGAGAAGCTCGCTTACTATCTTGTGGTGGCATCTAGAAAGCCGCGTCCTTACTTCTAGGCACATAAGATTGAAATACTGACTAAGTATCCCCTCGGATAGATCTTGCAGAAACCTGACACCTTAGGCCGCCTTCTCAAATGGGCAATCGAGTTCACTCAGTTCGACATCGAGTTCAAGCCAAGATCGGCAATCAAAGGGCATACATTGGTAGACTTTATAGCTGAATTTACGGGACCTGTGGATGAGGAAGTTGAATCTTCTGAAGGTTCGTTTTGAGAACTATTTATTGACGGTTTTTCCAACAAGCAAAGAGCTGAAGTTGGAATATTATTGATTAGCTCGGAAGGACATAAAATCCTTTGTGGACTCGAGTTTGGGTTCCGAGCCACAAATAATGAAGTCGAGTATAAGGCTTTGTTGGCAGGGCTCCGTTTAGCCAATGAGATGCAGGCTAAACGACTCAGAATTTTTAGTGACTCCCAGCTCATGGTTTGTCAGATAAGAGGTGAATATCAAGCCAATGGGTCAAGTATGACAATTTACCTACAAAAGGTTTGAGAGCTATTGGGAACATTCGAAATGTATGAGATAAATCAAATCATGGGAGCTCAGAATTCCTATGCAAATGTTCTAGCTTGCTTGGCAACAGCTCAGGACATAGATTTTTTTCGGGATATACCGATAGAATTCCTACCAAAACCAAGTACAGAGCCCAATGACGAGGTGATGGTCCTAACCATGGCAGCAGACTCATGAATAAGTCCATTGGTTGATTATTTACAATAGGATAAGCTACCAGATGATAAGCTGGAAACGCGTCGTCTGCGAACTCGAGCTACAAGATACTGTTTATGTGACGACGTGCTCTATAAGAAAGGTTTCTCGGCTCCATTGTTGCGATGTATTAACAAGCCAGATTGTACCACCATCTTGAAAGACATCCATGAAGGTCATTGTGACAATCATGCTGGGGGGTTATCTCTTGCTCAAAAGACACTTTGACAGGGGTTCTATTGACCAACAATGAAGCAAGATGCCATCAATCTGGTGAAGAGATGTGATAAATGCTAGAGGTTTGCAAAGATTTCGCAAGCTCCACCAGCCTACCTGTGGCAAATGATCAGTCTATGACCCTTTGCGATCTAGGGCATGGATCTAATAGAACCTTTTCCAACGGGTCGGGGCAAATGTAAATATGACATCATTGTAGTAGATTATTTCAAAAAATGGGTAGAGACGAAGAAACTTGCTCAGATCTCCACTAAGAAAATATAAAAATTCATGTGGGATGACATCATTTACAGATTTGAAGTCCTTTAGCAGCTCATGACAGACAATGGGATCTAATTCACCAACGAGCAATTCCTCGAGTTTTGCAATAACCTTGGCATCACAAAAAGCTTCTCAGTTGTAAATTACCCCCAAGCCAATGGCCAAGTAGAGGCAGTTAACAAGATCATAAAACAGACCCTGAAAACCAGACTTGAAGCCAAAAAAGGGGCATGGGTAGGCGAACTACAAATGGTGCCATGGGCCTACAAAACAACAGCTTGCAGTATTACTAGAGAAACACCTTTTTCAATGGTCTATGGATCTGAGGCCATGATCCTTGTAGAATTTGAGGTAACCAGCCAACGAAGAGCCATCTTCAATCTTTCAGAGAACCATCAGCTTCTGGCCACAAACCTGGATCTCCTTGAAAAGGCAAAAGAAACAGCTTGCCTGAGAATAGTCGTCTATCAATAGAGGATGACAATATACTACAACAAAAGAGTCTAAGTTTGAAAGTTCAAGCCAGGCGACCTCGTGTTACGACTCATTCTTCTCGGAGCTCGCAAAGCCAGTTATGGCACTCTAGGGCCTTATTGGGAATGACCCTACATCATCAATGAAGACTTAGGAAATGGGACGTACCACTTAGCAAATATGAGTGTAGCATTGCTTCCACGAGCATGGAACACAGTACAGCAGTGACCTTATTATATATAAATCTTTCGCTTGTATTTTCTTCATAATTTCAAACATATATACATGATATAAGCTCCAGATTTCCAATTAGATTAATGACACAAATTGATTATGTGCTTTTATGTGAAGTATGAAGCTATGAAAAACAGAGAACGAGTTAAAGATTCAAACATTTAGTTACCCTAAAGGGATAAGGGGCTTAATATCGGCGTGATAGCTGACCCTATACTTGCCCTACAGGGTTAAGGGGTTGATAAGTCCACGAGCTCGCGCATTTAATTGTAACTCGTTGACAGGCCTACCCTACATAGATTGTTCCAAACACTTCACATTCTGATCGCTAAGTGGCAGGACGTGGTACACTGATAGAAGTCCCTCCCACTCCGGCTTGCCTGCTGCCTCTCAGGGCAACCTAACCAATAAGGTTAAGCTATATACGCTGGGGTTTTTGCCTTGTGAGCGCAGTCGAGGTTATGACTTCCTCAACTTTTGCTATATAGCTCGGGTCTCGACCCTGAGAGCGTAACTCGAGAGGTTATTATGCTATAGAGCTCGGGTTATGACCCTTTTAGTGTAGCCTAGGAAGTTCATTATGCTACACAGCTTGAGTTTTAACCCTTTGAGCACAGCTTGTTGTATATGTTCGGGTTTCGGCCTTTTGAGTGCAGTTCGCTGTAATAACTCGGGTTCTTACCCTTCGAGCACAGTTAATAAACATCCGTGTTAACAAAAGAGCTATGACCTACTGATTGAGCTTACTATGAATTATTCTCCAATATTTGCTGTGCAAATTATTTAGCAAATTATATACCAACAAAATGGTGAGCTCACAAGGTGAATTTAACTTTTCACTTACGAGTTAAGTGTTTTATTATTTATTTTGCAGAAAGCATAAAAAGCTTAGATCAATAGAATTACATATGAATCAAAAATTTTTATAGAAAACCTCAAAGCGAGGTTCAATTGTTCATTAAAAATACCTCAAGCAAGGAGGTGAAGACAATGCAAAGAAATAATTGTTTTTTCAAGTCTCAGCTCGGGGCGTCCTATTCTCCGCCCTAGGAAGTGGAAGGATCAGTAGCTCCACCATGAAGAGTTGACTCTTGAGGTATAATGGCTTGGGCTGTGTCTATTTAGGAGCTCGTGCCCTGAGGAGCTCCGCCAGGTACATCTGAAGCTTGAGTAGCCTCCTCTTTAAACCTTTCTATCTTTGTGGGACCTCTCTTACCAAAGCATATGAAGTCCGTCTGCAGATGAGCCTGCCAAAGGGTGTAGAGGAAATCAATAGTTGTCTCGTCTTCGACCTTCTTTCTGACCCTACTGATCTCCTCCTGAGCTTTAGTAGCTTCCTTCTTAGCAGTAGCAGCTTCTTTTTCAGTAGTTTCAGCTTGTCACCCAGTCTCCTCCAAGGCATGCTTCGCCTTTTCTAGCTCATCTTCAGCCTTGAGAAGTTAGGAAGTAAGCAACGATCTGGAAGCTTAATAATCATTGTCATGGTGAATTAGGGCCTCTTCAGCTTCGGTTTAGACTGCTCGGGCATTTCTTAATTGATTCTCCAGGATAGATTCTGGCCTTTTAGCTCTCAAGGCTTCCCTAGATATAAAGGCAAGCTCGTCTCTCTGTTTGTCCTTCTCAATTTTGAGCTTCTTATTCTCAACCTCGAGCTTTTGGTTGTCAATATGGAGCTACTCCTTCTCCTCCCTGAGAACTAGTAGTTCCTGCATTTGCTTCCTAATCCCCATAACGGACTGAGACACGACAAGTTAGTATTAATGGCAAGAAAGTAAGAAAAGACTAAGTGTCAGAAGTTACCATAATCGAGTGGCGAATGGCCTAGATGGACAAGCAATCTCCAACCAGCTTGTCAGTATCCAGCTTTTTGGCATGGCCCCCTAAAAATGATGGCAGGTAGTCCAAGATCCCCTCAAGATAGAGTGCTCCAAGGATGCGCTCGGGCTCGTCCTCGGTCTTTGGGGTGGCACTCTTCTCTGAGGCTGTGAGCTACTTGTCTTTTTCAACTCGCGAACTCTTTATTAGAGCCCACTGCGCCACTGTCTTCCTTTTTGTGCCCTTGCTTAGGACCTCACTCGCTGGAGCCCCTCCTGACGAAGCTTCACTTGCCAGAGTCTCCTTATTAGCAGCTCTCTCTCGGTCTCTTTCAATTTCGATCGGTTCTGGCTGTGAGATAAGGGCCTGAGCTTCTAAAAGCCCTGCAGCTTGTCTAGATGTAGTTGCTTCAGTAGAGGCGGAGGCCGTAGAGCAGCAGGTTGGGCAGGGCGATGTCTAGAGTGTTTGACAAAGAAAATCCTTCTCATTTATGGAACTTGTGAGGGAGCAGGATCGGCCTCTCCTTGAGCGGCCTAGTAGACTGAGACTTGCTTGCGCTAGCCTCGAATGCTAATATCCTTTTTATTATCGATTAGCTCATTGTCTAAAGCAAGAGCGAGCTAGAATTGTTTGAGGAGATCGTCGTCAAATGTGTAAGCAACGCTCTGCTCTCCTGAGTCCGCAAGTGTCCTGAGAAGATCTTTCTCCTTCTCAATTATAGTTCCTCTACCCTTATTTGTAAAAAAAAAAAAAACAATAAGAAGGGTTAGAATCAATATGCATGTAAGAGAGCTCGCTAGTACCAATTCTATGACTACCTGGGGTATAGACGAAGCTGTAATTTTGAAGGCGTTCTAGGAAATGACAAGAGATGTAAAACCATCTCGACTTATAGTCCTCGACATTAGACTTGCCATTTGTCCCACCCTTTAGCAAGAGTGCTTTAAAATCCAATTTACGAGCTGTCAGGTAATAAATCCCCTTTCGCACTCCTTCCTTCGGGCTAACTACTCCCTTTAAGTTGCACAAGTGGGAGCAGATGAGTGGATTTGGGGCTTTGAGCTCGTTCCTTAAGAAGACCAAGGCCAGTGATGTGAGCTGGGAGTAGGAGTTGAGAGTCAGTTGATTCAGAAGATCAACCAACTATTCAGGAATTGGGAATCTGAGCCCATGCCTCAAGTGCTGGATGCTGATGGTAACATATCCATGAGGTGGGAAGGCCGCATGGTCACTTAAGGAAGGGAACGTGATGCGACAGCCCTTGGGAATGCGGTATTCTAAGGCGATTCCGTCCAACTCGTCCAGTTGTAACTTCGTGGGGTGAAAAGCGAATACTTTGCTACCTTTTCAACCAGAAGGCTGTATGATTGTTATGGGGTCAACCCGAGCTACGAACTCTTCAGTGGCATCACCGTTGGTAGAAATCACCCCTTTAACATCACAAGCTATTCCCAATTCATCGTCCTCCGTGCTAGATAGGCCATCTACTCTGTATTACTGGCGACTGTGACCTTAAGACATCTACATATAAAAAGGGAGTAATCAGGTCACAAACGCCGCACAGATTGCTAAAGGAATGGTGGCTCAACCTCCAATTCAGACGAACTACAAGCTAATGACCTACGTATGTCTCTCTCTAAAGCTCACATACATAATGCCACAAACAGCAAAATCATACACAGACTCCAATCAACAAGATCAAAGCAACAAAAAACGAAAAGTCACAACAAAAAATAAGTTCTCAAAAGCGAGAACACATGATGAACAACCCAATATTTCCCAGAAAATGCACAAAGTATGCAAGTCAGAAATAAAAACTAGAAGTTAAAAGAAGATTCGATGACTTACTTTGAGCAGAACTAAAGTTTTGATGATGATCTTCAACTTTGAGGCGCTGGTGCAGAAGATTGAAGCGAATAAGAGTTGAAGAAGAGGAAAGATAAACTGTCTGCTGAATTTGAAAGTGACAGGGTAAAAGTTAAAAATAATTTAATTGTTACCTTTTCTAGGGCGTGAGTGTGAAGCCTCAGCGGTCAGATCTGTGGGCTTACCAACCACTCTAAATCTAGCGATGCTGTGCAATTCTCGGGATTCAGTCATCATGCGCTGTCAGTATATAGACGTGTGTATTAAATGCACCCAGAGACAAACGTGCCTTACACAATAGCCGGAAAAGTCACCACGTGTCCAATAAAGAAGTAGAATTTGAAAAAGGAACGTAACAGGTCCCAGACAAACAGCTTTTACCAGCGGACTATCAGCTCTTAGTCCGTAGATCGCGTTGAGAGCTGTGGGGTTGATGTTATGTGTATTTTTAGGTTACTTAAGTGGTCTGGTAAAAGCTTAAGACTATTGATAAAAACCCAAGACAAGTAGAAGCCCAAGACTGTTTCAATGAGATTGTACATTTGGTTAAGGTACAGCTTGCTAAGGGTTCAGCTCACTACGGCCCAACTTATCTGATATATAGCTCGCTAGACAGCCAGCTTGCGAACTCAGACTCAGACTACATGTTCAATTCATAAAGGCAAACTCAGTCAGACTTTGGATATTCCAGCTCGTTTAAGACGAGCTCTCAGCTACTCTACTACAGATTACAAGAAGCGAGTTAGATACTGTCAAAACCGCCAAAACAAAGTCAGCAAGGAGTATCATATATGCCTAATCCCGTCAGAGATTATAGCATGAATTAAGGAAATCTCACCTAACCAACATGGGTTTAGTGTCTAAATCATCTTTTAATAGAGTTGACCTGACAGATGTCAGTCTCATTAAATATAATTCATCATTTTATTTTGACTTATTGTGAAATTGTAGCACCTCCCATTCTTTATAAATATGGGAGAGTTTTCATTGTAAAGAGAGGGAACAAAAAGAAAAAAAAACACTCTAAGGGCCGTTACTTTGCAAAAATAGTGAGAGAACAGTGAACGTAGGCAAACTTTGGGCCGAACCACTTAAAAAACTTTGTTGTCTTGTGTTCTTCCTCTACCTTCTTCTTTGCTTTTCACCTGTTTTTTGCACCATTTCAATCATATCTGCATTTTGGTCCTAAAAGAACTTAATCGACTAAATTTAGACGTCGACAGGGTTGAAATTGCATCAAAATTATTGAAATATGTTAAAATCAAAGAATGTTAACATGATTTCAATAATAACTCGCTTGTATTTTTATAAATAATGTGAGACTTGAATTTTACCACTAATTGGGAGGGGGAAGTACATAACTATACTCAATACTACAAGATTGATAAAATGACATTGTAGTTTAAAAAGAAAAGATAAAATGAATTTGTGTGTCCTGTACTAGTTAATAATAATTGAGTAATGCTAGGCTTCTCAAATATTTTGTCCAAATAATATGGTATTTAAGTTGTAAAAATCCTATTCATTATCACATCATCTCATGATTTATAAAATCTTGACAACTCACATGTTATATCATTTGAGTATAAGTTTTGGCAAAATATTTAGGAAGTCTAGCATTACTTATAATAATTTAATTATATGATATTTTGAGAGGAAAGTTTGGTGTGATAGATATAACATTATCATGCTTATTTGTTGTCAATATTTTCTTATAATTAGTCTACATTGAGAAATGGTGCAATATCTTACATTTTGAACTATTATATCTTACCATATAATTGCGTAGTTTAGGAATTTATTTTCCATAATATATGTTGTCTACTTGTCTCATGGGTGTCAATATAGTCACCAACAAATATGATTTATATATTCATTTTAGGGTTACTTGTTTACATTCAATTTGATCACTAAAATATAGATAATGTTAAGATTTATTTGCTATTTTATGTAAATCTATTAATATATCCATGTTCGAATCAAAGTGCAATCTAGCTACTTTCTCTTTGAAGTGTTCTTCTTCTTAATGCAAAAAATTTTCTATTTCTGGAGCTCTATGTTGTTAAAGAAAAACGAGTTGATGACATACTTCAAGCCATTATATCACTGTGACTTCGAACTATTCCTTACATAAGTTAGTTGACTCGAGCTGCACTTATTGCCTTAGTGAAATTAAACCCTCAGATGCTTCTAATGATGTGACATACACTGACATGTCATAAACTGATAGACTTCATAACAGTTTACTACCTTTTTGGGCTTTTAAGCCTGTTGGTCTTTTGGACCTTATTTGGACGTACGGTCCATATGCTATTTTTGGATACAAGACACACGCACATGGGTGTACACACACAAATATTTATATATATATATCATTTCTTATAAATTTTAATGATAAAATGGTTCAAAATAATTTGGAAAATAATGTTAAAAAAATCATTTGTTATCAATAAATATCAATTAGGAATGGAATAAAAATTTGATCTCCATTATTTGCCAGCTCAACAAAGAAAGTAACGGTATTAACTAGAAACAATGTGAAGAAGATTGGACTTGAATCCAATGCTCATGTAATTTTTGTTGATGCTTTGATGAGAGAGAAGGAAAAAAAAAGTTGTAATTAAAGTAGGAGAGAGAGAAAAAAAGTAGATTAATCTTGTCAATTTATTTATAAAGATTATTACATGTCAATAGACCATCAAATTAAACATCAATGAAAATCAGATCAACACTAGATCCAAATCCAAGAAGGTTTTATCTGTTTGCAGAAAAGTAGGGAAACCACACCTCAAGAGGTTTTTGGTTTTTGCCCTTCATTAGTCTAAACTAAATAATTTAATAACTAAACTAGGAAAAAATATGAAAAACCCCATAATCTGAAAAATAATACCACTAAATCCCATTTTTTAACATAAAAATTGAGTAGTTTCACATTATTTATATATAGATATACACACACGTGTTATAATAAAAAAGAAAGAGAGAAAATGGAATCTCTAATATCCTCCACATGATGCATGAGATATGATGATCTCTAATAACGAAGATGACTCCTCCATAAAGGTTGGAGCAATTTGCTCCTCCATGAACGTGTAGATCTGCCACCGTAATGGGGAGACCGAACTCCCACCATAGGGGTAATGGAGCTATTTCAAATTTTATTTTGTATTTCAATTGACGTTCTTCGTCCATTTGTTTTTCTTCAAATAATAGTTGAACGATTGACGGCACGATTTGTCTTATTGACTGGCTACAAAGGATACCTTAAGCTGTTAATTTGTGAGATAACGAAAGAACATGTGACGTTTGTATAGCCAATGTTTCGTATGCGTGAAATTAAGTCTAAACTCGAGGTTCATGAATTTTGTGAATCAATCATGGAATTATAACAAAACATATATAACTCATCTTGATTTGGGTCCAAAAATAGAATATAGAAGTCACAACAATTTTTTAACATGTACTTTACTTAATGCGAAATGAAGTGTTGAAAAAAAAAATGTAATTAATGTGTCAAAAGTCTATGAATGGTAATATAAAGGCAACTTAAAGTATCTTCAATACTTTTATAGATTACTAAAAAAATTACATGCAATATAAAATAAATAGATTTTGAGTTAAAATAAATTTTTTATATGTAATTATCATTCATCAATGTTAAGCTAAAATGATATGAAAAAAAAAAAAAAGGTATTGTCATCATGATCATCAATTTTCAGAGGGTCTGTTAGATAGTCATTTCAATAAGTCAATAATTATTGCATCTTAATTTTTCAAATCTAATTAAAAATTAAAAATACATGGAAGTATTGAAGAACAATTTTTAATTTGATTCTCTATTAGATAATATTAATGTTATGTAAAAAATAAATCTCTTGATATTGATAATATGATACTTATTATTTTTTTTAAAAAAAATATATATATATATATACATATAATTTATGAGAGTATTGAAAATGCTCTTAATATTTAGTAAGACAAGTCTTTCATTAACTACTTGAAAACGATGGACGATGCATGATTTCTTTGCTTATATTATTGTCATAATGAGTCAATAATCAGTACTCCAAGCCGTGCTAAGTGAACAGAAACATGATAACCTTAATAAAGTATTCTTTTCTTGTTGATTAAATTCTCTTTTAAATTTGAATTGATAGATACATAGGTTAGGAAATTATCATTATCATGAACATATTACGTTTATATATAAAACTTTTGATTATTTGAAAATCTATACATTTCGCTTTTGGAAAAATATCTTTAACCAATTAACTTTTTTTCTTTTTTCTTTTTAATCTTCGAAGTAGATACAGAAAAATTATGATATTAAGAAAATTTAAGAGATGCACATTGCCTCACAAGTGATTGGGCACATTCGTATACCTATTCATTAAGGTATTGAGATTTGATTTATACCAAACACGTTTTTAAAATTATGTGGATAGTTTTTTCTTTTACTGTAAAAGTAATTATCTTCTATTTATAGAAATATATATTTAGATCACAAAAGTAGTGTTTGGATAGTTTTCTCTCTTATTGTAGAATTAATTATCTCTTATTTATGAGAATTGACATAAAGTTGTAGTTGTAATGTTTGTTTGATCTCCACAGGTCTTAGTAGTGTTTTGATTGTTTGTTGTTAGTTTGAAAAAAAAAATAATAAGTATTTATAAAGACATTGTAAAATTATTTACCATTATTATTTCATAAATTATTTATATTTGGACGTCATTCACAAACCAATTGAATACTATCATCTAAGTTTATCTAAAGGGTGTAGATATACTGCCACCCAAAAATATGATTTATACACTAAAATTATAAGTACACCTACCAATAAAAAGAAAAATTAAAATCAACTTAACTATAAGCACCTAGTCTAATAGCACTTTAGAACCCTAGGTCTCATTTTCAAGGAAAATAATTTTTTCGGGTAAATAGTATTTTCGGATAGTAAATGTCCGTATGAATAGTGATTTTCAAAAAATGGAATTTGGACATCAAAAGTCTCGGAATAGAAATTAGAGTTATTAGAAATTGAAACGGATTGAAAATGAGTTCATTCGAATAAGTTTTAAACGATTTGAAAGTAATTGACGAAAATGTCATTTTTGAGAAATAAAGGATATTAGTAATTTAACACTCATTTGAATTTTTTTTAAAATATGAGATTGAGAGGTTCTATACCCAATTAGAGTATTACATGATCAATTTGATGATAGGATGACCATGGAATATTTTTGGAATTTTTTTGATTGAGAATGATAATTAATTACATTAAGGGCAAAATAGTCATTTCAAGCTCAAATAATACATGGAAATGGTGTGAGTATCACATGGAATGAACTTAAGCAAGAAACACAATCCATTTCATGAGATGTTAACCGATAAATAAGTGACAAATTAAAATTGAATTATGAAATTTTAAATATTAGTTGGCATGCACCAAATGAATTTTATCTCTTTAATTTTGCAAGTTACCAATTTGCCCATAAAAAAATCAATTGGATGTAAGATACAATTAAGGATATTTAAGTAAAATAAATCAAAAGATTTGATGGCTATTTGATGATTTAATGAGGGGCATTTTAGTCCATTCTATGTAACAATATATAAAGTTGATGGGTGATCATTCAAAGGCACCATTTAGATGGCAAAAGGAGAGAAAAAATTCTAGGTGTAGGGCAACAAGGTATACGGCAGCAAGGAGGAGAAAATAAGTGACTTTGATCCATGATTTCATGCCAAAATCACTCAAGAAAAGTGTTAGAGTGAAGATTAAGTAAAAAGGTGGAGAAAATTGGTAAGGAAATTGATTTTAATGTTGATTTTTAATGGGATTTTCATGGGTTTTCATGGATGAGTGATGATTTGATGAATTGATGATGTTTTTAATATATATTTTGAAGTAGAAATCCTTGGGATTGGCTTGGAATTGAAAAAGAACACAAAGGAAGCAAGTTGACAAGAAAACTAGAAGGTAAGAGTTAGGGTTTTATGCAAGATGTTATGAAATTTAATTGATTTTGATTTTAAGGTTTTAATGGATCATTTGATGACTAATTGATACAATTGGGTGTGATTATTGAGCTTGAAATGAAGAGAATATATTGGTTATGTTATGTACTAGTATATGGCTGTTATGGATAAAATATCGATCAGAATAATCTGGCCCAGACAGATCTACAGTGCAGGCCCAGTAGCCCAGAAGCCCAATTATCCGTCATCCCTCATATCCATTCTCTTGTCAAAGGGGCTCGTTAGTGAGCGCTTGTCGTTACCGTTGGTCGCTGTCGCTCAGCTTGACCGTTGAATCTGACCGCAGGCGTCCATTTTGAAAGCTGGTTCTGTCCGCTGCCTTATCCGCCATTCAGATCGCCGATTCCCCCGTTAGCTTTGTTCTCTCATTTTGACAGCCGGCCCTGATCGCTGGCCGTTGGATCCCAATCGCCTAGGCTGACCGTTGTCCGCCAGGCGGGACTATTTAGCCTGCTCGCCCAATTATCCGCAATGATTGACCGCCTGCCTGTCCGTTAGTCCTGTACGATTGAGATATCCACCAAGAGGAGCCATCCGTCAAAAATGTTCGACAAGTCCCTCTCGCCCAAGATGATCTAACTGAGCTGATCGCTAATCTCTGAGCGTGGCCCCATGCCGACTCCTCCACTCGTGACATCGTCCGCCTCACCGCCATAACCAGCTGCGGACACACCGACTCATAATCCACCGCCTCGACTCTCCAGGAAGACAGACTATTCAGAGATCCTCTTGTTCTCCCACCTGACTCGGTACTCAATCTGCCGGAAGATCCGTCTCCGCTTTGCTTCTGAAAGTCTCGAGTCAATAGCGCAATGCAGAGTACAGTTCCAAGGCGTGCCATGCACGCTACATCCACCAGAAGCTGTGATCACAATCTCGACAGCCCATCATGGCGTATCCGACCCAGTTATCTCCCTTGGACAGACCTCGGATGCGACGGGTTCGATATCATTTAATGCACTGTCAGCCGCATTAATTAAGATTCCGGCGCATTAAATGCTGTCTGTCATTGTAACTGTAGCTAACTGTTTACTTTTGTCTTATTCTGTTTCACTATAGCATGTCCCCTTTCTCTATAAATAGGGGACTATTTTCACTATAAAAAGTCTCCAATTTTCTGAGGGCCGTTACTCTGCCAAAATAGTGAGAGAGTGAACAGTAGACGTAGACATCTTTTTGGGTCGAACCACTCTAAAAATCTTCTGTGTCTTCTCCTTCTCGCCTCTAACCCTTCTTCCTCATTCTCATTACTTCGCATGCATTTTGTTATCCGTTCGAAACTGCAGCTTGGGCCCGAAAACAACCTCGTTGACTAAGGAAACCATTTTTCGACGTTAACAGTGGTCAATATGGGGTAATTGATGTAATTGAATGACTTCTGATATATTGATGAGTTATATGGGATTTTATGTTAAATTGAGATGAATTATGGAAGGAAAAGCAAGTGAATAAGTGGATGGGCATGCATACTAGTATATGGCCAAGTTATGTTTATTCATGTGTTTGTGTTGATTTTAATGCTTGAATGAGTTATATGATGTTTTGGTATGAAATTGAGTTTATTGGTATCAAAAGAATGGAAGAAAAATTGAAATGGAGAACTTGGGTGTTAAATTAAGCTAAGACTAAGAATGAGTGTGTAATTTGTCATTCATAACGTGTTTTAATGATGTTTAGTATGTGTTCGAGTTCAATTGTGCAAAAGAAATCAAAAGGAATGGATGTTAGAATATTAGTTGGAAATATGGTAAGGTTGTGAAATTGTTGAATATATATATTGAATTAAAATTAAGTTATTAGTTGATGTATAATATATTAAAAGTTAAATGAGTGAATTGTTAGAAATTCGAATGGATATTGGATGATTTTAATGTGTTAATGCATGTAATTGAGTAAGTTCTAAATGGGGATTTTGTTATACTAAGTGTACGCGGAGTTCGGATTTAAAGAAAAGCTAAAAAAGGGCTCGAAGGAGTGGTTATAGTTCGAGAAAGTAGTGAGTGTGGTTAAATTTTAAAGTTTTTACAAGTTCATAAATCGATTTTAGATATTTGCACTTGTATTTTTTATTATACAAATTACTATATTGATAAGTATCTTAGCATGTCTTTATTTTAAATTCATATTATAAATGTTTATATACGTTAGAAATGAAGCAATTTATTTATATTCACCTACATGCTCATAATAGACATGTTAGAGAATAATTTTTGAGATAAATCAATGTGTTCATGAGATAAAGAGAAAATAAAGTTTTGAGTAGCTTGAAAATATTTTTAAGGCAAGGTTTACCCTAATCCCTAGTGTACCCAATCGAAATACTCGAGCGCGTACGACAAGTTGGTTGGGAAAATCATTAACTAGAAAGTTGAGTCAGTGAGTTGCCCTCTGCACGTGTGGGGTAGTGTAGATTTATCTGATATTGGGAGGAGATCATGACCCCAGAGTTTCTCACATCTACGACTACACATGGTAGCATTCCTGAGCTCTAGTGGCGATGAAAAATTTCGTCACGACAGAGCAAATTTCTTTAGGTTACTTTAGCTAGTTTTCGAAAAAAAAAAAAAAAGAGCCCCGTCATTAGGCACAAAGTTTAGAGATAAAAAAATTTTAAAAAGCGAGGTATTTTACGCTTCATTAAACTTATCACTAAATTTCAAGAAAAGTTATATTTAATTATACTGGTTTTATTGACGGAACCCTTCCCGAATCCCTCCTTTGGACCCAAGAAAGACCCCGTAGCACCCCGTTAGAACTCCAACGAACCCTAACTTTGGACCGAAGAAATCCTGTCAGAGCACCAAAACTTACTTTAAACCTCTTCCAAACTCGTTTACTAGGTGGCAGGGGTACAAATTTTTCGCTTTTCTATTGAAAATCCGGCAGCATGCCGTCTGTTTTCTAAACTATGCCACCCTGCAAGTTTCAAATTCAGTTTATAAAACACTTCTATGAAATTCATTTCTCAACTTCCAGAGCCTCTGGCTCCTTTTTCACAACGCTGATACCAAATTGACGATCACGTAATTAAAATCAGAAAACTGATTCATATAAAAACTTTAATAAAACATTTTTAACTAATACATCCACGATTTCTTTAAAATACTTAAAACTATATATATAAACATATACATGATCAAAATAACCTCATATATACATGTAATAGGTATCGTTCTATACGTCCACCTGTACGTCTGACTGAACCTCGTCGGCTGGATGACTAGCTCCTGCATCTGTGGGAGAATTTTTAAGAAAAACATTTAAAGAAAAACATGAGTATAACTCAGTGAGTGGTAATAACTTTTAAATTAAAACTCATTACTACACTTAAATTTCTCCCAAAAACAGTTTAATAAAACTAAAGTATTTTTCTAAAATACTTTCTAAAACTCATTGAAAACTGTTTTTGAATCTCATTCTAAATTTCTTAACTAAAGTATTTTTCTAAAATACTTTCTAAAACTTATTTAAAACTGCTTTGAAATCTTATTCTACATTTCTTTCTGAAATCTTTTCTTAACTCTTTTCTTAAAAATCTTTTCTTAAAATCTTTTCTGATGCTCTCCTGGATTGTAACCCAGGGAATGTCTACTCCTGACGTGGTAGCATATAAACTCTCGCTAACCACTAGGAGTGGGAAAACTGCTTTTGAATTTCATTTTAAATTTTTTTCTAAAACTTTCTGAAATCTTTTCTTAAACTCTTTTCTGATACTCGCCTAAATGGTAACCCAGGGAATATCTACTCCTGGCGTGGTAGCATATAAACTCTAGCTAACCACTAGGAGTGGGGGATCTACCATGTGTAGTCGCCGAAAGCGGGCCCACGCTGCGGACCGACTACACTACCCTATACGTGCATACGGATCACTCATACCTCGCTCACACATGAGTCGACTAGACTCAAAGCTCACTGACTGACTTCCTCTCATCTACCGTATCACGTATAGGATATTCGGCCGGGTACTAAACTGGGGCTAGGGTAAACCATAGGCTATTAAAATTTCTTTTTCTTAATACACTAAAATATTCTAAATCTTAAGGCAATAAGCCTAAAATATTTAATTCTAGCACATTCTCATATACAGAAATAATAAACGAAAATCTTTATGCTAGAATTAAAATATAAATTCAATTAATAAATAAATAACTATTTATAATAAATTCTTTTAACTTTAAAATAAACTTTAAGACAATATAAATTTTAAAAACTTATAGTTCCACTCACAACACTTTCTCGGATAAAATCCGATTCTCCTCCGAATGCCTCCGGAAGTCTCCGCTTTTACCCTAAAACATCAAATATCCATTTAGGATCACTTAACTCATTCAAATAACATTTAAAATCAATAAAAATCTTATTATCTCTATATATATCCTTTAACGCCTAAACTTTTGGATATCAATTTCTATTCAACCGGAGTTTTCGAAATCCGTTTTCTTTACATAAATTCTACTTATACTTTCCTAAGAATACCTCAGTATTCTTAATTTCAGCGTCGGAAACTCGGAATGAAAATCAACTGGATTCGCTTACTAACGAAAATCACTTTTCTCTCCGGATTTCCAACAACTTCAAAAATCAATCCTTTAGTGTTCTAACACCCAACTATGATTAAATAAACCGTTTCGAATGTTAAACGAACGCATTTCGAAGGGTTTCGGAAACCGCCATTCAACTCGTCCATTTAGCTCCGAAATCGATCCTAAACTTTTCGTTTTCGAAATCTGACTTCAAAAGATTATTCCTTAACCTCTAAAACATCAATCTAAAGTCTTAGAATCGAAAACGGGATCAAATTCCAAAAATACCCATTTTTCTCTACGACTTCTCTCTCTCGTCTTATTTGTTTTTCTTCCACCAAATCACTCCAAAATCATACGAAAATCATCCTCACATATCCCTCTTATTATCCCTAATCTCTGATTCGAAAATAAATGAAAGAATAAAAATGGGTTTTATATAAATACCAAACTTCAAACTGAAATAACTCACCAAATAGGCAACCGTTTTGCTTCAAATTTGTTGGGTTAGCTAGAGGAGATGACGAGGAACAACTTCCGTGAAGAAACCATGGCGAAACTCGGATCAAATCTCCTTCTCTTTCTCTTTCTCTCTCTTTTTCTTTTCTTTTTTTTTTTTCTTTCTCCCTCTGTTTTCTCTCGGCTCACTCTCTGCCCGCGTCTCTCTTTTCTCTCTCCCTTTTCTCTCTTTAATCTCACGGCCAAATTGTCTCAAATGAGACAAAAATCAATTATAAATATTTTAATGCTAAATTACTAAAAACTCCTCAAGAAAACTTTATTTAATAACCTCAAACTTTCACTAATCTCACTAGTGCCCAAAAATAAATGATTTTATATTCTATTGGTCCACTTGTCTTATTTTCATCCACTTATTTTTCCAACCAATCCATGGATGACATATGGCACAATCTTAACCACTACTTTTCAAAAATCACTTATCTATTTTCTTATTGGTTGAATTTCTTGAGCTCACCTCGCTTGATTAACACGTAACTCTCGCCTAATCATTTTGTAATCGTACCGGGGTCAGCCAAACGATATCCGACTTACGATATGAAAATCTAATAAGCCTCAAATAACACTACTGTAGGCATATGATTCGACCGTAACTCAATTCGAATAAATCTAGTACCATAAAATAATAAATCTGGATGAGGGCTTACACTTGGTGAATTCTCATTTCAATATCAATACCTAATCCTTCTGAAAAATATTCCACAAATATTCTACACACATCTTATGGCCAATTCGACTTTATAAACTTTAATTTAGGTCTGATACCTCTCATATACACTTAATAAAGGAAATGTTCCTAACCGAAATCTGATCGAATCAATCGATATCTTTTTATACGTATTTATAGCTTAAAAACTTGATCTTTACACTCATTCTCGTTAACTTATTCTCATTCACTTGGGTTATACTCCTTAAAACCTCCGCATATCATTCTCATGCAAGATCCATGAATACTTAACTTAAAATGTCCATTTTGCCCTTTTTATGATATGATTTCACTTTGACTGAAAAATATTCTGAAAATATTCCATGGTCATCTAATCTTCAAATTGACCATGAAATACTCTAATTGGGTGTCTTATTTATCAGTCTCATGCTTCGAAAAAAAATCAATTGGATTTAAACTCCTTAAAACCTATTAATCTCTCAAAAGGGCAATATCGTAATTTTCTTCGGATCGGTTAAAACTTATTCAAATGGTCTTCTTTTTGATCCGTTTCTGTTTCTCTATACTCTCATACTATTTTCGAACCTTTTCGACCCTTAAGGTCAATTTCTGAAAATTTTACTATTTATCTAAAAATGTCCGTCCGAAAAATACTATTCACCGAAAACTTTCGTTTCCCACCGAATCTCAATTCATAACTCTGGATAATATATTCGAGTCCAAATTCGATCTTAAACATAAACTTTCGGATCTTTTCTTGAAAAATCACTATTCATCTGAATCCGAATGCTATTCACTGAAAATTCTCATTTCTTCCTAACACGATACTCAGGGCCTTATAAATATAATCGAATTCTAACTGGACCTTTTGCATTATTTCTGGACTCTTTATTCTTTATCCGATCGTCGAAAGTAAATTCTCTGAGGAAACTAGGATCGGGGTCTATCAATACTAGCTCAATTGGTACCTAGCTTGCAAGAGAAACACTCAAATACCTGAGGGGCAGGGGTTCGAGTGGCAGCTGGGGGAGGCGAAAGAAATCCCGTGCCCAGGGACAGTACCTAGTGAGTGGGACAGCCCGGAGGGGACCCCACATTTATAGTTTTATAAAGTATGGTGAAAAATCTTAAATTTTTTAAAACTATTTTGGGAGGATATTATTATATTTTAGAAAGTAAGTTATTGTTAGAAAAGTCTACCCCATGTGCAGGAACGAGCCAACATTCAAACGCAGCTTCATCGGATGTGTAAGTAGGCTGCAAACACGAGACTACTGCACTTGTGTAATTCTTTTGAAAATCGTGAGTGTGCATCACATTTCACATTTGATGTACATGTTATGATTGTTTCTTTTGAAATATTTATAAACCTTTTAAGTATTTTCATTTGTAAATTAAGTTTTGAGTATAAATGATGAATTTATGGAAATGATTTTACTTTAAAAGTTTATGTTAAATTGAAAAGCATGTTTGCGTTTGATTATGAAAATGAGGACATGAGGCCTAAAAGTTGAGAAAGATTCATGCCTTAGAAGTGTTTTCTTTAAATTTGCAGGATGACTGTTCAAAAAACAGCTGTTATACTGTCGAACTTTTTATAACTTAGTTTTATAATTTATCCTAAAATAAAATATTTTATTTATTTTTGCAAGAAAAAGAATTTTAAATTGAGATAGGTACCTCCACGGGACCCTTTCGAGTTAAAGTAAAGGTTCAATTGAGTTCCGTTGGGATGCTCTGTAGGGACTCCCATCGGGTTCAGTAGAAGGATCCGAGGCGGGTCTTTACAAGCACAACTAATTTTATGAAAATAAATTTATTTATTTACCAAAAACACCTAATTAAAGTATTAATATACCCAAATTTAAGTTTAAATAACTCTTTGCACTTCAAAAATAATAATAATAAACTTTCTCATATTTTTTTCTTTGTTTTATGAAAATGTTTAATTCTAACTAATCATATTTTTCAGGATCAGTTTGTAAGTTTTGAACCACCACTTTCACCGTTAGTTTAGTTTGCAAGACTTGTATATAATATACTCATTAATCAAAATTTATTAGTCAGTGTAACTGTAAGTGTAATTATTATTATTATTATTATTTTTGGTATATTATTGCAAACATCAATCATACATTAAACTACAAAGGAAAGAATTAAATATTTTTTAGAACTAGAATATTTATCAATTTACTAAATTATTTTTTTTGTTCTTCACTATAATTGTTAATGCTTTTGGAACCAATTGAACAACAAAAAAACAAGTTCTTACAACTTTAGTCTCCAATTTGTTTTGTTTTTTAACTTTCTTTTAGACAAAATTGTGATAATCATGTATTTCTACTGTAGTACTAAGCTTTCAAATTAAGGTTTAATATATTAGAATAAATTGTGGAGAATATTTTAATTCAATTATATATTTAAATCTTAAATTAGGATTTAAACATATTAGGAAATATTATTAATTTATTTTAGTCATATTGTCTATAACTGCCATTTGCTCTAGCTTATTTTTTTAATAAATTTTTATAATAAAATTTGAGTGTGTAAATTATAATTTTGAATGCCAATATCTGCACCCTTATGTTAATTTTGTGATATTATATCCTCTCAACATAAATAATATAAATTATTGGTTTTTTTAAATATTTTTTTAAAATTTTCATTCATTGTTTAGCTGCTCACCAATCGCAAATTTAAAAAATATTAAGTAAAAGTTCAATAAAATTTAGTAATCAATAATTAATACCAATATAACTTGTATCAGGGTAAATTTATAACAGTTTTTCAGTAGACCTTTTAACAAAATGATAAAAAGTTTAAGTTGTTTGATATTCAATCAAAAAGAACTTTACTAACAGATTTCTTGACGATATATGTCTACAATAGTGCTTTCACGTAAGTAAATAAAAAATTAAATAAAATCTCGGTGCGCGGTGGAATATTTAAATCCCCAAAAGCTACTCTTATAAACAACACTACAATTTTTAATAAAAGGTATCAATATAGTTTTGTCAACCGAAAATATGATTATTACACTAATTTATAAGTATACTTGATGTCAAAACTTTTAAAAATTCTATTTTTATCATAAACACCCAATCAAACTTTGAAATATTCTTATAAAAAATATATGTAACCTACTTTTTTTTATATCCACTTCAATTAAATGCAGAAAAAAAAGGAACAAGAATTACTAAAAGAAAGAGGGAACAAGGGAGACTAAACAATCTAGTAAGACTTTGCACCGCCCACCTTTTCACAACCACTAATTTTCTTTTCAATTTTAAAAGCAGACACCTTTTAATTTTTAACTAAAATATTATTCATAATACAGTTGAGCTCTTTTTAATAATGCATCTGCTAATTGATAAATCTTGGTAAATTCAATCATGCCTTTTGTAGTTAATTATTTATTCAACCGTTTATTTCTAATATAAGATATATAAGGAAATATTACTACTTTCCATAATTATTACATATTGTCAAAACTCAATAGTTTAGTTCATATTGTAATTATTTAGTCAATAATTTATTTTCAGGATAAAAAAATTATTATTTTTATAACTATTGTAATTATTTAGTTAATAATTTGATATTATAATCAATAATAGTCCATAGTCAATATTATATTCTATAATTTTTATGTATTTGGAATATATACAACCTTTTATAAATAAACTATTATGTGATATTACTACCTCTAATCTATGCGTGATATATTTATGCCAACACCTAATTATTTAATGGTACCATAATTAAATCTATTACTCTCATGTATTTTAAATAGAACTGCAATTTTAGGATACGTCAATCTAGTGGTTTTGGTGGGACTCTCCACCTATATATCATCGCTAGTCTTTGTTTCAATTAGTGCTTTTTTTTTTTGGAAAAAGATGAACACTTTTGTCTTGATATATATATATATATATATATATATATATATATTTTGCATTAATATACAATTGTTTGGTTACATTTGAGGCAATTTTGTTGGTTGTGATCTTCTTCTTGTGATTCCTATACTCTAAACCATTATTAGCCTAAAAGAAATTGTTGACCAAATCACTCAAAAAACACAAGTTGCATTTTAATTAACTTCTTTTCAATTAAATTATTTTGTTTCTTATAGTAATTTTGTTTAGTAATTAACCATGTTGAAATAAATCTCTTAGTAAAATTTGGATGTGAAAATAAAATTTTTGGGTTACAACTTCATCATCTTTTAATAAACTATTTTATTACGAAAATACATATAAGGAAATTACTTGTATAGACATAGTAGTACTGCATGCAAATAGGTTAAAATTGCTTTCTCCGTCCAGTAGGTTGAGACCATTTCTATAGAAATTAGAACAGCAAACAACTTTCTGATCCCAAAAAAGAAAATGTTTCTTTACCTAAAATATTTAGGAGCAACAAAGTTGTTCACAATCTATAGCGAAGCAAATGACAATTCACCGACAAGATAAGTTTTTCAACTCATCAATAGATCGTATTATAGGTACTGAAAAGCCTTTGCGCAACGGCACTTATTGAGATTCAAAACTCTTCCACTAAAAAAAATAAATAAATAAATAAAACATGAGCGAGGTAGTAAAATTAATGTGCGTTTAATTTGATTTATTTGAGTTAGGTTTAACTGGTTATTTATTTCCAGAATTTTGCTTGGGTTTCAATAATAATAAAGTGGGTTTGCGGAGAAAAATTGATAACTAATTTAAAATTAGTTTTGTCTTTTACAATGGTAATTTATTAATTTTTAAGATTTGTAGGTAGGTGTAAGTCTATATTAATTTAAAAACTTTATTTTAAAAAATGCACAACTCTTGATTGAATATATATATGTGTATATATATATATATATGGAAAGGGAGAGAGAGATTTTGGGAGAAAAACTGATAACTAAAATATTTAAAATTAGTTTTGTCATTTACAAGAGTAAATTATTAATTTTTAAAATTTGTAGTTAAGTGTATAAACGTTTTTAAAAAATTTAAATATATGAGTTAGCCTATATTAATTTAAAAATTTAATTTAAAAAAATGTACAATTTTTTATTGAATGTATATGTAGAGAGAGAACACAAAGGATTACAAATAAATTGTGATAGTCTCTCAAAGTCAAAACCAAAACCTCCATAGAGGAAGGACAATCATCAGTCCAAAAATGATTGACATCGCAATCTAATTAATGCCAACGTTGCGGTTATGCACTAAGTAAGATTTATTATTTTATATATATATATATATATATACCACTTGAGTAGAAAATTATTCAAATCTGAGATATTATCAGGTCAAATTAAGGTTTTATAATAAATTCAACATTTTTGAATTTAGAAAACCATTTTTGCCCAGCATGGAAACAATACAATATAAAGCATTTGCAGGAATAGTCTGGACCGCCCGTAAGAGGCCAAGATAAGTGATTAGAATGTCTTGTCTTGTATATATGCCATTTAATTGTGGTTCGAAAGAGAGGTCATTTATCTGCTTCTAATGGTTTTAATTTGCTTGTTACACTACGGGCCTCCTTGCCTGTAATATTATCGTATAGATACTACTCCGATATATGTTTATATGTCCCCGATGGAATAATTGACATGTTTTTATTACTTTTGGTTACTGTTTTTGTGCTTATTATATATAATAAACCGGAAGATATTCAATATCACTTGCTTTTTAAATAGGATTTTATTAACCAACCAAGTAAATTTAAGACAAAATATCCTCGTTGAACATGGAGTCCACACGAGGAGGCCAGATTCCAACCCTCAACCCAAAAAGCATCGGCACCTAAAGATAAAGCCAACTTGCTTTCAACTGTAATGAATAACAAAAAGATAAATATCAACAATTAGGTACATACATCTGTCAATTTTTTTTTTCCCTAAATTTCTAATAATTTAATTACACATCAACATAAAAAGTAATGAATAACTAAAGATTATTAGATTTTTTCTTTTTTATACATCACTCAAACTTAATCTCCTCTCATAAAAAGCTTAGCATAAACAAAAAATTAACTGAGATTTATTTATTTTTTAAAATGAATTAACAGAAAATTCTTGTTCGTACGTATAATGTCAAAAATTTGACATTAATTTGAACATTCATTTTTTCTGAAACATGTATATGACAATATTATCATTAAATAAAATTATAAAAAATGACAAATACAAATTGGTAAAATAGTTTTTTTTTTTAATTTACTTTTACAACTTGAAACAATTTTTTTTTTCTTTTTTTCTAGTTAAAAAAAATCCATAAATATTCCCAAAGAAAATCTAAAAACAAATCTATATATCTTTACACATGTTAAATGATTCTTTAGATCTTTTTAAAAGAAAAACTTTGTTTCTTTCAAATTTTTATTTTGCATTCGTTTAAAAAGTAAAAGTTCATCTAAACACAAAATAAAATCTCATTCTTGGTGGCAAATTTGGTAGCTTCAACCTTTAGCTATAGGTACTTCTTTCTCATGTTCTTGATATAAATGTAAAATTAAGATTACAGTTAGGGGTAAAAATTTATATTAAAAAAATTTAAGACAATTACTAAAGATAAAAAGTTTAGTTTAGAGGAATATAATTAATTCTGTTTGTATACAAAAGTTTTTTTTAAATGAATATAATTAATTTTGTTTGTATAAGGTTATTATTAACATAATTTTATGTGCTTATACTAATATGTAGATTTTTAAATTTATTTAATGAGTTTATTAATAATTTGGGTGTGGAAATTAGATTTGTGGGTGGCAAGTAGCTGCTTCCTTTATTTATTTATTCATATTTTTCTATTTTAAAGTTTATTCATATGTTTTGTACACGCAAAATGCATTTTTCATGCCTTATGTCCATACATTATTTATTTTAAAATGTATGGTCCCTATATCTAAGTCTCGTGCCTAGTTAGAAGGATTTTCTTTTTTTTTTAATTATCTATCGAAAGCAACCCCTGCTAAAGATTGGATGTAAGATTAATTGTTAATCATGCATTCTTTTTTTTTTTTCTTATAGAATAATAATTATATTTTTTTCATGCAGAGATATAATTAAATGTATTTTAAATTTTAAATTCTTCTTCACTGTGGAAGTTTATATGTTACTAGCATCAACTTAATTAGAGTTGCTCTACTTCTTCAAGTTTGAACAATAAGTTTACACTGAGCTACTATTTATTAGTATGTTCATGTATAAACATAATACACACAAAATTTTGCCTACATGTTCGATTGAGTCTGCATTTAAAGGAACCGCAGAGGTTCCTATTAAAGGTTTTTTAATTAAATTCGTGGTCATGACTCATGAAAATATAAATACTATTATTATACTATTAATTGAACATAGATATATACCGCATAATTAATGCATATACTTGCAGGTGATGTCAATGATAGATGAAATATTAAACACCAGAATATTAGTCATTGAGAGGGGTCAATGCAGAAGTTGTTGCAAAAGGAGACTCAAGTCAGCAAGTGCAGCGTAACGTGGCACGATCGAGGTCGTTGTCTTTCACGTCCATTTTCATGCAAAGGAAATTTCTACTTTAGGGCTTATCGGGTGACTGCATGCAAGTTTCGTGATAGTTTCCCTCATGCAAATCATTATTGTTATTATTATTATTATATGTGGTCCTCAAATTAAAACGGCCCCTTACTTTTTATACTTCCCTTACGTTGCTTTAGAAAACGATGACAACACTTTTATTTTGCTTGGGACACAACACACAACTTCCAGCTCCAAGTTTTGAGCTATCAACGTCTCTTTTCCGTTCTTTACTTTTTTTTTTTTTTTTTTTAAAGTTGTTTTGTTGCTATTGAAATGTATACTTCATGATGAAAGATATAGCTAGCTAGCATTCAATTTTGATAATCTCATTGTTGCTTGATTTTCTATTTGATTTTGTGGACTAGCGTTCATAATTGAAGTACTCAGTCATTCTTCCATGCTTGTGGTTGCAAAGATCACTATCTTTGAATCAACGAATTGGGGTCATCTCATCTAAATTACAATATATCCTTGCAATTAATAATTAAATAATGGTATAACTTACATGTAATGCATATTAAAAAATTTCATCTATATTTTTATCATGGGCACCCGAGGATGCCATAATTTAATTAAGTTGAATTGTTAGTTATTTAAAAAAGAATATGTTAGATGCAGATGTTTGGAAAAGTAATAATAATCAATAATTCTTTCAAGGAATTGAAGGCAATCTAATTTTTTCAGATACATGGGCCTCGCGATCGCTTTTTGCAAATATTTCCAATATACAATAATATTATTCATTAATTCTTAATTAAGGTGCGCACTTGTGTTAACATTATTCTCCTGCAGAAGAACATATAACCCATACCATTTATCTACATTATCTTTTTCCCAACCTTTTAGAATTGCAAGCATAACCCAAGATTTATTTTATGACTAAAGCAACACTTTGATATTCCTAATTAAAACTCCATTGGAACATTTTATCATCTCAAACATGAACTTTATTCCCACTGTGATATTGTCCCATCATATATACATATGTGTCTCACTGTGGTATCGATGACTGAATCATTCAACACTTTTAGTCATTTGTTTGTTTGTTTGTTTCCCACTTCCAATTAAATGAAGAAATAATCTCAAAAAATTCATTCTAATTTATAAAAATGTCAATTTTACCACTATAGTTTCATTTTTATTCAAATCCCCCTGATGTTAAAAAATTAACAAAAGATTACCATTTTACCCCTTATAACTTTATCATCAATTTGTGACTATTACTATACATATGTACGGAATGATGTAATGAACTAATGTATCCTCGTTGGTGAAATAATAAAAGGATTTTTAAGTGTTTAGTAGTGAAATTTAATATTTGTAAAATTTTCGAAAGAATCGGGAATAAACTTAAATTATAAAAAGTTGAGGGTAAATTGAAGAAATAAAACTTTTTTCTAGAAAGGGTGACAAAATTGTAAATAAAGGGAAAAGTCAATTGACATTGGGAAAAAGTGAAAAATTCCTATAACATGACAGAATCATAAATTTAAGGAAGTTTAAGGGCAAAGGTGAAGTTTGACCCACGCCTATAAATATAGGTGTGTGGTGAGCAAATTTGCCGTGAAAAAGAAAAAGAGAGTGAGGAGAGAAAGAAAAATCTAGAGAAAGAGAAAGAGAGCTGTTTGTCGAGTAGAGGAGGTAGATCTACGACCGTCCTAAGTTAGATTTTCACCATTTTTGAAGGATAATCAAGTCGTGAAAAGGTAAAGAATGGATTTAGAAGGGTGATCAAGCCAGATCTGGTAAGGATCAAGTAGTAAGATTTGTTGTTTATGGCGTTTTTTTTTATGAAAATCTATTAAGAACAGTCTCTAGGTTTCATTTGAAACTAACGAGATTTTTGTATGTAGATCTGGTGCTATTGAAGTAGCAAACGAGTGAAAAAGTAAGGCAAAGAGGACTGAGGAGAGATCCGTAAGTGAAGTAGCTAAGAAAATAAGTTAATTTGAAGAAGTCTATTTGTGATTTGGAATGACTGAGTTTTTTATCGTGAAACCTATTGAGGTTACGACCTAAGTTTAGATGGAGAACTGATGATATGTTGTTAAGTATGTGTGAGTTAGGGCAGGAGCTCGCGAGGTGTAAACTGGAGTATGCCGTAGCTCATTTTCAGCGCTGGTCAATTTGTCCTGAAGAGCTCGCTCGTAGAAAGAGCAAGCTTAGCGAGCTGGCAGTGCATATAGTCAAGTCGAGCTGAACTAAGGCTTTGCGAGTTAAATAAGGCTCGTGAATCTAGCTAAGCTAGGAGAAGGAAACAGCTTGCTGAAAAAGGGTGAGCTGAACAAGCTCGCTAAAATAGGAAATGTCTTCAATCTGGACTAAGTTGAGTGAAGTAGGAGCTCGCATGGAGCAAGCTGAATGCTAGTTGAGAGGAGCTCGCAGCTCGAGCTGAATGAGACAGTGCAGTTCGTTGTAGCTCAGATGAAGTAAAGGTGATAGAACTGAATTGGAATCGAAGTGATCTACGAGCTAAATTGAGATTTCATTTATGACTAGTATACGTGCAGAGGCAAGCTGAGGAGGTCGATGAAGCAGAAGTGACTCAAATGAATTAGGAAACAAGTTGTGAGTATACAAATGTTTTTGTTAAATGATTTTCAGCTTATTATGCAAATATTTCATAGCTTTTCATTTCTTATTTTAGCTTATAAATAACTTTATATTCTAGCATGAGAATAAATAGTTTATTTATAGATGTTATGCAATATATTATTTCTTTTTATAGCATGAAAGAGAAATTGATTTGAATTATAGAAAAAGAAAAAGATTTTCAAAGTTAGTGGACGACCCGAGTTTTTATAGATAAACCTTGTAGTATTAGATAGGTTGGTATACCCTGCAATGTATGGCAAATGTTGGGTGGGCATATCCTGCTAACAGCGGGAGAAATCGAGTCCGTCGAGTCGCCCTTTACACTTGTGGGATATTATCTCGTTAAATAGTATGCGATGGTAGTTTTGCCATGTGATAACGAGATGTTTTTGTGGTTTTGTCATGGTAAGCGATGCCAGTGTTTACGCCACGTGACCTCCCACACTGAGTATAGCTAGTTTGGCCACTCATGTGGTTGTAGCTTCCATTGGGTTTCCATTATAGCATTTTTAGAAGAAAAAACATACCATTAAAAACAGATTTTAGAAAGATAATGTTTTTGAAATACGAAACATTTTAATCTTTTACGAACTTAATTTAGAACGAGTTTTTAAAACTTTGTAGAAATCTTATAAAAACACAAGCTTTTAGAAATAAAATTATTTTAAAGAAAAAATGTTATCAAAATATTTTCGGGAGGTAATTTTATAAATATCATTTTAAATATAAATGCATCCACACTCATTGAGCCTTTATAGCTCATAATGTATTTGAAAAACCTTTTAGGTGCAAGAACAAGTCATTCAGATACTAGTGCATCTCGTTCAGATTAGATGGATCATACGATCGACGCCGCCGCATAGCTTATTGTGTAATGATTATGATTTACATTTTAATAATGTAATTTGCATATTTTCGGATTATGAACAAATATTGTATAACATTTCATGTTAATAGGATGCATGCATGTTTTAGATACTCACATTTTTATGATAATACTTTTAAATTAAATGTTTATTCATCCGATAAATTTTGAAATGAGATTTTAAAATGTATAATTTATATATTTACAATTTGATAAATAGTTAAGAGTTCGCTCCATGATATGCTTTTAGGTCTTGTTAGTTAGATTTTAGAAAGGCTTTGTGGGGTGTCCAACAGGATCGCTGGATTCGTTAGAGAAAATCCGAATCGGATCCTATCAGCTTGGTATAAGAGCGTGGTTATACGATTTTTAGATAAAGCTCGTAAATATTTAAACGACCATTTTAGAAAGAGTTTTCTCATAGTTACATGGTTTTACGAAGCTATTTTCAACTTCATGCATTATATGATTTTATCCATGATTGAAATTTCATAGAATCATACGTCGTCGAGGTCGTCCACCTACTATGAAAGCAGTGGCTGAGGTACCCGCACCAAGTAAGGGACACATTGACGTGTTTGTAGATCAAACTTAAGCTGGACCTTCGCGACATGCAAAGCCCGCAAGTGGGAACGTAGATGTAGAACGGTTGGCTTGAGTTTTGGCAACAACGCTTCATCAGCCGCGAGAGTCGGGGGTTTTCATCGAACACGCTTGAAGATTGAGAGCTAAGCCTTACGATGGAATCGGAGATCCAGAGAACGCCTTATCTTGGCTAAAGACTCGTGAGGAGATTTTCTAAGTGATAGGTTACTCAAAGGATCAGATGGTAGCATTTTTCGCTTTCCTGCTAAATGATAGAGCTAAAGATTGGTGGAAAGAGCTTCAGAAGAGAAACATAGCCAAAGTATCCTGGGCACTATTCAAGCAAGAATTCATGGATAAGTTCCATTCGAAAGCTACGAAGATGCAAAGATTGAATAATTTTTCAAGTTGGAACAAGGAAACCTTTCAATGGTCGACTACGAGAAGAGATTTTCAAAGCTAGTTCGTGTAGTGCCATTCATAGCTGACAATGAAGAACAAAAGATAAAGAGGTTCGCAGCAGGCTTGAATCCGAAGATTCAGACCTATGTTGCATCAGCAGTCCATACGCAATACGAAGAGCTAGTAGAAGCCACAATTAGACTAGAAAGAAGTATGAAGGCCATTCGTAGACCCAAGCAGACGACTCATAAACACGGTTAGATGGGCGATTTTTCAGAAGGATCTAACAAGTTCACCAAAAGTTACGAGTTATCCGCTGGATCTGGTAGCCGGAGATTGAGCCAAGGGTCGCAATCAAGTCAAAGCTCCATAAGGCAATCAATTGGATCCAGGAGCAACGATGAGAGTTGGAAGAATTGGCTTGTATGCCGGGCATACGGGAGGATACATCAGGGCGAATGTCTCAGAGGCAGCACTAGATGTTTCAGATATGGATAAGAGGGCCATTTCATGAATGATTGTCCAAAGGTAGTTTCTGCTTTCAAGCTAGAGATCAGGAATGTAGCACTAGGGCCGTGTAGTGGAGGTCGAGGATTAGATCAGAGGAGTTCCCAAGCTAGAGGGGCCACTAGTTTTGGCCAACCTAGCAAAGCATCAGGAAAGGGTGTATCATTTAGAGGCCAGCCACATAGACCCCATACTGAGGCCAGAGTGTTCGCAGTGGCTCAACAGGAAACAGACGCCACCCCTAAGGTTGTGATAAGTATTATTTCAATGTTTGACCGTGATGCATATGCATTGATAGACCCTGGGGCTATACATTCCTTCGTGTCTTGGAATTTTGCTAAGATTGTTGACATTGAACCGGAACCCCTAGGTTATAATATAATAATGTCCATCCTTACGGGGAATTCCCTTTAGGCGAAGAAAGCATTCAGGGGTAGTAAAGTAGTTATTGAGGGTAGAGAATTTTTCGTGAACTTGATTGTATTGGATATCCATAACTTTGTTATCATATTGGGAATGGATTGGTTGTCCATACATCACGCCTCGGTGGACTGCTTCCGAAAAGAAGTTAGATTGATCAAAGTGGGGGAGCCTGATGTTATTTTTCGTGGAGTACGAAAGTCGTTTTCTTCTAGTATTATGTCAACAGTAGAGGCTAGCAAGGTGCTTATGAAGTCATACCAAGGATATCTAACTTATGCAGTCAAGGTAAGAGATTATGGAGAGAGATTTGAAGATATCTTTGTGGTAAGAGATTTTTCAGATGTGTTTTCGGATGACCTTTCAGGTTTACCTCTAGACTCAAAAATAGAATTTGAGATAGATTTGATTCTGATAACTGAGTCAATTTCCATCGCACCATACCGAATAGCCCCAACCGAGCTGCAAGAGCTAAAAGTGCAAATGAAAGAACTGTTGGATAAGGGTTTTATAAGACCCAACCATTCACTATGTGGGGCTCTAGTATTGTTCGTCAAGAAGAATTATGAGAATTTAAGATTATGTATTGATGACATACAACTGAATAGGGTGACCGTACGAAATCGGTATCCGCTCCCGAGAATTGATGATTTATTTGATCAACTGCAGGGATCCAAAGTTTATTCGAAGATCGATCTGAGGTCAGGGTATCATCAACTGAGAATCCATGGAGAAGATGTTTCGAAAACTACTTTCAGAACTCGCTACGGGCATTATGAGTTTCTAGTCATGCTATTCAGATTGATAAATGCCTCAGCAACTTTCATGGATCTGATGAATAGGATCTTCAGGCCGTATCTAGATAAGTTCGTGATAGTATTTATTGATGACATTTTAATTTATTCAAGCAGTTATGAGGAACATGTAGAACACATCTGAATAGTATTACAGACCCTACGAGAGCATTAGCAGCATATGAAATTTAGCAAGTGCCAATTATGGCTAAACAGTGTTGCTTTCTTAGGTCATATAATATCAGCTGAAGAATTAAGTGTTGATCCCTAGAAGATAGAAGCGATAACGAGCTAGAGACCGCTCATCAATATTACAGAGGTTCGAAGCTTCCTCGGATTGACAGGTTACTATAGGAAGTTTGTCCCCATTGACTAGATTGACTAGAAAGGAAAAGAGATTCGAGTGGTCAGACGTCTACCAACAGAGTTTTGACGAGTTGAAGAGAAGATTGACATCAGCTCTAGTGTTGATGCTACTAACAAAGGAAGACGGTTTTACCATATACAGTGATGCCTCGAGATAGGGTTTGGGGTATATTTTGATGCAGAACGGTAGAGTTGTAGCATATGCTTCTAGACAGCTGAAAAAGCACGAGCAAAACTACCTTACCCACGATCTAGAGGTCATAGACGCAGTATTTGCATTGAAAATTTGAAGGCATTACTTGTATGGTGTCGCTTGTCAGATCTTCACAGATCACAAGAGTTTGCGATATCTGTTCACTCAGAAATAGTTAAACATGAGGCAAAGGAGGTGGTTAGAGCTGATTAAGGATTATGACTGTATGATATAATACCACCCCGGAAAGGTTAACGTAGTAGCAGATGCGTTAAGCAAGTGACTAGTGAATTCCCTAGCTCATTTCAGGACAGTATATCTTTCGCTTCTGGTGGAGTTGAGGTTGTTGGGAGTTAAGTTAGATGTAGCAAACTCAGGGGCATTATTAGCTACTTTTCATATTCACCCCATTTTAGTAGATAAGATAAGGGAACAACAATGATTAGATCCTCAATTGATAAAGTTAAGACAAGAAATTGAAACGGGACAGAGAACATATTTTATAATCAGGAAAGATGGTACATTGATGACAGGTCAACGTTTATACATGCCGGATATAAGCGATTTGAAAAAGGAGATCATGGAAGAAGCTCATTCTTTAGTGTATGTTATGCATCCGGGCAGCACGAAGATGTACTGCACCCTAAAAGAGCATTATTGGTGGAAAGGAATGAAGAGAGAGATCGCAGAATTTGTATCTTGATGTTTCATCTGTCAACAGGTCAAAGCAAAACATCAGAAACCGATGGGATTACAACAGCCACTCTTTATCCCAGAATGGAAATGGGAGCATATCACTATAGACTTTATTGTAGGACTTCCGCACAGCCAAAGAGGGCATGATGCTAAATGGGTTATAGTTGATAGATTAACTAAATCCGTCCATTTCTTGTCGATCATGAGCAATTACCCCCTAAGTAAGTTAGCACAGCTCTACGTAGATGAGATAGTTAGACTCTATGATACGTCGGTTTCGATCGTATCAGATCCGAATCCCAGATTTACTTCAAGGTTTTGGTCTAGTTTATAGAAGACCTTAGGTACTCGGTTGAAATTTAGCACGGTCTTTCACCCTCAGACGGACGGATAGTTAAAATGAACAATGCAGACACTCGATGATATGCTCAAAGCATGTGTCTTGGAATTCAAAGGGAATTGGGATATGCACCTACCACTTGTGGAGTTGCATACAATAATAGTTATCAATCCAGCATTGATATGATGCCTTATAAAGCCTTGTATGGAAGAAAGTGCAGAACTTTAGCGTGTTAGAACGAGGTGGATGAGAGGAAACTGATAGGTCTCGAGCTTGTCCAAATCACTACAAACAAAATTAAAATTATTGGAGATAAACTTAAAGTGGCAAGCGACAGATAGACGAGTTATATGGATAACCGCCGTAGGCACCTCGAGTTCAAAGTTAGTGATAAAGTATTCCTCAAGATATCCCCTTTGAAAGACGTGCTTAGATTTGGAAAGCGTGGTAAGCTAAGTCCACGCTATATTAGGCCTTATATGGTCGTGGAAAGAGTAGGACCCGTAGCATATAGGTTAGAGCTCTCACCATAGCTAAGTAAGATTCATGATGTGTTTCATGTAGCCATGCTCCGCAAATACGTTCTAAGTCCCTTCCATATACTTAGGGAACAATCGATAAAGCTGAGAAAGAACCTGACTTTTGAAGAGAAATTGATATAGATTTTAGATCGCAGAGAACAAGTCCTACGAAATAAAGTTATTCCCTTAGTAAAGTATTGTGGAGGAATCACGAGGTAGAAGATGCCACTTGAGAGCATGAAGATCAGATGTATCATAGATATCTCTATCTTTTTCAGTATAACATGTAAATTTCAAGGACGAAATTTTTGAAAGGGGGGAGAAAATGTAATACCCTCTCCTAAGGTTATTACTGTACATATATGTACGGAATGATATAATGTACTAATGTACCCTCGTTGGTGAAATAATAAAAGGATTTTTAAGTGTTTAGTAGTGAAATTTAATATTTATAGAATTTTCGGAAGAATCAGAAATAAACTTAAATTATAAAAAGTTAAGGGTCAATTGAGGAAATAAAAGATTTTTCTAGAAAGGGTAGCAAAATTGTAAACAAAGGGAAAGGTCAAGGACATTAGGGAAAAGTGAAGAACTCTCTAAAACTTGACAAAATCGTAAATTTAAGGAAGTTTAAGGGTAAAGGTAGAGCAAATTTAAGGATCAAGAAGTGAAGAATTTTCTAGAATTTGACAAAATCTTAAATTTAAGGAAGTTTAAGGGTAAAGGTAGAGCAAATTTGCCGTGAAAAAGAAAGAGAGAGTGAAGAGAGAAAGAAAAATCTAGAGAAAGAAAGAGAGAGAGTTTTCTGTCGAGTAGAAGAGGCACATCTGCGGCTATCCCAAGCTAGATTTCTATCATTTTTGAAGGATAATCAAGCCGTGGAAAGGTGAAGAACGGATCTAGGAGGGTGATCAAACTAGATCTGGTAAGGATCAAGTAGTAAGATTTGTTGTTTATGGCGTTCTTTTGGTGAAAATCTATCAAGAATAGTCTCTAGTTTCATTTGAAACTGACGAGACTTTTGTATGTAGATATAGTGCTATTGAAGCAGCAAATGCGTGAAAAAGCAAGACAAATAAGACTAAGGAGAGATCGGTAAATGAAGTAGCTAAGAAAATAAGTTAATTTGAAGAAGTCTGTTTGTGATTTGGAATGATTGAGTTTTCTGTTGTGAAACCTATTGAGATTGCGACCTGAGTTTAGATGGAAAACTGATAATATATTGTTAAGTATGTGTAAGTTAGGGTGGGAGCTCACGAGGTGCAAGCTGAAGTATGTCGCAGCTCATTTTCAACGTTGGTTAATTTGGCCTGGAGAGCGAGCTTGCAGAAAGGGTGAGCTTAACGAGCTGGCAGTGCCTATAGTTAGGTCGAACTGGACTAAGGCTTTGCGAGTTAAGCAAGATCCGTGAATCAGGTTGAGCTAGGAAAAGGAAGTAGCTCGCTGAAAAAAGGTAAGCTGAGTGAGCTCGCTGAGATAAGAAATGCTCTCAATCTGGACTGAGTTGAGTGAAGTTAGAGCTCGCATGGGATGAGCTGAATGCGAACTAAGAGGAGCTCACAACTCGAGCTGAATGGGACAGTTCAGTTCGTTGCAGCTCGGGTAAAGGAGAGCTAATAGAACTAAATTGGAATTGAAGTGATTTAAGAGTTAAATTGAGATTTCATTTATGACTAGTATAGGTGCAGAGGCGAGCTGAGGAGGTCGATGAAGCAGAAGTGACTCAAATGAATAGGGAAACAAGCTGTAAGTGTGCAAATGTTTTTGTTAAATGATTTTCAGCTTATTATTCAAATATTTCATAGCTTTTCATTTCTTATTTTAGCTTATAAATACCTTTGTATTCTAGCATAAGAATAAATAGTTTATTTATAGATGGTATGTAATATATTATTTCTTCTTATAGCATGAAAGAGAAATTGATTTGAATTATAGAAAAAGAAAAGGTTTTCAAAACTAATGAACAACCCGAGTTTTTATAGATAGACCTTGTAGCATTAGACCCGGCTGGTATATCCCGCAGTGTATGACAAGTGTGCAATAGGCATGTCCAGTTAACATCGAGGGGAATCAAGTCTTTCATGTGTGTCTAGTCTCCTTTTATACTTGTGGGGTATTATCTCGTTACACGGTATGCGATGGTAGTTCCGCCACATGGTAACGGGATGTCTTTATAGCTTCGTCACGGTGAGCGATACTAGCTTTTATGCCACGTGACCCCTCACACTAAGCGGAACTGGTCTGGCCGCTCATGTGGTTGTAGCTTCCCTTGGGTTTCCATTATAGTATTTTCAGAAGAGAAAATATATAATTAAAAGCAGATTTTAGAAAGATAATGTTTTTGGAATACAAAACATTTTAGCATTTTATAAACTTAATTTAGAACAAGTTTTTAAAACTTTGTAGAAATCTTATAAAAATACAAGCTTTTAGAAATAAAATTATTTAAAAAAAAAATGTTATCAAAATGTTTTCGGAAAGTAATTTTATAAACATCATTTTAAATATAAACACATCCACACTCACTGAGCTTTTATAGCTCATAATGTTTTTGAAAAACCTTCCAGGTACAAAAATAAGTGATCTAGGTACTAATGTGCCTTGTTCAGATTAGGTGGGCCATACGATCGACGACGCCACATACCCTCTTATGTAATGATTATGATTTAAATTTTAATAACGTAATTTGCATATTTTTGGATTATGAACAAATATTGTAGAACTTTTCATGTTAATAGGATGCATGCATGTTTTAGATACTCACATATTTATAATAATACTTTTAAATTATATGTTTATTCATCCGATAAATTTTGAAATGAGATTTTAAAATGTATGATTTATATATTTACAATTTGATAAATAGTTAAGAGTTTACTCTACGGTATCATTTTGAGTCTTGCTAGTTAGATTTCAGAAAGGTTTCGTGGGGCTCGACAGGATAGCTGGATTCGTTAGAGAGAATCCGGATTGGGTCATGTCAATTGGGGGTATTATCAGTTTTTCACACACCTTTAAGAGATATTTTGAGTGTTTTTATCAATGTCAGTGAGGATTTTTGATAAAATAAAACCATAAGTAGTAAAATAGATATTTTTTCAAACTAAAATAGGTTTTTTGAGCTTATTCCTTAAATGAATAACAACAATTAATATACCTTATATATATATATATATATATATATATATAGGCACATTCTAGCAAATACCTGTGGTATAGATGTGGGACCCCCCCTCATGGCCTCGGCCACCTTGGGGGTACGGGCCTCACCTCGCAGCCTCGGCGGCCCACTCACTAGGTACTGTCCCTGGCCAAGGGTTTTGCTTCGCCTCCCCCAGCTGCCACTCGAACCTCTGACCCTCAAGGATATGAGTGTTTAACTTGCAAGCTGAGTACCAATTGAGCCAGTGGCCAGGGACAGTACCTAGTGAGTGGGCCGCTGAGGCTGCGAGGCGAGGCCCGTACCCCCGAGGTGGCCGAGGCCATGAGGGGGGTCCCACAATAAAAAGGGGCTCAATTGGTACCAACTTTGCTCTAAGAATCCATTTAACCAAGGGCCAGGTGGTGGGTTCGAGCAGTTGGGGAGGCGAAGCAAATCCCTTGGCCAGGGACAGTACCTAGTGAGTGGGCCGCCGAGGCTGCGAGGCGAAACCCGTACCCCCAATGGGCCGAGGCCATGAGGGGGGGTCCCACAATAAAAAGGCGCATTTCTATTGTGGGATCCCCTCCCTGGGCTCGCCCAGACCAGAGGACAGGGCTCACTACCTCTGGGCCTCGGCCCAGCCCACTCCAATCAGGTATTGTCCCGGGCCCAGGGATTTGTTGACCTCGGTCACGCCTCCCCAGCCGTTCGAACCCACCACCTGGCCATTGGTTAAATGGATTCCTTAAGCAAGGCTGGTAGCTCAATTGGTACTAGCCTTGCTTAAGGAATCCATTTAACCAATGGCCAGGTGGTGGGTTCGAACGGCTGGGGAGGCGTGACCGAGGTCAACAAATCCCTGGGCCCGGGACAATACCTGATTGGAGTGGGCTGGGCCGAGGCCCAGAGGTAGTGAGCCCTGTCCTCTGGTCTGGGCGAGCCCAGGGAGGGGATCCCACAATAGATACGCTTGAAAAAAAAAAAAAAGTGGTTGTATTTTAAAATTATTCATTATAATTTATTATATGTTTGTTATATCTGATTACAAGGTATTAAATATGCCTTATTATAATCACATTTACTGATTGTAATTAAATACATTCATTTGTAATAAAATATAATAAAGATATAATATATTAGAATCAACAATTTTAGATTGTAACCATTTTTTTTTTCTTTTTGTCAAGTGTAAGTATACATCAAGTGTATCCAAAGGGATCCCTATATATATATATATATATACACACACACACACACATACACACCAAGATCTGCGGCTAATATATAATAGACATGACTAAAAATTTAATGCCTTTTATTTGTTATAATTCCCCTAGAAAAACCAACATAATGTAAACATATATGTTTCAACAAATTTGAATCATTCTATAATTAATCTATTCGAGATCTATTATGGGTATTTTCACGACCTAGATAAATTGACCACTAAAAGCCCAAGGGATGGGCCTAATTGCCAGAATCCCCGTGAGCCTGGTACTCAAGTCGCTGTATAGAGCTCGCTGTTTCTTATATCAGCTCGTACTTTGAAACTCTCATTCAGCTCGTTGGGTGACATATAAGCTTTCCATATTATTCTTCCAACTCGTGAGGTCGTCATGCTTGATCCAGTTGACCCTCTAAAAGTTTGAAATAGTTTAATTTGAGAAGAAGTCAACTTTCTTATTTTGAAGCAAATATAATCTCGAGATTTTTAGAATTAGCTGATTTGGTGGAGACTATTTTGGTATCACAATTAATGTAAAATATTATTTACTAGTTTGAATGTAATTCAAATTGTATCATCCCTTACTCTATAAATAAGGGTCCAAACTTATTGTAACAAATAAGAGAAAGATATAGCATACTATTACTCTGTCAAACTTAAGGGTAACAATCGTGGACGTAGGCATATTCTGGCCAAACCACGTAAAAATCATTGTGTGCATCTTATTCTTCCTCTTTGTTTCATTATTTTTTACTATTGTTTTCAGTGATTCGCAAGTATTGGACTTGAAGAACCTAATCGACCATATTGCAACGTCGACAGGATCCACATCTAGACAATTTATTTTATACACACCAAGAACTGCGGCTAATATATATCGCACATGACTGAAAATTTAATGCCTTTTATTTGTTATAATTCGCTAAGAAAAACCAACATAATGTAAACATACACCTTTCAACAAATCTTTAATGGGTTGTCTTGATATGGGTCCCAGATAGATTAGTTATAAAACCAATGAAATTTGTTGAACGGTGTACGTTTATATTATGTTGGTTTTTCTTAGCGAATTATAACAAACAAAAGACATTAAATTTTCAGTCATGTGCTATTTATATTAGCTGCAGTTCTTGGTGTGTGTCTATGTCTGTATACTGAAAAGCCCCTTAAAATAAAAGATAATATAAATCAACCTTATTTTCAAACGTAAAAAATCAGTGGTTTCATATTATTTTGATTTTTAGGAGTATTTTGTTAATATCTTATATATACACTTGTCAAAATTTGATGGCTACAGGTGAGGAATAGAAATTTGGGCTAGATGAGATTGGCTCCTTTTAAGACTTGGAATTCAAAACTTATCAACATCAACAAAAGGAGTTTAGTTTTCATTTCACAAAGATTCTCACCTTGATCTTTTGATAGACACAAAAGAATGCTAAGAACAAATCAAGTTCTCAACGATTTTTGACTTGGTTTTGAACAACAAGTAAAATAAGATCTTGCTGATGTTTAACAAAGATTCCTGATCATTCCACAAACCGACTTCTTGTCATCACAAGCAGAACTGATGCTGTTGCCTCAATTTTTTTAGAATCAATTTAATTTTAGTGAACGAAAATCATGTGGGTTTTTCACTTGAATTTCGACATGTTACTAATTGAAATTGTGACATTTCAACCAAGGACATCCTGGGCCATACATTGATAAAACTTCTTTAATTATTGAAATCTGATGCTAGCACTTTGCTTTATAGTCATTAGTATTTTATTCTGTCTGTATAGAGAATCTAGAGACGTCAAAAATCTCCATATGATAATCATTCTAAATCGTTTGCATGTGTGAATTAATTAAAGCTTTTGAAAGGAGTAGGACCTTCTTCCCTGGCTTCTTTACCTAAGCGTCTAATTTATGATTGCTCAAAGGGCTACCTAGTTCTGTGAAACTCATGATTTAAACTATCCAAATATTTTTAATACTTTCCGAGAGGAGGAAGTAGACATGATAACGTTAGTCACTAACTAACTAGAACGAAAGAATGAAAAGTTTTTGATCAAACCAGTAAACCACATTTTTGTCCAATTGAGACATAAATAATAAACAACGAAAAAGAAAGAACAACATAAAGAATTTTACTGGTTTGCAGTGCATTTACATCTACTCTTGTATGGTTGAAAAAATTTCATTAAATTTTCAATAGAATTACAACAGTTATTTAATTATATCAAATTCTAATCCCAAAAATATCCTTACAAATTATCTACCGTATTGTACAGCCCCTGGCCTATCGACCCGTCCCTTCCGCTCTATCAATTAGCCCCACATGTTACACACACATAATTATAGTTATGCATATTTATTAAAGTATTATAAAATATTGTCATGTGTATAGTTAATTGTTTTTTAGATACCATCCACGGTCGGGATTGGGATAGTTTGAACTTGGATAATTATGAAGCTGAAAAAGTGGTTTTATTATCTTAAAGAGTGATTATAATTCATTAGTATTGCTATTTAATAAACTCTAATCACTAACGGCTGCGATAATAGAGAAAAGAAAATTCAAAATGAATTTGTGCATATTGCAAAATCTTAGAACGAGTTAATACGGGTAATTTGATATGCTCAACTAGTGATGGAATATTCCCAAAAGACATATAATATTTTATTTAAAATGAAATAAAGAAATTTTAGGCTTTCTTTTTTGGGGGAATCTCTCTGTCTCCAACATAATTAAATTAAAAGTCGCTAAACAAGTCAATAAGCAAACAGGCATCTATTATTCTTGAAGGCCTCTGGTGAAATGTAGAGGTGTCAACTTATTGAATGGGTTGGATTAGCTTCGAATAAACCAAAGCTCTTTCTGTGATTCTCGATTGACCATTATATGTAATAAAGAAGTCACTAATCGATTAAAAAAAGCTGATAGTGGATGTAAAGAAAAGGCAGCGGAATCCAAAAGAAGGAACCAAGAATTTCACCTTTACTTTATTTAAATCATGTAACATTAATTAAATATGCATATAAATCAGGTAAAGTAGAACCTTAATTTACATATTATTATTATGATATTAAATTTCTATAAATTAAGGACCATAGTGCTCTATCTACCTATAAAAAACTGTACTAGCATCATGAAAGCAATGTTGTATTGATCCAACTGACATTATTGAAATATAAATCAGTCGAAAAGAGAATATTTAAATTGATCAGTGAGATGAGTGAAGGGATGGGATTACGTGCGATGACATGTGATGATTGCAAGTATGCAATCACAGTTATAGTTAGAAAAGTAAGTGCGTAAGTGCTAATTTCAGCTAATTTCAGCTATATATATAAAAATTCCAAGGGTAGTACTATACTTACAGTTAGAAGAGTAAGTGCGTAAGAGCTAATTTATAATGAAGCGATGATTATATTTATTGATGTTTGCATGTGTTAAAATAACAGATATATTTTTTCATTTAACTCTTATCAATTAAGAGTCATTCTTTGTATGTGTAATAGTACATGTATAATAATATCGACGCATAACTACACATTTTAGTTGGAAAAGTTTCACATATTTGGCCAATCCGGAAGTAGTATCGGTGTCTTTTAAATCTTAAATACTATAGTTGGACATTTTTTATCAACTAAAACTTTTTGGTCTGATGGTAACTAATATGATATTAAACTATGAAGGTTCCTGGTTCAATCTTTATTTGTCCCCCTTTATCTTAAATTCTTATTAGGTATGTTATAACGGTAAAAGATATTTAGTATGTATCCAACATCTAGTCTTATCTACACTTCGGATTCGATGGTTGCTAACCATTAGTAAGCTGCACAGTGAAATTGAAATGTTGACCTCAAAATCTCTTTGCAAAAAAACAGTTGTCTTCCAACAAACCAATGATATTTATGCTTATCCACTAGCAATATGGGCATCGATCTATCTATCCAAATATTTATTAATCTATATATTTCTAGGTTTTCTTTATTGGTTTAATACATCAAAGTGCATAATCATCTCATATTTACCATTTAAAATTCGGAAAACTTCATGATCGGATCCTTAAGTTCTCCACTATAATTTTATTAGACAGTGTCGAAAAGTTTTGTTTCTAACTAAGTTGGAAGTTGAAGGTATGCAAGCAACTCTACATAATTACCACTGAACATGTATCATTAAAATTACTACATCTAGTTGAAACAAAAAAGAAAAAAAAAACTATATATCTATCACTAAACACTACTGAATATGTATTTGGAAATACTATTGAACATGTATCATGGGATGCTGTTGAATATGTATCACAGAACAATAGTATCTTATATCATGGAAAAAGGATCGGTCGTCATAGCTAGTAAAGTGGTTTGTGATAAATTTTTGATTCTAGAAAAACATCGTAAAAAATTGACAATGTATATTCATAAATTACAAAATAATAAAAGATAAAAAAACATATTTCAAGAACTCCAAGTACTATTTAATGAGAAAGTCAGTCACATAAACCGGAGTCATGAAATCTTTGGATCAAAAGTGTTGTTGATGACCAATGAGACAAATATTGCTTAGATCTTTTTTATTATCATTTTGGTATAAAAATTTAAAGGATTTGATTATATAAAATAAAGTCACATTTCTAGTTTTCGAACAAGAAAACTTTGAAGAGAAAAGAGAGACTAAGGCTATGTTTAGTGTATGAGATTTGAGGTGGGTATAAAATTTAAAATATCTCAAACTTTTAAATCTCATGTTTGGAGTGGCTAACTTGGGAATAAAATCTCAATTTTATCTTCATTTCAATCTCATTCTCATAGAAATATTGAATCTCAAGCTCCGCCATGTGATTCAATAGGGGTGAGGTTCAATGAAATTCAATAAGAATGAATTTTTTTCTCTTTCCTCATTAATTGTTTCTTCTACCAACCTCATTTATTTGTCATGTACTTTGTGAAATTAATTTTATTAAATGCAAACAAAAATTTGGAAATAATGTTATTATTCAAATAAAAGTTATTCCAAAGTTTATATTTATTTATTCATATTTTAAAATAATATAATTATAAAAAAAAAAATATAACTTTAGTAACTTTATCTATAATATAAGCTAGGTTATATAATAATACATTTAAATTAATTTTGTTTCAATCCAAACCCAACCTACATTTTACTATTTAAAATAAATATTTGTATTTAAATTAATAAAATATTTTTTCTTTTTTTTAAAGATTTTTTATAAAATTAATTTTAAGATATAATAAAGTATTTAAATAAATTTTATTCCAATCTAATTCTTATCTATACCAAACATAATATAAGACATTTTTAATCAAATCCCAAGTTCTATTAAACATGAGACAATGATTTTTCATTTCAATCAAATTCATTCCATTCCATTCTAATCTCGCATGCCAAACAGAGTTTAAGAAGAAGATGATGATATTGCATTAAGGGTATTTTGGATTTTTTACACTTATTCTTTATTAAAAAATTTGAAAGCTGGTTGTAAACAATCAAAAATTAAATTGCGGTTATAAAAAACTTAATTTGTAGGTTAATTTTCTCTTTGAAATTTGAAATAAATAATTACTAAATTAATAAAATTTATAATGGAGAATCCCTGGTGTGAAATATGGTTAGTTCATATGTAACATGTAAAACAATGGTGTTAGAATCTATTCCTAACATTGTTTTTTTTTTTTTTTTTTTAATTATTATTTTGACTTTTTAAAAAAAAAGTTGGAGTTTAAATAATGCATTAGAGAGAAAAAATATAATAATTTTAGTCATCAATTATCTTTAATACTGATGTGTTACTAGATCATGAAAAATTTAGAGAAAAAAATTAAGAGAGGATCCTAACTCAAAATAATAACATATGCATATGGTATACATGCATACTATAATTTCTCTTTATCATATGCTTTGAATATAGGGTAAATTTCATTTAGTCTTTAAGTTTTTAAAGTGGAAAAAAAATCCCCTAATTAAAATGAAAAATAATATAACTTACCCTAATTTTTTAACATAAAAATTGATAGTTTTACATTAGTTTTATTTTCAGAAGATATTTTGATAATATATTTTTTTAAAATTTATTAATTTTTTAACTATATTTTCACAACTAATTCAGTTATCCTTAAAATTTCATAAATAGATCAATTTAGTTTCTCTAATAAAAAATTCAATAGTTGACTTCAATTGAAAATATGAAAGTAACTTTTGCCCTGTTGTTAATTAATTTTAAAATGACCATTTTGTTCTAATTTATTTACTAATGGTAATACAACACGTGTCAAACAAAATTTGAAATAAAAAAATTGAATAATTTTTCGCCAATGATTAATCAATATATCATCATTTTTATAATAATAATAATAATAATAACCTTTTTTCCACTTTATAAAACAATTTTTTTTTTTTTTCAAATGTGAAATCTAGTGGAAATTCAGATTGAATCACCACTATTGATGGCATCCATTTGAGACAGAGCACCATCTTAGATGGATGCCTCGTTTGAGATGGACTCCATCTTAGACAAAACAAATGTGAGATCTAGATCTCTTTGGATTTTATTTTTTATTTTCATTTAATTTTTTTTTAAATTTTTTTGGTTAATTGAAGATTTTAAACTCTTTAAATACTTTTAAAAAATGTGTTTAATTAGTTTTAATCTCCTTCGTCAATTCCAAAGTGGACAGTGGATATTTTTTTTTAAATTCTTTAATTATTTAAAAATATGTTTAATTATAGTTTTGATCCCTATGGTCCACCTTGAAGATAAATGATGAAAATATTTCTTTTTTTATTTTAGTTGTTAATTAATTATTTACATTATGTAATCCAAATTACCTCGATATGTCGTGGTTAGTCCATTGGCAATGGACTAATGATAGAGAGGAAATTGGATGTGTTTTTGAAATTATAGGGATTATTACAACGACTTGCAATATATAGTTAAAAAATTGATTATTTTTTTAAACATAGGGACTAAGAGTGTGTTTACTTGTAGGATTAAAGAATGAGAATGATGAATGAGATACTGTAAGTATTTACTTGCTTTAAATAAATATATTATGAAAATTGAAAAATATGGGCCCCACACATATATTTGGGGTTATTGAATGAGAATGAAATTCCCCCCACGATTCTCGTTCCCATTACCTATTAAATATTAAAAAATTTGTTTTATCTTTGTCTTAAAAAAAAAAAGAAAAAAAAAAGAAAAAATTGAAAATAAAAAAATTGTGGGAAAAAAAAAAAAAAAAAACCTAGGTTTGAAGTGATATTTTGTCAAGTCCTAATTTCACACATTACAATTTACTAAGTTTCTTTTAACAAATTTGTTTAATAATAAATAAATCATTTTATATTATTCAATTTTTAAAATTAAAATATATTTAAGTGTATCAATATGTTAAAATAATGAATGATATGATATAATAATAAATAATAATTTTTAGAATTTTTAAAATTATATTTTAATAAGCATAATATTATTATAAGAAAAATACATATTTATTGAAGATTAAAAAGTTACATAGTTTTATTTTATTTTATTTTTTTTAATTTAATGCTTATAGAGTATATAATTTCAATCAATGACATTTTTGTACTTTATAATTAATCAATTCTGATTCAAAATCAATGTAAACATCTTCATGAAAATACTGTTGATTCCGATTATAATTTCTGTAATTATAGTAAAAACCAAAACCGAGCGAGATGTTAACACTAATTTTGACATTTTTTTCATGCCACGTTAAATAAGTACCAACAATGAGACTTTCGGCTGTTTTTGCTTTTCACCAATATGTTAAAAGCCTTTTCATACACTTTTGAAAGTAAAGATCAAGTACACACAAGAATTTCAGGACTGATTATTCCAAACATTGCTCCACACTACCTTTTATTTCTTACTGGCTTTTGGACTGCATAATATTCTTTTTATTTGGCAGGAATTTAAGGAAATAGACAGTGGTGAAGATAAAAAACCAACGTAGTATATCCCCTCCTCTAATCCTCAATAAAGTTGTGAAAATGGATAGCCATAGCTATCACACGTCCAAAAATCCAAATTTTATAAAATAAATACATTACTTCAAGAAACTCTTTTTTTTTTCTTTTTCTTTTTTTTTGTGGTCCCTCACGATTAAAGCAACCTGATATCTTCACCACACACGTCCCAATAAGGAAAAACAAATACTTTACAGTGAGCATACTCTTCATTGCCCATCCTAACTACAACTTATATAAACCTTCCCTATAATTGTGTTTTATACAACTTAGTATTGAAGGTTTTTGACTTCTTATTAAATAATATATTATTAGTAATAATGGACCAAAAGAAGCCTTACTTGGCTGTGATTCTAATACAAGCAATCTATGCTGGCATGTTCTTGCTCTCCAAGGCTGCATTCAATGGTGGGATGAACAATTTTGTGTTCATCTTCTATAGACAGGCTGCTGCTACTGTTTTCTTAGCTCCCATCTCTTTGTTTTTTGAATGGTAACCATAAATTATGTGTCCTTTCTCTTTTCAAATTTTCTTTGCTTCTTTGACAATGATGATGATTAGGATGATAATGATAATTCACTCTTCATTGTTTTGGGTGTAGGAAAAATCCTCCTCCACTCACATTTGTGACCTTCTGCAAGATTTTCATGCTCTCCTTATTTGGGTATGTCCAATTCTCTAAATTATAGTCCTTTATACAATGATTGCTCTTAGTGTCACCAAATATCATATTAACGTGTTGCCTTATTACAATTCATTGCAATAAATTTTATATAAATAACTAATTAAATGCTTACTATTCGTTTCCGTTTGCTCTCTTACAAATTTCTTCAGGATAACTTTCAGCTTGGACTTGTATGGTGTTGCCCTCATTTACACCTCTGCAACTTTGGCTGCTGCAACTACCAATACTCTTCCTGTCATTACTTTCTTTTTGGCTGTTCTGTTCAGGTAAAAACTCTTATGCTTTGTTTTATTTGATTACCATACCTATCGTTTGGTCTTGACCTCCAAGAATGAATCTTAACAGGAGCAATTATATGTGTTACTTGTGTTTTTCCATCTCCACGTCATATGTCTGCCATGAAACTACGGTTGTTCTCTTTGGCTAGTTGCAGTAGAGTTCCATAACAAATCCAAAACATAAACAGTGTCATGTGTTTACGGTGGGCTTCGTGTTACTGTTTTGGTCTGCATAGTGAGTATGAATTTTGGGTCCAATAATGAGATTCTTGACTTTAAATGGTTCAAGACCGTTCACATGACGCCTTTTTGTATCTTTTGTCAGAGTAGTACGAGAAGTCCATTTATAGGTTTGTCTTTACTAAAATATTCAAATACCTTTACCATTAGAAAGAAAATTTGATGGATTCATATTGTTTTATTATATTTATTTATTCACAATATATCATGTGAAATATTTTAAATTTTATTTTTTATTTTTATCAAATTAAATATAAATCGTTCTCACATAATTGTATAGAATAGATGTATTCATTTACGTTAACCTCAAGTTTTAAATATTATAATTGGACTATTTTTTATTAATTTAAGTTTTTGAGTTTGATGGTAACTAATATGATATCAAAGTTTTAAGGTCTCTAACTCAAACTCTCTCCAAAAATCATCTCATTACACAAGTTATAGGGGAAGGGGCGCATAGCATGTGTCCGTCATCTATCATTTGTCTACATTATACGTGAGGGGTATGTCACGTGTCAACCTTAAATCTTAAATAATATAATTGGATCATTTTTTATCAGCTTAAATTTTTAAGTTTGATAGTAATTAACTCATATCAAAACTTTTGTTTTTTTAACAAATGAGGGAAAGAAAAAATACAAAAGAAATGGGTATTTTTAATAACTTCATTAATTAGGATGTGGCTCCTACTCAAATTTGAATACCTTGGTTAGGAATTCAATAATCTCTTCTGAGCAAAACATGGTGCAAAAGGAAAGTTTATCTTTTATTTCACCATTTGCAACTTTGCATGGAAATGTAGGGTTGCCTTCTATTCAAGAAATTGGTGGCCTTAATTAAAAGACAGGACAGGTACAGGGTCCACGTGGGGATACCATATTAATGGTACAGCCAAAGCCCAAACTTGCAATAAGTTAAAATAATATCAAGTACCGTCTCTATCATACATTTGTGCAAAATATCCGAGCTTATTGAGTGATGTGATGATACTTAATTAGTTTCTCCTCTCCAAATTTTTTTTTGTAAAATAATAGACAAATTTAAGTTCAGTTTTTAAGGTTTGGTGAAATATTATTTTTTTATTTATAAATATATTTTTAATTTCAATCATCACTAACATTGGATAGATTTATTAAATTAGTTTATCTAATTATATAGCTAACGATTAAATATGATGAAAATTATATAAAGATTAAAATATCATTAATTATTTTGTCCTAATTTATCTACTAATAGAAAGCCAACAAATGTCTAATAAAATTTAAAATAAAAAACTTAAAACAATTTTAGAACAATTAAACCAATTAAATAAAAATATAATAAAAAACTATTTCTCTTTTTTTTTTTTTTTTATATTCAACATAAAAGTTTTCTAAAAAAATGTTAATGACATTTCATAGATCTCAAAAAATTTAGAGAAATTATCAAAAATCCTTTGGAGTTTTTTTTTTTTTTTTTTTTGATGAAGATTTAAGCTTGAATTCACTTTCAATTAACTAACACCAATTTGGATACATATGTACATCAAAATTTGGGTTACAGGATGGAAGTACTGAAGTTAAGGACTATTCCAGGAGTGGCAAAGCTTGTAGGTATACTAATCTGCATGGGCGGTGCAGTGACCCTGGCCTTTTACCAAGGACCCCAGTTCAGACTTTTTTGCCTTCATCACATTTTTGGACATCATAGTAACCCAGAAATTCAGGGTCATGTTTCTTCAGGCAAAACTTGGATAAGGGGTTGCTTCCTCATGCTCACTTCCAACAGTTTCTGGGGCTTGTGGCTTGTATTGCAGGTACTTTCTCTAATACTATATTTATGCTTCTATTTGTGAGACTGTCTAAATACCATTGGTCAAGTGTTTTGCTTTTTTAATAAACTTAAATTTTTAGATCTCACGGTAACTTTGATTTATCATAATAATTTGATTGAACTTGTATCTAGACTTAGACCATGAATAGTGCATGTATGTTGTGGCTTTGCACGTGAAGCAATGTACTAATAAGATGCCCACTCATAATGATTCTCTGATGTTATTTTGAAACAGGCTATCGTAATGAAAAGCTACCCATCAAAGCTTCTCTTTACAACTCTGCAATGCTTTTTGAGCGCAATTCAGTCATTTGTAATCGCCATTTCTTTGGTTAGAGATCCTCATGAATGGATGTTAGGTTGGAATGTCAGACTCCTTGCCGTCGCTTACTGTGTAGGTCACCGTTTAATAATTATATGTTAAACTTCGTTGTATTAACAGATGAGAGACTTAAATATCGTTTAAAAACTGTGACAGGGGTTTGTGGTGACAGGAGTTTCATTCTACTTACAAGCATGGGTTATTGAGAAGAAAGGGCCTGTGTTCTTGGCCATGTCTACACCTTTAACTTTGATCTTTACAATGATCAGTTCTGTAATTCTCTTGTGTGAGATCATCAGTTTGGGAAGGTATATAAAATTATAAATACATATTAACTTTGATTAAATCCATCCTAATCAACTAACCACACCATACCGTTTCAAAATTCAAAAATGTTGATTGCTCCACATATATATATTGTCGCTTCATTTTCAGAATTTGATCATTTAAGTTATGATGTGATCTTTGCAGGGTTTTAGGTGGGGTTTTGTTGATTGGAGGGCTTTATAGTGTGTTATGGGGGAAGAGCAAAGAGCAAAAGACGGAAGAGAAAAGTTGTCTACCAATTGCTCAAGTTGATAAAGTTTGCTTAGATGCGAAAGTAGCGACAGCCAAGACACCATCATCACCAATGTTTGTTTGATATATCTATAGCTAGCTTTATTGCTTATGCGATCATGGCAATTAGTGCACTATTTTTATTACCTTCTCTTTCTTTTTCTTTTTCAAATTTAAACTAGGATAAAAGAAAAAAAAAAAGGAAAAGAAAGAATTAAGACGAAGATGACATATAGAGTGGCGATCTTTGAATGTATGGATGTGATCATTTAAATTAATTAGCTAGAGTGGTTGTGGCAGTATGATTTACTTATATAATGAATTTTTCACAACCTGAGGTGTGACCAAATTCCCATCAATTTTTAAGGTTGTACAATCTATTAATTTTAATGATAATCCTATCATTTAGTTCTTCTTTCCATAGACGTGTTGCATTTGCAATGAATTCTATATAAATATATATATATAAATATATATATATAAATATATATATATTTTTTCTTTTCTTTTATTTATGTGCAATGTTAAGAAATTCATAATTCATAATGTGTAGTTGCTAAAGCATTATATATATATATATAATGATTATACTATCAGTGCCTCCTAATTTTAAAAAGTTAGGACGAACCAATTAAATTATCTCTTCTAAAACAAATTATCTCACCTATTTAATTTAATTGTAATGGATAAATTTAATTAATTCATCATAACATTTTAAAATTAGAAAATTCATCTATTATATTATTTCTTCTAAAACAAATTCTCTCACCTATTTAATTTAATTATAATAGATATATTTAATTAATTCATCCTAACATTTTAAAATTAGAAAATTCATCTATTATATTATCTCTTTTAAAACAAATTCTCTCACCTATTTAATTTAATTGTAATGGATAAATTTGATTGATTCGTCCTAAATTTTTAAAATTAGGAGGCATTAATAGTAGAATTACTATATATATGTATATAACACTTAAGTCTTAACTTCAATAATAGAATTTAAGTTCAAATTGGTTAATTTCATATGTTCAAGTTTGATTATATATTTAATTACGTAAATATATTTATTATTATTATTATTAGTATTAGTATTTTATGATTTACAACTATATGTATGATAATACATATATTGAAAAAATCCCAAAAAATCCCCTAACATTTGAAGATCTCATTTTACCACCTGATATTTCATTTTTATTCAAAATCCTACTACCATTATCAAGTTAACAAAAAAGTTAAATAAAGGGTAAAAAGATATGTTTAACCGTGAGATTTTTTTTAAAAAAAATAATTATAAAATAATATTTTAAAATAAAAAACTATAAACTAATACATAAATATATGAGATGGACGATGTAGATCAACACGCTAAATTAAAAAATAAAAAAATAGCAAAACAAAAAAAAAGAGTAGATGGAGGGTGAAGATCCAAATTAGGTCTCTAACATCCATTCAATTGTATAGACGATGAAGATCGAATTTGGATCTCCACCAACTATAGACATTCAACATTCAAAATTTAACACCATTCAACCTCTCTAAACTTCTCTCTCAATTCAACAAGATTCAACCTCTTTGAACATCCTCATCAACCTTTAATACCATAATCATCTATTTAACACCATTAACACCATCATCATCTAGTTGCTGGAAACCACCATCGCCACCTCTTTTTTTCTCTTATTCCCTTCTTTCTCTCTCTCCCCATATTTCTTTTCTCTCCCCATTTTTGGGTTTCCAGACATTTGAACTTAATAAATTTAGGTTTTGAGTGAGATATCAACCTGCATGAATTTAACCCAGATTCAAACACTTGAACAAATTTTAGTGAAAGACAAAAGAAGAGGAAAAAGACCTGAGCTTGTCTAATGCAAAACCCATATATAAATATATGATACAACAATCAAATTAAAACACAATTCTAAGAAAGATTAAAACAAATTTATAATGAAAACTTTGACTTATTAATTATATCATTCAAGAACTAAAATTATAAAGAGTTTTGACCCATAAAATATATTATAAATAAGAACCAAAATTATAACCAATAGAATGATATTGACACCGCTTCCAATACATAGACATGAAGGTGAGAGATAATTTACATTTGATTGCCATAAGCATAACTTGACAGGATTATGTATTCAATAATAAATAGAAAAATAAAAAAATCTCTATTCTTTTAGTCAAAAGATTGGCTATATCATCATTGTTTTTATGTTATTTGTTTAGAGTTAGAAGTCTTTTTATAGACAAATAAATAAAAATCTAACATGAAACCCTAGCTCTCTAACAGTTGGGCTTAACTAAACACACTCATGGGCTTCAATTAATTATAATGTGTTAGCCTAAATAATATAAACTAAAATAAAATAGGCTAGTTTAATTTAAAACTAATTGCAATTAAAACAAGCTAAGCCCAAATTATTTAAAGCCAAAATAACTCCGGTTTGCCTCTAATTACCTTCAATTAGTGTTTAAATCATTCAAGATTAAGTTTATTTGTCTTCAATTGTCTTGTTGTACAATTGTCTTATTGTCTTCCATGATTGCTATCTTACTTTCCATCATTGTCTAGTAAGGACAACAACACCATCAAGAATGGAAGCATATTTGAGAATCTCATCAAATCCTTCATCTCCCCAGACGCACTTCACACTTAAAAGGTCTTGCACGCGATCTCTACCACATTATCTGTCGATTCTTTCATTTTCAAATTAACACACATTTGATTACATATCATAAAAAAGAGAGTGAGTGAAGAAGAAGAGAGAGTGAGTATATGGAGTACCTCAGTGTGACTCTAGATGCATTTGAAGGAGACCAGGATGAGAAGATGAAAGAGAGAGGGAGATAGGGGAGATGCATCAATGCGAGAGAAAGGGAGATTTATTTTGTTTATTTTATTTTCTATAAAAAAAAATTAGTTTATTTTTAAATAAATTTCGATTTATAAATAAATATATTATTATATATAAAATTTGATATTCATATCAAAATTATTTATTTATTTAAATACCAAAATTTATTTGTTTTTTTTTTTAAATTTTGGTTTATTTTTAAATAATTTTGATATTTTAATATCAAATTAATATTATTTATTTTTGTTGTTTTATATTTTAAATAATATAATTTTAATGAATTTTTCATCATATCTTTCTTTTTGTCTGTAGAGTCAAATAATCAACCATGCTAACCTAATAGAATATATGATAATTAAAAGTATTGTTGTTTTTTCACACGCCTCTAAGGGTTATTTTTATATTTTAAATAATATCACTTTAATTAATTTTTCATCATTGTTGTCTTTTTAATTAATTAGAATTTTATAGGAAGAGTTTTGAATCCGATTTCTGCATAAAATGATGGGTTTTATTAGGGGTGGGTAATATGGGCTTTCATGGCAGTATTGATTGTTGATTTTGGTTATGTTATTTTCATTTTTGTTTGAGTTCGGTCCATGTTGGCTTTAGTTTTGGTTGTTTGAGTTCAGTCATTTTGTTTGTTATTATGTTTTTTGTTTGAGTTCAGTCCCTATTTTCATTATTTAATTATTATTTTTTTTTTTTGTCTCCTGTTTTGTTTCTTGCATTTGTTAACACTTTGAAGAAGAAACTATGGTCGTGGGTTTGTTAGTTGTTTTGGTTGTGGGTTCGTTAATTGTTTTTCGAGTGTGTGTTTGTAAGTGGGTTGTTTTCGTGTTCATCGGGACAGAGCTGGTTTTTAACTACCATGTTGTGTGTATTTGAAGTAGATTATGTGGTTGGTGTGGTTGCCGCGTGTAACTATATATAAGTTATGCTATCGTATTGTGTTTTAAGTTGTACAATTATGTGCTGGTTGTAACTATATATACAATTATATGCTCTAATGTTGAAGTATGAACAAAGAAAGCTCAGTTTTTATCTTAATAACTGAGGGTAAATTTGTTTAGGTGTTATCCATGGTTTCAGGAGCGATCAGTGAATTTTATACAGATTGTGTGCCATCAACCTTACATGTGATGCCTAAATATCTATAGTTCCTTCCAGCCCTCAAATCCATACCAAATAAGAAGGTGATAATGATCATAATAACCCACACTTTCGAACTCACATTGCTTGTTCTCATGGAACCAATATATGAGGATATTATGCTATTCATGTGGAGCATGTTTGGCTTGCTAATGATGCAATTTTTTTTTTTTTTGACTTCTCATTTTAATGATTGGTTTGATAACATTGAAGCAGTTACATGTTTGCTTGCTAAATGCAGATTTCATTATTGCTTTATTTTCTTTATTTTTCCAGTTTTATTTTTAATTTTTGGGTTGATTTTAGATATTCAATTGTTGGTCAACTTGCTCTTCTAAAAAAAGTGACAATTAATTCTTTTTTTTTTTTTTTGTTAATTTTATAACTTGATATGAATGTAGGACATGATTGTAATAAAATTATTTAATTCGGACTATCAAACATAAGAGCAGCTTTAATATCTTTAAATATATCCAAGAGATGCAATTATTATTTAGCAGAACATCATATAATTGTAAGAGTGCACGGACAAGTTGTTGTGTTTCCCTTAATCATAGAGTATAATTGTGCTTAGTTGTTTGTTTGAACATCATATAATTCGTGTTTCCTTAATTGTTTGTTTGTATGCAAGTGTCTGGTATTTTTTGCTTGAATGGAATCCTATCATGGTTTGCTCGGATTGGAGACCAAGTATTTGACCTAGATATCTTAGAACCTGGGGACTGTAGCGTGATTAGCATAATCAATGCTCCTAAAAAGGGTGTGGAAGGGAAAGGGAATTAACGAAGAGGAAACATGGGAGCTCTTTATTACGTTTCCTTGGAATGATGAGCATCACGTGATAGCATCAGATGAGAAGCTGATAAGAGTGTTCTAAGTGTTTGATGTAGAAGATATTGTAGAAATAGAATTTGAGGTTTGTGAGATCTTGACTCTTGTCACCGTTGCCAGTCCTGAATGTGATGTACCTAGACTAAAATGGACGGTTGCAGTAGACACAGAAGTAGAAGCAGAGGGTAGGTTTGAAACAAATAGAGCAGCAGATGGTGGGTTTGAAACAAATGAAGTGGCAGATGGTGGGTCTGAAACCCATGCAGCAGAAGTAGAAGCATATATATGGTGGGTTTGAAGCAAATAGAGTAGCTGATGTTAGGTCTAAAAGCTATGCAGCAGAAGCAGTAGAAACAACAACAAGCCCTGATGCAGCAGATATTGACGATGAAAACTACTGAGACGAAGAGAAATCAGATGGTGGGTCATCAGTCAGTCTGGTTGATGAAGATGAAGGTTCTGATGATGAGGATGGTAAGGAATATTGTCATCCAAATGGTAATCCTGATACCATTCTAATGTCATCTGATGAAGAAGAAGATGTGTTAGCCAGAATGGCTAGATACTATAGGCAACATTTACAGAACCCCAATCCAGATGGATCAATAAAATCAAAGGGATGTCATGTCTTTGCTAATGCTAAGTCTATTAGGGATTTGATCATTCGATATGCAGTCCAGGAAAGGTTCGAGCTAAAGAAGGAGAAAAATGATCTGTGCAGGTATTATGTGACTTTTATGGTCAATAGTGTAACTTATATACATTGTCACTTTCAATTATTCAGTTGACGATATTATGTCTTTATTTCTGCAAGTATAGTATCACTTGCAAGAATGAAACTTGCGATTGGATGTTGGTTTTTGGCTAAATTAGCCATAAGAGGAATCCCACATCTAAAGAATAGAATGTGGTGGGATGTTTGGTGGACTATAAATAAGTCCTTTAGATAATTGATTTTGTACCCCAAAAATAAACAAGAATTGTAAAAGATCCATACATTTGTATTATTCTTGTTTTCTCCCCATATGTTTCTGGGTTTTTTGGATCTTACCCAGATTTTGTAATATTTTGCTTTGGAGTTAGTGGAAGTTTTCAGCAGCGCCCGTGGACGTAGGTTTTATACCGAACCACGTAAATCCTGGTGTATTCTTTCCTTTTTCGCTTTGCATTTATTTTTCTGCTTTTCTGCTGTATTAGTATTTGTTATTTATATTTAATAGCTAGCATTAGTAGTTGTGTATTTGTTTAATTTCCGCTGCGCACAACAAGTGGTATCAGAGCCCTAGGTTTCGATTGATCTGGGAAATAGTCTAGGGCATTAGCTAGCTATTAAATATTTGTTTGTAAAGTTTCGGTGTTATTTTGGAATAGTTACAATTTAGGGAAGCTCTGTCAAAAAGACTATAATTGTCTAAGGAGACTGGATTTTAAGTGGGACCGTTTGTGACCCCTCCAGCCTTTCCTGGGAGCTAACATTTTGAGTACTATTCATTTGATCACCAAGCTATTGGCATAAAATTGTCTAGGGCATTAGATAGCTATTTGTTTGTAAAGCTTCGGTGTTATTTTGGAATAGCCACAATTTAGGGAAGCTCTGTCAAAAAGACTATAATAGTCTAAGGAGACTGGATTTTAAGTGGGACCGTTTGTGACCCCTCCAGCCTTTCCTGGGAGCTAACCTTTTGAGTACTATTCATTTGATCACCAAGCTATTGGCATAAAACTTTTGTTGTAAAGCAGAAATGGCATCATCTTCACATGTAAAAATTGAAGTAGAGAAATTTGATGGTCGAAATAATTTTGGCCTATGGCAAAGCGAAGTTACGGACGTCTTGTATCAACAAGATTTGGATATTGTTCTGGAAGAAACAAGACCAGAGAATATTGAAGAAAGGGACTGGGAGAGGCAAAATGCGAAGGCATGTGGTTTAATTCGCTCATGTCTCTGTAGAGAGCAGAAGTATCCGTTCATGAAGGAAACCTCTGCTAGTAAATTGTGGAAGGCGCTGGAGAACAAATATATGAAGAAAAGCAATGAGAATCGGCTATATTTGTTGAAGAGGTTGTACCGTCTTCAGTTGAAACCAGGTTTGAATATCAATGACCATATTGATAATTTCAACCGTTTGTTAGCTGATTTGTTGAATTTGGATGAAACGTTCAAAGATGAGCAGAAGGCGATGCTGTTGATAGGATCTCTTCCTGATGAGTTGGATCATTTGTGCATTACACTTATTCATGGGAAAGAAAAATTATCTTTTGAAGAAGTGTGTGCAGCTTTGCTTAATTATGAAATTCGTAAGAAAGATCAGAAAGAGAATAGGGATGAATCAGCAGAGGCGCTTACAGTTAGGGGAAGAAGTAAGAGTCGAAGAGGCAGATCACAGTCAAGGAAAAGACCTGATAAAGATGAATGTGCCTTTTGTCATGAGAAAGAGCATTGGAAGAAAGATTGTCCGAAGCTACAGAAGAAAGATAAGGGCAAGGGTAAAGCTACTTCCGATGCATATGTAGCCGAACATGAGGAAGAAGATTTTGTGTTGGTTAGTCTATCATCAACATCTGAATCTGGTGAGTGGATTTTAGATTCGGGTTGTACTTATCATATGTGTCCACATAAGGAATGGTTCTTCAACTTCGAAGAGCTAAATGGTGGAATTATGCTCATGGGTAATGATAACTCATGCAAAACTAAGGGGATAGGTTCAATTCGATTGAAGAATCACGATGGATCGACCAGAGTTCTGACAGAAGTTCGGTATGTTCCAGATTTGAAAAAGAATCTCATATCATTGGGAGCCTTAGAATCTAAAGGCTACACGGTATCTATCAGAGATGGAGTTATGAGAGTTGTATCTGGGGCTTTGGTGGTAATGAAAGGTACAAGGAAGAACAACTTGTACTACTACGATGGTAGTACAGTTACTGAATCAGCAGCAGCAGTATCAGAGAAGGATGTTGATTCAGATATGATCAGGCTATGACATATGCGTCTGGGACATGCAGGTGAGAAAGCTTTAAGCAGTTTGGTGGATCAAGGCTTGTTGAAAGGAGTAAAAACCTGTAAGTTGGATTTTTGTGAACATTGTGTTCTGGGAAAGCAGACGAGAGTGAAGTTTGCAACTGCAGTTCATGATACTAAAGGTATTTTGGATTATGTTCACTCTGATGTGTTGGGTCCAAGGACAGCCTCCTTGGGTGGTAAACACTATTTTGTTACATTTGTTGATGACTTTTCCAGAAGAGTTTGGGTATACACAATGAAGAAAAAGGATGATGTACTTGGGATTTTCCTTAATTGGAAAAAGATGATTGAGACTCAGACTGGGAGAAAGATTAAGCACCTCAGAACAGATAATGGAGGTGAATATTGCAGTAAATCTTTTCGAGAGGTCTGTCAAGATGCGGGTATTGTACGTCATTTTACAGTTAGACACACACCACAACAGAATGGGGTGGCAGAACGCATGAACCGAACGTTGCTGGAGAAAGTTCGGTATATGTTGTCCAATGCAGGGTTGGGCAAGGAGTTTTGGGCTGAGGCAGTGACTTATGCATGTCATCTCATTAATTGCTTACCGTCAACAGCGATCGGTGGTAGAATTCCATTGGAGGTATGGTCTGGAAAACCTGTTACTGATTATGATTCTTTACATGTCTTTGGTTGTTCTGCTTATTATCATGTAAAGGAATCTAAATTGGATCCGAGAGCAAGGAAAGCTATATTTGTGGGGATGTCTTCAGGGGTGAAAGGGTATCGTCTTTTATATCCTAATTCGAAGAAGATAATCTTCAGCAGGGATGTTACTTTTGATGAGTCTTCGATGCTGAAAAAGAAAATAGAAGATATTGTTGAGGGTAATCCGCAACAGGTGGAGTCTACTTGGAAGCAGGTGGAGTTTTTTCAGAAACAGATAGAGTCAATAAATAATCCAACTAGAATTGTTGATGCAGATGATGACACTCCTATGATCGAGGAGGTTACTGAAGAAGAAGGAGAAGAAGAGGTTCCTACCCAAGAACCTTCGCAGCAACAAGAATCAATTGCAATAAATAGGCCAAGACGTGAGATTCGCAGACCTGCTCGTTTTGCTGATATGGTGGCCTATGCACTACCAATTGTAGATGATGATGTTCCTTCCACTTACAGAGAAGCAGTCCAATGTTCTGAAGATGATAAGTGGAAGAAAGCTATGGACGAAGAAATGCAGTCTCTTCGGAAGAATGAAACTTGGGAGCTAGCTCAACTACTGAAGAATAAGAAGGCAATTGGGTGCAAATGGGTATTTACTAATAAAGAAGGATTTCCAAACAAAGAAGATGTTCGCTACAAGGCAAGGTTGGTGGCGAAAGGCTACGCTCAGAAGGAAGGGATTGACTACAATGAGGTATTTTCTCCAGTTGTGAAACACTCTTCCATTAGAATTCTATTGGCCCTTGTAGCTCAATTGGATTTGGAACTAGTTCAAATGGATGTAAAAACTGTATTTTTACATGGTGATTTGGAAGAGGAAATCTATATGACTCAGCCAGATGGATTCAAGGTTGCTGGTAAAGAAAAGTGGGCTTGTAAATTGAATAAATCGTTTTATGGTTTGAAACAGTCTCCGAGACAATGGTATAAGCGATTTGATCAATTTATGATAGGTCAAGAGTACACCAGAAGCAAATTTGATAATTGCGTATACTTTCGAAGGCTACAAGATGGTTCCTTCATCTACTTACTCTTATATGTTGATGATATGCTGATAGCTTCTAAGAGTAAAGTGGAGATTGAGAAGCTGAAGACTCAGTTGAGTTCAGAGTTTGAAATGAAGGATTTGGGTGAAGCTAAGAAGATTCTCGGTATGGAGATTAGCAGAGATAGAGGAAAAGGCAAGGTTTGTTTGACTCAGAAGCAATATCTGATGAAGGTATTACAGCGTTTTGGTGTATCTGAACAGTCAAAACCTGTAAGTACGCCACTTGCTCCTCATTTCAAGTTGAGTGCATCATTATCTCCGAGTACTGATGAAGAACGAGAATACATGTCTCGTGTTCCGTATTCTAATGCAGTTGGTAGTCTGATGTATGCTATGGTGTGTACAAGACCTGACATTTCGCAAGCGGTTGGAGTTGTGAGCAGGTATATGCATGATCCTGGTAAAGGACATTGGCAAGCTGTGAAATGGATTCTACGGTACTTGTTAAAAACCGTAGATTTTGGTTTGGTATTTCAGAGGGAAGATTCACTTGGTCAGTTTGCAATCGGATATGTTGATTCAGATTATGCTGGTGATTTGGATAAACGACGATCAACTACTGGATATGTATTCACTCTTGCGAGAGCTCCTGTAAGTTGGAAGTCTACTTTACAGTCAACAGTTGCTTTGTCTACGACAGAAGCAGAGTATATGGTATTGACAGAGGCTGTGAAGGAAGCAATTTGGTTACAAGGATTACTGGTAGAGTTGGGAGTGGGACAGAAGAATATTGCTATTTACTCGGATAGTCAAAGTGCCATTCATTTAGCAAAGAATCCGGTATTCCATGTTCGTACCAAGCATATTGATGTCCGATATCACTTTGTGCGGGAAATTCTGAGTGAAGGGTTGATTCTCTTACAGAAAATTGGGACTGTTGATAATCCTGCGGATATGATGACCAAAGTGGTGACAGCAATCAAGTTCAACCATTGTTTGGACTTGATCAATATTTTGAAAGTCTAAAAGGCATATATGAAGGCATTGCTGAAGGCTAATACGCCAAGGTGGAGATTTGTTGGTTTTTGGCTAAATTAGCCATAAGAGGAATCCCACATCTAAAGAATAGAATGTGGTGGGATGTTTGGTGGACTATAAATAAGTCCTTTAGCTAATTGATTTTGTACCCAAAAAATAAACAAGATTTGTAAAAGATCCATACATTTGTATTATTCTTGTTTTCTCCCCATATGTTTCTGGGTTTTTTGGATCTTACCCAGATTTTGTAATATTTTGCTTTGGAGTTAGTGGAAGTTTTCAGCAGCGCCCGTGGACGTAGGTTTTATACCGAACCACGTAAATCCTGGTGTGTTCTTTCCTTTTTCGCTTTGCATTTATTTTTCTGCTTTTCTGCTGTATTAGTATTTGTTATTTATATTTAATAGCTAGCATTAGTAGTTATGTATTTGTTTAATTTCCGCTGCGCACAACATTGGAGAATTCATACATTAAGACAGCATGACAGCCTCACTTTCATGGTCAAAAGCATAACCTGTGCTCATCATATTTGCCGAAACGTGGCAACTAACAAGGAAGCAAAGGCAAAGTGTGTTGCTCAGGTGATGGCATCTACGATTGAAGCTAACCTAAGCATAAGCTTAAAAAATATTGCAAGTTGAGCTGCTCGACTGGTACATAGGACTCGTTTGGGATAACTTTTACTTTTGACTTTTGACAGTAGAAGAAGAGAAGTAAAAGTTAAAACTTTTAAGTTATTGTTTGGATTATATTTTTTAAAAGAGCTTTTAAATCCAGAAGAGCTTTTAGGACTGTTTGGTTGAAACATTTTAAAACTTTATAAATTATAATATGACAATTTTACCCTTTTTATTTTAAATCGTTCTAGTTCATCTTCCTAGCACCATCCATCGTCATCATCAAATGAAACCTGGGACAATCCATCACCCTTCTTCATCAACCTTACCCAGGTTCAAGAAAACAATTGAAGATCATCCTTGGTTACAAAAAACAATTGAACAATTGAAAAAAAAATATTAAAAACAAAAAACATGGTTTGCAGGTTGAAGATCTGGGTTTTAAACCCAGATCTTCAATCTTCAAAAAATAAAAAGAAAAAAAGAAAAAACAGTCTTCACCCTTCTTCATCAACCTTACCCAATCCATCATCTTCTTCATCAACCTCACCATTCATCATCATCAATCAATCTTACCCAATCCATCACAAAAAAAACATCACAAAAACAAATCTATCAAAAATTAAAAAATCCATTATCAACCACATTGGAGACCCGTTCTGCAGACCCAAACAGGTCTAGATTCCCCGATGGAGACCAACTGGGTCTCCACATGAGGGTTTGTCGTCATCGTCGAACTAAACCAGGAGAAGTATTCCGATCGACGGCGGACGGGCGACTGTCTGGGTTGGAAACCCAGATCGACATCTGGGTTTCCAGGCCCGGTGCTAAAGAGACGTCTGGGTTTCGAGATCAAAACCCAGACGTCGATCTGGGTTTCGAGATCAAAACCCAGACGTCGATCTGGGTTTCCAAATGAAAACTCAGATCGACGTCTGGGTTTCGATCGAAACCCAGACGCCTGATACCCAGACGTCGATCTGGGTATCTGGGCAAGAGAAGGAGAAGATGAAGATGAAGAAAAAGAAAAGAAGAAGGAGAAGAAGGAGAAGAGAGAGAGAGAGGGACGTCGATCGGTGAAGAAGATGAAGAAAAATAAGAGAAGAATGAGAAGAGAGAGGCACCGTGTGGATTTTAGACATGGAGATCCAATCTCTCCAGCTGGAGATTGAGAGAAAAATGTTCAAATGGGATATGGAAGACATTTTTGATTTGTTGTTCATTCCATTAAGGTTAAAATGGGAATTATGAAAAATTCATTTAAATGAAAACAGCTTCCCGTGTTACTTATAGAAGCTCTTTTCCACAAAGCTACTGGAGGCAGCTTCCCTTAAAAGAACTTCCAGGTATCAAAAGCCATTTTTCAATTTTCACCCAAACAATTTACAAAGCCACTTTTGGGCTTTATAAGAGCTTTTGGGCCCTCCAAAAGCTATGCCAAATAGACACATAGTTGATTGTGATCTCCAAGTTGTGTACAAAGCGAAGCAAAAAGTTTTGAAAAGTTTGAAGTCGCATCATGTATAGTTGTATGGCAAGGTTAGAAAATATGCAAATTCCATTATAACCATGAACCTAATGTTGGGTTTTGTGCCTTAAGGGAGCTTATAATTATATAAACGGTTTTAATAAATATTAATAAACTATTCATTTTATTCGATTTATATTTTTGTAAAAATTGTATATATTATGAGAAACATCCTTGGTTACTGATGTAATTTCAAACTAAATATATAAGTGTTATATACAAACAGATTTAGTTTGAGATAAATAATCTAAAGAGTTCGTAAAAAACAAACGAAATTATGTACTTTATTTGTGGTAAATCTACAGTTGTGATCTATTTTGTATTCGGTACGATAGTTTTATTCGAAACTATTTATGTAGTGACATAGAAATACAAACATTTTATATAATAAAAAATTATATAGGACTGAACCGCGATATATATAAGTCTCTTATTAATATCTGTTAAATTTAGAGATTTATATTTATCGACTAGGTGATCATATATGAATTTATTTTAATCCTAAGTATATTATGGATTCCTGCTTATTGAGTTATATCATTTAATTTACATGGGTGAGATCAGCGTAAATGTCTGGTCAATAACTTCATACTTTGGGGATATGAATTAGTAAGTAGCTGAGAATATTCTACAGAATAGTGAAATCCACTCCTTCTTACAAGAATTAGATAAGTAGTTTTTTTAAAAGTTTATTCGGGTTTTGAATAATAAAAGCGTTCAATTTTTCATTCATATGTAAACAGAAAGATAAATTCATAAGTCGTTATGAATATATTGTTAATTAGAAAATTAATGGTACTTAAGAATCAAGATATAATTAGAAGAGTAAAATGGACATTTTGACATAACTCTAATTATGAACTATTTGTAGATGATCAAATCATATGAATTGATTAAATCAATAGACACTGAAAATTCAGATTGTATAAAAATATCTATAATTTTGATAGTGCAATCTTAGGTTTTTAGTCGAGTAACTCTAAGATTAATAATAGTAAATTATTAATTAAAGGGCTTAATTAATAATTTCGATATTATTGAAACTCAAAATTGTAGGTCCATCGAATCTCCTTGATAGCTAATTTCACTATAAGAAACTTGTATATAAAATAATGTAATTGGATCGTTCAATTACAACTGTTATGTAAGTAACAAAATATTTGTTCATTTAATAATTAATTAGTTAATAATTAATTATGAATTAATAATTATTTAATTAATTTTATAAAAGGTCTTGAATTCGATTTTTAGCAGTGACTGAGTATAAATTAATTATGAATTAATTAGAGGTCACAAGTTCGATTTCAAAATATGACAGAAATTAATTTTGAATTAATTATGTTATATAAGGCAAAAGTTTAATTTTAATAAATATGAGGTTTAATATTAATTTTGATTAATTAAAATCCTAAGTGGTTGCCTATAAATAGAAAAGAAATAGTCTTCTTTTTCTAATAGAAGTTATTTTGGTTTTTGTTGTTCGTTCTTTGAAATAGAAAGAAATTTTTTTTCTCTATAATATAATACAGAGAAGAAGAATATGTATCTTTCTTCTCTGTATAAACAAAATTAAAACTCACCTCTTATATATATTATTTATTCTTTTTAGAAAAAAAAATCAATAAAAAGTGAGTATAATTCTATATAATTGTGTCCACTCACTTGTTTTTTGGCGTAGAGACATATCAAAGAAAGTTAAGTGGTGAGCAATCCACAAAAATTAATACATATAATAAAAATATGATATTTATTTCTTTATATTATTTTATTTCATTGTTTTATGGATTTAGGGTTCTTGAGTTTTCTAAAAAAATTTTAAAAGTCAATGTTTCGCACATTCTTATTATTATTATTTTTTTTTATAAAAACAATTATTATTTTTTTTTCCTTCAATTGGCATTGAAGTTTGGTTTCAATAAAAATAATGATTTTAAAATAATATGTTTTGTATTGATTTGTATGTCATTGAGTAGACGCTATTATTTTTTATTTGATTATAATGTGATGTATTTTATTCATGTTTGATGAATGGGAATTGCATGGTATGATTGTTAATTATATGGTTCCTTGGTTAATTAATTTGATTAATTTTGTAAGTTGTTTGTGATAATTTTTTTTTTTTATTATTGTAATTCAAAAAATTAGGGTTTTATTTTTTTAAAGAATTAAGGCAAAAAAATCTGAAATTTTGACTGATGAATTTGGGTGTGCACTGGTTATGAACCAGTGTGTCCGCATTAGATGGAAAAAAAAAAAAAAATTGGTGCTTTAAGCACTGACTAGGTTTGTGCGTTTTGCACGGACCTGGTATTTTTGTTATGCACACCCCATGTGCAAGATGCATGCACACATTATGTGCATGCAATTTGCACATAAGGCAGCAGTTTTGTGCCACTTGGCACATAAAAAAATAAATAAATAAAATAAAAGCAGCCCAAAAGCCAATTAATTTTGAAGTTTTGGATTTTTATTTTGACTATAAAATTATTAAAAAGTTATCCAATTTTCTGGATAACTTTTTTTTGTCCAAAAATCAAGAAATGGGCTTAACGTCCAATCCATTAGATGGATGTTCTTGATTATTAAATAAGATTTAATTTTGAGTTCATTAAGACTTTTCAAGACCATGAAGACTACAAGTGAATACCAAGAAATGCCTTAGTTAATTTATGTAATCTTGAAAATAGATTTAAGTTGTCAAAACCAAATAACCCGGTTATACACATGTTGTTTATTTAATTATTTTCATGAGATGAATGAATAATTATATAACATGTACATACATAAAAAAATATATGTCATATAGAATCATGAGATGCCTACTGATTGTATTATAACATGACATACATCATATATATTATTTTATTTTACTATTAAATTGTTTATTAGTATAAATAGAAAAATAATACGTAGAATGTCTTTTAATAATTTGAATTGATTTTAATAGAAAATCATAGGTTTCAAATTAAAAATTTGATTTCAATAATTGGCATTCATAATGTGCATTAGATTTTAATTAGTTAAAATCAAGTAACTTCATATTAAATCTAGTCTTTATAATTTTGATAATTTAGATTAGATTTATAAATTGAATTAGATTTTTAAGTGTTAAAAATCCGGTAATTTATTAAGTGTTAATAAGTTTCCAACTTTAGTAATTCACAAATTCTTAGTAACTTAGATTATTTTCTTAGCCGTTAATAATCTAAGACGATGACAAGGAATATTAAATAAAAAAACCCTCATCCTAAAATAGTGAGTGGGAGAGAGATATATGATAATATATCCCGCGGTCTCCATCATTAGTTCAACATTGTGAAACTTAAATAACGCCTCGAGACGGCTTTGTTATCGTCATCCTACGGGTTATGTCCATTTAAGTTTATCAAGGTTGACTTCCTAATGGATATGATTTCTAGATGTATCTTGTGATTGACCTACCCTACAACACCAGTTCTCGAGTTAAGTCCATGGAATCTGAAATGATGGGTTACACTTATAAAGGAAATAATTAATTGTTAATTATTTTCCTAATCGAAAAACAGTTGTTAAATAATATAGAAATAAGAGTTATTTTGTTATATTATTTAATTGAGAATGTCTCAGTCTAACATACAAATATCTTACTTATCTCACGGTTACACTTATTTGTGGAATGTTAGATTATCGTGATATAGTAATTATTTTCTAAGGTATTTTCTAATTAATTATTCGTATATCATGTATCACATTTAATTTTGTGTCAAAATTACATGATATTAATTTTTACAAATTGATATTAAATCTTTTTTATTTTTAGGAATGGTATCTCAGTTGATTTCTATACTTGTTAATGATAAACTAAACGGAAAAAATTATGTCAAATGAAAATGTAACGTGAATGCAATCCTGGTCTGTAAAGACCTGAAGTTTGTCACGACTCAACTTTGTCCTCCCCAGCCAGTAGAAAATGTTGGATATGCTGTGCGTAAGGCTTATCAGAAATAGGTCAAAGTCGATGAGAAGACCTGCTGCTATTTGTTAGCAGGGATGTCCGAGGTACTTGCTACTAAGCACGAGATAATGACAACAGCAACTCAAATGCTGAAGTCACTGCAGGGCATGTTTGGGCAATCTTCTAAGCAGCAACGACACAAAGTTATTCATGCTATTATGACTACTAGGATGAAGGAGGGTACATCAGTTTGAGAGCATGTTTTGAAAATGATGACCCACTTCAACACGGCTGAAAGCCATGGTAGGGCTATAGATAAGCATGGTCAAGTGAGTATGATACTAGAAACTTTTGCAAAGAGTTTCATACAATTGAAGAGCAACTATGTTATGAACAAGTTAACTTACTCGTGTAGTTGCTCAATGAGCTCACTACTTATAAGTCTACGAATAAGGACAAAAATAAGTTCGGTGAAGTAAACGTTGTTGAAACTTCTTCTTTTGGTAAAAACAAAAGGAAGAGAAACACTATAAAGGCTAAGGCTAAGGTTAAGGTTAAGCTCAAAAAGTAAGCTACTTAGAAAAAGAGTAAAAAGGGCTTCAAGGCCATTAAGTTTAAAGGAAAATGTTTCCATTGTGGTGTTAATAGGCATTGGAAGAGGAACTATCCCAAGTACCTTAAGGAGCTCTAAGATAAGAAGATGAAAGGTAAATGTGATTTACTAGTCATTAAATCTGGTTTAGTAGAGGATGATTCATCCCCTTGGATAATTGATTCAGGAGCCACTAATCATGTTTGTTCTTCTTTGCAGTTGATTGATTCATATAGGTAGCTTGATGAGGGTGAGTTCAACATGCGAGTCAGGACTGGGGAAGTCGTTTCAACAAAGGTAGTAGGAGAAGTTAGACTTCATTTTAATAATAATTGTTTTATTACAATGAACAATGTTTATTTTATTCCAAGTTTTAAAAGAAATTTGATTTCTGTATCTAAACTTTTAGAATTTAATTATTCTGTTTCTTTTTATAATAAATCGGTTATTATTTCAAGAAATGGTTTAAAAATTTATTTAGGGATGTAAGAAAACTATTTATAATTGTTAAGACCGTTAATGCATAACCCACTGCTTAATACTAAAATGTTTAAAGTTGAAAAACCAAAAACAAAACGACAAAAGATTTCTCAAAACGATAACACATATCTTTGGCATCTAAGACTTGGTCATATTAACCTTAATAGGTTAAATAGATTTGTAAAGAGTGGACATTTAAGCAAGTTAAAGATCGGTACTTTACCTATTTGTGAGTCATGTTTAGAAAGTAAAATGACCAAAGAACCTTTTACTGGAAAAGGATTTAGAGCTAAGAAACTACTAGAGCTTATACATTTGGATGTTTGCGGTCCTGTGAATGTTAAAGTTAGAAGTGGTTATGAATATTGCATCACCTTTATTGATGATTATTCAAGATATAGGTATGTTTACCTAATGCAATGGAAGTCAGAAACTTTTGAAAAGTTCAAAGAGTTTTGATCTGAAGTTGAAAATCAATTAGGTAAAATATTGAAAACTCTATGATCAGATCGTGGAGACGAGTATCTCGATATGGAGTTTGAAGATTACTTGCTTGAGCATGAGATTTTATCCCAACTAACTGCTTCTGGAACACCCCAACAGAACGGTGTCGTAGAAAGGAGAAATTGGATCTTTTTGGACATGATGAGATCTATGTTTAGTTTTTCATTATTACCTAGTTCATTCTAGAGATATGCATTGCAAACTATAATATATATTTTAAATGTTGTACCATGTAAGTTAGTTCCAAAGATGCCTTCAGAGTTGTGGAAAGATCGTAAAACTAGTTTACGACATTTACGACATGTACTGAAGAATAAGACTAGGAAGCTGAAACTACGTTCAAAAGTTTGCCTATTTGTAAGTTATTCCAAAAAGACTAAGGGTGGACTCTTTTATAGTCCTGAAGAAAATAAAGTGTTTGTATCAATAAACGCTACTTTTCTTGAAGAGAACTATATGAGAGATTACAAACCTTGAAGTAAAGTTGTACTCGAAGAGTTACTTCTTAGGTAGAACAGTACTCTATCAGTAATAGTTGTTAACAATGACATAATACAGACCATGTCTGAATGTCAAATAGATTCTCATCAAAATCATATATCACCTCGTTATAGTGTGAGGGTTATTAGACCACCACTCCATTACAGAGAGATCAGAAAAGCACAAATTGCCATCTCTGATGAGAGTATAGATGATCCATTGACATATCATGATATAATGGAGGATTATGATAAAGAGGAATGGCTTAAAGCCATGAATCTCGAGATGGAGTCTATATACTCTAACTCAGTTTGGGAACTTATGAAAATAAAACTCATAGATTGCAAGTGGATCTACCAGAAGAAGAGAAGAGTGGATGGAAAGGTAGAGACCTTTAAAGCTAGACTAGTGGCAAAGGATTATACCCAGAAAGAGGGACTTGACTATGAGGAAATTTTCTCGCCAGTAGCTATGCTTAAGTCCATTCAGATTCTTCTTTCCATTGTTGTATGTCTCGACTATGAGATTTGGTAAATGGACGTCAAGACTATGTTTTTGAACAATAATCTTGATTAAAGTATCTGTATGGTACAACTAAAGGGATTTGTGTCCTAAGGTCAAAAGCAAAAAGTTGGCAAATTGCAAAGGTCCATTTATGGGCTTAAGCAAGTATCTCGATCTTGAACTATAAGGTTTGATACTTCGATAAAGTCTTATGGTTTTGACCAAAATATCGATGAACTTTGTATATACAAACGGATAATCGATAAGAAAGTGGTTTTCCTTGTACTCTACATTGATGATATTCTACTAATTCGAAATGATATAGGAGTATTGTCAGATGTAAAGAGCTGGCTCACTAGCCAATTTCAAAGATTTGGGAGAGGTCAGTTATGTCCTTTGGATCCAAATAATACGGCATCGTAAGAACAAACTGTTAGCATTGTCTCAAGCATTGTATATCGATAAAATTCTTGTGCAATTTTCGATGCAGAACTCCAAGAAATGTAATTTATCTTTTCATCATGGAATTCATTTGTTTAAAGAACAATGTCCTAAGACACCTCAAGAAATTGAAGATATGAGACGAATTCCTTATGCCTCTATAGTAGGTAGTCTCATGTATGCTATGTTATGCATGAGATCGGATATATGTTATTCGGTGGAAATAGTTAGTTGTTATCAATCCAATCAAAGATTTGATCATTGGGTGGCAGTAAAATATACTCTCAAGTATCTTCGGAGAACGAGAAATTATATACTAGTATATTTTGGAGAAGATTTGATCCCATTAGGATATACAGATTCTTATTTTTAGTCCGATAAGGATTTTAGAAAATCCATGTTTGAATTAGTGTTCACTCTTGGTAGTGGAGTCATTGTATGAAAGAGTATTAAGCAATCGTGCATTGTTGACTCTATTATGGAAGCCGAATATGTAGCAGCTTGTGAAGTAGCTAAAGAAGCAGTATGGCTACATAAATTCTTGATTGATCTTGAAGTTGTTCTAGATATGAATAAACCACTTACTCTTTATTGTGATAATAATTGTGTAGTGGCCAATTCCAAAGAACCAAGAAGCCACAAACGAGGGAAGCATATAGAGAGGAAATATCATCTCATTAGAGAGATTGTATAAATGGGAGATGCAAACTTGATGAAGATTGCATCACAAGATAATCTTACTGATCTGTTTATAAAGACCTTAACGACTAAAGTGTTTGAAAGTTATCTAGAGGGTCTAGGATTACGAAATATATCTTATCCACTCTAGAGCAAGTGGGAGATTGTTGGGTTTTGTGCCCTAAAAGCTTGTAATTATGTAAACGATTTTAATAAATATTAATAAGGTATTCATTTTATTTGATTTATATTTTTACAAAAATTGTATATATCATAAGAAACATCATTGGTTACTGATGTAATTTCAAACTAAGTATATAAGTGTTATATACAAGCGAATTTAGTTTGAGATAAGTAATCTAAAGAGTCCGTAGAAAACAAATGAAGTTGTGTACTTTATTTGTAGTAAATCTACAGTTACGGTCTATTTTGTATTCAGTACGATAGTTTTATCTGAAACTATTCATGTAATTGCATGGAAATTGAGGCACCTTATATAATAAAGATTATATAGGATTGGACCGTAATAAATATAAGTCTCTTATTAATATCCGCTAAACTTAGAGATTTATATCTATCAACCAGATGATTATATATGAATTGATCTTAATCCTGAATGTATTATGAACTTCTACTTGTTGAGTTACATCCTTTAATTTACATGAGTGAGATCGGTGTAGATGTGTCAATAACTTTGCACTTTGGGGATACAAATTAGTAAGTAGTTGAGAATATTTAACGTAATAGTGGAATCCACTATTTCTTGTAAGAAGTAGAAAAGTAGTTTCCTTAAGGGTTGATTCAGGTTTTAAACAATAAGAGCGCTCAACTTTTCGTTCATATATAAACGGAAAGATAAATTCATAAGTTGTTATGGATATATTGCTCATTAGAGAATTAATGGTACTTAAGGATCAAGATATAATTAGAAGGGTAAAATGGACATTTTGACCTATCTCTAATTATGAACTATTTGTAGAAGATCAAATCATATGAAATGATTAAATCAATAGACGCTGAAAATTTCAGATTGTATAAAAACATCTATAATTTTGAGAGTGTAATCTTAGGTTTTTAATGGAGTAACTCTAAGATTAATAATAGTAAATTATTAATTAAAGAGTTTAATTAATAATTTTGATATTATTGAAGCTCAAAACTGTAGGTCTATTGGATCCCCTTGATAGCTCATTTTATTATAAGAAATTTGTATATAAAATATTGTAATTGGACCATCCAATTACAACTGTTACGTAAGTAACAAAATATGTGTTCGCTTAATATTTGAATAATATTGATTATTCAAATTATTTTAATAATTAATTAGTTAATTATTAATTATGAATTAATAATTATTTAATTAATTTTATAAGAGGTCTTGAATTCGATTCTCAACAGTAACCGGGTATAAATTAATTATGAATTAATTAGATATCACAAGTTCGATTTCAAAATATAACATAAATTAATTTTGAATTAATTATGTTATATAAGTAAAAGTTTAATTTTAATAAACATGAGGTTTAATATTAATTTTGATTAATTAAAACCCTAAATAGTTGCTTATAAATAGAAAAAAAAATAGTTTTATTTTTCTAATAGAAGTTATTTTGGTTTTTGCTGTATGTTCTTTGAAATAGAAAGAAATTTTTTTTCTCTACAGTATAATATAGAGAAGAAGAATTTGTATATTTTTTCTCTATATAACCAAAATTAAAACTCACCTCTTATATAAATTGTTTATTCTTTTTAGAAAATAAATCAATAGAAAGTAAACATAATTCTATATAATTGTGCTCACTTACTTGTTTCTTAGTGTAGAGACATATCAAAGAATGTTAGGTGATGAGTAATCCACAAAGATCAATACATAAGATAAAAATCTGATTTTTATTTCTTTATATTATTTTATTTCATTTTTTTACGGATATAAAATTTTCTAAAAAAATTTTAAAACTCAATGTTCCAAAAATTCTTATTTTTTTTAATAAAAATAATTGTTGTTTTTTTTCCTTCACCTAAAGTCAATAGCAAAGGTTCAGTAAACTCATATGTAGGTCCCATTCCCAAATTTGAACGCTTTTTTCTAAGCTTTCACAAAATGCAAGTAGGTTTCAGTAGGGGCTGTTGACCTTTTTTAGGTATAGATGGGTGTCATCTTACTGGTCCATTTAGGGGGGTTGTTTATTGTAGCATTAGATGTGACAATGGTATTTTTTCCCATTGTAAGTCAATTCTGCATGGAAGACCTTTTTTAGGTACAGAAGGTTGACAATTCTGCATGGAAGGGGATAATGGTTTGAAAAAAAATAAAATGAAGGCACAAGAAGATTCTTATTAGCCCAGACAGAAAAAGTTGTGAATGTAGAATGTGGCAAAGAAGTGGCATTCCATGTTAGCATGTAATGACTATTCTGATGTATTGAAAGGAGTCTTCTGATGATCATGTGCATTGACATTATGCAAAAGAAGCATTGCAATTAACTTATAGTGGATCCATCAACCTGATTCCAAATGAAGCAAATTAGCTTAAGTTCGAATCCCAACAAATTGAGCCTCCACTAAAACGTGCAAAGACTGGGAGGCCTAAGAAGGTGAGGGGAAGAGCTATCTACGAGGCCCCTGCTCCAACAAAGACCTTTCTATTAAGATGCATCGAGCGTGAAGTTATTGGCCATAACAACTGCAGTTGTCTGAAAAGGTAATTTCAGTTTTCAGTTTGTATTTAAAATTTGCTAAAGGTTTCATTATAACCAATTTTCATGCTTTCATGTAGGAACAAGAAACAAGTAGTGGAGGAAACACATAAAAAAGTATAACAATAGCTGAAACACCCCAATTTGTCATAAAAATTAATATAGTGAAATGTTCAATCAATTAAATCTCCAAAACTAAGATCAATTAATGAAAAATTCCATAAAGTATTTAATTCAATAACATAAATTTGTCTCAACACCCTAAGAAAAATCTTAAACAACTCAAATTACGATCATTCGAAATCAATCCTTACATTTAAGTCCTAACAATGAAATAATCTTAAATGGTTCTTAGATAATATTTAGAGATATAACCACACTAAATGCAACTACAACAAAAATGGGTATCCATGCTGGGAAATGGATAGAGACGGTGTAATTGCTAGTAATATTCATACCGAAAACTTGTCTAGTATGGATACGAATAACTATACTAGGCATATCCTAGTATGGATATAGATCGAAAATGGGTTGACCTATGGGTCGACCCATGGATATATTTATCTATATCGGGATGGATAAGAATATCCATACTATACTGCGCACATGCTCAGCGTGGATACCTAATTTTATATTAAAAATATATATATACATTTTTTTTAAGAAATATATGTAATTTAATAGTAAAATAAAAATAATATCACAACATACATAAAAAATCCATTTATATATAATCACTCGAAGATGTTATTAACAACATAAATAAAATCACTTGGGACCTCTTCTCTTTGTTTTCTTCTCATCATTTAATCCACTTGAAGACAGATCACTAGATGTACCTTTGGTCTATATCTGAAAATGTTATTGTTACGTGTATTTTAAAGTTACTTAAATGGGCTGGTAAAAGCCTAAGACTGTTCTAATCAAGTTGCCCGATTGGTTAAGGCCCGGCTTGCTAAAGGTCTAGCTCGCCAAACATGTAGCTTGTTAGACAATCAGCTCGTAACTCAGATTCTCAACTCTTTACATGCTCAATTCATGGAAGTAGACTTAGACAGACTCGACATTCCAGCTCGAAGAAATGAGCTCGTTGTTACTGCAGCTCGCAGAATGCGAGTCAATTGCTGTCATAACTATCAAACTAAATTCAATGAAGCATATCATATACGTTAATTCTTCCAGAAGCAACAACATGATTTAAGAAAAATCTCACCTAACCAGTATAGGTTTAGGGTCTAAACTATACTTTGATAGAGTTAACCTAACAAATGTCAATATCAAAAATGTAATTTATCATAATTTTATTTTGTCTTATTGTACATTACTGTAGTCTTTTTATCTATATATAAAGGCAGAAACCCATTAGAAAAAAGAAGAGAGAGAAACACTTAGTAGTGATACTATCACTCTAGTGAAATAGTTGGAGAATAGTCGTAGACGTAGGCTATTCTTCTGGCTGAACCATATAAAAACTTGGTCACAACAGTGCTTTTGCCTATTCCTTTATTTCTTTTTCTTCATTCTCAATTCACGTTCGTAGTTTGGGTTTCAAAGAACCTGATCGGCTAAATTCAAATGTTAACATTTTGGTGCTAAAAGAAGGGTATAAACTACAGCTTCATCATTTTCCTTTTTGATTTCCAGAGCTCATGTATTTGATTTCATGGCTAGAGGAAAAACCACTAGAAGCTCAGATGCAACTGCTGACCAGTTCGACAACTCAGACCAACAATATGACGTCCTGCCCATTGGAGGACCAGCCAACATTTGGCCGGGAATGCTCAAGGTATGCCTCCACTTCCCTCTCACTAACTTGCACTTAATGTCGTTGGAGGGGATGCCTTTTACAGCAATGTCAGAAGGTGTTGAAGAATACTATGATGCAGATAGCAGATGTTGTAAGGGCATTGATGCAGGCCCAGACTCAGGCCGCTCGGAGACCCATTGAGATCGTTGTAATGAGGGATGTCTCACAACAACAACGCATTGAAGTCTCGGCCACAAATGGAAGGCTTACAAGGGAAGTGCCAACCCTAGAAGGATCAATCCATTCCTCTAACGTGTAGTCTAGAGCTCGGATTCAATGAACTTGTGGTGATGAAGATGTGGCTCATCTTTCAGGATTGAGGGTGAAGGTAAGCCAGGATGGACATTAACAGATCGAGGCGAACCATAGACATGTGTGAGGTTTCAGCTCGGAGAGATTAGGATGAGCGATGACACTAACATAAGGGTTTTCATAGAGAAGATGGATTAAATAGATTTGACCAAGGGTATGAACCGGGTCACTACTCCCTCGAGCTCGAATATGGGAGAAGGCATGGGATAAAAGGTCGATATTCCTCAGATAGGGAAAGTAGGCGAAGTAAGCAATCTACTGTTCGATGAGCTGAGGTGTAGGACTCACTCATCGATGAGCTCCTTCAAAGAGTCCAGCAATTGGAGGCACGACCTGAAGCTTAGGAACAAGAGGGTCAACAAGGAGATCGAGTTAGAGCCACTTCCCTCCAAGTTCAAGGTCCCCTATATCCTGTAATAAAATTGGGACACTGATCCTTATGACCACCTCGATGCATTCAGCATTCAAATGGTCTTGCATACCACCAGCTAGCCGGTCTAGTGTCACGTTTTCCTTGCAACACTTGGAGATGTTCCACGGGCATGGTTTAGAAACCTCCCACTTCGCAGTATCAACAATTGGCAAGAATGCCAGCAAAAGTTTGTCATTTAGTACAAAACGTTGAAAAGACAGCTTGATCTACCTTGCCACCTCGTCCCTATTTTCCAACGTCCTAATAAATTGTTGAAGGACTATTTTGCTAGGTTTAGACACGAGGTGAATAATATGGAGAGCTCTATTGATGAGGGTATTCTAACAGCTATCTTAGCAGGATTGAGGAAAGATAGGAAACTGTACGAAAGTATATACAAATCCCATTGAAGGACTTAGGCGAATTTTATGAGCGGGCTATCAAGGAAATAAGGTGGGAGAAAGCTTTTGGACTGAAGAAGGCGAGCAATCAGAAAGACGAAGTTAGTAGCTTCAACTAGAGCAAGAAAATGAGTAATAGAGGAAATAGCCATGAGGGCCAAAGGAATAATAATCAGATTACAAAGAAGGCTAGGAATGGACTTAGGCCGAGGAACGACCAAAGACGTGCATGACCTCAACATCCAGGTCGCTATGAAAGCTACAGCGTCCTATCCAACAGACAAGACAAGATCTTTGCTATAGCAAGAAATAGAGGTAACTTTGGGAGACCTGTTCCGATTCAGACCCCTGAAGAATTCAGAAACAAGAACAAGTTTTATGTTTATCATAATGAGGCAGGGCACTATACCTTCGAGTGCAAGGTGTTGAAGGATACCATAAAAGGCTTGGTTAGAAAAGGTCTTTTAAGAGAATATGTTGTACGACCTACAGGATGACCACCTCAGCAACAGCGTCCTTAACCCCAACGACAGCAAGAGCAACAGCCAGCTCAATAATCTCCTAATTAAGAGCATGCACCTGCAGTGAGGATGATTTTCACTATACATGGAGAACCTCACATAGCAGGTACATCAAATAGATCGCATGAGCGCTATGTGCGCGAAGCTAACCACATACAGCTCGCAGGTTGAAGTGAATTAGAATGACCTGCTAAGAAGGTGGAAATGACATAAGAGGAAATTGTTTTCATAGAAGAACATGTCAGGTGTATTCATTGGCCCTATAACGATGTCTTAGTGATCCGAGCTTGCATTGTAAACGCACTAGCTAGAAAAATAATGGTTGACACTAGGAGCTCGGTCAATGTAACGTATAGAGGGTGCTATAACCAGATGGGGATTGAAAATGAATAGCTAAAGTCTTCCCCTGAACCTTTATATTTTTTTACTAAAAATACGGTCACTCCTGTAAGACAGATTAGACTGTCTCTAACTCTTGGAGATGCAAGTCATCAATCAACTATGATTACGGACTTTTTGATCATAGATTCTCTCTCAACATATAATGTGGTGTTAGGAAAGCCTGCAATGAATGACCTGGACATGGTCACCTTAATCAGAACCCTCACGGTGAAGTTCCTAACTCCTAATGAAGTAGGATGTGTGCGAGGCGAGCAACATCTAGCTCGTCGTTGCTATGAAGATGCAGTAAAGATGGGTGTCAGAGGGAAAACGGTGAATGTGGTCTCAACAAGTGAACTATGGGCCATCAACACTTCCAGAGTAAGCTACGATCTAGACCCTAGAGAAATTGATGTAAACAAAACTATAGGTCCAGTTAAGGAGTTGGAGGATGTGCAAGTCAGCGAGGCAGATCCTGAAAGGTGTCTCAAGCTAGGAAAGAGCCTGCCCCAGATGTGAAAGGTTAGCTAGCTAATTTTCTCAAGGCAAATCTAGATGTGTTCGTCTGAAATCATGAAGACATGGTGGGGATTAATCCGGAGGTAATGACACACAAGCTGAACATAAACCCTCACCATAAGCCAGGTTGCCAAAAGAGCAGGCCTATGACCCATGAGCATTATGTTGCTTTGAAGGAGGAGGTATACAAGCTTCTGGCAAACAAATTTATCTGTGAAGCTTGCTACCCTATCTGGGTGGCTAATTCCGTGCTGGTTTGGAAGAAAAACAGGAAATAGATGACTTGTATTGACTTCATAGATCTGAACAAAACTTGCCTAAAAGATAGCTTCCCACTACTTAGAATCGATCAGCTCGTGGATGTAACATGCTGTCTCGATGTTCAGGTAATTTGATAAAATTTGTTATTGATTAAGGAATAACAAACTTATTTAAGTATTCAGATCTAGATGTGTAATTGAATTTTTATGAAATTTTCAGATGGCTCTAGGGATAGTTTTTAATTTCGAAATCATAAAATAATTCAATGCAATTAGATCTAAATAAATAATCTAATACTAATGAAGTTTTCGAATGTGAAATTGGATAATAATAAAATTTTCAGATGGATCCGAGACGATTTTAGTTACGAAAAGATGGAGATTTAAATGAGAGAAGCGAAATCATGAGATTATGTTCATGTGTGACAAGTGTCACAAATTGAAAGAAGCAAGAAGCAAATGGTGTCTAAGCATGTGAGCCATGATGACAAGTGTATGGACTTTGAAGGACAAGTGTACGGCAAGTGTGAGACATATATATATTAGTTGAATCAAGCAAGTGAAGAAAGAAATTGATGAAGCAATTCATTCTCTCTCGGTCAAGCAAAACCGTGAGCCATATTAGAGAGAGAGGCAAAGCAAATCCAAAGTGAAATTCTAGAGAGAAATAGTCTAAAGCCATGAGCAAGTATAGTGAGAAAGGGAGGTGAAACCGAAAGCTTCCATCATCTCTCCATCAAGCTTTAACTGCGAGCATCACCTAAAGCAAACCTCCATTCAGTTTGAAAGGCAAGCTTGTTATCATAGTTGATGTTTTTGTGTTGTTTAATACAAAAAGTGATGGAGATCTTGTTGTTAAAGGCTTAATTGGAATCAGTCAAAGGGAAGGAATGAGGCTAGTAGCTTACATGCAGTGTTGGATGTGTTTTTGAGTTGTTGCTCAAAGAGGTAAGTTAAATCCCATGACTTTTATTATTAGGAAATATTTGGGTTTTGAAATGGATGGATTTTATGAGATTATGCTTTGGTTTTAGGAATGGAAACCTCATTAGTGTGGAGGTTGAAATGCATGTGAATTTAGTGTAAAAGTCAAGTGAAATAATGGCATGCATGGTGATGTGTGTTTGGTCATGAATGAAGTTTTAGGAGTGGATGAGTTTTGATTATTTTGCTTTGATGTTTGGTGATGTTTGGATGTAATTCAAGTGTTAAATCATGATGGAATGTAAATATGATAATGCATGCTGATTTCAGTTGGGGAAGGAAGTTGTGTGTCGAATGAATTTTGGTGATAATGTTATGTGTTTTTAGTGTGATTTTAATGCATGAAATGTTTCGAAATGGTATTTAAGGGTTGCACATATATTCGATAAAAAAGGATTAGAATTGATGCATTTTTTAGTTGAGTTATGTGAAAGATTTTCTTGCATGGTATTATGTCGAAGTGACGAATTTTTAAAGTTGAAACGAAAAATCGAAAGTCAATACGAGTGCATGATATATAAGCTATCCTACAAACTATTTTGGTATTATAAAAACTATTTTTATTGTGTAGCATGGGCTCTTTTATGGTTAAGCTGTCTCGAATTAATTGCTCAAGCTATTTTGATAATTAAGAGCTGTTTTGATTGAGTAACATGGGCCATTTTGTTGTAAAGCTATCTTCAATGAATCACAAAAGCTTTTTTGATGATTAAAAGCTGTTTCGAAGAGATTGCATGTACTGTTTTGGTGTCGATGCTATTTTGTTGATGGCGTGAGCTATTTTAGTATTAAATGTCGTCTCGAATGAGTGTTATACACTGTATTTTCATTGTAAGCTGTTTTGAGTATCATTTAGGGATATTTCGAAACCATTATATAGTGTATTATATAGTCGATGAAATGTGAAAGCAATTATTTTAACCAAATGTTTTTATATGATTAAATGTGCAATTGAAATTGCTTGTGACATTACCTAAGGAATTATAGTTAAATGTATAGGTAACACAAAGGCAAAATCGAATAGGTTGTGAGCTTCGCAATAGGGTATCCGGTAAGTGTTATTAAATTGATTTAAAACTATTGTTTAATTCTAAGTCATAAGAATTTTATAAATGTTTTGGCATGAAACTTTATGATTTTATGTAAGTTTATTTAAATTAAATGATGTTATTAAATTTTATGTTATGAAGTTTAATATGACATTTAAATTCTATGACCAAATATGTCATGATATGAGTTTAAATTAAATTGTGATATCCTCCCTTACAAATTATTATGTTCAAGAATGAAATGTGAATTTTATATGAAATACAATTTATTTATAAATGTTTTATCAAACCTATGGTATTCCTTGGGGTGATCTTGTGTTATTGTTGATAATTGTAGAATACCCTAAAGCGATGTAGGATTTCGCTAGGGAGTTGCGATGTAGGATTCTGTCACTCCCTAATATTATAAGCTAGATTAATACCTGAGCGATGCAGGATTCCGCTCATAGCCATGTAGGATTCCGCTACTTAGTTACCAATCATATGACCTTGCGATGTAGGATTCCGCTTTATCATATGCTTAGGTATGCCATTTGGTGATTAAAGTATTGGTGGTTGATTTATTTTATTATTATGAAATGAATTCTTATTAATTTGTATACCACCACTTTAATTTACAAGTTTATGATATACTGAAATGATATAAGCTGCTAAATTTTGTTTCAGATTCATGAATTACGCTTTGTGAATGTGTTTAAAGTAAAGTGAAATGATTTAATTATGTTTTATGAATAAATTCATAAATGTTAGGGAGGTGACTATTTTGAAACTGGATTTTAATTAGAAAAAATATAACACTCATCGAATTCACTAACTCATCCTATTATATATTTATAAAACCAAACTCCCCAGGTCAAGGTATAGTTCTAGGTTCTACAGCTTCAGCCACAGGAACTCCGACCCAAGAATATTCAGATTAAGTTGCACTTATACTTGTTGTGCATTTTTATCTACGACTGTTATTATAAATACTTTCGGGAATGTAAATATTAACATTTGAATTATATTAACTATATTTTGAGATAGTCGTAAACCTATCCATATATGAATTTTAAACTATTTTATAAGTTGTTTTAAATTCCACCATGATGTGTTTTGATTTTAATTACATGATTTGAATTTTGTTCTAAAGTTTGGAATGTATGAAAATATACTTAAACTTTCGCTTTTATATCAAATCTGGATTACCAAAATATATGTATAGATATGTTTCAAGTTATTAGGAAAGAGGCTTAACTTTACGGGAACCTTCTAACTGGATCAGATATCCTCTGAAGGGCCATCATGGGGTAGTAGAGTTGTAACAGGATAAGGTGAATGGGCCCGTCATTTATCTCCAAAGCCACAGACAAATGCATTCATTTCTTTGATGTGCTGAAAAAAGTGAAAAACTTTGAATGGACAGAGGAGTGCGAGGTGACGTTCCAGCAGTTAAAAGAGTATATGGGGTGAGCTCCACTATTATCAAAACCAAAGGAAAGGGAAAGTTTGACAATCTACTTGGGGGTATCTCAACATGTGCTAAGTGCAGCTTTAGTTTGGAAGGAGAATAGGACACAATTCCCTGTCTATTACATCAATAAGAAGTTGGTTGATACTGAGACGAGGTACACCCCTATGGAAAAGCTTGCCTATTGTTTAGTAGTGGTGTTAAGGAAGTAGCGTCCATACTTCTAGACACATAAAATTAAAGTGCAAACTAAGTATCCACTTAAGTAGATCATCCAGAAGCCGGATACCTTAGGTCACCTCATAAAGTGAGTTATTGAGCTGACCTTATTCGATATAGAGTTTAAGCCAAGGTTAGCAATCAAAAGGCAGGCACTAGCTAACTTTATAGTTGAGTTTACAAGACCTGTAAATGAATGAGCTGAATCTTCAAAAGGTCTATTTTGCAAATTATTTGTTAATGCATCCTCCAGTGTGCAGAAGGCTAGGGAAGGAGTGTTACTGATCAACCCAGAGAGGTATAAAATCCTCTGTGCGCTCAGATTTGGATTTTGGGCCACGAATAATGAAGCCGAGTACGAGGCCTTGTTGGCAGGACTTTGCCTAGCTAAGGAAATGTGAGCTGAACGTCTCAAAATCTTCAGCGATTCCCAGCTCGTGGTCTGTCATGTACAAAGTGAATACCAGATCAGGGGGTCAAAGATGACGATTTACCTATAGATGGTTTGAGAGTTGTTGGGAACATTTGAAAAATATGAATTAAACTAGATTTTGTGAGCTCAGAATCCCCATATAGATGCCTTAGCTTGCCTAGCAACAGCTCAAGATGCAGATATTCAGGGGGATGTACTAGTGGAATTCTTGCCAATACCGAGTACAGAACCTAAAGACGAGGTGATGGTCATAGCCATGACAGAAGATTCATGGATGAGCCCCTCAGTTGATTATTTACATAATGGGAAATTGCCAGATGATAAGTTGGAAGTGCATTGTCTACGAACTCAAGCTGCAAGATACTGCATCTATGACGATATGCTTTACAAGAAAGGCTTCTCTACTATGCTATTGAGATGTATAAATGAGCCGAATTGTGCTCAAGTCTTGGAGGAAATACATGCCGACCACTGTGGCAATCACGCTGAGGGGCTATCTCTGGCTCAGAAGGCCCTTCGATAGGGATTCTATTGGTCGACAATGAAACAGGACGCAACCAACATGATCAAGAAGTGTGACAATTGTCAGAGGTTTGCAAAGATCCCACGAGCTCCGCTTGCCTACCTGCAGTAAATGATTAGTTCATGGCCCTTTGCGATCTTGGGCATGTACCTGATAGGGTCTCTCTCAACGGGCCGCGGTAAATGTAAGCATGTCATTGTAGCAATAAGTTATTTTACTAAGTGGACCGAAGCAAAAAAGCTCGTTGAGATCTCTACCACAAAGGTAGAAAAATTTGTATGGGATAACATTATCTATAAATTTGGAATTTCTCAGCAGCTTGTGACAGACAATGAAACCCAATTTAACAGCGAGCAATTCCTTAAGTTCTCCAACGACCTTAGCATTATCAAAAGCTTCTCAACAGTAGATCATCCTCAAGCCAATGGACAGGTCGAAGTGGTCAACAAGATCATAAAGCAGATTTTGAATACCAAACTTAAAGCTAAAAAAAGGGCATGGGTGGATGAGCTGCATAAGACACTGTGGGCTTACAGGATGATAGCTCGTAACACCATCGAAGAAACTTCTTTCTCCATGGTTTACGGATCCAAAGCTATGATCCCAGCAGAGTTCGAGGTGACTAGCCAACGAAGAGTGAGCTTTAATCCTTTAGAAAATAATAAGCTTCTGGTCGCAAACCTGGATCTCCTCGAAGAGGCAAGAGAAGCAGTCTGTCTAAGAGTGGCTATCTACCAACAGAGGATGGCAAGATAATACAACAAAAGAGTCCGAGTTCAAAATTTCAAGCCTAGCGATCTTGTACTCCAACTCATTCTGCCTAGAGCTTACAAGGCTGGTGATGGGACGCTAGGACTGACTTAGGAAGAGCCCTACATCATCAAAGAAAACCTAGGGAATTGAGCATACCACTTGGCAAATATGAGCGAAGCAATGTTTACACGAGCTTGGAATATAGAACATTTGCAACCTTATTATCAATAGTTATTGTTTCACTTATATTGTCTTTATAATATTGATTATTTAATATTCCCATAAAATCTCAATAACACAAATTGATTATGTGTTCTTATATGAAGTACGAAGCTATGAAAAGTAGGGAACGAGTTAAAGTTCAAACACTTCGCCATCTTATAGGGGTAAGGGGCTTAATATCAATCTTTCTACAGACCCCACACCTACCTTGTAGGGCCAAAATTAGGCAGAATGGTAGCGAGCTTGTGCCGATGCTATAGCTCACTAAGATAGGCTGGCTCTTTCATAGATCGTTCCAGACACTTCACAATTCTGATCACCAAATGGTAGAACTCGATACATCAACAGAAGTTTGCTCATATTGGCCTGAATGCCATCCATACAACCTAACTAGTCAGCCTGATGAAGCTTATGATTTATATGCTCAGGTTACAACCCTTTGAGTGCAACCGAGGTATCATTACCTCTATAACTCTAGCTATAATGCTCGAATTCCAACCCTGTGAGCGTAGCTCGAAAGGTTATTACGCTATAGAGCTCGGGTTATGACCTTTCGAGCATAGCTTGGAAGGTTTATTATGCTGCACAGCTCAGGTTCCGACCTTTTGAGTGTAGTTTGCTATATATGCTCCGGTTTTGACCCTTTGAGCCCAGCCTACTATATCAACTCGGATTCTTACCCTTTAAGCACAATTGATGAACATCTATATTAGCCAACGAGCTATTATAGGACCTATTGAGCAAACTTGTAACAAATCAATCTTTATTATCTGCTACGTACATTTTCAACCCTATCAAGCTATGATTTGTGAGCTTCCTCACATTAGAGCTGCAACTTCACGAGCTCATGACAGGTTTGATTTTCACTTATGAGTTAACTGTTTCATTATTCATTTTACAAGAAATATGAATATTCAAAAAGAAGAAAAAGGGTTACATCATCATGATCATAATAATATTAAAGCAAGAAGATTCGATAAAAGCCTCAAAGCGAGGTCCAAATATTCATTACAAGATACCTCCCGTTACGAGGTGAATCTTATACAAAAGAATGAAATTTTTTTTTCTAAGGCCCATCTCGGGGGCACTCTACTCTATGGCCTTGCCTTGGGAAACAGGTTGATCAGGAGCTGTAGTATGTGAGGTCGATTCTGAAAGCCTAGCGATTTAGACCATCTCTACTTGGGAGGTAGCGCCCTGAGGAACCCTATTAGGAATATCTAAAGATTGAGCGGCTTCCTCCTTAAATCTCATCACTTCTGTAAATCCCTCCTCGTCGAAGCACCAGAAGTTCATCTCAGGATGAGCGAGCCACAAGGTGTAGAGGAAGTCAATAATGGTATTTGTTTTGACCTCTTCCTTAGCCATGTTGACCTTCTCTTGGGCCTTAACAGCTTCCTCCTTAGCTGCAGCAGTCTCTCTCTCTGCAGCTTCATACACGGCATCAGCCGCTATCTTCTCAATAGCTTCAGCTAGCCACACGGCCTCTTATAGATCTCCCTTGGCCTTGTCTAGCTCTTCCCCGCTCTTGCCTCAAGCTACTCTTTCTCCTCATCCAAAACCAGAAGTTCCTGTATTTGCTTCCTAATCCCATGGCAGATTGAATTATAACAAGTTAGTATGCATAGCAGGAAAGCAAGAAAAGGCTAAGTGTTAGAAATTACCATCAGCCCGTGATAAATGATCCAAATGGACAAGCGATTGCCGCTCAGCTCATCGTTATCCAGATTTTTGGCATGCCCCCCTAAAAATGGATGAAGGATCCCGTCAAGGTAGAGTCATCCGGGGAGACCTTCGGGCTCGGCCTCAACCTGTAATGTAACCCTTCTCTCTACAACCTCGGGCTGTTTGCCCTTTTCAGCTCGTGAGCACTTTGTTGGAACACACTGCACCATTGACTTCTTCTTTGTACCCTTGCTTGGGGCAGTCGGAACCTTGCCTACCGAAGTCCCTTCAGGTAAAGCCTCATCCACTAGAGCCCCTCAAGATGAAGCTTCACCTGCGGCAGTCTCCTCAGTAGAAGCTCTCTCTTGCTTACTTTCAATTTCAAACACTTTTGGCTACGAGGTGGGGGCCTAGTTTTTCGAGGGCACTAGAATTTTTTAAGAATGGTAGAATCCTAAATAAGTGGAAAGGACAAGGACATTGTGTAAATAAAGAATTCTCTAGAAATAAGATGAAATTGTAATTTTAAGAAACTTTAAGAGTGAAAACGAGCTTAGCCATTGCCTATAAATAGGCATGTGATGTGTGAGTTGGTGAAAGAGAGAGTGAAGGGTAAAAGAAAAATCTAGAGAAAGAGAGAGAGCTCTAGGCAGAAGAGAGGAAACTGTTGCCGCTATTTCCAAAGCTAGATTCCGCCATTTTTTAAAAAAAGATCAAGCAGTAGGAAGGTGAAGAATAGATTTGAGAACCAGATCTGATCTGGTAAGGTTGAAGCCGTGGGCGAACTGGAGAGCTAGACCAAAGGCTGAAGGAAGCTTAGTAAGTAATGTAGTTAAAGAAATAAGTTAATTAGAGTTGTGTATAACACTCTAAATTTTCTTTATTTAAGAAAAAAAAATAAAAATATATATCCAGATGAATAGTAATTCGAAATGAATAGTGATGAGTGAATAGTAATTTTTGAGAAATGGATCCCAAAAATCATTGAAAGTAAAATTTTTGATAAATAGTATTTTTATGTGAATAGTATTTTTGGACGAAAACGGTCCTTGTGAACAGTGATTTTCGAAAAATAGACTTAAAATATCAAAAGTCTCGGAATAGTAATTAGAGTTAGTAAAAGCTGAAATAGAACAAGAATGAGTCAATTTGAGGTAAAATGGATAGTTTCCGAATTCGATAGAAAATTCGAAAGGATTTTTGAAAAATATAAAAATTTAGAGAAGTGTCAAAATGAGTATGAAAATGCTCCAGAAGTATTTTAGAAACTCAAATGACACTCTCAAAGGAAATTTGAATGGAAATGGAATCAATCCAAAAATCTCCAAAGACAATTTAGTGAAATTCGGAAAGCCAAAAAAAGGGTATGGAACAACTTTTAAGGGTAACCGAGGTTATTAGGAGTATGTAGGAAGTTCAAATATAAACCCGAAAAATTTTGAAAGGATTTCAAAATAATTTTCAGAAAAGTCGCACTCAGATGTTATATGGTCAATTTAATAATTGGATGACCATGAAATATTTTTGAAATTTATTTGGGCAGAAATACGAATTAAATATATTAAAGGGTAAAGTAGATATTTCACTAAGAAATTATCACCAAGAAACACAAATTCATGTCATGCAAAATGAACCAATAAAAAAGTGACACAATGAGGTCCGTATTGGTGATCCGTGTCATATAAATTTGACCAATGAGAAAGTGCCACCTAAAAGTGAAAAATGTGTGATTAATCATTTATTGGTATATATTGATTTATTATTCAGAAGCTACGTAAAGTATAAGTATAAGAATTATAGAAAATGACTTAATAAATTTTGTATATTATTTGAAAGTGATAATAAGGAAAATAATTATTATTTAAAATAGTATAAATATTTATTATTCAGAATAGTTGTAGGTGTAATTGTTCAGAATTATACGAGTATAATTGTGGTTAAGGATTCTAATTGAAGAATTTTGTTTAATAATAGTCTATTTAGGTGTTAATGGTTATGGTTTTAGATAATATATATATATATATATATATAAAGAAATTTATGAAATATTCTATAAGAGTATAATTATGATTATTAGAAAGTTTTGATTAATAATGATTTATATAGGTGTGAATTATTATAGTGTAGAATATATGATCTTATGTATATGAAAAAATTGGAGATTTATTTATAATAGAATTATTATGGTTATTGATGATTAAATAAAAACAATGATTTTAGAATAAGATATTTTGCGCTGAGATGATTTCTAAATCTTAATAATAAAATTTTATGAGGGGGGATAAATTGTAAGGCCCCAATCTAACTAGACCCAAGAGATTAATTGAAATTTAATTTATTGTTATTAATTTAGTTTCGTTTTAGTTTTAGAAGTATAGAAGTTTATGGATAAATATCTGATTGAAGGATATTTTTAAAATAAATTAAGAAAGTTGGGTTAAAAGGAAAATGATCATGGAGGTATAAATGAAAATTTACATATTTATTCAAAAAAATAAAAAATAAAAAGTGGTCAGCGTGATTTCTTTTTATATAATAATTAATGGTGGGATTTATTTGAGAATTAAAAAAAAAAAAAAAAAGTTGATAACCGAGTGATGAAAGGAAAAAAAATAATAAAATAATTTTTTTTAAAAAAAAAAGATATGGATGAGTGGAGGAACAGTGAGGCGGTAGAGTGTGTGTATATATATGTGCGGCGTGAGAACCAAAAGAGGGAGACAAGGGAGAGAGGCCATTCGGCCAGAGAAGAGAAATGAAAAAAAAAAAATAGAAAAAAAAAAGCCAAGAAGGAGGAAGGAAGTAAAAAGAAAAGAAAATAATTTTGGGTCCGATTTATCCAGATAAGGTGGATCTAGGATGGTGAGAAGGTCAAAAGAGAACGCGTTTTAGATCCAAAAATAAGTAAATGAGTTAGGTGAATGGATAGTTTTATTTTTAACTAAATTGATTAAGTTAAATTTATTTATATTTCAAGTAAATAAATTGTTAAGTTAGTTGATTTAATAGGTTATAAATTATGTTTTATGATTGAAATGAAAGTTTATATATGTTTTAGATTTTATTTATTTAAGTATTACTAGAAGAAAAATATTTAATTAGTTTATTAATTTATTGATTATATATTATGATTTATGATTTGATTAAAGAATATGTACTGTGATAATTATATTTATATTTAGAATTTGAGTTATACAATTTTGCATATAAAATGATTTAAGATTTGAAAATGAATAGAATGAAATTTTCAGTATGTTTACGTATAATTCAATTTTAATTATGTATAAATTATTTATTTAGTAAAATGATTTTATAGATTATAAATTATTGCATATATATAATTATGTTATGTTACGAGAAATAATAATTGTTTATATTTTAAGGAAAGTATTATTTAATATTATGGAAATAGAGGGTTCTGTAAAATTATTTTTGACAATTTGTGATTTAATATTGTTTGCGTGTGATTTTAGTGACTTTCGAACGCAAACGGAAAGAAACGAATAAGTTTAGGGACTTGACCATACACTAGTAAGGTGAAGGGCAATGTGATCTTGGCGCAATTTTGATGAATAATTTAATGAAAAATGATGTTTTATAATGTACGTTTAATATTTTGATGAAACGTGGAAAAAGAATAATTAAAAATCCAGTAGGTTTTGTTATTAATGAAAATTTTATTTGGAAATGGAAATTATTAAATCTGTGAGTAATAAATGAAACTTATAAGGGTCTGAGTAAACCTGAATGTTGGTAGGTGAGGATTGGTAGTTGGCATGTCAATGAGATATTTTAGCAATATTACGTCGTTATACCGATACATAGTTTTCGACGGATGGATTATGAGGGCACTGGATGTCTGGTAGTGAAGTCGAAATCGATTATGATATGTAACCCAGCGGGTAGTCACCGAGTGGCTGATGCCAAAATCTCCGTTTATTCTGGCGAGTAGCCACCGAGTGGCCCATGCCAAGAGACCCATTTGCAAGTCTATGGTATCGTGTCAGTGTTTATAAAGGATGCTAAAAATATAAAAGAAAATCGTATTGATATGGTTAAAAATGACAATTGTTATATTTTATGTGGACATTAATTTGTAATTTGAGCTCTTTGTAATTTATTTGTGAAAGTTTGAAAATTTGTAAAATATTGATTTACGACTTGTATTTTGAAAAATGTTAATATATGGTGAAAATTGTGTGTGTGTAAATGGAAAGAAATGTTTTTACGTATTTTATATATGCAGTTGTTTTTAAATTGATTAATTAATGAGTTTTGATACAAAGTTTAAGAATGGTTGTTAAGATTTCTTTTTTAAAATTTCTCTAATTATTCAATTTTTATTATGTTATATTCTGAAATCTAAAATATGTTGAAAGTGAGTTTATATTATTGTATAATAAAATTTTGTAACTTTTAAATAAAGTGTACATTCACTAAATATAAATACTTAACGCGTTGGTTTTCTACATATAGATTGGAAAATTTGAGTATTGTAGATAAAAACTAAAGAGATTATATCTGCAGTAATTGTCACAAGTCACATCTCTCCACCTCTTGGGTAGTTAATTGTTTGGGCTCGTGTATTGACACACACATACACACACACACATATATATATATATATGTATGTGTATTTACACAAATATGTATTCTTGAGATTTTGTAAAATGATAATGTAAATAAATGGTATAAAAGATTTTGATATTATAAAATAATTCTGTAATTGTGTGTCTCTACAAATTGAAAGAATAAAACAACTCTAACATTAAGAGCTTGTAAGGTTAAAAGATTGAGAGCTAGAAGGAGAAGATAATTAGGAGGTGGAGGTAATCTCTTGTAACCTTATTATTTTTATGCTAGTAAAATCGGTGACCTCCATGGACGTAGCCATTTTGATGACCCACGTAAAAAATCTCTCGTGTTGTATTGTGGTTGATTTGCTTTTAATTTTATTGTGTTCTTACCATTATATTGTATTACTTATTGTATTTGTGTGGTCATTCAAACAAAATCTTGGGTGTTACCATTATTGTTAGGAGTTGTCTATCAAGTATTCGACAAAAGTCCTAAGAGAGCACTAGTCTATTTGACTGTTGTTGCGCCTTCTTCCTATAATAATATAATAATTTATTGCAAATAAATCATTTAAACATGACCATACGATATATTGTCTAATTGACTGATATTCCTAGAATAAGGGAACAAATTAGGGATAACTTTTCCTTTGATATTTGGCAATATAAACCAGTAATCAATTATCAAGAAACATATTTTTTGTGCATTAAATTAACCTGTGCCCAAATACTTGAAACTTAACAATCCCATATGTTCTTATGAAAGCAAGGAAAAAGTAAATGATCTACAAATGACAAAAGAAAATTTAGATTTAACCAAAATGAAAATAAAAATAAAAATAGAACAAATTATATCCACTCAAAAATTTAACCCAAAAAAACTAGTGAACTACTTGGTTACTGCTGTCATCTTTCCTTCAACCTGCCTCACAGAACGAATAATAAATGCTTAATCTTCTTGCCTGGTGTTCGTATCAAGAACCTCTTTTTATCATTGCTATTGGGAATTTACTTTGCTTCTTCTGTTTTCTTCTCAAGAGATGATTCTTTGATTTCAGTCTCTTCAGCCTGTTTGGTTTCTGGTTCTTCCTCCGTTATGACCTTTTCAGGAGCATCAACAAAAGCTGGGGACGTGGGCTGCTCAACTAGAGTTTCACGTTTTTCAGCTTCTGGTTCCTTCGCTTCAGCTTCCTCTTTAGGCTTTTCCGTTGCTTTTATTTCTTCTATCACCGGCTCAGAGGTGGCTGCAACTTCAACTGCTGTTGAATCCTTTTCTTCTTCACTCTGCAAAGCATGCATGTCAATTTAGGACTTGGAATCCAAATGTTGATTAATAACCTTGTTATATACGATACTACGTGGTACATTCTAAAACAATAGTATTTGTTTTGGAAGTACCAATGAAAGATTATCTAAGGTTGAATCCATATTTTGTTGTGGGATTTTGTCTAATGAATACCAACTTTGTCTAACCCACAGAAGAAGCAAAACTCTAAGAACCTAACGACATGTTTGAACCATTTTCTGAACCATAAAAAAATGTACAATATCTAACTTCAACAATTACTATGTTTAATGTGGTTATGGAGAAAGGCGAACAATAAAGATTAAAAATAAATAAAAGTAAACTCAAAACTTTTTGAGATAATTTCTCAAAAATAAATAAAACTATTTGAGATAAGGATGGAAAGATATATATGTTCTAAAAATTGACTGTCATTACCACTATGCAACACAAATAATGAATAAAGTTAAATAGAAAAATCTGATGATCCCACCAACTAGTATTATTAGGCTCCCATTGATACATGAGGTTAAAGAAGATTAGATGAGACATAATTAGATAGGATGATATGGGATGAGAATAAATGAAATTAAATTAGTATTATATCGTGTTTGGTATAATTGAGATTGGATTGAATTTGATTAAATTAATTTAATATTTGATTAAATTAAATTATAAAAGTATAGTAAATTAATCTTTAATTATATTTAACATATATAAAAAAAATAACAATTTAAAAATTAAATAAATAAAAATAAACAATTATTTTTTAATAAATGTGAAATGTATAACCTTCGTAAAACTATTAAATAAATTTATAATTAGTAAATATATTTAATATTATAATAAATTATTTATTTATTAGTAAATAAAATTAAATTGAAAAAAGGAAAAAAAATCCTACATTAGTAGGATTTCAAAACCCACAAGCATTACTAGGATTTGAAATCCAACTAATGTGGGACTTTTTTTATGAGGTTTACGAGCTTTGGATTGAAAATTTCATATCCAAAATTGCTCCAAACACAGTTATTTCTGGTTTGGGAAAAAAGTTCCCAAACTCAAGAAATATACTAGCTGCCAAATGCAATCTTAATCTTTTATAGATGTTTGGTATATTCACCTAGACCATAAATTCAGGCATTATACAGTGCCCACCAACCCAGCACCTCTTGTTATCAAAGTTTCTCAATAGTCCTTTTCAATCCAACTAAACCATCAATATATTTTACTTTCCGGGCAGATTGCTAACGACGGCAACCATATATACACAATAAAATTCTGATTGATTAAAGGGGAAAAAAAAAAAAAAAATCTTTCCATAAAGTGGAAACCAAACAAGGAACATGGCCAAGTACAGTTTGCCATGTCACAATCATTCAACTCCCTTGTGATAAAAATGAATCGAATTTGAAATTCATTAATTCTCTCTCTTTCACATGGGGGAACATGAACACAGAAGAAGCTCTAAAAGCCAGACAACACTAATGTTACATCTACCACAAGGTTGAGAAACAACCACAAAATGATGGCAGTGAGGTACAAAAAATCCAATTAGAAGCCAAGCAGGAAACAGGCCTGGTGGGTCCTTAAACCAGGACCTCTTTGTTTGTCTTCAAATGAAGATTAATAATGGATGAAAACTAGGCTTGAAGATAATTCCTATATTTGATTCTCCAATTCAATGGATTCCCAAGACCCTTTTTAATTTAGTGCTCATGATCATGTCAAAACAAAGCACTGACACAGAGCAAAAGCTTTGCATAGGAAAAGTCGCCATCTAGTGCATAATTTAAGGAATCTGATAGCGAAAATGCATGTACCGACAAAATGTTACACAAGCTAAAAGACATGGGCCAGCTTGAATAAAGTTGATCAACTAGTAGCATAATAATGTAGTTAAACAATTTACAAATTGAGCAGTAAAACAAGGAATTAATATCCAACCAGAACAATACAAGTTTCTTTTGCTTTCTTTCACTTTCTTGACAACCAAACGGGCTAGAGCTGATTGCCATCCAGTTTCAAAAACCAAATTATGTTTTTATTAGGCAAGATAAAAGAACTGAGGGGTTTAATTATATAAGTTATTTTCTTTTTTTCTCTTGATGATATAAAAAATGTCAAAAACCTTATTAAATCATTATTGACTCAAGTTAAAAATAAAAATATATTTTCTGCATCAATAAAGAGAAAATAATGATTAAAATATGTTTTCTGAATCAATAAGGGGAAAATGATGATTCTTCATTCATCATTTCTAGATTAATAGCAAATTATATTCAAAGATTAACAGCAAATTTCTAGAAGAATACACATAACACATCCTAAATAAAATTGTTAATGTTCTGGGTATAATAAAAAATCTAGAAATGGTAGATCAAAACATAAATTCGATTAGATCCAAATTCCGAAACCAAAGGCAATACAATTGAAACAATATGAACTATTTTGAGTAATGAAAAAATAAACCAAAAAATAAGCGTATTTTTTGGCATCAAGTAAAACAGTTTATCAAAACAAACAGACATCCAAAAAAAACAAAAACAAAACCAAAACAAAATAAAACAAAATAAAATCATGCGAACATTAAAAAAAGAAAACAAACGCACCTTGAACAAATTACTGAGAGATCGTGGCTTGCTTTCTTGATCATCACCAGCAACAACAATCTCCTTAACCTTACCAGCGGCCTCATGATCAACACCACCACCACCACCACCAACATCTCCTTCCTTCTTATCACCTTCTTCAGCAACCACCACCTCCTTGGCAGGCTGCGGTGCCGGAGCCGGTGCCGGCACCGGCACCGGCACCTCACCTCCATCAGACTTCAAAACCTTAGGCTTAGTTGCACAACCCCCCATGATGATTCGTTTTCCTTTGAATGAAAAGAAAAAAATAAACAAAAATAAATAATTTTTCTTCTTATGTACAAATATGAGAGAGAAAGAGAGAATATAGGGGAATTTATAGCGAAAAAGGGTTGAAGTTTGTTGGTCCCGACATTCGTTCTGTGGAGGTGAAAATATAAGTAAAGGAGAGAGGGAGGCGACAGATAGACAGACAGACCAACAACACTAAACAGATTGCAAAGTGTTTTCTACATCTGCTGCCAGAGTTTTATTAATTATATAATCTTTAGAATATTCCTGGAATATATAATATTGTGTTTTTAGAGGGATTATAGCAACAGTTGTCACAGGCTGTATGTTTTGGGGGTGACAGAGAGAGTGTGTTTAGTTTTTATGATGATTATTAATTGATTCATTTAATGCAAAATCTTTTTTTTTTTTTTGTTTTTATTATTATTATTTTTTTTTGTTGTTTGGTTTTTGGAACTGAAAAATAGGAAGAGTAAGTGCATTATTGGATGGTGGTGGAGGGAAGTTAATGTTAGTAGATTAACGGTTTCAGCGGAGAAGAGAAGTGAATGGTTCGGTTTCTCTTTTGTGTTCTGTCTGTTAAGGAACACGGGGCATAGATACACTTGCCATCCAAATTATTTTCATGCCATATAATTCGAATAAAATATTCATATTATATGAATATATGTCAAACTTTTTTTTTTTTAATACTGACACTAAAATAGAGTACTGTCGGAACCAGCTGAGATTAGATTCTAAAATACAGTCTGGATCTCTACTCTCAAAAATGAGAGAAAACAACTCATATAGCATGGAAAAACTATATATAAATTGAGACGGGTGCATTTTACCACTTCAGTACCCTTACTTTGCGCATGAATATAAGTAAACTATTTATATATTAAAATGATAAAAATTTTATTGATATAAATGATCATATTCTATTAATACTGAAAAAGATTAACATTATATATGATCTGAATAATACGTCAAAAGACATTTACTACTATAATAAGGACAGAACTCTCAAATACGATCATATTCTATTGAGATTGAAAAAATTAACATTATATATGATTTGAGGAAGACATCAAAAGACATTTACTATTATAATAAGGACAGAACTCTCAAATTATTGATGCGAATGGTTATAGTCTATTTATACGTAAAACAATTAAAAGTTAACATATGATTTGAAAATCTTTTTCTACATAAGGTCCCCTTTAGTGCACTTGAATATGAATACACCTGACAACTCAAATAACTAATTAAATTATAATATTACCGATTGTATTTTATTATATACGATTTTGTATTTAGTATATCTGATTACGTATTTGTTATATCTTATTATAATTAAATGATTTGACTCATTTTAGTTGCAATAAGATATAATAAATAAAATCAGTAATTTTGTAACGCAATCAATCATTTGTGGTTGTCATGGGTATAGTTATCAATTGTATATTATTATATTTGATTATGTATTTATTATATTTGATTAATATTTATTATATCAGTTCACAATTAAATGATCTAACTCATTTTAGTTGTAATCGAATATAATAATAAGATATAATCAGTAATTTTATAATGAAATCAATCATTTGTAGTTATCAAGTATATTCATACCTAAGTGTACTGTAGAATGAATTAATATATATAATGATTTTATTATCAGTGTTTCCTAGCTTTAAAAGATTAAGACGAACCAATCAAATTTATTTATTATATTCTCTCTTCTAAAATAAATTCTCTTTCTTATTTAATTTAAATGTAGTTGATAAATCTGATTAGTTTATCCTATATTTTTAAAGTTAGAAGGCATTGATGATAAAATCACTATATATTTAATACATTCTAGCATACACTTGAAGTATGCATAAACTTAAAAAAAAAAAAAATGATTGATTGCATTCTAAATTTGTTGATCGTAATTTATTATATTTTTATTATATCAAATTACAACTAAATGAGTCAAATTACATTTACAACAATCAAAAGTCATAATCACATTTACCGATTATAATAAAAAATGTTTAGTTATAATCAGATATAACAAAAATATGTTAAAATGATATTATGAAAAAAACCTTTGGAAAGAAAAATAATTCGAAAAATACCCTCGTTTTTTATTTTATTAGGTAAACCACCTCCACTGTTAAAATTCCGTAAAAAAAGTTAGAGATTTCCATTCAAAATTGTTAAAAGTCCAAAACACCCTTAGTTGACAAGTTGATAAGACAAAACAGTAGTAAAGCATTTTTAGACCAATAAAAAGACCTGAATACCCCTATACACTGTTGAAAAAAAAAATCAATCAAAAGACGAAAATGTCATTTAAAATATGATCGTTGCACAACAGATCTAACTTCACACCACCTTTATAATGTTTCCTCCAAAAAAAAAAAAAAACCTTCATAAACCTGTCGTTTGCTTTAAAATACACCTACAGAACTACTTTCAGCACAAAACCATCATCACACCATCTGTATAAATCAAGTTTCTAAAAAAAAAAAAAGTTTTATCAATCTGTCATTGAGGCAAAAGAGCACTTATCAAACACTGCCATTTCAGCACAACCAGTCTATTTCCTAAAAAGAAAATTCATAAACTTGCCATTAATACAAAAATCACCTACCAAACACAACCATATCAACATACAACCATGATCACACCTACATTTCATCACTTCTTCACAAAAAAAACTACTCAACATGTGCACAAAATCAATTTTTGATTTCACCAAGACACTTTTGAAGCTTTACCAATCTATCATTAAAGCAAAAAAAAAAAACACACCTACCAAACACTGTCATTTCAGTAACCCCAATCTGTTTCCTAAAAAAAAAAAAAATTCATAAACCTGTCATTAATGCAAAAAAACACCTACCAAACACAACCATATTAGTATACAACCCATGATCATACCTATATTTCATCACTATTGCACAAAACAAACTACTTAGCTTTTGCATAAAATCAATTTTTGATTTCACCCACACACTTTTGAAGCTTCATCAATCTGTCATTGAAGCAAAAAAAAAAAAAAAAAAAAAAAAAAATCACTTACAAACATTGCCATTTTAGCACAACCAATCTGTTTCCTCAAAAAAAAAAAAAAAAAAAATCATAAACCTATCATTAATGTAAAAAAAACACCTACCAAACATAGCCATATCAGCATACAACCATGATCACACCTATATTTCATCACTACTACTACTACAAAAAAAAAAAAAAAAAAACCTACTCAACATTTACACAAAATCAGTTTTTGATTTTACCCATACACTTTGAAAGCAAAATACATTTAAAATCCTTCAAAGAACATGACATTTCTATGGCAGTGTTTGTGCTGGTAGTGATGAAAATGCAGAAAAAAGAAAATGCAATCAACATGGTAGTGTTTGAAGAAGCAGTGTGATGTTTTATATATATTCATCAAACATCCAACAACTTTGGGAGAACGATGATAAGTTTATAGTGTTTCCAACAAAAGCAACAAAAGCAATATGATGATATATGATGATTGAGGCTAGTTATGAATATGCCATTAGCATCATAACCAACTTCAATCAAGCTAGCTCAAAATAATTGCAACGTAAGATTCATGGCAACAATAACATGCTAGCTCAAAAAATACTCAAAAAAAGTAAGCATACTTTCCAAAAAAGGAAAAGACCTAAAAGCTTTACACCAAAAGGTCTACCCAAAGTCATTGTCAAGATGTCAGTTCAAATCCACCGTGACTTGAGATTGTGTAAGAGTCTGCTGTTGTGATAATGATCCCTCGTGCTGTGATGATGATCCCTCTTCAGTTCTCTGTAAATGATATAAAATTAAATTGAAATTAGTAATGACAAAAGTAAATAAATAAGAATGAAATTTGGTTAAAAAGTGAACCTTTTTCTTTGATGTGTTATCCTCTTGGTGATATGTTGTGACGATGATCCCTTTTCAGTTCTTTGTAAATGATATAAAATTAAATTGAAATTAATCATGAGAAAAGTAAACGAATAAAAATGAATTTTAAAAATAAAATTCAATTAAAAAGAGAAACTTTTTCTTTGACTGTGATGCCTTCTTGTTGGTAAGCTGTAACTTTGGACCTTTGCAAGTCCATTTGTTGTGACCAATCCCTCTACAAATTTTGCAACTGACATTAGCTCCTCTCTTATACTTTTCTCTCTCATTCTTCTCTTATGCGTTGAACCTTTGGCCTACCAGGGAGCCTTTTCACAGGTGGTGGAATGAGGGGTCCAGTTGTAATTGCTGGCCAGGTGCATATGTCTCTAATTGGATGAATAATTCCTCCATAAGTCTTAGAGAATACAGTGCAAGACAACGTAGGGTGCACAAATTGAGAAAGGTTTTCCGTTAGCGAGTTTGTTTTACAATAGTCACCTACATTTGTAAAAATAATATGTTAAAATTGCTATACGAAAATATTTATCAAAGAACTAAAAAATAAGAAAAGTAAGGTAGTTAAATCACCAATGCTTGATAGTGTATGACTGCATGGGATGCCACTCACTTGCCATAATCCACACTCACATCTAGAATCTGCTAGATGGACTACGTATGTCCTTTTTTCACCCTCAATTTCATACTCTCCCATACTAGTCTTCAACATTAAAAATGATCTACTTTCACGATTTTGCTTCATAATTTTGGAGTAGACAGTGGGAGATATTTCAAATTTTCATTTACTACACTCTTCCTTCCTATCATGAAACTTTTTCATCACTATCTTTATATGCTTCAATAAACTGAGGTAGGTTTTTGCCCTATGATCTCCCAAAAGGTTGTTAAAGGACTTAGTGATGTTGTTCGTTACATGGTCACATTTGATTCGCTGATCAAATTTATGCTTTGACCACTGCTCCACCTCAGTGGTCTTCAACCATTTCCTAGCATCCATGTTCACTTTTCCAATTTCATCTATTGCAGCTTGAAAATCAGGCAGGCAACTTGTAGGACCCCCCATCATGGGCTCGCCCACCTCGGGGGTACGGGCCTCGCCTCGCAGCCTCGGCGGCCCACTCACTAGGTACTGTCCCTGGCCAAGGGATTTGCTTCGCCTCCCCAACTGCTCGAACCCACCACCTGGCCCTTGGTTAAATGGATTCTTAGAGCAAAGCTGGTACCAATTGAGCCAGTAACTCAATTGGTACCAGCTTTGCTCTAAGAATCCATTTAACCAAGGGCCAGGTGGTGGGTTGGAGCAGCTGGGGAGGCGAAGCAAATCCCTTGGCCAGGGACAGTACCTAGTGAGTGGGCCGTCGAGGCTGCGAGGCGAGGCCCGTACCCCCGAGGTGGGCGAGCCCATGAGGGGGGGTCCCACAATAAAAAGGCGCCTTTTTATTGTGGGACCCCCCCTCATGGCCTCGGCCCCTTGGGGGTACGGGCCTCGCCTCGCAGCCTCGGCGGCCCACTCACTAGGTACTGTCCCTGGCCAAGGGATTTGCTTCGCCTCCCCAGCTGCTCGAACCCACCACCTGGCCCTGGGTTAAATGGATTCTTAGAGCAAAGCTGGTACCAATTGAGTACTGGCTTAATTGGTACCAGCTTTGCTCTAAGAATCCATTTAACCCAAGGCCAGGTGGTGGGTTCGAGCAGCTGGGGAGGCGAAGCAAATCCCTTGGCCAGGGACAGTACCTAGTGAGTGGGCCGCCGAGGCTGCGAGGCGAGGCCCGTACCCCCGAGGTGGCCGAGGCCATGAGGGGGGGTCCCACACAACTACTCCTACTAACCTTCCAAAATAAATTCTTCAATTTTTGACTTGAATACTTTTTCCTAAAGTTGGCGTATATATACCTAGCACAGAACCTGCAACAGTAATCACCAATTAACGAATGTAAATTTTTATTAAAATGAACAAATAATACAATAATTAGTGAATTTATTACCTATGAGTGGCTTAAGACCAATACTTTTCCATCGCCTTTATTACTCTTTTCTACCTATCACTTATGACACATATAGGCTGATCGGATGGATATCTCAAGAACCACTGTAGGTTATTCACGAACCGACACCAACTCTCCTCACATTCACTCTCACAAATGCATACGGCAAGAGAAAACAACCCACTGTTGGCATCCAAAGCCACAGTTGACAATAAAACACCTTTGAAATGACCTTTTAAAAAACACCTATCAAGTCCTATAAATGGTCTAAAACCTTCTAAAGACCCAATCTTTTGAGCCTTAAAACTAAGCATGAACCTTTGAATGGTCGGGTAGAGTTCTTGAAGCTTAATATAGGCTACAGACCTTGATTTTTTCGTCTAACCATATATGCATACCTCTTAAGATGTTTAAAACACTCTTCATGATCCTTTTTCAAAGCTGTCATAGCAATTTTTTTAGCAACATACAACCTCTGCTTGTCCACATTAATATGATATCTCTCCCTTAAGAAATCAGCTATTACTGTAATCTAAATATCAGGATTAGACTTTACTAACCTCTCAAATTTTTGTGCAATCCATTTGGATTTAGCCTCCTGACTCATGTAGGATCGTTGATAAGTATGCACATTATTGTAAGTCTTAATTTGCATTGTCACATCATTCTTCTTCATCACTCTAGCATAAATCCTCCATGGACAATCTATTGTCATACACTTATATGCTATTCTATCCTTATCATTTTTCTCCCTATAAAGAGTAATCCCTTATTGTATGACATATTCTTTCAAGGTTGCTCTCAATGTATACACGGAGTCATGAGTTTGATCTACTGCAAACACTATTTTACCCCCTACTGCCTGCTCAAAAGGCTTGCCCTTTAGCAAATTAACTGCACTAACAATTAGATCTTCCTCCTCGTCCTCACTGTAATAGACATCATCATCATTCGACTGATAACCTTCAAAATACTTTAATGAATCTTCAAAATCAACATGCTCACCTATACTTTCATTTCCTTCACCCTTATTTGCACACTTTCTGCCCCCAACATTACCTACATCCTCACTATCCCTAACCTGAACTGCACCTTGACTATTATTAACCTGACTTGTACCCTAACTACCCTCAGCTTGAACTGCACCTAATCTGCCCTCATGTTCTACCTGCAGTTGATTTGCCCCGTCACTGTCACTTTCACCCTCACTTAAGTCAGTACTAAGCCCATCATCCCCATCCTCATCTTCATCATCCTCACCCTCATTTTCATCATCCCTACCCTCATTACCAAGTTCCCCAAATACATTTTGTTCAAAATCAATCCAATGCTTAAGGATAATAGGATCATGTGACAATTGAGAATGAACACTACTAATGTCATCAACGGCTCGCTCATGCACGATAAATACTATCCTCTTAATTTCACGCTCACTAAATTTATCCAAGACACCTAACAACTCCATATCACCTTTAATAAGCATAGTATCAATTTCTTACGGAATGATAACATAAACATCATAATTGTTAAGGGAAGAATATTTCTTTCCAATTAGTGCTATAAGCATGGAATGCAATATTTCAATCATACTAAAGTGTCCCCTTTCACATACACCCAACTCCATTACACGTTCTTTAAAATGAACAATCACCTCGAACTCGTTAATCAATTTTCCTACGAAAAGCAAAATGAACAAGTATAAATGAAAATGAAATGATAAGGAAATAATAATTTCATATACTAACATACTTACAAACTGCCATCACATAAAAAATTCCAAATCAACACCACTTTTGCCATTAAATGGCACGAAACAGCCTATAACATGAGAAGTGTCATTATCCATTTTTTTCTTCTACCAGTGCAAAGACTCTTTCTATAAACAGCACCTTTGAAATGGAGGATTCCTAAGAGTCTTCCATATAAGTAAATACAACATACAAACACCTAAATAAAATCCTGAAAACCCAATAAACCCCTCAACCACCTTATGGATACTCAAGTAGCTACACATTATCGAATTCTCATACTCCAATCAATTCAAAACAGAACAAATATATATATACACAAATAATAAATCTAATGTAATCCCCAGTTAATCTTGATCACATCAAACTCAAATTCACACCAAACTTGAAGCTACGAATAGTACCAAAAAAAAAAAAAAAAGACAAACAATCAACACTAACAATGAAATGTTATCATGAAGGTTAAACAAGCGCATGACTGATATGTGATAACTCTATTTTTATAGAGTTATTTTATCTTTTTAAATCTGAATTCTTACTTAGTTCTTGATGTTTTTATTATTATTAAGTACATTATTTCATTATTTTGCATTTTTCATTTTCAGAATAAAATTGGTGAAAATTGCATGTGGACCCCACCAAATGCTATTGTTTGAGACAAGATCATCGCTACAAAAGGAATTTCATTCGAAGCAATTCATCACCTCAAGAATTACTCAAATCAGATATCGTATAAAGAAGTTATCACAGTTTGAAGATCGAGTATTCTATAAATAAATATTATGTTATGCTGATGTAATGAATGATGTAATCAAAATTATGATGTAAGCAGTGATGTAATATTAAAGTTGACTTATATGGGATAGGTGAACCATGATGTAAGCAATGATGTAATATGAAAGTTGACCTGAATGAGGTAGGTGAAAGATGATGCAAGCGATGATGCAAAATGGTGAAAAATTAGAAAAATATGACGCAAACAATGATGTAATTGGATGTGAACTTTGCCTATAAATAGGCCTTAGAATCACCATTCCAAGCATCTCATCAAACACCAAAATAACAAGTAGTTTAAAGAAAGAGAGAGAGAGAGAGCTTGGAGATCGAGGAGGAGCAAAGCAGAGGAAAAAATTCTATGACAAAACTTCAATCCACTAAGTTTTCTTATCTTTTCTTATGTTTAATTTTTTAGTCTTTGTAAATTTTAATATGGAGTAGATTTGTTTTTCTAAGGTTATGATGTAGCTTAACTTTGATGTTCCAATCCTTTGTTCAATTTAATTAAAGATTCTTTTATCTTGGTTGATGTATTTAATACTGTGTTTAATGCTTCTAAATAATTGATCACTATTTAGTTGAATTGTTAATCATAATGATAGCGGAAGCTGATTTATATATCTAGTTCATTATATTGAATGTCATAAATTACATACAGGATAGAAATATACCTGTATGGTTTGTGTAGTCTATAAAAGAGATCTATAAATCTTAATGAATCCATTAATGTTTTAACTTACATGGGGACATAGCAGTTAAACTTTATAGGGTATTTTCCTTAGACCTCGGGAGGGGCTATGTGAATAATTCAAGGAATCTCGACTAGCAACTGGATAATTAATTTTTGTTAAAAAGAACAAAGGGGAGAAACAGATTAGTTATGGTGAAATCAGAACCTTAGAATTTTCATTCAATGAATTAATTCTTATTTATTTACATTTGCATTTAAATTCAGTTTTAGTTTTCACCTCTAATTTCGTCTACCAAATAAAAGTTGAGTTATTTCAATTTTGGACATTAATTAACAACAATCCTCGTAGGACGATACTTCTCTCATCACTTTATTACTTGTTCGGCTCGTCCACTTACGATTTTGCACAACAATATGGTATCATAACAACGCAAACATTAAAGCTGTGACAGAACATAAACAAGAATACAACATATGGAAATCACATGTACAATACAAAACCAACACGTTATCATGACTAACTTTATGTTAACATCACATAACACATTTATGCAACAACAAAACACATAATAAAGCAGTGGCAGAACATAAACAAACATACAAGATTATATCCATATTTATTTACCAGTTGCATGCATAATTTTTCATAATAATTTGATCAAACGTGTTATTACAAACTGATTTTGATGTTATAGTGCTTTAAATACAAAAATCCCAAATTTTAACACAACCCTAACTCGAAATTGAACCATTAAACTCGGTTTTCATAACTTGTTTTCAAAAACAACTAATTTCATCCATCAAAAACATAAAAGGAAAAAGAAAAACCAAAACTTTTTGAAAAAACCTCACCTCGTCTATTTTCGTCGCTTCAATTGCTTTCCACACCTTCAACAACTACCCAAACCTCTTTTTTGCTCTTCCACCATCATCGATAGGCCCTCGCCGTCGTCACTTTCCCTCGGTTTTCACTGGTTCATGGTGATGAGGGTTTTTGGTGCAAAAAATGTTCAAGGTAAGTTTGTTGCAGACAAGTTTGGGAGTGAATGGGTCGGTCCCAAAGGTTTTGTTCACCCCATGAGCACACGTGTCTGGCTCTTGATTTTTCACCATTTAAAAACTTAAATTCATTTATTATATTACCATTTTACCCCCACAATTTAACATTGTTTATGTTTTTTTAACGATGGGGGGTGGTTTACATAATAAAATAAAAAATGGGGATATTTTTCGATTATTTATTTTTCAGGGAGTGTTAAATTACAATCAGTAAATTTATAAATTATAATGCAATCATTCATTTTTTTTTTTCTTGTTAAGTATATGCATACCTGAGATATACTTAAGGATATTCACTTATCGTTTATGCAAAGAATTTATTTTATACGATATCATGTTACTTGGTAATGTATAACAAGACACTGAAGTCTTCTAGTTCATACATTTGGCAATTGTTGAAGCCTCTTGATATGTGAGTTGGCAGTTTCTTAGTGGATCCCACTTTCCACCGGAGGATATTTTATTGACAGCTGATTGTTGCCTACGCAATTACCCCATTCCCAATCCCTTTATTTGTTGCAACTATTGCAACTTGGAGGGGCCAGTCACTCGGTGGTAAATGGTTGATCAATTCAAACTATATATATATATACACGTTGATCCATGTAATATAATTATATTATATGTATACTTTTTAGACACATGATACGGTTATTAGATGAAAATCGTATATTGACGAACTAAAGCTTTTCTCGTGCTCCAGAATTCATAAGCAACTAAATAATATGATCACTGTAAAAAAAAAAAAGAATGATAGGCTATTTTATCATAGCATTGTAAACGTCCTCCTATTTTGGAATGAAAATAAGAAATTTTTTTTTTTTTTTGAAGTAGAATTAAAATAAGAATTTATACTTGACATTCTTAAGTCTTCGATATAATAAATTAGGGATCCAAAATTTTAATTATTTAATTAGCTAATGTAGAATCCTTAATTAAAATAAATATATATATATATATTGAAAATTAGCTAACAAGCATGTTTAATGTCTATAAATTTACACTGGTCATATAATATATTACAATAGAAGGGCATTTTTAGATTCATAATTAAACAAAAGAAAACAGAAGAAAGATGGAATATAGTTATGAAGAGGAGCACAAACAGAGACTGGTAGCAAAATTAAATTGTAAGGATATATATAACGATCAGAATTAAGCAATGTAAACTAATTAATGCCGGCTCAGTCTGCAACTTAATTGATTTGGCCATTAATGGAAAGACGGCATTTCCTTTTTTGATATTATTATATTCAAAATAATAGTATGTCGTACAAAGTGTCGGCCACTTTAGATTATCTCTATCAACAACATTGCTCGCCATGATATGTTTCTTGAATAATTCTAAACATCAAATAGGAAAGAAAATAGGAAATCTTAAATTTGGGACTGGGACAATTTTAGATAAAAGTTTAACTGATGATATAAGACTTTCCTGGCCATCCCATTATCAGGTATCAACTAGGCTTAATCCATGATTGGCTTGGCACATAGACCAAGTCCAAATATATAGATGTAAATATGAAAAGCGGGAGAAAATAATATTCATTTTCTCTCCATTTTTGTTGTCGTTACTAGATTAATAATTTGAGTTTTAATGGTACTAAAAAGTGAAAAATATCATTTTATCCTTTAATTAATACGGGACAAAACTCGATCCCTCTTTTTTTCCTTCTTCACCATATATATTTTTCGTTCATATTCTCTTAAGTTTTTCAGTCCATTGATTCAACTCTATCTTTTGAAGCTTTTCCTCTTTCTTCTCCTATTTTTCTCCTTCTGCTCCCATTCTTGTCATTTTCAATATCAATTCATAGTACGCAGAGATTTGAGAAAAATATTGAGGATTTTAGAATTTTTGTTTGAAGAAATTATGAATTTTATAAGTTTTGAAATTGTACAATGACTTGGATTAATTTATGTAACAGAAGTTTAGTTGTTGAAATCGAATAAAATTGAAGGGTGAAGAAGCCATTAAAGAAGAAACTCAATAACAAGAAATAGGAAAAAAAAAAGAAGATCAATGCAAATTATAATTTTAATACATAAACAAATTATATGTGACCCAAGACTTTTAAGATAAACTAAGTTTTGATACCATATTAATTATCATTAGATATGAAAATTTAAGATTTTAGGTAAGATCCAATTAATGATATAAGTAGTGGCAGACACAAAAATTTACGTGAGAGGGGGCGTTGTAATAGAACACAACAAAATAATCCTAAGATGCAACTATGATGAACTACTATTAATTGATATATCAATACATATTAAAGAGTTTGTTTGTAACGGATTGGGCTGCCCCACACTCTATAGGTGGCGATCGTCCAGCCCAACCCGCTCTCGGGCCTCGGCCCTCGAGGGATCCCCCACGAAGTTGGTGAGTAGGTACTGTACCCTTCCCTTTAAGGGCCTTTACTCGCCTTCCCCACCACTTAAACTCAGGACCAAAGGGATGTAGTCAACTGAGGGGCATGGTGAGTATCATTTGAACAAAGTTGGTGAGCAGGTACTGTACCCCTCCCTTCAAGGGTCTTTACTCACCTCCCCCACCACTTGAACTTAGGACCAAATGGATATAGTCAACTGAGGGGCATGATGAGTACCATTTGAACTAGGATCTCTCAAGAGCCGAGACCCAAGAGTGGGGTGGGCCGGACGGTCACCACCTATAGAGGCCAATCCATTACACTGTTAGAACCTATGAAGTGTATATATATAAATATATATATGTATATATATATATGTCGGGTTTTTATAATCAAATATACTTGATTTTAAAATATAAGGACAAACTAATCAAATTTATCTATCAGCCAAAGGTAGTTTCCATTCAAAATTTGGGTGGTTTTGTGATAAAAACATTATCCCTTACTATATTGAAAAATTAAAAAAATAATAATCAATTAATCAATTACCCTTTTACACCATAACAAAATTGAAAAAATCTAAAAAAATTAAGTAAAAATATATTTTTTTTAAATTAAAAAATTTATATATAAATCTCCACCATCTATCAATCTCGATGGATGGTTGAAATCAATTCATATAAAACAATTAAAATAATAATTTAAACCTTAAAAATTTTAAATACAAATAAATTTTAAAATTTTATATTAATATTAAAAATAACATATAAACATAATAAAATTGAAAAAAAAATAAATAAAAATAAAAAATAACCAAATTAATCTTCTTCTTCGTCATGTTACCCTAAACTAATATAAACCAGTACAAGATTTTGTTCTTCAATCAAACCAAATTTTCATCAACATCCAGATCTTCAATATCCTTCATATTATCAAACTTTATACAACAACTTAAAAAACACCAAAAAAAAAAAAATCATATTACCATCACAGTAATTACATTTTTGGAGTAGCATCAGTAATCTCATATACAACAAAAAAGAATATTGTGCACAAAATCAAATACCCAGATGACACATAACATAATATAACCAAGACAAACCAGAAATGATTCAAAACAATAGATCAAAACCAAAATCCAAAATCCCAACAAAAAAAATTCAACAAAAAGCAAAACCTAGAAGCAAATCCATAAAAAGGAGGACTTTGAACACCTTATGTAATGTCCCCCATTTGAAGTTTCTACTATAGATAAAAGATGTATAAACGATGTAAATAAAATGTACAAAAATATCCTCGTTCAAGAATTAATAAAGTTATTAAATTTTTCCAATCGTGTAATCGGATTTTAGTAGAATTTTCGAATGGATCGAAAACGAATTCGAATCCAATAAGCGAAATAATGATTTATTAACAATATGAGATGAAATTCATGATCAAGGGTCATCCAAAAAGATCTAGAAGCTATTAGACTAATTTATTTGCATGAATGGTGAAATTTCATAAAAACTACTGTGGTATACATGGAAATTATACAATCAAAGGGGGGCATTTTGGTCAAAGAAAAAGAGTGGCATGGCATGTAATTATGTAACAAACATCAAGGGCAATTATAGAAGTGCATGGAGCCATATATATATATATATAAGAGAAGTGTCATGAAAAATCTAGAGAAGAGAAGGAGTGTTGGATGGCAAAATAGGGGGGTTTCAGACCAGTTTCCAGTAGCTTGTCTCACCAAATTTTTCACCATTTTTGAAGCTTGATCAAGCCATCAAAGGTTGAGGAACAAGACAAGGAAGGTTTCTAAGCAAGATCGACCCAAAAAGAATAGCTAAGATTGAGTTTAAATTGAAAATTTTTGAGTAAGAACTGTCAAAAAACAGTTTCAGAACAGCTTGTGATCTTAATCAATTTATCATGGTTTAATTCACTGTGTTGAGTCATAAGACAAATGGAGAAGTAAGCCAAGATATCAAGAAACATTTGATAAGTGGTTGGTTAAAAATTATTGTGATTTGAATGAGTTTTGATGGTGGTTAATAAGGATAAAAGCCGTTGAAAATTTTCTATGGTAATTGTAATGGAAGTTTGTGTAAAAAGTTTGATGATATGTTGAGATATATATTGTTATGCATGTTGGTTATGTTAGTGTGTTGTGGATAAAATATAATTGATTTGATGTAAAACATTGACTGTTATGGATGAGTTAAAGCACGAGAGTTGATTGAAGATAAATTGCTTGACGAAATGCTCTAGCTTAGGCTAACATAGAAAACTTTGTATCAATTTTGTTTTAATTCATTTTGATGAGTTAATGCGTTGGAAATCATATTAGAATAATGTTAGTAATGTCAAAAATAAGAAATGAAATCATAGAAATTGATGTATACCAAATTTGGCCAAGATGTCTTCAATGAGAATGCATGTTGTCCAACTTGTGTGTGTGATGTTGTATGACAATTATTTGCATGTGTCATGAAAATTATGTGGAAGTGAAGTACTAAGGTTGAGTTTGAATATGTGTAATTAAATGAGCTAGAATGGAATGGGAATCAAATACAATATTAGAACAAATTCAATGCAAGTTTGGTGACGTTATAAATGAATTTATGCAATTACATGAAGAGTTATATTGGAAATAGTAAAAGTTAAAATTTGGATTAAATCCTAAAGTTTAGAATGCCCCTAATAGGTAGAAATGAATGAAAAAGAATCGAAGGAGAAATTTAGGAGGCGAAACTTCGAAGACAAGCAAACCAAGTGAGTGCAAAACCTTTTTTAATAAAAAGTTAAATGTGTTTTAGTTTTATTTGAAATGTTAGATGAAAATATGTTATAAATATTGAAATTATAATTAATTATTATCATTAGTTACAAAATTTTTCGATTTAAAATTTTCAATACGAAAGTTTATTAATTTTATACTTTTAAAATTAGAAAATTCAAATTTAGAATTTTTAGAAAGATAATGTTTCAAAAGCCAGTGGCCTACCCATTAGATACAGACTACAGATCTTCGAATCTCAGATTTCAGATTCAGATTTAGATTCGGCCGATATATCCCATCGTATATGGCAAGTTGTTAGAAGGGTAAGTCCTACTAACTTTGGGCGAACTACGTCTGTCAGACTCGAGTTTATCGTGTCGCCTTCTACACGGACGAGGTATTGTCTCTTTTCACGGTTACGATGTAGCATTCCGCTATGTGGCTAGGAGATGTCTCAGATAGATTGGTCACGTGCAGGGAATTAGATAGTCATCACATGACTTAGATTTCGGCTTCGGCCATTAGACTTGTCACGTGGAGCGGCTTTAGTTTGGTCGTCATGTGATTAGATTTTATGGAAATTCCATTGGTTTAGATTTTAGAAAGAAAATATTTTTTAAAAATGAGATATTTAAAAAGAAAGTTTTCAGAAGGATTTCAGAAAGATTTTGGAAGTTAATGTATTTTGAGTTTTATAAAGATTATGCCTAAAAGAAAAGATTTCATAAGTTTATTGTTCCTAAAAAGAATTTTTTTTTTTTATTTTTAGAAATAAACCCTTTTCAAAGAGAAAATATTTTTCCTCGAGAGTTAGATTTTTAGAAGAATCATTTTATATAGAAATCTAAACTCTCACTGAGCTCTTTAGCTCATTATTTTCTATTTTATATTTTCAAAAAACCTCTCCCAGGTACAGGTACAGGTGAGCAGGGCGTTTGGTCTCCTATGGGCGATTAGGTGGTGTTGACGTGGTAAACCAGCCAACCAGATTCTTGAGTCCAATGCCGCACAGATGAGGAGACCTGCAACAAACAGACCAGATAATGGCAAAGAGAAGAAGAAAGAAAGAAGAAGAACACACAATGTTTGAAGTGGTTCAGTCTTTTTAAGAATGGCCTACGTCCACTTTTCTGGTATCAATGGCAACCTCACTCTAAATGCTCAATCTCTCCGTATTTCGACATAATAACAGCCCTCTCAACTCTCAATTTTCTGGATCCGGATACAATAAATGCCTCCCTCTATTTATAGAAGAGATGAGGCTACAGATGGAACTAACAGACAAAGAGGACTGATCTTGTCGTAATAAATGCTTCTGGAGAGTCTTTAATGCTTCTGACTTCTGCCAGGTCAACTCTGACTTTACGTGGGCCGACTGCTAACCCATGCTGGTTTGGTGAGATTTCCCGAAATTAAGCTGTCATTAGGTGAAAAACCCTTACTTATCGTGCAAGACACGCCATTTTATTGTCTTGCACTGAAACTGGGCGAACTGGATAGAAAACGAACTGAATCTGCGTCGTGATGATCTTGACTTCGAGCCGTCCTGGCAATCTCAATGCTGTGATCACCGGTCTGTGACCTCGACGTCGCTGTGAGGGGCGATCTGACATGTCTTTGCTAGTCTTCTCACGGGTTCGATCTCGTCAACCTAATGGAGCGATCTAGCGAGCTGAGGAATAGTGCCTTACGCTTGGTCTTGGTTACTTGGGTCACTATTTTGATGGGCCTTTGCCAGCCCATTTGAGGAATCCGAAAATACCCATAACATCAACCCCCCAGTTCTTAGGTCGTTTCCTGCGGCCTGAGAACTTAATAGTCAATAACGATCTTTATAACGAACCGAAACTTTGTACGGCGATCTGACTTCTGGAGCGAACTAAAATCTTCATACTGCTCTGAGAGACTTTCCAGCGGTCTGAATGTTAAACTGAAGACTTATCCGAACTGAAGAACTGCTCAGCGAACTGAGAATTTTGATTAGCGGACTGATCTTTGAAGCGGACTGAGAACCTTTCACCGATCTGAGAACTTCAAATTTTAATAAATAAATTTTTCCCTCCTTTATCCTGGACACGTGGCAACACCCCCTGAGGCGGTTCGGCTTCTGCAACGGGCATTAAATGCACGTCTCTTCATCTGATGGCGTCTTTTCGGGTTACGTACCTGAGATCGCGCTGCACCGTTGGATTTGAGGCGGTTGGCATGCCACCAGATCCAACGGTCGGGGATATGACCTCGGGACCGGCTATATAAGGGGGGCCAGTCTGTTCTTTTTGCTTTTTGCTTGTCATTTTCACGCTTCAGGCTTCATCTTCGTCTTCTCTGCTTCCGTCTGCCATCAGTCTTTAGTCTTTGATTCTCCGGTGTCCACTACTCAGGCGACGTTTCTGTTCTCCGGTCACCGGTGAGTTCATTATCTTCGTCGTTTCTTCGTTTTTCATTTTACTGCTTTTTTACTTCTGGTGATGATTTGTCTGCTGCTTGGTTTTTGGCATTTTGTTCTTCTGCTTATGTGCTTGAATGTCTGCGACTCTTCGTATTCGTTGTTTTTGATCCGTTAGGCTTTTGTAGATTGTATGATTAGTTGTTTGTAAGAGTCCAAGCGATCTTGAGGTCGCATAGGAAGTAGAACACGATCTTGAGGTCGCTAATAACCTTGTGTGGCGTCTGCGACCTGTTAGGAAATAGCTAGATAGCAAACTTGGAGCTTTAGCTCGATAGGAACGGTTCGCATTCAGCGGCCTAACTGCTCCTTTTTTGTTTGTAGATGTCTTCAGGTCGCACACGCCCACTGCACACCATAGGAGAGGACGATTCCTCCAGCTCGGAGGATCAAGTGAGGGAAGTCTCTCAAGCTTCCTTACACAGTGAGGAGGTCGTTGAGGAATTTTCAGCTCGGGAGAGCTCCGGAGGGGACCAGCCTTCAGAGGCCGCGGACCTTGACCCCATAGAGGTTAGGCGAGGTCGCCAGATGTTCAAGTTCTACCCCTCTCGATTGACACGTGAGGACCTCGCCGGGCTAGGGTTGCAGTACCACTTTCCTCGGGGTTGTCGTATGATGGAGCCCGCTTCCACAGATCATGCGACCACACCCCCAAGGGTTTTGTGGCCATCAGCATCCAGCACTTGGAGGTCGGACTGCGATTTCCGGTTCCGTCCAACCTGATCGAGCTTCTGAATGATCTGAGGCTCGCTCCAGGTCAATTGACCCCGAACTCGTACACCCAGCTGTCTTCCTTGGCGATCTTCTTTAGGAAGTACGGTCTCCATTTTCCAACTTCTGGAATTATAAGGTATTTATATACCTTTAAATCCACCAGTAAGGGACAACCTCGGGATGGTTTTTACTATACCTCTCCTCGTCCGTCCTCCATTTATAGGGAAGTCTTGCCGAAGGGCGAGGCCAAGGGCAAATCCAACGTAGGCCGCTATAAAACGAACTGGTTTTACGTATCCTGCCTTTCATTATTAAATCTTGCGAACTTCAGCTTTCGAGCTGAACCAGGTAGGGCGTTCTTCAAGCTGCCTTCCAGCTTATGTACGGCGATCTTGGATGAACTAACCATCTCTTTTCTTTTACAGATCTTACCGCACCGTTCCATTGTTTGACTCAGGGCGAAACAGCTGACCTCAAGATCCTGGGAGCTCACAGGTCCGACGAGGACGACGTCAAACTAACGAACGAGCTTCTTCGGCAGTACCTACTCGCCCCCGAGCCGACGGAAAGACTGATCCGTTCTAAGCACATAGGGTCTTGGCAAACTCGACCCGTAAGCTCTGTTTTTGACGAGGTCGTCGGAACAAGCTCGAGTTCGGAAAGCGTTGAAGAGGTGATGGCACCATTGCAGATAATTCCACCCCCCAGGAAGAGAGTTCGCCAGACCGGGGGTCAGGCCGTGACGCCATCATCTACTCCGGATTCCTCGGCCTCAAAAGGGCAACGGGCAGCGAGCACGGCTGAATCCCCAGCCCCCCAGGCCGTTCAGCCTGTTTCGCAGAGGGCTCCTCCGATCAAAGATACTGCTGCTGTGATCAGGGGCAAGCAGGTCGCGACTGAACAGGGGACGAAGAGGAAGGATCACGTCGTTCCAGCCGAGCTCTCTCTCTCCAAGAGGACCGCGCTGGAGAAGGGGAAACAGGTCGTTTCCTCACTACAGGAGCCTCCCCCCCAGGACACTCCGGAAGTACCTGCCGAAGTCGTTCCCGGGCTTTCTTACCTTCACCTTATGGTCGAACAAGTTCCCAGTCTTTTGGGAAATACGGCCAAGTTTCTGGACGGCCCAAACAGCCACGGGGTAAATCTGGTCTCCTGGGCAGTTCGTGAAGCTGCTAAGGTAGAATTTCTTTCCCATTTCTTTTTATTTCTTTTCGATCTCCTTTTCCTTATTGTTTTTTGCCGTTCGCAGAGCGCGATGGCGATGGCGAAGGTGCTGGACAGCGAAACGAAGAGGGAGCAGGAGGAGAAGGAGCTTAAGGCCGTAAAGAAGGAGCTCGAGGCGACCCTGTCAGAGCGTGACATCGAGCTCGCGGTTGCGAAAAGCGAACGTGAGATCTTTCAAGGGAAATTAGCCGAGGCTGAGGCCGCTCATCTCCAATCCGATACCCTTCGGGCCGAGGAAAAGAGCAGATGGAACTGGTTAATAACAGCCTCAATTCTCAGTTGGAGACGACCAAGACTCTGGTGGTTGACCGTGAGATCGAGCTAAAGGCCGCAGAGGAAAAATATGTCGGGGTGGCTGTTCAACTCGAAGAAGCGCAGGCCGCGGCTGCAGTTCATGTTGAAGAGATGACCAAGCTCAAGGAGGCGCTGGCTGCTGCGGAAGCTCGGGCCGAAGAGATCAGGGTGGAGACGGAGCAAGGCATCATGTACACCCTGTGGACGCATCATCCTAAGATAGATATTCCATCTTTGGGGATGATGCTGTGAAGGACGTCGAGTTCTATGCTGAGGACGCTCGCGCCGCAGCCGAAGCAGAACAGGGCTAACCTCAGGAAACTTCCCCGGCGCCAGCTAAGATCGTCCCTTCAGAGGCCGCAGATGACCAAGTGGCCACCAGCTCAACCCCCCAAGACCCTCAAGACCCCTCCAGCTCGCAACCTTAGTCTTTTTTCATACTAGTTTATTTTTGTCTTTTGAACTTACCTCTTCTGAGGTCTTCATTTGTAACAATAACTTTTTAACTCAATATATGCTTTATTTCATTTCGCTCTAATCTGGTGTGATGCTTTTATCGGACGACGTAAATAATAATTGCAAATGTGAGTTGTGATTACGAATGTACTAGTGAGGTCGTCATGACGTGCCAATGAGTCCACAGGAGGACGTCGGCCCGTCCAGAGCGTTGCGAGCTCACAGGGCGCGGCGTCTCCGTCCAAGACTTGTTGAATAATAATAAGTCCACAGGAGGACGTCGGCCTGTCCAGAGCGTTGCGAGCTCACAGGGCGCGGCGTCTCCGTCCAAGACTGTTGAATAATAATAAGTCCACAGGAGGACGTCGGCCCGTCCAGAGCGTTGCGAGCTCACAGGGCGCGGCGTGTCTGTCCAAGACTTTGTTGATGCAGTGCAAGTGAGAATGAAGACAGAATATTCTTGAGAAGCGATGCAAATCTGTTTGAATATATTCACATATATACACCAAATGTTACAAAGTTACATTTAAAGCAGATAATTTTGACCTGAATACATTACACGAAGTACGGTCGAAGCTTCTCTGCGTTCCATGCTCTTGGGACTTCCGTTCCATCCATGTTGCTTAAGTGATAGGCTCCGTTTCCCAGATCCTTTTGAACGACGTAGGGGCCTTCCCAGCTTGGTCCTAAAGTGCCTTCGCTTGAGTTCCGTGCTGCGGGCAGAATGAGTCTTAGCACGAGATCCCCGACGTTGTAGTGGCGAGCTCGAACCTTCTTGTTGTAGTATCTAGCGACCCGCTGCTGATAAACTGCCAACCTCAACTAAGCTTCATCTCGCAATTCATCCACGAGGTCAAGGCTGCAGGTAAGCAATTGTTGATTGTCTTCGTTGTTGAAGGTCACTCTCCGATGTGTCGTTACCTCGAATTCTGCTGGAATCATAGCCTCGCATCCATAAACCATTGAGAAAGGCGTCTCCTGAGTCGTACTGCGAGCTGTAGTCCGGTAGGCCCACAATACCTTCGGCAGCTCGTCCACCCAAGCCCCTTTCCTTGCTTCTAACTTCGTCTTCAGGGTCTGCTTTATGATCTTGTTCACGGCTTCGACCTGCCCATTAGCTTGAGGATGATCTACTGCTGAGAAACTCTTGATGATCCCGAGCTCGTCACAAAAGTCGACGAACTGCTCACTGCTGAACTGAGTCCCGTTGTCCGTTATTACCTGCTGTGGAACTCCGAACCTGCTGATGATGTTACTCCACATAAACTTGATGATCTTTGTCGTCGAGATGTCAGCTAACTCTTTTGCTTCCGCCCACTTCGTGAAGTAATCGACTGCGACCATGGCGTGCTTGCAATTTCCACGGGCTGTCGGCAGGGGCCCAATCAGGTCCATTCCCCAGATCGCGAACGGCCATGGACTTACCATCTGCTGCAAGAGCGCCGGAGGAGCTCGGGGCACCTTTGCGAACCTCTGACACTTGTTACACTTCCTCACCAAGGCGATAGCGTCCTTCTTCATTAAAGGCCAGTAGAAACCCTGCCTTAATGCTCTCTGGGCTAGAGCGAGTCCCCCGGAGTGGTTTCCGCAATGACCTGAATGCATGTCGTTCAACACTTTCTCGCAGTCCGCCCTATCTATACACCGCAAAAGGGGAGCTGAGAAACCCCTTTTATACAATAGATCGTCATAGATGCAATAGCACGCAGATCGCGCCTTCAACTGGCGAGCTTCATTCTTGTCCTCGGGAAGGATCCTATTTTGCAGATAATCAACCAACGGCCTCATCCATGAGTCTTCGGCCACCACCAGGACCATCATCGCTTCTCCTCTCCGGATGCTTGGTACTGGCAAGAGCTCGACAGGCACGGGCTTCAAATCTTCTGCTATCTGAGTAGTAGCTAAGCGAGCTAGAGTATCAGCATGAGCATTTTGAGCTCGCGGAATCTGGTTCACTTCGTACCTCTGAAACGCCCTGAGCAACTCTTGCACCTTCTCAAGATATGCAGCTGTATTCGATGTCCGAGTCCGGTACTCTCCTTTTACCTGGAATACAACGAGCTATGAGTCACTAAATATTCTCACCTGATCAGCTCGCATCTCCCTAGCGAGCTTCAACCACGCTATGAGTGCTTCGTACTCAGCTTCGTTGTTGGTTGCCTTGAATCCGAACTTCAGAGAATAGAAGATCTTGTCTCCTTGCGGACTGATGAGTAGTATACCTGCCCCTGCTTTCATCTCGCACGATGACCCATCAACATACAACTCCCACATCGGCTTCTCCGATAGTCCAGCTCCTTCCTCAGGGGCTCCCGTAAATTCTGCAATGAAGTCTGCGAGGGCTTGAGTTTTGATGGACGGTCTGGGGACATACTCGATGTTAAACTGGGCCAGTTCGACTGCCCACTTCAATAGGCGACCTGAGGTATCCGAGGTCTGGAAAATCTGCTTCAGGGGATACCGAGTTGGGACCTCGATCTTATGAGCCTGGAAATAAGGTCGGAGCTTTCTGGACGCGGTCACTAAACAATCAGCGAGCTTTTCTACCTGGGAATACCTTGTCTCCGCATCCGATAGCCTCTTGCTGACATAATACATGGGGAGCTGCGTCCTGTCTTCTTCTCTCACCAAGGCCGTACTGAGGGCGCTATCTGATACCCCCAAGTAAAGGATGAGCTTCTCCCCCTCTACCGGCTTGGACAAAAGTGGAGCCCGGCCCATATACTCTTTCAGCTGCTGGAAGGCCTGCTCGCACTGCTCCGTCCATTCGAAGTCTTTCACCTTTTTCAGCACGTCAAAGAATGGGATGCACTTGTCAGTCGCTTTATATATGAATCTGCTTAGCGCCGCGACCTGACCTGTGAGACTTTGGACTTCCCTGACCTTTCTTGGCGATCTCATACTGATTAAGGCCTGGATCTTCTCTGGATTGGCCTCGATCCCCCTTTTATTTACCATAAAACCCAGAAACTTCCCAGATGCTACTCCGAACGTGCACTTCAGGGGATTAACTCCTCAGGATTTGGATCGTTTATGCCAGATCGTTAACATGGGACTCGGCCTGCCTCGATTTGACCAACATGTCATCTACGTACACCTCCATTGTCCCGCCGATCTGCTTCTCAAACATTTTGTTGACGAGCCTCTGATAGGTCGCTCCCGCGTTCTTGAGGCCGAAAGGCATCACCTTGTAACAATAAAGGCCTCTATCTGTAATAAACGAGGTATGCTCTTCATCCCGCAGGCTCATGGGAATTTGGTTATATCCTGAATAAGCGTCCATGAAACTTAGCAACTGGTGACCAGCAGTCGCATCCACCAGCTGATCAATTCTAGGAAGAGGAAAACTGTCCTTCAGGCATGCCTTATTGAGGTCGGTAAAATCGATACACGTCCTCCACTTCCCATTCTTCTTTTTTATGAGGATGGGGTTGGCCAACCAAAGCGGATACTGGACCGGTCTGATGAAATTATTGGTGAGCAGCTTGTCAACCTCTTCTTTGATAGCATCAGATCGTTCCTTGTTCAACGGCCTCCGCTTCTGGCGAATTGGTCTGCAACGAGGATCAACATTTAACCTGTGCGACATGACCTCTGGATCAATCCCAACCATGTCCTTATGATTCCACGCGAAGACATCCGCATTCTCCCTGAGGAATTCCACGAGATTGCTTTTCACATCTGGAGTCAGACTCCGCCCCACACTCAGACATCTTTGTGGATCTTCCCCACTGACTTGGATAGACTCAAGCTCGTCAACCGGACCCGATGTCAAATACTCATCTACCTCGCGAGGATCAAGATCGCGATCAAAGCCTTCTTTGCTGACCTCACTTGGCTTTCCTCCAGCCACCATATCCACTCCCTTATACGTCACCCCAATCTTCATAGCCTTCACATAACAACGCCTTGCTGCATATTGCTCACCTCGTACTACCTCCACTCCGCTGGCCGTTGGGAACTTGATCGTGAGAGCTTTGGTTGACACGACCATATCCAAATCGTTCATCGCGGGCCTTCCCAAAATCACATTATAAGCAGATACCCCATTAACGACGAGGAAGTCCGCTAGGGTAGTCGCTTGGCGAGCTGGATCACCTATAGACAGCGGGAGTCTTACTTGACCCATCGGGATGACGGCGTCTCTAGTGAAATCGTAGAGAGGCTCTGGAGACGGTTTCAGCTGATTAGCTCCTAACCCGAGCTAATCATAACAATCTTTATACATCACATTTACCGAGCTGCCTGTGTCAACCATGATTCTCAGGACCTCGACGTTGCTGATCTTTGCCCTGATAACAAGGGCGTCATTATGGGGATACTTCACCTTGCTTTCGTCCTCATTTGTAAAAACGATGTCCTCCGAAGTTATTCTGACCTTCTTCGCTAGCCCTTCCTAATCACCCCGCCCTGTAAGATGGACGTGATTTGCCTCTCGCACATATCTTTCATGAGACTTACTAGAGGATCCGACGATGTGGGGACCGCCATTGATGGTATAGATAGTCTTCACCGTCAAATCAACCTCCTGCTCCTGGCCCTGCTGACTCGTCTGGGGCTTCTCGTGGGCGGGCTGCACCACGTACTCCTTCAGACGGCCATTTCTTATCAACTCTTCTATGGCGTCCTTAAGGTCCCAGCAGTCAGATGTATTGTGCCCGTTCTCCTGATGATAGGCACAATACTTGCGAGGATTTTTGAACTTACCCGGGAAACCAGTAGGGCTCGGCCTCCCGAAGTTGACTCTATGCTTCTCAGTCTGAAAAATTCGGTCTTGCCTGTCGGATAAAGTGCTATAACGATGGAAGCGGCTTCGAGGTGGGGAGCGATCTCTTCTGAACTCTTTTTTAGCCCGCTTCGCCACTTGATTGCTAGATCGGTTCTTTCTATCTTCGTCACCGACCTGATCCCTCTTCTTGCCCTGATGGGATCCACTTGCTTCATTCTTCTGCTGATTGGCTTTTCTCGAGCTGAATGATTCTTCCCACCGGATCTCCCTATTAGCTCGCTCGTAGAATTCTCCCAGATTTTTCACCGGCATCTTGTAGATACTCTCGTAGAGCTTTCCGTCATTCCGAAGTCCCGACGAGATCGCATTTAAGATTGCTTCATCAGACGGGCTCTCTACATTGTTTATCTCGCTTCTGAATCGGCCGATATACTCCTTCAGCGATTCCCCTGATCGCTGGAAAATTATCGCGAGGTGACAGGCCGGAGCAAGCGTTCTCTTCAAGGCCTTATATTGATCGAGGAACGTCTGCTGGCACTCCTCCCAGCTGCTGATGCTGCGAGGTGGAAGGTTTCTGAGCCAAGTTCGCGGTATTTCTCCGAACGTCGCTTGGAAAACACGACACTTCACCAGCGAACTAGAAGTCTGCAGGTTCATCTGAACGTTGAAGGCGTCCAGGTGATCATATGGGTCCGAATCCCCATTATACTTTGGGATGTCAGGGAGTTTGAACCTGGCAGGAAGCGGTTCCAGATCTATCTCCGCTGCGGAAGGACCTCTGTCTTCACATCGCTCCCCTGCTGCCTGAGCTCCAGGTCGCGCTTCAAGCTGCTGCATTCTCTCCAGGAGCTGCTCAATGATTGGGTCTCGAGCTCCGAGCGGCCTCATAGGGGATCTCCCACTCCTTTGGCTCCCCCCGGCGACAGACCGCTGATCTTGCCTCCTGTGTCCTTGGCCTACCTCGTAGTTTTCATTTCCCCTACGCAGGTCCTCTCGGCCTCGACGCAACTCGCCTTCATCCCTGCGAACTGAAACTCGGGGACGCCCGTCACTCACCTCGACCCGCCTATTACCGTCCTGGCTGATCCTTACCCTCAAGTCAGAAGGTCGGGCTACATCCCCATTCTCCCGAGCTCGCTGACTCCGGGCTTCAGGACGTCTATTCGATGAATGAATGGATCCTTCTGGAATATGCACCCCCTTTACGACCTCTGCTCCGGGCGGTGGGATCACAGTCGTCCTAGGAGCGTTCTGACCTTGACCTCGCGCCATTATTCTCAATGTATCCAAGATCTGCGACACATTAGTTTCCAACCTTTCCTGATGTCGAGCCAGGTCATGCACGGCGTCTCGTCCTCCATGAGAAGGTCCTGCACCGGTATCAACCATCTGGGCTTGGTGTCGCAGCTCGGCTTCTTCAGCTCGCTCGTCTACTGAATTTCTGGTCATTCTTCCCCTTACCATGGTGATTACAGAGCTCCACTTGCAGTTGGGCCCTCCTTCTAGCGCCAAAATGTTAACGTCGTAAACCAGCCAACCAGATTCTTGAGCCCAATGCCGCACAGATGAGGAGACCTGCAACAAACAGACCAGATAATGGCAAAGAGAAGAAGAAAGAAAGAAGAAGAACACACAATGTTTGAAGTGGTTCAGCCTTTTTAAGAATGGCCTACGTCCACTTTTCTGGTATCAATGGCAGCCTCACTCTAAATGCTCAATCTCTCCGTATTTCGACAGAATAACAGCCCTCTCAACTCTCAATTTTCTGGATCCGGATACAATAAATGCCTCCCTCTATTTATAGAAGAGATGAGGCTACAGATGGAACTAACAGACAAAGAGGACTGATCTTGTCTTAATAAATGCTTCTGGAGAGTCTTTAATGCTTCTGACTTCTGCCAGGTCAACTCTGACTTTACGTGGGCCGACTGCTAACCCATGCTGGTTTGGTGAGATTTCCCGAAATTAAGCTGTCATTAGGTGAAAAACCCTTACTTATCGTGCAAGACACGCCATTTTACTGTCTTGCACTGAAACTGGGCGAACTGGGTAGAAAACGAACTGAATCTGCATCGTGACGATCTTGACTTCGAGTCGTCCTGGCGATCTCGATGCTGCGATCACCGGTCTGCGACCTCGACGTCGCTGTGAGGAGCGATCTGACATGTCTTTGCTAGTCTTCTCACGGGTTCGATCTCGTCAACCTAATGGAGCGATCTAGCGAGCTGAGGAATAGTGCCTTACGTTTGGTCTTGGTTACTTGGGTCACTATTTTGATGGGCCTTTGCCAGCCCATTTGAGGAATCCGAAAATACCCATAACAGGTGGGCTAGAAGAGAATGTGATTTTTGTGAATTCACTTGAAGCATATATGTAGAAATTTAAAAGTCATGAATTGTGATATAAATTTTATTTTTAAATTCTTTTATGAAAGTGTTTGACTTTAGTATTGTATTATATGGTTTGTAATTAAAATGAATTTTTGTTTCACGTGATGTATGCATATTCTCTAATGTGCTTAATTAAAAAGGGTAATATCAATATATTTTAGCAATGTTTTGAGATTGAAATTAAGATTTTTATGATTTTGAGTTAGGTAAAATTATGGTTAGGTTTGTGGTTTTGATATGGTCTAAGGTCCAAAAGTGGAGAAAATGATGATTATAGAAGTGTATTTCTCTTTATAATTATTTTTACAAGGTGGCACAGTCGGTAATACAGATGTCATGCTGTCAAAATTTTTATGAAACCGTTTTGTAAAAGATTTAAGAAAACGTGAAAATTTCCCTTTATTTTCGTAATAAAAGAATTTTAAGAGAATTTTTAGAAAAAGCTAACGACTTAGCTTCATAGGAATTTTCTAGTCGAATCTAGATATCGTCTGTAAAACTACCGTGGGTTGCCAGCGAGCTTCTCAATGTACACTAAGAACTGTAGAGTTCGGGCCCGTCACCTTAGGCTTCAAATTGACTACAAAATCGAGTTTGGAGCCCAATGGGAGGTGGACACAAAAATGAGTAAAAACACATATGTCACTTGCTTATGTACACACAATCGACCTCCAGAAATGACTTCACAGTATTGGAACTCAAAGATCTGGAGAGAAGTTGCAGTCGAACTTCGCCACTACATGATGAAGAAGCCACCAAAAGCTCGTGATGAAGAACACCACCACCGCTGCCAGTGAAAGCAGAGCAGAACACAGGAACAGAGAACACCAAGAGTGGCACTTCTTCAATGTCAACAAAAAGGATAGCGTGACTTCTTCGACATCAATGAGGACTCGTCCTACAATATCATGTAGTTGACAAGTACGGGGACATTCTCTACTTGGGCAAGGAGAGACTGGAATCGATGGCAAATGAAGCAGTATCGGCCCAAGGCTTTGACGTTGACAATCTCAGTAGAAACAATGAGAAGAGAGTCTGGTAGGGGGTCGAAGTGGTCTATTGGTTCCATTAACTGAGAGTCAAGGAAGATATGGAATGGAGAAGAGAGAGGGAAAGTTGAGAGGGTAGAGAGAAATGACGGTGGAAAGTGGTTAGAGTGGAATCGAGTTGTCCCCAAATGAATATATCAAACACATTGAATGATTTGAAAAAAATAATAATAATAATAAATTAAGAATTTATTAATTTTTACAAATAAAAGTATAAATACGTTATTATATAGGAAAAGTTGGAGGATAAAAATTTAATATATATATTGATAGAAAAATTAAAAACCAATTAAACTTTTAAATTTTAAAAATAAAAAATATTTTAGACGGGACACAGGCCCCACCTAGGCCCATATGGGTCCGCTAGTGGGCATAATATTTTTTAATGCTATTAACAAACATATTACATATATATACATATATATATAATTTCTATGGTTAGTGTTTCCTAATTTAAATTAGAGAAAATTTTAATTTAATCCCTAACGTTTAGTAAAATATTATTTTTTTACTAACGTTTGCATTTCGAATTCCCATAATCCCTAACATTTCGAAAATGCATCAATTTAGTCCCTCTGACAAAAAAGATAACAGTCAAACTAACTAGACGTGATAAAAAGATGAATTTACCCCTAATATAATTTAAAATAGTTAAAATGACGTAATTACCTTTTTAAAAACTAATAATTACAAAATAACCATATCTATTATTATAAAATTAATCACCTTACAATCAAATTATGACACATCATTAAATCAAATTTTTTAATTTAATTTATTGTTAATAAATATTTTGATAAAAAATAATATTTTTAATATAAAATAATAATAAAAAAAATCTTCTTCATCTTCTACCTCTCATCATCTTCCTTATTTTCAATTTCATCTTTTACATTCATCAAAATCATCATCTTCATTATTTTCATCAAATCAATATCACCCAAATTAAATATCTAACATCAAACCCAACATCTTCCAAATTAAAAAAAAAAAAAAAAAAAAAAAAAAAAAAAATTATTCAAATTAAAAAAAAAAAAAAAAAAAAAAAGACGAGAGTCTTCATCTTCTACCGCTCATCATCTTCCTCATCTTCAATTTCATCTTCTACATTCATCAAAATCATCGTCTTCATTATTTTCATCAAATCAATATCACCCAAATTAAATATCTAATATCAAACCCAACATCTTCCAAATTAAAAAAAAAAAAAATGTTTATTCAAATTAAAAAAAAAAGTTTATGTAATTTTTTTTTTTTTAAAAAAAAGAGACCCTCCTCTAGTCTCCATCGCCGGAGACCAGATCTGGTCTCCGGCGATGGAGACCTTCTGGTCGCTGAAGACCAGAAACTGGGCTGGAGACCAGAAGTCTCCAGTCTCCAGCCCCGCTGGAGACCAGTTGTTTATGGTCTCCAGCAACTGGGCTGGAGACCAGAAGGTCTCCAGTCTCCAGTCTCCAGCCCCGCTGGAGACTGGAAAACTGGTGCTGGAGACCAGTTTCTGGTCTCCAGCCCCCAGGCCCGCTGGAGACCAGAACAGACCAGTTCTGGTCTCCAGCGGGATGGAGACCAGACTGGTCTCCAGTGGCTGGAGACCAGCACCAGGTCTCCAGCTCGCTGGAGACCAATCTGGTCTCCAGCGAGACCAGGCCGGAGACCTGGCCTCCGGCCGACGATGGAGACCAGCTGGTCTCCATCGTCGGGAGGAGGAGGTCTCCATGGGAGACCTCCTCTTTTTTTTTTTTTTAACTTAAAATTTTTTTTATATATTAAATTAAAAATATATATTATATTAAATATATATTAAAATTATATAAATATGTTTAAGTTAAAATGACCAAATTAACCCTCATTAACTAACATTTGACTAACAGAATGACTAAATTGATGCATTTTCGAAACATTAGGGATGACGGAAATTCGAAATGCAAACGTTAGTAAAAAAGTAATATTTTACCAAACGTTAGGGATTAAATTAAAATTTTCCCTTTAAATTATTAAGATCATCCAATTAAATTCATTAATTACATTCTCTCTCCTAAAAAAAAAAATTTATCTCATATTCAATTCAAATACAATTAATAGTTTTGATTAATAATTCTAACAATTTAAAGTTTAAAACATTCTAATCATAAAAATTATGTGTATATATATATATATTCAAAATTTCCAACATAGGGTAATTTTGAAGTTAACTTACTGTACGCAAGTCTATTAATGAATACACGTACAGATGATGTAAATTTGATTAAAGACTTTCAAAAAATATTATGATGTGTATTTTTATTTTAAAATAAAATGAAAATAGAGGGAATATCCAATTGGCAGAAAGATATGGAGAAATAGAAAATCTTAGAAGGAGAGCAGAAAATGAGGAAGGTGTCTGGTTTCAGGGAGGCCAAAGATGGTGATAATGATGTGATTGCTATCTTAAATCAATATGTGGACCCAAACATATAAGTTGATAAGTTGTGGTGCTCCTATAATTTTATCGTGTGCTGCATTACACATTTACACTATATCTAGACATCATATCTCTAATTATTTTTATCAATTGTGTGCGCTGATGCTCTCCACTCTTTATAATTATTAGTTCTTTATTCGACTATTTTTTTAGTCTTTTGGAACATGTCTAGCAGAATCCACTCAAGTTATACCATATAAACATCTCATACTTCCTCTTTTGCCAAAAATATGACAACAATTTCTAAGCCCTAGGATATAACCACAAGAACTCTTTCTACTCCTTATTGTTTTATCAATTATGATTTTCTGTTGTGCTAGTTATTGAATTAATGGTTGAAATTTATTTTTTAAACTATATTTTTATTATTATTATTTTAAATACGGTACATTATATATATATATTGTTCAATCAAAATAATCAATTGGATGAATTCAAGGCAAGATTAATTAAGAATCTCCAATTTGGAAATTTTAGGGTGGCTCTGCCCCACCCTCACTACTAGTTTACTTTCACTCCCCATTAATGAAAATACACAATTTTTGTATGCTCAATAATTATTCTTTTTTATATAATATATTAGGTCAATGCTAATAAAAATATAATTTAAAGGTTCATAGTTAACTATGAAATGAAATCTATGAAATGATTTACAAACAATAATATCAAAATAAACTATCATTTCATCTAACAATTATAAAATTCACTAAATACGTTAAGGGTGCGTTTGGATTCACTTTGAAAATGGTGTTTTTGAAAGCCATTTTTTAAAATAAAAAATATGTTTTAAAAATTATTTTTTTGAAAATGTAATGTATTTGGTAGGATTTTTTAAAAGTTATTTTCAAAAACAAAAAATGATATAAATATATTTGGAATCGTTTTTAAAATATGTTTTTGAAAACTATTTTTAAAATTGAAAAACATGTTTTAAAAATGATGTTTTTGAAAATTTAATGTGTTTTGTAGGATTTCTTAAAAGTTATTTTCAAAAACATAAAATGATGTAATTGTGTTTGCTATTATTTTCAAAAAGGAGAAAAATCAATTTAGTTTATAACTTTTGAAAAATAATCAAATCTTTAAGTATATTTCAGAAAATGATGAAATAGTCTTAACGTTTCGAAAAATTATTAAATTAGTCCGTTTCGTTAGTCAATTAATAATCAAACCTAACGGAAAATGTAAAAAGATTCATTTATCCTTGGACTTAGTTAAATGAATAGATAGATCATCATACCTCCATTTATAGTTAAATATTATAATAACATTTGTTGTGCAAAATCGCAAGTGAACGAGCCGAACAAGTAATAAAGTAGTGAGAGAAGTATCGTCCCACGAGGATTGTTGTTAATTAATGCCCAAAATTAAAATAACTCAACTTTTATTTGGTAGATGAAATTTGAGTAAATGAGTTGATAACTATGACTAAATTTAATTGCAATTGAAAATAAATGAAAATTAATTCAATGAATAAAAACTCTAAGATTATGATTTCACCATAACTAATCTGTTCCTCCCCTTTGTTCTTTTTAACAAAAATTAACTATCCAGTTGCTAGTCAAGATTCCCTGAATTATTCACATAGCCCCTCCCGAGGTCTAAGGAAAATACCCTATAAAGATTAACTGCTATGTTCCCATGTAAGTCAAAACATTAAAGGATTCATTAAGATTTATGGATCTCTTTTATAGACTACACAAACCATGCAGGTATATTCCTATCCTACATGTAATTTATGACATTAAATACAATGAACTAGACACATAAATCAGCTTCCGCTATCATTATGATTAACAATTCAACTAAATAGTGGCCAATTATTTAGAAGCATTAAGAACAATATTAAATGCATCAACCAAGATAGAAAATCATTAATTGAATTGAACAAAAGTTTGGAACATCAAAGTTAGGCTACATCATAACCTTAGAAAACAAATCTACTCCATAATAGAATTTACAAAAACTAGAAAATTAAACATAACAAGAGATAGGAAAACTTAGTGGATTGAAGCTTCACCGTAGAATTTCTTCCTCTGCTTTGCTCCTCCTCTCCAAGCTCTCTCTTTCTTTCTCTAAACTACTTATTGTTTTGGTTTGTGATGGAATGCTTAGAATGGTGATTCTAAGGCCTATTTATAGGCCAAATTCTCCTCCAATTACATCATCGATTGCATCATCATTTCCTGATTTTCCACCATTTTGCATCATCGCTTGCATCATCTTTCACCTACCCCATTCAAAGTCAACTTTCAAATTGCATCATCGCTTACATCATCGTTCACCTACCCCATTCAAAGTCAACTTTTATTACATCATTGCTTACATCATAATTTTGATTACATCATTTCTTACATCAGCATGACATAATATTTATTTCTAGAATACCCTATCTTTAAACAGCGATAATTTCTTTTTGCGATCTCCGACTCGAGTAATTCTTGAGGCGATGAACTTGCTGCGAATGATATTCATTTTGTAGCGATGATCTTGTCTTGAACAATATTACTTGGTGGGGTCCACATGCGTATTTTTAACCAATTTTATTCTGAAAATAAAAATAAAAGAAATATGAAATAATTTACTTAATAATAATAAAAATATTAAGAACTAAGCAAGAATTCAAATTTAAAAAAGATAAAATAACTCTATAAATATAAAGTTATCACACCCCCAAACTTAAGATTTTGCTTGTCCTCAAGTAAAACTAAAACTAACAATCTAAGCTAAAACCACAAAAATTAAATTACAATCCATTTTCGTAGGTAAACACGATGGCATTGAGCATATGCCACAAGCCTTTAAACCCCTAGGTGTCCCTAGTAGGAGGAGTTGTGTCTCCTGAGGGTTTACCAGCAACGATACCCTCAAACGTTAAAAGATTCCACCCATAACTTATCAACATCTCACTAAATACAAATTAACAGAAGTCTCATACATGTATGATCTTGAATCAGGACTAAGGATAAGTCACTAATGATCTACAACATAATTATCAACGGTCTCACACCACTTTCAAAGCAATTTCATTTTAAAACATCATATTCACATATTATGGACTTATTTCGCTTCGACTCTAATCCTCACAAGATATCTCTCATAACGCTCATGAATCCTAAAGCAAACACTCATGCAATCATATGTGATAGAGGTTATGTAAAGGCATAGCAAGCATCATTTACATCACATATGAATATAGACGTTTAAAAGAACCGCACTTTTAAGTGAATAGATCTCATGATTGGAATCAAATACTAAGAACGTAGATAGAGCATGATGACAGACTTCAACTTTCAAATTGGACTTCCTTTTGAAGATCAATAGGCTTTATTAAAGATTGTATTTGGGCTATAGTTAATTGACATGTAAGAAATTTTAAGGTACAGGTTCAACAAGAACATATGATCATACCAAAGTACTTCATTTATTCTCCTTAATTCATCACAACTTCTCTTTTCTTTTTTTTTTTTTTTTTTTTTTTTAGAAACACATTGTGTAAATGTTAACACTTCAATTCTCTTCTCCTCTCTTACTTCATCACATGATCCCAAACTTCATGAGGTATGACTAAATTTAAAGGCTCAATAGGGTCATTTAATAACGGTAAACAGAGAAAAATATTTAAAGTGTTTGGCTTCAAAGGTTTTATGATGTGTCTCAATTTAAAGTAGGAAAGTAGGCTTTTGTAGAGTAGAACTGACCTATATTACTTCTAAGAAGTCGATCCAATTTTCAAATCAAAGCAACTCATGTTATCTACAATAATGATTTGTTCTCAGTATTCAATGCAAAACCTATAGAGATCATCTATTAAGAACAAAGTGAAGAGTGTTTAAGAGTAGAAACAAATAAATCTCTCAAAATGAAATGTTTAAAAGGCTCAAATCCTCACCAAGGATAATCTCCACTAATAGTCCACAGTTCATGTAAACATGATATTTATCCACTCAATTAACTAAGATCATGACATTCAAAAGTCTCAAATCATGCAAAGATGTTCATGACTATTCCTTAGTAAAGATATTCAACCAAAAACATGCATTAAGACTCCATTAATAAACACAAAGTAGTTAGTCGACTTGTTAGGGCAGAAAGAAAAAATAATAAAACAAATAATGAAAATCTTTTTGCATTTTTTTTTTTTTTGAAATGAAAACAAAGATGCGTCTCAAGAGCACAAAAGTACTCCTTACTCTGCCATCTTTTAGTTTCAACTCGGACCAGTTTTTGAATCTTATGGTTTTAATAATAGCAAACTCTACCCCCAAACTTATTTGAGACAGTGTCCCCAATGTCTAGTAAGATAAAAAGAAGAAAAACTCAAATGGAAATGCTATTAATAAAACCATAGGATAAGAAAGTTACAACCGGAGAGTAAGATCCAGTGCACGTTTCTTGTTACCGCTTGATTCAGGAGTCCAAACCACCGTGACATGATTGGATCAACTTCGGGTACAAAGTCTTGCAGTTGGTCAATCAGTTCATCAGCACTGGAAGCTGAGACTAGAATACGCCGGTTTGCTTGAGTCATAAAACCCTGTTCCACAGCATGATCAAGAAAAGCCAATAAACCATCATAAAAACCGTTAGTGTTAAGCAAACCTAATGGCTTTTTGTGAATGTTGTAATGGGCTCAGGACGCAATGTTGAAGATTTCTTCAAATGTTTCCAAACCACCAGGTAACGCGATAAAGGCATCAGCATTGAGTAACATGTATGCCATTCGTTCGTGTACGCTCGTGACCTGAAACTCATTACCTATACTCGTACCGATGATATCTTTCCTTTCAGCCAAAGGCTTTATTGCGACACCGATGGTTTGCCTACCTCCAACAGTTGCAGTTACCGCGACAGAACCCCTTAGTCCTAAACTGTCTCCTCCATACACCAAATCTATGTTTCGGTTAGCTAAAGTCGTACCAAGCTCAGCAGCTGCCTTTGAATATTGTGGACTCATACCAGACTTTGGGCTACAAAAACACAGATGTTTTTGAATTTACTGCTCGAGGACTCTGCCATTTTTTTTTTTTTCAGAGAAAACGAATTATTTGTTATCAGTCATAAACACTTATTTAAAGAAGATGAAAGAGTAAAAAAACAGTTTTACGATGTTAAACAGTATTGGTCAGAGGGAAAAAGAAACGTTAAGTGTAAAAATGTCAAAAAGAAAGCACAATCTTCAAAAAAAAAAATTAAAACAAGTCGCTAAAAATACAAAATTCAAAAAGTTCGGCGACAAAACGTCAAAAAGTAAACACAAACATCGAAAAAGTAAACACAAACGTCAAAAAGTAAACACAGACATCGAAAAATTTTGAAAATAGCTGCTAAAAAAAAAAAAAAAAAAAATGTTCGGTGATGAAACGTCAAAAGTAAACACACTTATCAAGAAAGCTTGAAACGACCTAAAAATCCAAAAGGACAGGTAAGGAAAAGTAAACACAATTATCAAAAAAATTTGAAACAGACTGCTAAACAAAGAAAAAAATGATGCTACAGTAGTTGTGATTGTGGCTCACATCTTCCTCTGGTTTTATGTCCAGAAACGGCTTAAACAACTTCTATGAGTTGAGGATTGGCTTCCCATCCAGTTTTCTTATAAACTGGCAAACAGGGTCTTTTAAAGTCAGATTCCCAAGACTGTAACGTTGTTTCTCTTTACTGAATAACTCTCATAAATCTAAAAGAATACGTTGAACTTTCCCACAAGGATGCGTCTCAAGAGTCTCACGGATGTTGTCCAGAGACTCCTTACTCAGCCCATCCTTTATGCATTTAAGTTTATCTTGTCGATTTATGGATAAATATCCACGATTTCTACAGCTTGTGTCGCAGCTCCATCTCGCACACTTATGACAGACTCCCATTCTTTTAGCTCTTCTTTTCTTTGAGTAAGAACTTCTTCCCAATCCTGGTAAACGTTTAATGAATGAATCATTCAACTCACCTGTTAGACGTACCTTAGCTTCAATGATCCCTCGAATATGCTCTGGAAGACCTAAACATGTTAGTGCCCTCATTCTTTCGACTCTGCACTTGTAGATCTTTTTGAGTACATCTTGAGGCAGAGTAGGGAATTGATTTTTGAGTGCTGCAAGACTTGTTTCCATTTCTGAAAAAGAAAAGAAAATTATCAAAGAAAAACAAAAACACACAAAGAACACAATAACACACAAACAAAGGAAAACTGGCTAAGAAAGAAAAACTTGGGTTGCCTCCCAAGAAGCGCTTAATTTATAGTCGTTAGCTTGACTGTTGAAAAGCGCTTTAAGTTGGGTCTGAAAGCACAATAGTGGCTTTCTGTTGAGGCTCTCCACCATCCATGTAAGCTTTAAGTCTTTTTCTGTTGACTTTGAATCGACGATCTAAAGTGAACTCTTTATTTAGGATACGTGGATCATGCCCCTTTTTGGTGCGCTCTTTGTAAAGTTTAGCATTTTCTTTGATACATTCTTCCACTACATCTACCCTCATGCAGTTGCCAACATCATGTGGATGTTTGAACGCTTTTAGTACATTAAAGGTCACTTTTTCATTTTGAACTCTTAGTATAAGTTGACCTTTCTGTACATCAATGAGAGTTCTTCCTGTTGCTAAGAATGGCCTACCCAAAATTATGGGTATTTCTTGATCTTCTTCCATATCTAGCACAATAAAATCCGCAGGAAATATGAACTTATCCACTTTTACCAGTACATCTTCTATAATTCCTCTTGGATACTTGATTGATCGATCAGCTAGTTGTAAAGATACTGTAGTAGGTTTTGCTTCTCCCAAGCCTAGTTTCCTGAAAACAGAGAAAGGCATTAAGTTAACGCTTGCACCAAGATCACATAATACTTTATCAAAGAATGAATCACCAATGGTGTAAGGAATTGTGAAACTCCCTGGATCTTTAAGTTTAGGTGGTAGCTTTTTCTGTAAGATTGCACTACATTCTTCGGTCAAAGCTACCGTTTCATGTTCTTCCAGCTTCCTTTTATTTGATAGGATTTCCTTCATGAACTTCACATAGCTGGGCATCTGTTCGAGAGCATCTGCAAAAGGAATATTAATTTGTAATTTTCTAAAAACTTCAAGAAATTTAGAAAATTGCTTATCTAGTTTCTGCTTCTGAAATCTTTGAGGGAAAGGTAATGGTGGTCTGTATGGTGGCGAATTGTCTGGAAAAAACTTTGACTTTGGCTTCTCTGCTTCTTTTTGCTCAACCATCACTTCTTCTTCTACTTTGCTAGGTCCTTCTTTCTCGTCTGTTCCTTTAACAAGCTCTTTCAGCATTTTACCGCTTCGTAATGTGACAGCTTTAACATGCTCCCTAGGATTGGTCTCTGTGTTGCTTGGTAAGGTTCCTTGAGGTCTTGCAGTCAATAGATTTGAGATTTGACCCATTTGTACCTCTAGATTTCGAATGGAGGCAGCTTGATTCTGAAGCGTGATGTCTGTTCTTGTCATAAATTGATTAGTCCTCTCGGTGAGCTGAGCGAGTGCTTCTTCAAGCGATGGTTTGTTGGCCTGCTGCTGTTGAGGTGGTGGTGGATATGACTGTCTGGGTTGATCATTGTTTTTCCATGAAAAATTTGGATGGTTTCTCCATCCTGGATTATATGTGTTGGAATACGGGTTATTTGGTTGCTTGTTGCCTACAAAAAATGCTTGACCTGTCTGGTTTTCATCGCATTGCCCGTTGGAATGGTCCCCTCCACAGAAATCACAGGATGTTGACTGAGTATGAATTGCATTTGCTGTCAGGTTTTCGAGTTGCTTGGCCAATGTCTCGACTTGAGTGGAAAGTCTGGTTAAGACATCATTTTCTTGTATTCCGAAAACTTTTTTCGGAACTGCTCTTTCTGATGGCCATTGGTAGGCATTTGCAGCCATTTCTTCTAGTAAGTCCCAAGCAGCTTGATGGGGTTTCCCCAAAAGTGCTCCACCAGCAGCGGCATCCACCAATGTTCTTGTGGAACTCCCTAAACCATTGTAGAATGTGTGTAGCTGCAACCAGTCAGCAACTCCATGATGTGGGCACCGTCTTAGCAGATCTTTAAATCTTTCCCACGTTTCATATAATGACTCTCCCTCAAGCTGTCTGAATGTGGCAATCTCAGCTCGTAGTTTTGCAGTCTTGACTGGTGGAAAGAATTTGGCTAAAAATTTTTGTGCCAAGATGTCCCATGTGGTAATACTTCCTGATGGCAACGAGTTGAGCCAACTTTTGGCTTTGTCTCGAAGAGAGAATGGAAACAGTCTCAATCGGATGGCGTCATCAGTAACACCATTATGTTTGAAAGTATCACAGATCTCCAGAAAGTTGTCAATGTGGGCATTTGCATCATCGTTCGGAGCCCCACTGAACTGGTTGTTTTGTACCATCTGGATGATTGCCGGCTTAATCTCAAAGTTGTTGGCAGCAATAGTTGGTCTCCGTATCGCTGAAGTATTACCCACCGTGGGTAGAGCATAATCTCGTAATGCTCGAATTTCAGCATCTATTGGTACAATGTTCTGTGTGTTGTTGGATCCTTCAGCCATATCCATGAGTGCAGTACTTACGGCCTTCCTTGCTTCTTTCCTATTCTTACGACAAGTTCTTTCAATTTCTGGATCAAATTGTAAAATTTCGCCCCCAGACTTTCTCATATACCAGAAAATTCACAAGTAATAAAGCAAATAAAAAAAATAAATAAATGACCAAATTAAAAATTGAGTTACGTAGTATTAGTATTAATTGAAACAAACAATCCCCGGCAACGGCGCCAAAAACTTGTTGTGCAAAATCGTAAGTGAACGAGCCGAACAAGTAATAAAGTAGTGAGAGAAGTATCGTCCCACGAGGATTGTTGTTAATTAATGCCCAAAATTAAAATAACTCAACTTTTATTTGGTAGATGAAATTTGAGTAAATGAGTTGATAACTATGACTAAATTTAATTGCAATTGAAAATAAATGAAAATTAATTCAATGAATAAAAACTCTAAGATTATGATTTCACCATAACTAATCTGTTCCTCCCCTTTGTTCTTTTTAACAAAAATTAACTATCCAGTTGCTAGTCGAGATTCCCTGAATTATTCACATAGCCCCTCCCGAGGTCTAAGGAAAATACCCTATAAAGATTAACTGTTATGTTCCCATGCAAGTCAAAACATTAAAGGATTCATTAAGATTTATGGATCTCTTTTATAGACTACACAAACCATGCAGGTATATTCCTATCCTACATGTAATTTATGACATTAAATACAATGAACTAGACACATAAATCAGCTTCCGCTATCATTATGATTAACAATTCAACTAAATAGTGGCCAATTATTTAGAAGCATTAAGAACAATATTAAATGCATCAACCAAGATAGAAAATCATTAATTGAATTGAACAAAGGTTTGGAACATCAAAGTTAGGCTACATCATAACCTTAGAAAACAAATCTACTCCATAATAGAATTTACAAAAACTAGAAAATTAAACATAACAAGAGATAGGAAAACTTAGTGGATTGAAGCTTCACCGTAGAATTTCTTCCTCTGCTTTGCTCATCCTCTCCAAGCTCTCTCTTTCTTTCTCTAAACTACTTATTGTTTTGGTTTGTGATGGAATGCTTAGAATGGTGATTCTAAGGCCTATTTATAGGCCAAATTCTCCTCCAATTACATCATCGATTGCATCATCATTTCCTGATTTTCCACCATTTTGCATCATCGCTTGCATCATCTTTCACCTACCCCATTCAAAGTCAACTTTCAAATTGCATCATCGCTTACATCATCGTTCACCTACCCCATTCAAAGTCAACTTTTATTACATCATTGCTTACATCATAATTTTGATTACATCATTTCTTACATCAGCATGACATAATATTTATTTCTAGAATACCCTATCTTTAAACAGCGATAATTTCTTTATGCGATCTCCGACTCGAGTAATTCTTGAGGCGATGAACTTGCTGCGAATGATATTCATTTTGTAGCGATGATCTTGTCTTGAACAATATTACTTGGTGGGGTCCACATGCGCATTTTTAACCAATTTTATTCTGAAAATAAAAATAAAAGAAATATGAAATAATTTACTTAATAATAATAAAAATATTAAGAACTACGCAAGAATTCAAATTTAAAAAGATAAAATAACTCTATAAATATAAAGTTATCAACATTAATTACGAAATTACCCTTTTCTAGTTTTATATGTAAATTTTGTGAAATTATGGTTTTGCTGTTGGACTCAAGTTTTTTTAGAGTATAGATTTTGAAAAAAAAAATCATTAAATATTAAATGTTATGTAAAATAGAATAATAAAATAAACCCATTAAGTACTAAAAAAAAAACACTACCAACTTAAAAAAAAAAAAACCATCTACCAGATTTTCATCTAACATTTACTCAAATGATTTACTACCAAATGAAATTGATGAGGTTGAACACTTGCAGGCACAGCAGAGGAGAAAGAGGAGCAAAGAGAGATATGGTTCCATCTGTCGCAGTGAGAGAGACAACGTTACAGCTAATGGTAAAAGAAAGATACAGATGAGATTTCTAGATTCGATGGAATTGAAGCAACGCAAAGAATTTTTTTTTTTTTTAAAAAAAATCTTTTAATTTTTAATGTTTTTGATAATGTTAAAATTTTTTTATTCTTTTAAGGGCAGGTATCATTTTTATTATTTTTAAATTAATTTTTTTATTTTTTATTAAATATCTATTCTTTCATTTATTATTATTTTAAAAATTTTTCTTAGTTGTTTTTTCTAATTTTACTTTCTTTTTTCTATTTTTCTAAATTATTTGGTTTGTACACATATCAAGATCTTGAGTTGCAATTTGAAATGATAAAATTACCTCTACACATCATATCATCCATTAGGTTTGACCACCAGTTGAAAAGCCTAGTTATTTTGAAAAATGCATCCAAACATCACCACATTTGTATTTTTAAAAACATGTTTTTCACTTCCAAAAATATTTTCATCCATTTTTTGTTTTCAAAAATGAAAAACCATTTTTGAAAATGGAACCAAACACCACCTAAGTTATTTAATTCTCAACCGTAAGATATTTTAAAATCAATTTTTAAAAATATATTAATTAAAAAATTATGTATTAATTTTTATTAATTAAATATTATTGTTTGGGATTGGGCGGAGACTATTAACTCCAAAACTTTTCATGAACCTGCCCCAAACCTAGTTACTACTGTCGTGTTCGAGGTTGGCTCTAGATTCCTGCCTCGACCTAATTAAGAATGGATGCATAAATGTATTGCTACTGACATTTGATGTGGATGAGGATTTCTGTTGTAGATTGTTGTTCATAAGTATGACCAACAGTATCATTTATTGAAGACTTTTCATGTAGCATTCATTTTAAGCTTTTACACAACTCTTGAGTAATTTATATCATCATTGTTAAAAAATAAAAAATAAAAAATAAAATAAAAACATAAAACAAAAATGAAGAAATTGGTACTTCAAATTTTAAAAATAAGAAAACTTCATCTTGCTTTATCCAAAATCCTGGTCCTGCATACCATTTTCATCATCAATGATCTTGTCAGTGACAAATGAACGGTGGCCCAAATCAAACTCTAATAAAAATAGCCTTATTGTGAATTTACATGGACACATTTGATTGGAACCCCACTAATTGTCTCATTATATTCCACCTCTTGCAACATCTACAGGGATTGCTAAAACCTGGACTGGGTCATCGTACACCCCGGTTGGGTTCTCGGCCTTTACTTGTTAATGGCATCCCGTTTATCCATTTCAGAATGCCCAACGGATGTTTAAAACGGGTATCCAAAATCTGGGTTTCATGTACTTTTTTTTTTTTTGGGTTTTCTTTACTTGCTTTAGATATTACATTTTTAGATTTTTTTTTTCCATTTAAGCACATATTTACTCATATATTACTTTAAATAATTATACAAATATTATTTATATTTTCCATGCACTTGACATCCAATTGTAATTTTATCATTAAATTCAATGTTAATTTTATTTTAATAGCATCTCCAATATAAATGTGGATTTTTTTTTTTAATTATTATGTCATCAATATTAAGGAGTTGTTTTTTACATGACATTGAACAACAGTTGATAGACAGTGAAATTAAAAAATGTTTACCAATACTTTCATTCAAAATTCACATATTGATGAGGTGTTAATTTTTTTTTTCTTTTGTTTTTAACCACAAAACTTTTTAAAAAATAGAAATAGCTCTTAATTAAAAAAAAAAAAAAAAAAAAAAAGAAACCAATTAAACTCTGTACAAAGCTTTATACAACACTATAATATGAGGTATTATCTCTCCAATGGAATTTACCCTCGATATGCCACTCTAATTCCAACAATATCTTAATCGTCTTCTCTTAAAGATGCCAAGTACCAAGAAGCTGTGAGAAAGGATGTAGAACGAGCATTTGGAGTGTTGTAAAGTAGGTGGCATATTGTTAAAAGTCTAGTAGGTATGTGGAATGCAAAAGATCTGAGGAAGATAATGAAGACTTGCATCATCTTGCATAATATAATCATTGAGAGTGAGCATAATTAAGGAATTAATCCTGAAAGTTTGCAACTTCATGGAGATGAAATGGTTGAATTAAGATGTTCATCTAGAGCACGAATATACTTTTATTGCCTTTGGAATTATAGATAGAATGAAACAAGTTCGAGAAAAAGGGGTGCACAAAGATTTAAAGATTGATCTCATCAATCATTTGTGGGATATATATGGCGATCACCAAGCTGCTTGATGGTTTTATAAGTTTGATGGTAATGGCAGTAGTTTGGATTTCCCTAGTGTGACTATACCTTGTCGATTTCTTTGGTAGCAATTTCGATACATACATATACATATATATATATATATATGTATTGTCTCATATCTTTTGACTATGCTTACTGCACTTGGTGTTGCTTTGATGCCAATTTATTATACCCATGTATGGATTGTTTTAAAACATGTGCAAGCATGTTCCCTTCTTTGTTGCTAACTAGTAGTTGGGTGTATCAACTATTAGTGACCTTTAAAAGTTTTGTTATTCACAACTGCTTAGAAGTTGAAATCATAGTATCTCTTGGTATTGAATCTAACCAAATCTAATATTTGTGAATACTTACTACTCGTAAAATTCTTTCCAAATAAGCCATCATTTTCCCATTCCTTTAGTATTTGAGCTTGATATATTTCAAAAGTCTTTCGTAATGCCGGTGGAAGTTTATTGACATCTTGATATAAAATGTGTTATTGTTCTTGTTCTTGTCTCTTTTGAGTTTTCTCTTTCATATGTTATTCTTTGTGCCTCATTTGTTGGTTTTTCTCTTTCAGTTGTTGATCTTTCTCCTTCAATTTTTGAGCATTCTTTTTTAATTCTATCTCGTTTTCCATTGCTTGTTCTTGTAACTCAAACTCTTTCTTATCCTTTTTCCTTTTCAACTCCAACTCTTCTTGATTAATAGTAATTTGCTTGTCTAAAGTACACTACAATTGATTTAATGCATCGACCACACCATTTTCATCGTTCAACCTCCTCATTTTCTCTTTAGTACTTTTTTTTTCCTTATGGGCATTCAATTCCATTAGAAGTAATAGCTTCCGTTAAAGGAGTATCCAAATTGATAAATCCATCTCCTTCACTGTTATTGGTTTCTAGTGTTGATAGAGGTGGATTATCACTGTCATTGATTCACTTTTGTTTGTTGAAATTATTTGCCTTAGTAAGTCCTTTTGAACACCATTGTAGATATTTTAGCAAAATCTCCCAACAAAGCTTGTATTTGAATGGCTTATCATTAGTAAAGTCCTCATACATATGCATTGCTTCTCTTTTCTACCAAAAATTAAAAAAAAATAAAAAATAAAAAAAAAGAAACAACAAAATAAAAAAAAAGAAACAACATAGATAACATAAATAATCAAGAACAAGTACATGAACATTATAAATTGTAAATTACTATATAACATAATAGAGGCTACCATATCTTCAAAGGTTGTTCCACTTTGAGGATTTCTTTCTAATCATTCATATAATGCATGGAATTTGTTAACTATAACTAGTATTTTTTCCCAATGACATGCTAAGCTATTGGTGGTTCGAGCCTCATACGCTCGCATATTGTCTCTCCAAATTTGTATACAATTCCACATTGTTGGATTTTTTTTAATTATCACCAATATTAGAATCAATAAAAACATATAGCCATGCCTTTGTTAAAGCATCATCTTCAAATTTAGTCCAATTTTGTTAGAAGTTGAAATCTAAGAGATATTTGATATTTTGGTGTCCTTGCCTTTTTTCCTTGGATCCTTTGAATGTATTAGTGGTTTGAGTGTCAAATGGAAATTTGCAAGCATTCAATAGATCTTGAAATGAGAATCCAAATCCAAATTGTTGAACATGAGAAAGATATGAAACATTCATTGGATTAAAAGCAAAATTGGGTTGGAACAGTAGGTTCAATCGACCAAATTGTTTACCTTATGACAGAGATTTGTGGATGGAATTGAGAGGAGTTACAAACATATTAAGGATTAAGTGAGTCACTAGCATTTGTATGTTTAGTATCATTGGCAAGGTGTTAAGAGTTTGAGACTTGTTGAGAGTGTTGTGAATCCATTTAATAATACATGCATAAAGACAATACCATATGATTGTCCTCTAATTAACGCAAAGTTGCAACCATACTAGAAAAAAATTGAAAGAAAAGAAAGAATATATAAAACAAATTCCTGTTATATTATATAAATCCTAGTCAGCACTTAGGACGTTTTACTTAGAGAAGGATCATTATATTGCATGAAATTATCATGCCATAAATGCAAACGAGTTTTTGAACACATAATAACCATTTAGCAAGAAAAATCACAAGTGACACTAATAGATACATTGGATGAGGTATTCATGAATTATGTTACACGCCTTATGGAAGTAGGATTTTACTTGACATACTTAATGGTACAAGTAACACAAATTATTCATGCCTTCTGGAAGTTGTAATTTGTAACAAAACAATCCTTTATATGTCTCTAAGAACATTGAGATTTGCTATCAACTATGTCAATTATGAATTATTTTGGATTGGGCTAGATGGTGAGAATACATGATAAGAGCCGAACTAGATTTTCTATGTACTCTTATCTGGAGGGTCTCACCGGACACTCCAATGAACCTCTCTTAATTCTATTAGCTGGGTAGAAAAAATCTGTGGTGCGAACCCCTTAATCTTGCCAATTTCTTTACTTAAATGGAATTTCATTTATCTAAAAATAGTTGGATTGGTGTAACTTTTATTTTTGCGAATTCAAAGTAAAACAATTTAGGCAGAATTCAACAGCATGACGACTGTATTTTTAACATACCTAATATTTACCTGTATAGAAAACACACTTCGTACTATTTCAAATCACTACCCAACTTCTTTTGGCCACAAACATGCGATTTCTCATGCAATTTCACAACATGCATTCTCGCAATTATATAATTTCCAAAACATACATTTTCATTAACAATTTATATGTCACGCATAGCTATTAATCGATATATAGAAATAGATGTATCATATGTTAAGTGTGTATAGTGTGTGAGTGTTATGATTACACATACATATCAAAACAATGTTTACATATATATATCAATATCCATTATTTAAATCATGCAACCGTCTAGTTATAATATTTACACATCAAAAATCTTGTTCGACGTTTATACAATATGTCTAGTCGATGTCCATCTAAAATATCCAATTAGGTTTTCTAAATACAAAATCACTTATACAAGCACCTAATACAATTTATAAATTGCACAAAGGTAAAAAGGTTAGTTCAACAAATGATAATAACATCAAAATATAATGACATTAAAATTCATAACTTCGTTCAGTTATCGACCTTTTGCATTTTAAAACTTTTCTTTCTAGAAACTCCATGTATATCCCTAATATACTCATACCATCACATGACGATTTTGCAATTGACGCCAAACGTGAAGCTATCGAGATATATCGACCACTATGAAGCGGAATTTACTGCATCGTAAACATAGTGTGAAACAATCTCGAAAATGAGCAACCACAATACAGAATTTCTGTATCACAATTGTAGTGCTATATATATGAACTATAAATCCAACGACTACGTATGAAATTTTCTGCATCGTAACGTATCACTCCAATCTCTTTATGTCTAAGCGATCATGTACGGAATTTTTTGCATCGTACATATAGAACTAGATACTTTGTAAAATTAAGCAACTACGAATGGAATTTTCTGTATCGCCGCGTAGTGCTAGTTCTCATATAAACTGAGAGAATATATATGGTTTCCAAAACTCTTTTTCTTTGAGTACATTTCACACAAAAATTCGATTTGCTTTCGAAACTTTTAACTAAAATTCTTTATTTAGTTCTTTTCAAGAATACTTTATTTTTTCAAATTATCCTTTCTTGATCTGACATGAGGATCATTTTATAATATTTTAAATCGTAGTTTTGAAAATTGTTTTTGAAATAGTTAATTCCATAACAACTTATAATTTAAATTGAATAAAATGAAATTACATAAGTGATAGGGCACTTATCTCACCAAGTGAGCTACACTCATCACCGAGCCTTCTGTGCTCCGCTAGCCTGCTTGTCACCTACACATAACATAATCTTTCTTAAAAATTTTGCTCAATTAAGCTATTCGAAACCTTTTAAATAACAGTTTCTTATTAAAAACCCTTTTTCCTACAACCTTCTCATCTAAGTTCTAACTCGATCGAAACTCACAAATTTTGACCCCCTAAACCTAAACCTATGCTAGGGACCAACCCGACAATTTTCTTTGTTTTGTTTTCACTGGAATCATCTCTTTATCTCTCACTTAGGTCGCCCATAAAACGATTTCGAAAAATTCTAAGTATCGAGGGGTGAAACCTATGAAAAACACCTATTTTTTCGATACTTTTTAATGCACATTTTTGCATCACATGTGCAATGATATCATTTCTTTCGTATCTAATGTTCTTTCATTCACTTATAATAGAATATACTCAATTCAAGAGTTACATAATGCATTTACATGAAAAACTTTAATGCCCTTCATCTAAGCTCAAAATTTCTCAACTTACTTCTATGCTTTTCCTTTTTCAATACTAACTTTTCTAGAGGCTTTTATAGCATCAATTATGCACAATTTAAAGCTTAAAAGAATGGAAATACAATAGGGTTACATACCCTTCATTGGCCGTGACTCACACCTTCACACGCAACACGATGTTCTTTTCATTTCTTGTGCAAAACTAATGTCCCATGTGATTTCCTAACATTCCACATGCATGAACTCAAGTTGATAAGTATCAAGACTCAATGGAAACACCCCATCATCTCTTAGCGAAACTCACACATGCAACTACAACATGTTGTCTCTTTCAATTTTCAAGATTTTTAACTTAACACTTCTCCTGAGCATTAAATCAAACACATTAACTACTATAAATTTGTTTAAGTAGGCTTCAATCACAAGTTAGGGTTTTGTTTCCATAAACCCTAACTATCTTCCCACTCATACCTACTTAAAATTAAAGCTTTCATTTTAGTAAATTAGGGCTCTACAATTGATTTAAATCAAAGCCCTATCAATTTCCCAACAACAACTAATCCAACAATTTCATATCTACCCAACACAACCAATATTAATCTTAGAGAAAATGATATTAACTCACCTAAATCTTGTTTTAAACCTTTCTCTCCTAGTTTGGAACAACTCCAAATGGATGGTAGAGCTTCAAAATTGGCTTAGAAATCCTTGGTCTGCACTCCCTCTTTCTCTTCTCCTTTGACGTCCAACCTCCTTGCTCTCTCTAAGTTTTTGTTTTGATTTTTGGCTAAGTGTTGGTGATTATCACCAACACACTCCTATTTATATGGCTTTTTAATGACCATAATTAGCAAGTTGCCCTTAGTCATCTTGCTTCACTAATAGTTTCATTTGGGTTTTAAGTAATTTATAAAATTATTCATATATCTAATTGTTAAATTCTTAGAATCAAAGTTTTACAACTTTGCCATCTATTTATATTTCTTATGCATGAAATGACCGTTTTGCCCTTTCCCGACTCTTCCTACTTTTAAGACATTTATTCACATTTTAATGTTATTCCGAGGGATGACGTTGACTAAATTTACCCTTTTTACTCGATAACTTAGCTTCTAAGATTAGGAAATGTAAAATCGAATATAGGGGTTTACAATGCATGCCTAACAACCTTGTGTCGTTAATTAATAAATCACCAATTCCAATATACCTTTTTTGACTGGGTAGAACATTTCCCTATTTACATGTTACATTTACATTAGTAAAAGATTGAAACTCGCAGTTAGGGTTAGTTTTATAAAGACAAATAACAAACATCAGTTATGTTCAAAGACTATTCCAAACAATACATACCTGGATTTCAAGCTAGAAGAAAATGTTTTAATGAAACACAAAACAAATGGGGAAGAGAAAATGTTAAGTAATAATACCAGAATCTCTTTAAAAAATTGTCTTGCATTTTGCAATGTTAAGCATAAAATTTCCTATTCTAGTATGTGAATGCAAAAAAAAAAAAAAAAAATTCCATTAGAAATAGGTAATCTAAATCCAATTGTAGACATAGCAAATTGTTGACAAAGCAGCGTACAAGATCAAGATATCATAAGAAGAAACAAACATTAACCCATCTAATGGTTTACTTTTTCCTGACTCGGCACCAATAACTTATTAAAATTCTTGATCTTTTACATTAGAGAATATAAAGAGAAATTCATGAAGGGTAGTATAATATCTGTTTCTAAGTCATTATTTTGGTAAACAACTCTAGGGCAGTTGATCAAGAAAATTCTTTTTATGAGTGTTGAATACTGCCAAATCTTAGTTTACCCTGGAATTGGAGCAAATTTGCAAGCCTAGATAGGAAAGAAAAAAAATTGGTAAACAAACCCATTAATTGAGCTAAACCACCAATGTTATGACATGAAGAAAATGGTGATTTTAAATCACATCCAGCTAATAAATATCATTGTTACAAATAACCTTTCTTATAAGGTGCACCATAACCTTCATTAACTTAAATAAGCACCTAGGTCTAACACACAACATGATTCAGAAAACAAAATCATTTTCCTTTTTCCAATTTGTAAACTAAAATCTACCCTATTTTAAATTTATGAAGATTTTAAAGTTCGCAAGAAGTTGACTTGACACAGTTGATTGCACAAGTAACACAAATTATTCATGCCTTCTAGAAGTTGCAACTTGTGACAGAGCAATCCTCTATATATCTCTAGGAAAATTAAGATTTGCTATGGACTGTGTCAATTATGAATTATGTTGGACTGGACTAGACACTGACAATGCATACCTAACAAATTTGTGTCATTAATTAACAAAAATCACAAATTCCTATATACCTTCATTGACCTAGTAGAGCATTTGCTTATTTAGTATGTTACATTTTCATTAGTAAAAGATTGAACCTTACAATTAGAGTCAGTTCACACAATTCATAACTTCCTATAAAAATACTAAATCAACTCCAACATTAGTAATGCACTGTACATCCTTCCTAGGGGTGAGCATTTTTGGGTTCATATTGGGTTGGGTTGAAAATCTCCCAACCCAACATAGGTTTGGTTGAAAATTTTTCAGCCTAACCTAACCCAATCATTTCTTCATTCCAACCTAACCCAAACCAATAATAGTCAGGATAGGTTAGGTTAAATTGATCGGGTTAGCACCTCATTGAAATATAAAACATTCCTATTAATCAACCCATTCAAATACAAAATGTTCCCATTGATTACATAACATGTTTAAAACAAATAAAAGTTTAAGCCACTACATAAAAAAAGAAAGTTTAATTCACCACAAATGGGGGAAAAAAGAAAAACTAAGACAATAATTCTAATGGAATCCGTCAACACAACTTGTTTGCTATCATTAAAGTCTTCACAAGCATAAAAAACCACAAAATATTATGTCAAATTGGTAACTCCTAAAGCATCAACTACATGCATCACATTCAACATCAAACAAAATATGTAAGTCAACCCAAAGTGTAACTAGCTATTATGTTTTCAACTTTTGGAAATCATAAAAGAACAAACATATGTAAGTAAAATAGAAGCTTTTTATTTGAAATAATTACCTTAATAGCATGAAAACATAATCAATTTACATTTTTTTTTCATAGCTTCAAAGATATGCTCACTCCAATCTCTACATAAATAGAAGAACAAAATATTATTAATAAATAAAATTACACATTTCATTTCAAAAAAAAAATTAAAAATATAATTACACGTTTAAGATTATCATAATAAAACAAATCTTTTACCTTTTCCAATTGCTTCATACAACTCTGTCTCATCCATGGATGGTGTAAGGTCTAAGCAAATATTAATATATCGCAACCAATTTTGCAAGCAAACTAATATCTCGACCATCTTTGGAGTTAAGCTACTCCTAAATGGGTTAAGAATACAGCCTCCCATGCTAAATGCTGACTCAGAAGCCATTGTAGACATCAGAATGGCAAAGACATCTCTTGCAATATGAGAGAGAGTCTTGTACTTGAAGAATTAATTTTCTATCAACCTAAAAGATCAAAGTCCTTATCATCCAAATGTTCATCTGACTTTATCAAAAACCTCTCAACCTCATTCTTTGAAACAATAAAATCATTATTTTCTTTCATTTTCTTAAACTTTTTGAACCATTCCAAATGAAAATTCATACCTTCATTTGTTTTTCCCATATTATCCTCACTAAATGAAGGAATGGAGCTAGAAACTTGTTGACCATTTGAAATGTTATCATCACTTTTGTAAAACTCATAAAGTTTAATCAAAAGATCTTTAATCTAACTAGTTAACTCCATAACCTTCCTTTCATCAAACATATCACTATAACAAAATTTGACATATGCTAACTCATACCTTGGATCAAGAACAAGTGAAATTATTGACAATTTATTCACGTCTTCAATTTTCCCTCGATATTTGTTAAAATTGCATTTCATTGCAATTGTCAAATCACACAACAAAAAAATCATCACTCTTACTAGTGTAGTCAACTCATTTTCAATATAGCATAATTCATGAAAGAATATATTAGAAGTAAAGGAAGTAGAAGCACTAAATTTCAAAGTGATATCATAAAAACCATGCAAAAATTTGACAAACACTCTAGCATTATTCTAATCTATCACTTTTTGTGGCCCTACCTTTTTTTTTTCCATTTTCATCTTTAACAAAATACAACCCATAACATCCATCATCCTCCAATAATCTATTATTTTTTTTTTCAAATTTCAAAGCAGTAGATAACATTAAATAGATAGGTGGAGTTCCATCTAGTATACATAACTACTACCAAAAGGCTTTTGCTCTCAATTGTTTCATGCTTAATACAAGTTTTAAACATTTTGAAGTCTTAAAGGTGAAGATCTAACATATTGTATCACATTATGAATATAAACAATTGAATCATTTAAATCTGTCAAACCATCAAACACAATTAAATTTTATAAGATGAGCAGAACATCTCACATGCAAAAATTTCCACCTAACACAAGCTCATATTGTAATACACCCTTATAATTTTAGCATTGTAAATATGTTGTACAAGTATGCCCTCATTTATAGAATTAAAAAATAATTTAAAGTGTCCAGAGGTGTAATCGGACTTTGATAGAATTTTTCGGATATAAAATGGAATTTCTATAAAATTTTTGAAGTAAACCGGAAACGATTTCAAATATGAAAAGTGGTATGGTGAATTATTAAAGTGTATGATGCAATTAGTGAAAATTAAAATTTCAAGAAAGGGCATGATTAATTAAATGAGTTCGAAAAACATGCAATGGCAATTTTGGAAATTAAAAGGTGGAAGAGTGTAGAGACAAATGATGGTAAAATGGTAAATTGAAACCAATGGCATGCTTGTAATTAAGTGGCAAACTTGAAGGGCAAATTGATAAGGCCTTATATATATATATTTATATATATAGTGAAGAAGTAACTAGAAAAAGGAAGAAAATTTGAGAGAAGAAGTGTGTGTTCAGCAGAAGCAAAACAAAAGCTGGGACAATAGCTATTCCTCTTGCAATCCAAGCCATTTTTAAATGGTTTTCAATCCATCAAAAGGTTATAATCAAGTCTAGGAAGATTATCCAATAAGGGTAAGTGATTTTCAAGTGAAAAAGTTTAAGTTTTCATGAAGTTATTGTGTGAAAAAGTTTGATCAAAGCTGTCAATGAACTTTATGTTATGTTGATGAAATTTTTATATATAGATTTAGAGTTTTGAAACCTTGAACTTGAGGAAAAGCAAAGCAAGTGATCAAGGACAAATTGGTAATCATACTGATGAAGATGATCTTTGATTTAAGCTTGGATTGATAATGTTTAAAATATTGAATTTCTTGCCATAGAATTTGATGTGATTTTTGCATTGGACTTTAAGTGGAAAACTTGAAAAGGTTTTAGTGTACGTTAAGGTATGTTACATGGCCAATAAGGGATGATGTGATTTATGTTGTGTTTGATTTGTTTGAAGTGATTTCATGCATGAAACTATACTAAACTATCAAGTTAGATTATTGAAATGAAAATAAAAAACATGATAGGTTAGTATGCTATGTATTTGGCTAATAGAGACTTGGTGTGACAGATGATTATTTTGATTGTGTTGGATGGATTTATACTGTTTTGGTGATGAATTTAGCATGAAATTAAAAAGAATTCAATCAGATACCAAGGAATGCCTCTTTTAGCCAAACTAGATTCAATGTGTGTTGACGTTCGGAATTAGCCGATCGAGATTTGTTTTTGGGCCCAAGCTACAGTTTCATGTTGTTCGTTGTAAGATGGTCGTTAAGTGGAGTGATGAGTAAAGGAGAAGTGGTCAAAAGAGAAGAAGAGAACACCAGATGATTTTTTAAGTGGTTCAGCCCAAAAAGATGCTTACGTCAATTGTACACTCTTTCACTATTTTGGCAGAGTAACAACACTCAAGATTCATCCCTCTTACAAGGAAAATTTCTCCCCTATTTATAGAGAATGGGAGGTGCTACAATTAAAACTCTACAATACAAAGCTATAGTAAACCGAGATTACAATGATGGATTACATTTAATATGCTGGGATTTCATTTGATGTTGCTGACAGTGCATTTAATGCGGTCGAAACTACATTAAATGAGGCTGAAACTGTCAGGTTTGAGCTCTGTCCAAGTGTGATTTCAGGCAACTAACCTGTATGGGTTAGGTAAGGTCATCGTGATCTTGGTTGTAGCTTCTGATAGAGATTGCGTGCATGGCATGTCTTGAGCTACATCTTGCATGGCATCTTTAACTTCTGTTGACTCGTGGTTTGGGAGATATGGCGAAGACTAGATGCTCAACGATCAAATTGACGACTAGCGGGGAGACCCCAATTATGATTAGGATGGCGAACAGCCAAGCGATCAGATTAGCGATTAGGTGTGCAATCAAAGGGATGGATAGATTGCTGGGTTTTCGGACCATTAAGCCCATACTGTAGATCTTTCTCGGTCCAGTTAGCCTGATCGCTAAATTACCCATAACATAAGCCCTTTAGCTTTTGGTGCATCTTGTGAGCCAAGAGCTATAAGTTTACATACGAATTGCTTAGGCAGGAACAGTTACGCTATTTTTCAAATTCTGCTTTATCACCAGGCCAAGCGGCATCACCCCAGGTGACAGTTACGGGTCACATCATGCGCCGTATTCATTTAGTGCATGTCTTTCAACTGACTGCCATATGATGACAAAATCCCGATGGTCGTGCCGCGTTGTCAGATCCGGGGCAGTTACACAGTTATCTTGATCTAATGGTTGGGGTTTGGTAACTATTTAAGGATAGAGACGCTTCACTTTCTTCTCTCCTGCCATTTTTGAAAAATAGAAACTCCTTCGTCTACTGGTTTTCTTTCAAACTTTCTGTCGTTGTTCGTCGATTTTTAACCAAGACCACATGTATTCGTCATACTCAAGGTAAGTTTTTCTTTCGCGATCTTTTTGCCTTTCTTCTTGCATACATGCCATTTCTTCTTCAAAAATCTGGGTTCAATTTTTTCCCCCCAATCTCGCCCCTAATTGCGTTTTTTCTGAAGAGTTAGGCAAGTAATTTCTGGTCTCGCCGGTGATGCATCTTTGTGACGCCATTGGTCCGTTTGGGCTTGAAATACCTGTATGACAGTCTGACATACGCCCCTCTCTTCGTCTCTTTCCTTCTCTTCCCCTTTTTAACTTGGAGGGATTCGCTAAATGAGGGCTCTTTTGTCCTTTGTTGACTTCCCAGGCGCACGACTTGACGCTTAGGGAAAGTAGATTTAGGTTCCCCCTATCTCCCAGGTTTGGTTAGCTGTTAGTGGCCTAATTAGCTGCTTCTTTTGTAGATGTCAAGTCGTGGATGCTGATACCAACGAGTCATGTCTAACGAAGAGGGCTCTTAGAAGGGTTCTTCCCAACAGGATAGGGATTCTCCAAGCGCAACTGCCCAGAGTAGCAGAAACGCGCCAAGTTTCTCAAGGGGAGAAGAAACTTTTGCTCGGGAGTTTTTTTATCAACATGAATCTTCTGTTACTCGTGAGAAACTCGAGACAATAGCTAGGACATATAGTTTCCTTTCTGGATGTCGTATCATGGTTCATGCCCATCATGATCACGCGGTCCCCGGTCCCCCCATATTTGATTGACCTTTTGAACGATTTGGAAATAGCCCATTTCCAACTTACGCCAAATTTCTATGCCCAACTGACCACTTTAACCTATATCTTTCTCAAGAATGGGCTTTCGCCACCGACCCCGAAAATAATCCAAAGCCTTTTCTTCTTCAAATCCACCACCAGCCCTAAAACTAAGAAAAGAGATGGCATTTACTACATGGCCGCTAGCAATTCGCCTTATAAGGTGGTTCTACCAAAAAAGGTTGGCAAGTCGAACGTGGGTGACTACAAATCTTGATGGTTTTACATGTCTTGTCTGTCTCTGCTGAGACTTGTCAACTTTACCTTCACCTTTAATCCTGGTGAGCATATTTTTTACTCGCCATTCCTGCATGTATGTATGTATCATTTTTTTCTATTGTTACTAATTTTTCTTTTTTTATATGCAGCTGTCAACAAGAGCTCAATTGACCTCTCGAGCGAGGAGTTAAGGGCGTTCCAGAAATTTTTTTAGGTTAAGGATCCTTCAGATGATTATTTTCTAGCGGACTACTTCTTGAGGGATTATGGGCTCGCACTTAGGGCTGGAACTAAGCTTCTCAATTCAGCATTAGACATCGGAGTGCAAAAGAGACAAGAAGTCCCATCCGTCTTTGTAGGATCTGACAAAGGTACTTCTATTCCAATTTCAAAAAAGCCCAAAACCATGTTGCATCTTCAGATGGATTCTTCTCCACTCCCATCAGTAGTCGAAACGGAAGAGCCCGAAGTACAAATAACAAGTTCTAAGGAACCTCTAACTTGAACAATCGAGCCATCACACACAGAGGCCGCAACACCTGCTAAGAAGCAGGGGGTAAAATACAAGACTGTAGGGAAGAAACGTGCGAGGTATATAGCCCTACTAAAGGATTCTGCTAGCCAGGAAATCCCAATACCTGAAGATAAGCCAACAAGGCCCTCAGAGGCCAGGGATAAAGAAAATGGGGTTATAGAGCCTCATGTAAAACATCAGAAATCTAAGGGCAAGGCGCCTATTACATGAGAGGCTGACGAGGAGCAAGCCTATGAGGTCGATGCGGGGGAATACTTCAGTGACCTATTAGACCAACTGCCAGAATTGCTGGGACCTAATAAACCAGAAGTTTATCAGAAACATGTTCGCGGTGACCAATTGATCCTTATGTCGTGCGCTATAATGTGTTGGTAAACTCCAATCTCAACTTTGTAACTTGTATCATCTTTATATCTGCCGCTGACACATTTTCATTTCAGACTTCATTGGCATTGATGAAAATGCGTAAAGACTTTTTCGACCTAGCGAGGGAGAAAGCTTCACTTAAGAGGACGAACAAAAGGTTTGAAGCTGAGAACAAGAAGATCAGGGAGGAGTCTGAAGCTGCTCGCAAGCTCGAACAAAAACTTGAAGACGTTGAGGAGTCCTTGGCTCGCAAGAGGAAGCTTTGGGATATCACTGCCTCCCTGCTTAAACAAGCCACCGAGGACGTAGATAAGGTTACACAGGAGGCCATTTTGCAGAAGAGACAGGCCGTAGATGCCGAGAAGAAAGCCGACATGGTAATGCAGGATCTGAACACGGTGAGGGGTAATCTTGCTTGTACCCGAGAATTGTTCAGCCAGGCAGAGGCCTGGGTCGTACAGGCGGAATGAGGTGGTTGAGAAGACGAGCAACAAGTTTCTGTATACACTGTGGAAGAACCATCCCAAGCTGAACATCTCCTTTTACGGGGAAGAGGCAGTGAAAGAGGTGAAGAGGTATACGACCCTTGCTGCCAAATAAGCCCAGGTGAATACCGCGAAGCCTGTCCAGAAGGCGATTATTCTCCCACTCCCCCCCAAAAGAGTTTTACGCCTTCGACTACTCAAATTGGCACCCCTCAAGTCCAGGGTGCCTTTTTCAAGTTCTCGGGAGTTGGTACCAGCTAGAAGACAGGGACCATCCTCACAAGGAACCCCCAGTGAATAAGATCCAAAGAAGACTCCTCTCGGCTCTTCCAAAGCCCCTTAAAATAGTTGTATATAATTTTTGTCTCTCTTCTGATAGGATTTATTTTTGGAACATAGATGCTGTTGATACTGTTTTCATTTAATTTCATGATGTTTTACTTTTGTTTCCAACGGCATGGAATTCCTTTAGATTTGCTTTGTTTTTTCCTGAGCCTTATATACCTTGTTAGGATAAATTGTGAGCAAGCACACATAATAAAATGGGCAATAAATCGAATAAACAATAAGCCTGATCGTTCGCCTAAATGCCTCCCAGGGCATAAAGTAAAGAAAATAACTTCCCGTGTTGCGAGTGCACCGTCAAATGTCTTAACAAATAGCTCTTAGTATAACTCTTAGCTTAGAGAGCAGAAAGGAACTTCAGTGGCTAAATTAGCAACTCGATTCCTCCTACTAAATAGACAACATCCCATTATAAACAGTGGATCTGTTGGCTCAATAGCAAGCATTGACTAACAAGAAGTAAATCATCTTTTGTAGCTGTGCAGCAGTAGCATATATAACATTGAATAAGATTCACAAGATAGTATGAGTCGAGAAAGGACTGAATGAGTATGAGGCGCTGTTCGTAGATCATTTCGGTCGCTATCTAATCTGGCGAAGACTATGCTCGAAAGGTAGGGACCCGAGCATTTACAGTCGGCTGCGCTCACAAGCTTAAGCCTGAGCATCTATAGCGGACTGCACTCATAGGGTCGACACCTGAGATATACAGCTTGTTGTTCTCTCATGCTACACTTACAGGGTCAGAACCCGAGTATCTATAGCGAGAGCGAAAAAGATTACGAAACTCTGGTTGCGCTCACAGGGTCGAAACTCGAGCATTTACAGCTTATTTAGGGTTGAGCGTTCAGCGATTGAGTCTCTGTCATTTTTTACTCGTGTGCGTCAATTCAGGTCGTGAAATGCTTAGTATGGCTTATGAGGGGAGGCCGAACAATCGAGTGGCGATTAAGTGCGCAAGCTCGTGGCCGTTTTAACCTCTTTGACCTTATAGGGTAGGTGTAGGGTCGATATCCACCGATATTTAACCTCTTATCCCTACAAGGTAAATGAGTATTGGAGCTTCGGGTTTGCTCTTTGCCTTTCACAGCTATGTACCTCACATACTAAAACACATAAACATTTTGTGTTAGTGATAATGTATGATAAATAAAGAGCTTTCATTGCGTCTTTACATTATTATCTTTATAGAGACCACAGACTTCTAACAAAAATACAATAACTATGTATAATAGGGCCTCAAATGAATGGCGTTCCAAGCCCTTGGAAGCATCGCTCCGCTCATGTCCGTCAAGTGATATGCTCAATTTTCTAAGCTCTCGTGGATGATGAAAGGCCCTTCCCAGTTAGGTCACAACACACCATCACTAGCTTTGCGGGTACCAGGCAGGATTTCCCGTAACACTAGATCACCTGGTTTGAATTCCTAGATTCAGATTCTCTTGTTATAATGTCTGGCCATTCTTTGCTGGTGTAGGGTGGCTCGTAGGCGAGCTGTTTCTCTGGCTTCCTCAAGGAGGTCTGAACTGGTGGCCAGGAGTTGGTCATTATCTTCAAGGTTGAAACTTGCTTTCCGCTAGCTAAAGACTTCGAACTTGGCGGGGATCATGGCGTCAGACCCATAGACCATCGATAAAGGAGTCTCTCCAGTTGTTCTATAGGCCAACAGTACCTTCTGTAGCTCGTCTACCCAAGCTCCCTTCCGGTTTTCAAGTCTGGTCTTCAAAGTCTGCTTGATGATCTTGTTGACTGCCTTTACCTAACCATTAGTTTGTGGGTGATCCACTACCGAGAAGCTCTTAGTAATTCCAAGGTTGTCGTAGAAGTCGATGAATTGCTCGCTTGTAAACTGGGTTCCATTATATGTGACTAGCTGTTGAGGTATTCCGAATCTGTAAATAATGTTATCCCATACAAATTTTTCGATCTTGGTTGTGGAGATCTTTGCTAGCTCTTTTGCTTTTGCCATTTAGTGAAGTAATCAACCGCGATCACGACATATTTACATCTTGCTCGTCCTGTCGGAAGAGGTCCGATCAGGTCCATGCCCCAAATGGTGAAGAGCCATGGGCTGATCATTTGTCGAAGGTAGGCTGGAGGAGCTCAAGGAATTTTGGAGAATTTCTGGCACTTATCACATCTCTTCACCATGTCGATAGCATCCTGCTTCATGGTCGGCCAGTAGAACCCTTGTCTGAGAGCCTTTTGAGCTAGGGATAGTCCCCCAGTGTGATTACCACAATGTCTTTTGTGTATATCCTTCAGGAGTGTGGTACAAGTCGGCTCGTCTACACACTGAAGCAATGGGGCTGAAAGGCCCTTTTGGTAAAGCACATCACCATAGATGTAGTACCTTGCTGCCTTTATTCGTAGATGGCGTGCTTCTAGCTTGTCTTCTGACAGCCTCCCTCCCTGTAAATAATCGACCAAAGGATTCATCCATGATCCAACCGCTACCACTAGAGTCATTATCTAGTCACTAGGCTCAATACTCGGCTTAGGCAAGAATTCCATTGGTATGCTTCCAACCAGATCCGTATCCTGAGTTGTAGCTAAGCGAGCCAGCACGTCTACATAGGAATTTTGGGCTCGCGGGATTTGATTCAGCTCATACTTCTCAAATGCCCCTAATAGCTTCTGGACCTTTCGTAAATAGGCTGTCATTTTCACCTCTTTGGCCTGAGAATTTCCTTTTATTTGACAAACTACTAGTTGAGAGTCGTTGAATATTCTTAGCTGCTTCACACGCATCTTGCTTGCCATTCTGAGCCCAACCAGCAATGCTTCATATTCAGCCTCATTGTTTGTGGCTCTGAATCCATATTTAAGTGCACAAAGGAAACGATTTTGTCTGGGCTAATTAGCAAGATTCCAGCCCTTGCACTCCGCTTGCATGAGGATCCATTAAAAATAACTCCTAGAATGGACCTTCAGAAGATTCAGCTTCCTCATCCCCAGGCCTAGTAAATTCAGCAATGAAGTCTGCTAATGCCTGCCCCTTGATCGCTGACCTTGACCTGTATTCAATGTCCAATTGGGAGAGCTTAATTGCCCATTTAAGGAGTCAGCCTGAGGTATTAGATTTTTGTAGGATTTGCCGGAGCGTGTACTTGGTCAGCACCTCGATCTTATGCACCTGGATATAAGGGCACAATTACCTAGATGCCATTACCAGACTGTAGGCAAGTTTTTCCATGGGAGTATATCTTGTTTCTGCCTTGACTAGCTTATTGCTGACATAGTATATAGGGAATTGAGCCTCATCTCCTTCTTGTCTTACCGGGGCTGCGCTTAGGGCATACTAAGATACGCCAAGATATATTGTTAGGACCTCCCCTTCGTTCGGCTTAGACAGTAGTAAGGCTTGCCCCATATACTCTTTCAACTGCTAGAATGCTACGTCATATTCTTCCATCCATTCAAAACTCTTTGCCCTTTTCAACACTTCAAAGAACGGCACGCATCTGTCTGAGGCTTTCGAGATGAACCTGTTTAGAGTAGCAACCTGCCCATTCAAACTTTGTACTTCCTTCATCTTGGTAGGTGACCTCATATCCAGCAAGGCCTGTATCTTTTCTGGATTTGCTTCGATTCCCATGTTGTTTACCATGAAACCCAAAAATTTACCTGTAGCTACCTCGAATGTGCACTTGAGAAGGTTGAGCTTCATCTGGTATCTCATCAGGATCTAGAACGTTTCTTCAAGGTCCCGGACATGGTTGATGGCTTGCCTAGATTTTACGAGCATGTCATCCACATATACTTCCATGGTCTTCCCAATTAAATCTTCGAACATCCTGTTCACCAGCCTCTGATAGGTTGCCCCCACATTCTTCAGTCTGAAGGGCATCACCTTATAGCAGTATAGGCCGCGGTCTGTGGTGAATGAGGTATGCTCCTCATCTCCAAGATTCATGGGAATCTGATTGTATCCCGAGTAAGCATCCATAAAGCTGAGGAACTCATGCCCTGCTGTCGCATCTATAAGTTGATCAATTCTAGGTAGTTGGAAGCTATCTTTGGGGCAGGCCTTGTTCAGGTCTATAAAATCAATGCAGGTCCTCCATTTTTCGTTCTTCTTTTTTACTATGACGAGATTGGCCACCCAGGCGGGGTATTGGACTTCTCGGATGAACTGGTTTGCCAGGAGCTTGTCTATCTCCTCCTTCATGGCTGCACAACTTGCTCGAGTCATTTGCCTTCTCTTCTAACAGACTGATCTATAGCAAGGATTGATATTCAGCTTGTGCGTCATTACTTCAGAATCAATCCCCACCATATCTTCATGATTTTAGACGAACACGTCCAAGTTAGCTTTGAGACAGTTGGTTAGCTGGGCCTTTACCTTTGGGATCAGGTTCTTTCCCAACTTGAGGCATCTTTGAGTGTCTGCCTCATTAACCTGCACATCATCCAATTCTTCTATCGGTCCCGTGGTTTTGTACGCATCAATTTCTCTGGGGTCCAGGTTATGGCTGATCCCTACAGTACTGCCTGTTTGTAGCTCACGCCTTGGGGTCGTTTCCACCTTCTTCCCCTGATATCCCATTTTCATAGCATCTACATAGCAGTGCCGAGCCAAAGACTGCTCGCCCCATACGTATCTGATCCCATCAGGAGTTAGGAATTTTACCATGAGGGCCTTGGTTGAAGTAAACATGTTGAGCTCATTCATCGTAGGCCTCCCCAATACCACATTGTAAGCCGAAGGGGAGTCAATAATGAGGAAGTCTGCGAGCACTATTGCTTGCCGTGCTGAGATCCCGAGAGTCAGAAACAACCTTATCTGCCCAATGGGAGTGACCAAATCTCCAGTAAAGCCGTGCAGAGGCTCGGAGGAAAGCCTTAACTATTCATCATCGATCCCCATCTGGTCATAACACTCCCTATACCATTACATTGACTAAGCTCCCGGTATCTATCATGATTCTTTTCACATCAACGTTATCAATGCGAGCCCGGATCACCAAGACATCATTGTGAGGTCAAAGAACGTTATGAGCATCTTCTTCAGTGAACAGGATCTCCTCAGACGCTCTCCTAGCCTTCTTCGCCGATCCTTCGATTTCTCTTCGGCTCGCAACCTAGACGCGATTAGCCTCACGCATATATCTTTCTTATGATCTGTTAGACGATCCTGCTACAGAATGACCCCTATGGATGGTATGGATCGTCCTGACGGTGAGTCCAAGTTGGGAATCAAGTTCCTGTTGACCTTAAGTCGGCTATTCTTGTTGTTGTTGGCAGAAGTGCTACTGTTGAGCTGGTCACCCTGAAGGTCTTACAACGTAGTCCCTCAGGTGACCGTTTCTGATCATCTCTTTAATGGCATCTTTAAGTGCCCAGTAGTCTGATGTATTGTGCCCTACTTCATTATGATAGGCACAGAACTTACTCCTATCTCTGCATCCCTTAGGAGTCAAAATAGGGGCTAGTCTCCCGAAATTCTCTCTACTCTTCTCAGTTGTGAAGATCCTGTCCTAGGTATCCGACAAGGCATTGTAAGTGTTGTAACGGCCTTGATACAGAGGACGTTCTCGTCTCTGACAGCTCCTTGGTCTGGACTCATACTTGGCCTTCTTTGCAATTTGGTTATTACTTCTCTGGCCCCCAAGGCTGTTTCCTCCATTGTTCCTTTTCCTCCCCTGACTAGAACTACCAGCCTCATCCTTCTGAACACTAGCTTTCTTGGGGCAAAACGCTTTTTCCCACCTAATCTCTTTTTCTACTGGCTCGTAAAACTCCCCAAAGTCCTTCACTGGGGATTTATAGATACTTTCGTATAGCTTTTCGTCCTTCCTCAGACCTGCCAAGATAGCTGTCAAAACCCCCTCGTCTGTCGAGTTTTCTACGTTGATCACCTCACGCCAGAAATTGCTTATATATTTCCTCAATAACTCGTCGGGATGTTGAAAAATGGTAGCCAGGTGGCAAGGTGGTGCAAGCTGCCTCTTTAATACCTTATATTGGTTCAGGAATCTTTGCTGGCATTCTTCCCAGTTATTGATGCTACGAGGGGGGAGGTTTCTAAATCATGTTCACGGGATATCCCCGAGTGTTGCTGGGAATACGCAACATTTTACAAGCGAATTAGTAGTTTGGAGATCCATCCGGATGTTGAAAGCATCGAGATGGTCATATGGGTCAGAGTTCTCCCTATATTGAGGGATATTGGGAACTTTAAATCTTGAAGGGAGCGGCTCCAACTCAATTTTTGAGGTGAACGAGTTCCTTTCCCCACTATGACTTCTTTGTTCCTAAGCCCCGGGTCGCGCCTCAAGCTGTCGGACCCTCTGGAGGAGCTCCTTAACGAGCGGACTTTGGATCTCTGTTCTTCTGATAGTGGACTGTTTGGTCTTGTCTGATAGGGGAATGATGGTCTTGAGCTACCACTCTCTCCCTATCTTTGCGTCTTCTGCTATTGGGCCTTAGCCCTGCCTCGCCTCTACGGGTGAAGAGTTGGTCATGGCTCCATCCAGTTTGCACCGGCTGATGTTCTTTGCGAGCTCGTTAAGACTGAACGCTAGACTGATCGTTGGAAGAATGAACTGACCCTTCTCGTATTGACCCCCTGACATTTCTCCCATTCACATCAGGGTCTTCAGCATATCATCCCCGAGGAACGTCCTTCCTTTGAGCGGCCTGGGCTTGAGTCCGGATCAGCATCTTAACTTTGCTGGCTAGTTGAGCCATTGTAGTTTCTAACATTTCCTATTGCTGCTACAATACCTATATAACATCTCCTCATGCAACATTAGGCACAGACTGACGAGTAAGAATGAGAGGTATACGTTGAGCATCCCTCGTCATGGGTACATTGGACGTCCCTACACCAACATCAGGTAGTCCTTCAGCAGATACAGTATTTTATTGTTGATCTGAGGCTTCTGGGCGATCATCCGTAGCATTAAAATTCTTGAGAACTCTTCCTCTGACCATGGCGACTAACAAGCGAGTTCTATAAGCTGAGAAGAAAGGTGATGAAGCTGCACATGGGCCCCTCCTTCTAGCGCCAAAAATGTCGACGTTGGGAATTAGCCTATCGAGATTCGTTTTTGGGCCCAAGCTACAGTTTCATGTTGTTCGTTGTAAGATGGTCGTTAAGTGGAGTGATGAGTAAAGGAGAAGTGGTCAGAAGAGAAGAAGAGAACACTAGAGGATTTTTTAAGTGGTTTGGCCCAAAAAGATGCCTACGTCCACTGTACACTTTCTCACTATTTTGGCAGAGTAACAACACTCAAGATTCGTCCCCCTTACAAGGAAATTTCCTCCCCTATTTATAGAGAATGGGACGTGCTATAGTTAAAACTCTACCGTACAAAGCTACGATAAATCGAGATTACAATGATGGATTATATTTAATACGCCGGGATTTCATTTAATGCGACTGACAGTGCATTTAATGCGATCGAAACTATATTAAATGCAGTTGAAACTATCAGGTCTGAGCTCTGCCCAAGCGTGATTTCAGGTGACTAATCTGTACAAGTTAGGTAAGGTCACCGTGATCTTGGTTGTAGCTTCTGATAGAGATGGCATGCATGGCACGTCTTGAGCTGCATCTTGCATGGCATCTTTGACTTCTATTGACTTAAGGTTTGGGAGATATGGCGGAGACTGGATGCTTAACGAGTAGGGTACCCCATCGCATTAGCGAGTAAATAATACTCTGGGGTATGGGACGTTACGAGGGTCGGTGATGTAGGTCACAACTGAATTCTCCTACAACCAGATGGATTAATAGGCGAGCAGTCTCATAAACGAGCAGATACATGATCATGGTCAGAAACCGTTGAACATTCACGCGAGCAGATAGAGCGAACAGCTGACCAAATTACAGATCGGCTCGCTTACGGGCTAATAAGCGGTCCGAAGAGAAAATTGGATGAGATTACATTTGTGATCAAAATAACAGGTAGATTACCAAGCAGACTATCGGGCTTATCAACGATCAGATTGACGACCAATGGGGAGACCCCAATTACGACCAGGATGGCGAACAGCCAAGCGATCAGGCGTGCGATCAGAGGGATAGATAGATTGCTGGGTTTTCTAGGTTTTCGGACAATTGAGCCCATACTGTAGATCTTTCTCGGCCCAGTTAGCCTGATCGCTAAATTACCCATAACAATGTGTAAATGTAATATTTTATGAGTTTGATTTAATTTTATATTATATTACATATATTTGAGTGTAATCATGATGAAAAAATTGAATTGGATGGATGATTTGAAAAGTGGTGTGTATTCAACCAAGATGGGTCAAATTAGTGCAAAAATTTTGTTTAATGCATTGATGTAGAAATTAGACTCTAATTGTGATGTTTAGCATGCATGAATGTTAAGAAATTCAAAAGGAATGCATATGTAAATAAATGAAGTCATTACGACTTGAATTGAAGGTGTTCAAAATCCCTGTACAGTTAAGTGCTTGTTTGTATGCTAATGCCTCAATGAAAGTATAGACATATGATGAACTCCGGTCGTAACGTCACCTAATCATGAAATGCAACCAAATGTAGGTAACTCGGAATCGAGAGAACCCTAAAGCATGTGTATCGTAAATTAATAAACAGTAAGTGTCTTTTAAAATATTTCGATATGATATATTAAAATTTATGTTATGATATATAAAATATTGATTTTAAAATGAATGAATTCTATATGAAAATGTTTTATATGGATTGTGAAATGTTTATTTGAGATGCAAAATTCATGAACTTGAAAAGTTTATATAAAACGTATACTTTATGATGGAAAAACAATTTGTTGCAAAAGTATTTGTGAACTTATGGTATGTCTAGTAGGTATTATAGATGTCTCCGGTTGAGGTTGAGTACCCTAAGTGTGCATTGATAGTGTTGAGAGTGTCTATCACTAACAGTGGGAGGAAACCCGCAAGTGGAACTGTGTCGTCTTAGTTTAGTTCTATATGTCACCCAATGCACGTATAGAGTATATAATTAGCTAGCTTCCACTTGAGTGAGGAAAAATGTTGCTCCGTAGTGAGGAAAATTTTCGCTACATAAAACTGGATAGATGGCCTGAAAGAGAGAAAATTCTGGGAAGGTTAAAGCGAGGCAAAATTCCACTTCATACCTAAGATATCATATGGCATGGACCGATAGTGGTTGGCTTATTTTACTCAAAGATTTTTCGAAAAACTGTATTGCCACCACTGTTTATATTTTACAGCGGAAAACTGAAAGCATACAACATATTGTTTTATTATTTAGTTTTACAATGTAATTAAATTACATCAATGAAATTTGTTTATCTATGCATTTATTTGAAATATGGTTTTCAGAGAAAAATCAATTTTTGATATTATAGTAATTAAAGGTTTATAAATTGTTTTAAAACTTAAGGGAGACTTATTTATAAAGTTAAATTTGAAATGAAAATTTATGACACTCACTAGGCTCGTATAGCTCACATGTTATTTTATGTATTACAAACAAAATCTCCCCAGAGAAAGATGCAGGGACAGGTACATTAGTAGTAGGGACTCCAATCCAGGATTAGACAGATCGAGTTGTGTCTGCTGTTGTGATATGTGTTTTGGACATTTTTAAAAATTTGTATATAAATGATTGTGCAACTTTTTTTTTATGTAACATTTTTTATGGTCCCGAAAAATGTATAAATGAATATATGCATGACATGTAAATATCTTTTAATTTATCTATGAAATTGATAATATGTTTGTAGTTGCTTGTGGATTGAAAATGAGGGCTTGAGACCTATAAGTTTGGGGAAATTATTTGATTTTAGAAGCATAAAAATTTTATACGAAATTTGCAGGGTGGTAATTTCAGAAAAATAGTTGTTATGTTATCCAAAATTTTATAAAACTATTTTGTAATCATATGATAAAAATAAAAATAAAAATTTTCCGCTCGTTTCTATTAGAAAAGAGAATTCTAAAAAGATTTTCAATAAAAGGGAAAACCGCTTAATTTCACTGGAACCTTTTAGTTGGAATAGATACCAGTTGACGGGCCACCGTGGGGTAGACGATGGGCTACCATCGATACGGGATTGGACGTATAGAAACAGAGCCTATCATAGATTCTTCCCAATTTTTCAACTTCTTCTTTAGATAATCTATAGCCACTTTTTTGGCGGATGCATTAGCTACAACAATTGTAAACATATTCTTAATATCCTAATCATTCAAACATAACTTTAGAACCTTTCCAATTGTCTCCTCTCTATAGTCAAGAACAATACCAAAACTCAAAATCCATTTATGCAATTTCCATTCATAATCAATGAAATAGGCGGTGATTATTATATAATTAAAATTTTGAATGGAAGTCCATGTGTTGGTGGTTAAGCAAACTTTTGTTTTTTGTTCAATAACAAATTTTTTGAAGATTACACTTTTCATCTAAGTAAAGTTGGTAAACATCTCTAACAAGTGTTCTTCTAGATGTAGGACAAAACTTTAGATTTAGAACTCCACAAAAATGTTTAAACCCTTCATTCTTAATAAAAGAGAAAGATAATTCATCCTCAATAATCATCCTAGTGGAAGCTTTTCTATACCTTCGTCGTCGAAACCCATGACCATAAGTCTTTTATTATCACCACTAGGCCCAAAAGTTAAGGTTTTTTATTTTTTATACTCCTCAGCCTTTACAAAATTGTACTATGCACATTATGTTTGCAAATGATTCCACAAAGTCATAATGCCACAATGTTAGTAGAATATACATAATCTTTACCATAATAGTTGCACTTACATTTAGACTCATCACCATACTCGATGAAGCATTTCCACAAATCTAATTTTAAATAACCTTTTTTGGGTCTTCCAATGTCATTATCAACATCATCGTCATGCCTGTCCATCTACAAAATAATTTTAGAGGATTCAAAACAAAAATTTTAAATGATTAAAGCATACAAAGTATAGGATTTAGAAAATACAAAACAAAAAGTATTTAAATTTTACATTACTATATCAAATGTAACCTTCCTCTTCTTATCAATTATAGTCTTCCTCTTCTCAAAACTTAGCAACCCAACAAATACTTAAATGATAACCTAACCACAACAAAAAAATCAATAAAACCAAAAAAAAAGAAAAAAATAGCATGCTATGTGTGTTATATGGTCAATTTATTATATAAATATTTCAACAATCAACAATTTATATGTTTGTTGATAGGACCCGAATCAAACCTTCTTTAGGCTCTTGTCTGGAAAATCTTGTCGGGCACTTCAACTGACTTCCTAAACCCGACTCGTTGGATTGAAGAAATTGAAGAAATGAACCCCTAACTTTCTTAGTCGGTTTACTCGTTTAACTTAAAATTTTGGTTTTCTTTTTCTTAAAATAGTCGGGTTTGTGTAAATTTTTCACATTTTCTTAAAACGAAATTTTTCAAAATTTTGACAGCATAACAGCTGTAAATTAAACATTTCCAAAATTTACCTGTAAAGAAAACACACTTCGACTATATCACATCACCTCCCAACTTCTTATAACCACAAATATACATTTTCTCATTTCGTTCATATCTTTTTCGTGTGCAAATCACATTCATCAAAACATATATATATATCATGTGCATCATGTGATATGTGTATCTCAAGTGTGAATGTGCAACTATATATACATATCAAAATATGGGTTTACAATCCATTAAGTGTTCATATATAACACACGATTATCTTGTTAAACTATATACAATCGTGTTAACATATATTGAGCATTCCTAAGGTTCGTTTATTTGTGCCCCACCTATAAGTAAGATGTCGTCCTCTCGGCCACAAAATCACCTATAATAACACCGAATAGGACAAGCAAACTACACAATAAAATAATTCGTTAGTTCTTTACATGATAAGACAACAATTATAAGTCCATAATAATGCATAACTTAAAAAGACATCAAATTGTTGATTTTGAAATCTCTTTTCTTTTAAAAAGGACCATGTGTGTACCTTAATATACTTAACCATCACGTGACGATTTTTCTACTAACGTCAATGTGAAGTTACTATAGTATTTCGACCACTACGTGCGGAATTTACTACATCGCGACGTAGGGTAAAATGATCTCAACTATGGGCATCTACAACGCGAAATTTTCTATATCGCGTATTGTAGTGCAACTTCTCACTAACACTCATAACTAGGTACGAAATTTTCTACATCGTACCGTATTGCAAGTAACTATAAATCTCGACAACTACGAGCGAAATTTTCTACATCGCTGTATAGTGCCAAAGCTCTGATGCTACGGTATACACATGGTTTTTAACTCAAACTTTACTTTAAACGTTTTGAAAATAACTTTTGTCTTCGAATCTCATCTCTTGATTCGAGACCTAACTTTTTACTCAATATCAAACGTATCCAACTTATAATTTGGAAAATCATTTTGTACTATCTTTAAACAAAATACATTACGATATAATTGAAAGTCAAAATAAAGTAAGTGAAGTATACTTACCTCAATTCGAGTAATAGCAACTCGATCGTCTCAATAAGTCTCTCGTGTCATGCTCGCCTGCTCGTCACCTACATGTCAATTTCTCATTATACTTTATTCAATGTATATAACTTAAAACGTAATAATAGAATTTTCAATATAAATCAATCCATTGAAAACTCGTTATGCTATAACATTCCCGATTCGATTTTAACTCGTTTGAGACTCTCTAATTCTGATTTCTTCATAAAAGTTTTACTTTTAGACCCCTAGGATCATTCTCATATAGTTCGTTTGGTCTCCGGAGGTTTAAAACAAAAGGTCAACTTTTTATGTAACGCCCTCAGCCCGACTTCCGTTACAGTCAGAAATCCGGAACGGAGAACGTTACTTTCCTGATAAAGCCGTTTCTGTTACTTTTAAAAAACTATTATCGTTCTAAAACTCTTTACCAATATAATTTTTTTTTTTAAAACATAAATCCGGCAGAGTTTCCTCTGTTTTTCTGAAATCTCAAAATCCGTTTCCTGTAATTGAAACTCTAACATTTCTAAAACATCAATTTCTAAACTCTCATTCGGACCTCCCGTCCGTTTCCAAAACATTTCATTACTCAAATATATCATAAACATTTATATGCATACATAACCAAAAGTAAGCTTTTAAGAAATATAGATATGCTTTTATACAGAACTTTGTTATAATTAAGTGGAAAACAATAATTTACACAAATATACATGTATCCCAAAAATACATGATCATATGCAATATATCTATATATCTACCAAAGGCATAGAGTGGATGGTGACTATCTGAACCTTCGCGTACAAGCTATTTCCTCTGTCTGAAGATGGAGTCAAAAGATTCAACCTGCGCACGGTAAATCAATGCGTTAAGCATAATTGTTTAATAGGTATACACATAATCTAATTTCTCAATTTCAAATGTAATTTCACTCGTAACTAAAAGCATTCTAACTTTAACATTCATAAATATATATATATATATATATATACGTTGTATAAACATATTTAAACACATATTTCATAATTTTTCAAGTTCAACATATTTCAAAACATTGAACATTTCATTTCACATAACATTTTCATTTTATTGCTTATAACATTTTTCAGTGCCCTTAGTAAACATATATTCGATAATCATGTATTGGTATATGGGTTTTCGGCATCGGACACGCGATGGTTACCTGCCGGAATAACGATCGACCCCGGCATCGGTCGCTCGATGATTATCCACCGGGTCGTATATCATAACACATAATCATTCAGGATCGGACACGAGGTGCCTCTCATAGTCCATATTGAATCAATTTAGTATATACAAATAAATAGTGCAGCTACAAAGTTCCCTATTGACATGTCAATTACCAATTTCCATTTATCGATATCTAAGTTTACAAGGGCTATTTATAACATAACATTTAATTCATATTTATAACTTTGGTTTTTGTACCAAGTTTTTCTATAACCAATCAATTTCGCGTTTCATTTCAAGTAAAGTCAATACGTTTGTAAATGCATTATATTGAAATGATATAACAATCTTATTTAAGAAATTCATTTCAAAATGAAAACACTTTCGAATAAAATTAAAGATAATGTGTATACCAACCTCAAACGGATTCGATCTTTGAATCAAATACTCCCTTACGTTTTACCCTTATTCTCTTATCGAGAATCCGATTTGCCGGGTGCTCTTTGATCTTTCATTAAAACAATCATAGCAAAAGTTTGCTTACATATGCTACTAATATAACTTACTGCACTATAACTATATGTTTTCCTATAACGTATCTTAAACACTTCCGTTTGATATCAATTCGAAACAGCTTACAATATCCTTTTTATGATTGTCTTTCCCGTATTGAAAATAACCTCAAAACAGCATATTCATATAGCTTATGATAGCCTAAAAATCAATACGAAAACAGCATTCAAATAACTCAAAACAGCACGTAAAACGTTCTAAAAACAGCATGTTATACTGCACTTTGACAGCTTATGTCTAGCACGTTTACAGCTCATATAATCACATCTTAACAACTTATTTAACTGCACGAAAACAGCCCTTTAACAATTCAAAAACAGTCCTTAAACATGCTAAAAACTGTACACAATTTCCATGAGAACTACATGTCCCAAAACAGCCCATAAATTGTCACATCGTCGTTTATTTACACGAATTAACTCTAATAAACCATCATGAAATCTCTCAGTCATTTTCGTTATAGATATTCATTTGAATCACATTCAAATATCGTTTAATATCATGGCATTTTAATCACAATTTATTCGGCACTAAATCACAAACTAATGCCTTTCGAAAACACGGAAAACTCGATCGAAACACTTGAAAACAATATAATGATATTCAAATAACGCTTCAATACTCTAAAACATATCGATGCGAATCATTTTTCATGCCGACAATTCCAAAACGAAAAGCAAAACATAATAGCCCATACTATCCAAACATAACAGCCCCTAGACGGATTTCGCAACGCACTTTCAATATCAAAATCCATTTGCAAACATATCGAATCAATATCGAATGAACCTCCGCACTAACGAGGTTCTAAATCCAATATCCCAATCATGTCATCATCAATTTAATCCACAACTAAATCATAAATATTTCTATTGCAAACGAAGTCCATAAATTCGGACTTACCTTTCCGAAACCAATTCGAAAGCTTTGAAACTAGCACAAAGGGCTGCCTATTTTAATTTCCTTATGCGCGAGTTTCCTTCAACCCAAATAATTACCATTAACGTTTAAACATTACTCAAATCATGATAACAACATCAACGAGACAACAACTTACCTTCGCTTGAGCTGTTTTTCTCTTAGAAACAACTCTCAGACGATTGCGACGGCGACGACGCTCTCACGGCAGCAAGCTGTCTTTTCCTGATGTTATTCACTTCAGATCTGAAATGGAGTTCAGTCTGTCGTGACAGCAGCTCGGCAAAAGCTTGCACCACGGCAGCAACTGGTTCACCGATGACAGCACACGGTGACAGTAGTAGCACGGCTTCCACTCAATAGCTCGCAGTAGTGACGACGACAGTAGCAATGACAGCAACGATAGCAACAACAGCAACGACAACAATGATAGCAACAACAGCAACGTCAGCAATGATAGCAACAACAGCAACCACAGCACAACAACAATAGCAACGACAAAGTCACGACAACAGCTCTTTCATCCTTACTTGCATGCTTGAGCTTCCAGCTCGATGAAGATCAAATGGGCAGGAGAGGGAACGGTGCTCGGTCTGCACTTCAGTTCACGGAAGCTAACACGGCCAGCAATGGCAGCACTTCAACTCACAGTCTGACCTCTTCTTGCTGCATACACGATCAGATTAGCTCAGCTTCAGCTTTTCAGTTCATGGTTCAGTTCATGGCAACAAGACAGCACCTGGTTAGCACCAGCACCTTACCAGACCACGGCAGCACTTGAGGACGACGACAGCAGCAACACAGCCTCCTCACGCCGCCAGTAGCTCACAATGACAACTGCAGCACGACAACAGCTTCCTCTGCTTGCATGTATGGTTTCTTAGCTCGGATCTGCTATTGCATGCATCCAGATGCTTCAGATTTGAAGTCTCCTTCAGTTGAGCATCATCTTGGTCTGCTAACAACAGCAACTCATTCCTCAATTTCTCTCTTTCTCGCGCTCACTCTCTCGCGCAAGCTCTCTCTCTCATTCTTGAAATATGGTGACCGAAATGAGATTTGATTAAAGCTACCTTATTTCTCTCTCGGTCACTCTCTTATTCCACGAGCAGCACTTCTCTCTCTTTCAATTTGACTCGGTTTGCTTGATATGGGCGGAAAGCCTTTGATGACCGAATGAGCTTATAACATATATTATCATATAAATTGTTTTTTTTTTCCAACTTCAACATATAATTATACATAATCTACAATTGATGCCACTTGCCAACTTGTTCCATGCATGAATGACATTTGTCCACCATTTTCATGCACTAATTCTATTTTATTTTATTCCATGCATTCCCGCTTTAATTCCAAGCTCAGATTCCATTTCATCCGTCCGTCCGGGAATCCCCTTACGACTTGATTTCGATTCCGCACACTCGGAATTATTTTAAAAATTTTCAATCTGACTTCACACTCTCAATTCTCTCTATCTCAAGGTTTTCGGTTTTAACTTTTGATGAATGAATGATGACCGAAAGCATTGGATCCCTTCACTTTAAATTTTTATTTCATTTTATTTATTTCTCTTCATGACACATGTCATTGATTTTTATTGCATGCTTGCCATGTGTCCCACATGAGCCCACTTATTCTATTTATTTCTCCCATGCCATCAACTCTCGCTTTATGATTTTGCTTTTCACTCGGATTCGCTTCAAGTCCGCCTAAAAATTTAAATAAAAATCCAAATTCACAAACGGAAACTTTATTAGATTCCGAATAAATATTTGAATTCGGACGCTCTAATTTCTTTTATGAGATTGGATTAAAAATTATCCCCAGACCAGTCTGGAGAATTTTATAAAAAAAAAAAAAAAATCAATTACTCCTCCGGATCCGAACAGATAATTATTTATATCATCCCTTAATATATAATCAATATTTAATAAATTATATATACACCGAAACAGCATGTTACATTTTAATTAACCCGTTGACAAAAAAAAAAAAAAGATTTAGAATCAGCGCTCATTTCGCGTTCGTTCCTTTTTCTAACATCTTCTTATCCTATAACTAAATCACCGGTAAAGTTAGAACAAGTTAGGTCTTATCAAACCCTTTTTTCAGCTCGAGATTTTTTTAAGTTACTTCTATGTCTTCCTTTTTCAACTCTATGTTTTCCCTTTTCAAATTCTAACTTTTCTAAAGGCTTTCGTGACATCAAATATGCATAATTTAAAGCTTAAAAGGATGGAAATACAATGGGATCATACACCCCTTCATTGACCATGACACAAACCACGCACATGTCATTCTTTTCAATTTTTCATGCTATATTTCTTTCAATCATTTCATCAACCAAGTTCTCTACAACTCATTTTGATTAAATCATACTTAAATCTCTACTTAGGGTTTCTCCCATATAAATCCTAACTATGACTTCATGCTTTCTAACTTATCATCTAAGTGTCCATAACACTTATCCATCACTAAAATATAAATCTCCATCAAAATCCCACCAACAATTCCATAATAAACAACTCAATCCATCAACATATTCATAAAATTCCCAACTAGCATACAATCTCTACTAACTTAAAACACAATCTTTACTAACTTAAAACTTAAGGAATTTCATGAGATCTTACCAATTTTCGCTTAGGATATGTGTAACATTCCGTTATTATGCCTCATAATTAAATAGTGATTATATATTAAAGGACGATGTAAATAATTACCCGTTCGGGTCCGGAGGAGTAGCGAAATTTTTATAAAATTTTTCAGACGGATCCGGGGATAATTATTTAATCCAATCTCGTAAAATAAATTAGTTTGTCCGGATTTAAATATTTATTCGGAACCTAATGAAGTTTCCGTTTGTGAAATTGGATTTTTATTAAATTTCCAAGATGGACCCGAAGCGAATCCAAGCGAAAAGCGAAAACGTAAGAATGGAAATTGATGGCATGGAAGAATTAAATAAAGAGTGGGGCCATACAATGACAAGTGGCATGAAATAACATGTGATGGGTGATGATTGTAGGACATGTGTCCAAGCAACAAATGAAATATAATAAACAAATGAAATAAAATGAACAAAAGAAAGAAAAGAAATGATAAAGTGTAGAGAGCATTTCATTCGGGCAACTCTATCATCAATTCAAAACCAAAACAAAAAGCTAGTAAAGGGAAAAAGAAAAGCAAAATCTGCTTGTGTAACCGTGAGAGAAGAGGGAGAAGTTCAGCTCGTGAGAAGAGCTGTTCAGATCTGGTCGTGCAAGTTGAGTGAGAGATCGAAGAGAGCTGCTGTTCGTGCATGCAAGAGCTGACCGTGAAGAAAGAAACTGGTGCAGCAAGGAAGAAGGAAGCTGCTATCGTGAAGTGAAGCTGCTGCCCGTGACTTGCTGCTGTCGTCGAAGTGATGTCCAAGCATCCCTGAGAGTGAATCTGACCCTGCATGCAACCAAGAGCTGAAGATCTATTGCTGCCAGACATGGAGTGTTGCTGCCGTGAGGAGCTGAAGTGCTGAGTTATTGGAGGCGTCAGCTTGCTGTCGCCGTGAACCTGCTGGTGTGAGTTTGCTGTCGCCGTGAAGCTGGTGACGTGAAGTTGCTGCTGGTGAGGTGAGCTTGCTGTTGTTGCTGCTAAAATTTCTATTGGCATTGTGCTGTCATTGTTGCGATTGTCGTTGTGCTGTTGTTACTGAGTTGCTGTCATCGTTGTGTGCTGATGTGGTTGTTGATATCGTGCTGTCGTTGCTGGTGTTGCGAAGCTGCTGTCGCGAAGTGCTGGTGGCTGTTGTGCTGTTGCGCTGTTGCGCTGTTATGCTGTGCGCTGCCGTGTGCTGTCATCGCTGCCTTGCTGCTGGCGTGAGCTGCTGGTGGCTGAAATCGACGACGCTGCTGCGAGCTGTCAAGCTGAAGCCGTGCCGCTGTTGCGTCGTGTGCTGTCATCGAAAAATAAGTTGCTATCATTGTGCGAACTGCTGCCGAGTTGCTGTCTTTGTCATCGAAATTGTTCGCAAGCTGTTTTGAAGCGAAAAACAGCTCAAGCGAAGGTAAGTCGCTGCCCCGTTGGTATTGTAATCATAATTCGAATGATATTTGAACATTAATGATATTCATTTGGATTGAAGGAAGCTCGTAAATAAAAGGAGATAATTGGGACAGTTTTCGCGCTAGCTAGTTTCGAATCTTTTAAAAGTAAGCTTCGAAAGGTACGTTATGAGTTATTTGATTTCGTTTCATTGGATAATGACTAAGCTTGAATTGAGGATGAATTGTGATGATAATATGTTTGGGAAATAGGATTTTTAGAACCTCGTTAGTGTGGAGGTTCATTTGATTGAGCTTTGACGTGTTTGCGAATGATTTTTCGATGTTGAAATTCACGTTGCGAAGCCGTATAGGGGCTGTTGGGTTAGGAAGGATGAGTTATGATGTTTTTCTTTTCATTTCGTAAAGGTTGGCATGAAAAATGGTTCGCAATGATATGCGTTAGAATATTGAAAAATTATTTGAATTTCGCTAGATTGCTTTCAAACGTTCCAATAGAGTTTTTCCGTAATTTCCAAAGGTGTTAGTTCGCGATATAGTGTTGAATGGGTTGTGATTTGAGATGCCATGTTGTCAAATGATAATGGAATATGATTCAAATAAATATCTATGACGGAAATGATTGAGAAATTTCATGATAAATTGTTAGAGATTAATCGCGTAAAGGAAAGGCGATGTGACTAAGTTTATAAGCTATTAAAGTGTGATTATATTCGCTGTAAACGCGCTGTTTCGAGATGATAACCATTGGAAGTTTTTAGGTTGCATAATAGAAAAGCATATAGTTATAGCACATTTTTGTAACGCTAGAAACTTGCTAAATAGATTTTGCTATGTTTGTTTAATGAAAGGTCAAGGAGAACCCGGCGAACCAGATTCTCGACCCGAAAGTAAGAGTAAGGCTTAGGAGGAGCATTCGATTCAAGGATTGAATCATTTTGAGGTCGGTATACATATTATCTTTAAAGCTTATTTGAAAGTGTTTTTGTTATGAAATAAATTTCTTAAATGAGATTGTTAAATGAATATTTTTAAATGATATTGTTATATCTTTTCAATATGATACATTTACAAACGTATTTTACTACACTTGAAATGAGATACGAAATTGATTCGTTAAGAAAATCTTGTTACTAAAAATCAAAGTGAAAAATATGTGATACAAACGTTGTGATATAAATAGCCCTTGTAAACATAGATATCGATAAATGAAAATTGGTAATTGACATGTCAATAGGGAATTTAGCAGCTGCACCGTTTATTTACATTGATTCGTTATGGATTATGAGAGGCATTACGTGTCCGATCCTGAACAATTATGTGTTATGATATACGACCCGGTGGATAATCACCGAGCGGCCGTTGCCGGGGTTGACCGTTATTTCGGTGGATACTACCATGTGTCCGATGCCGGAAACCCATATGCCAATACATGAGTATCGAATATATGTTTACTAAGGGGCACTGAGAAAAATGGGATAAGCGATGAAATGAAATTGTTACATGATATGAAATGTTTAATGTTTTGAAATATGTTGAACTCGAAAAAGTGTGAATCATATGTTTAAATATTTTTATGCAGCATATATATATCTATGTTTATGAATGGTAAAGTTATAATGCTTTTAATTACGAATGAAATTATATTTGAAATTTGAAAAATTAGATTATGTGTATACCACTAAGCGAATATGCTTAGCACGTTAATTTACCGCGCGCAGGTTGAACATTTTGATTCCATTCCCAGACAGGGAAGTAGCTGATACGCGGAAGTTCAGACAGTCACCATCCATCCTACACTTTTGGTAGTTATATATATATATATATTGCGTAGGATCATACATTTTGGAACATATGTATAATTATGTAAATTATCGTATTTCACTTATGTAAAAAGCTTATGTATATTTCTTAAAGCTTACATAAGCTTATATATGCATATAAATGTTTATGATATAATTAAGTAATGTAATGTTTGGAAAACGGACCGGAGGTCCGAATTGGAAATTCTGAAATTTATGTTTTAGAAATGTTAGAGTTTTATTTACAGGGAATTAAATTTTGGATTTCAGAAAAACAGAGAAAACTCTGCCGAAATTATTTAAAAAATAATAATAATAAAAATATTTCCGCTATCTTGGTAATGAGTTTTATAATTTTGATAATAAGTTTTTAAAAAGGTAACAGAAACGGATTTTTAAAGAAAGTAACGTTCTCCGTTCTGGATTTTCGACCGTAACGGAAGTCGGGCGAAGGACGTTACAATATGAGGTTCTAGCTTGAACCAAGAAGAAAAATGGATTTAAGGTTTAAAAGGAGATGAAAATAGTTTGCTCTTCCTCTTCCAAAGCTGCCATCCCTCACTCTCCACTTTCTCAATCTATTTGGCTTCAATTTTTCTTCTAAGTGTTAGTAACTATGACTAACACACTCTTATATATATGTATAACATTTGCAAAAATGACAATGATGTCCCCTTTTTCTTGTTTGCCGTGAACTTCTTTTGGTCACTTAACTTTTGTTTTTCTTCTTTGTTTGACCGACCACCTTCTCCCTTTTTGCTTCCTCTTTTACGGTCCAAGTGATGGCTTGCATGTGGTCATCCCTTATATTTATTTATTGCTACTTAAATGAGACTAAAATGCCCTTCATTCTATTACAAAATGTCCACTAACTCAACTCATAGAATTTATCCATAAAATGGCACTTTGATAACCCATGAATTAAAACTAATCATTTAGTCATTAGTGCATGACAACTAATTTATGTAATTTCATATTTAGTTTTTAATTTGTCATTCATTCATTGGTTCAACTTTAATGACATGGATTTTGACTTTTCTTCAAGTCCATTCCATGTAACAGTCACACCAAAATCATAAATTGATTTGGTTTGAATTTCCTATTCACTTTGTATTCATACCGGGGTTAGCCAAACGACATCTGACTTGTGATACAAAAATATATTCAATCTCAAATAATACTACTGGAGGCCTATGATTCAATCGTAACTCAATTCGAAGATTTCTAATACTGTAAAATAATAAATCTGGTTAAGGGCTTACATTTGTAGTCTAAAATCACATACTCACAACAATCCATACATCAAAAGACTCAAAAGATAATATTAAAACACACACAAGTCAGTGAGTCACATTAAATTAAAAGTCACTGAGTTACTAACTCAGTTTGGTCCACAAAAATCAAAATATCTTTAAGGTTTGGTCCCCTCACATAGTCATTCACACGCACACATCCATATAATATATTCCATCCACTGACCCCGCTCACAATCTCACACACACACATGCATCCATGTTCTCTTCAAATATTCCATCCTCACTCTCATTGGTACACCTCCACAACTCATACACATACATACCTTCCAAGTTTTAATCCATTTTCCTTTCCTACTCTCATTGATACACCTCTATATCTCACTTTATTCACTCCCCTCAATCTCTATTCACTCCCTTTCCACCAGTCGTACCTTCCTTATCAAGATCTTGGCAGTCCAAGTAAAGATGAAGGTGTTTAGGTTCTCCTTTTAGTTTAGCTGTACTCACTCAACCAGCCACACATCCACATTGAATGAAGATGAAGGTGAAAAAAAATAGATTTTTTGATTATTTGAGTGAAAAAGAAACATAGAGATTAGAGAGAAGATATACCATGAAGTGTGGAGGCCGACCATTGCAGACTGGAGCTGGAGGACCATCGACGATAAAAAAGATAACTTGTATAGAGGCAAGTGTGAAAAGTGAGAGAGATGAGAATAAAATTAGGCAGGGTCAACACTACGGTAAGAAACAGTGTGAAGAGGAGTTTTATAGTTTGGGTTCAAGTCGAGTTTCCGGTTTGCTCTCCTGGCTCGACTCAACCCAAAAATTAATTGGGTTCCTTATAACCAACTCGAGTCGGTTACTCTCATTATTGTAACTAAACCTAACCTGACCACAACTGGTTGGGTTATGTTGGGTTACTTAAGTCGAGTTCAAAATGCCCACCCCTAACCCTTTTCATTTAATCAATAACTTCAAAAGGCTAAAAAAACAAACAAAAGATAAAGAAAAACACAATCTTTTAACTCATTAGGAATTTCGTCGATCACAAAACAGACCCAATAACATAATTTAATTGAAAATGACTCAAATTTATAGATTGGATGAATATACCATACAAATAAGGGATTTCATTCTTCAAACTAAAAAAAAAAAAAAGAAACAATTTTTTTTTAAAAAAAAAAAAAAGCGTACCAAGAACTTCATAGAAAGTGGAGACAAGAACAAAAATATCCAAATGAAAAAGCTAGAAATGGTGAAAGTGAATGAGAGAAACAAATAGAGATCTATAGAAGAAGAGTTCCTGTGTTTTTTTCAATACTAAATTTTTCATTTGCTTTTCTTTTTGTGCCATAATGAAAATTCACTTATTGAGTTGGATGTCCAAGAGACTCTTATGATGTGATACCCATAAGCTGATATGGCACCCTGAAAGTGACCCATTCAGATTTCCCTTTAGGAACTAGAAAGGAGCCCTTCCCGACACCCCAATAGAAGTCCTTACAGTCTTCATACCAGTGACTTTAAAGGACTTCGTGGAGCTAACTCGTGATACATTTCCATTTCATAATCATTTAGAAAATCAGAGTGGTAAAACAAATTTTGGTAGCCCAACGATTGTTTTTAAACATTTTCGATCTTTTCAAAGTCACCTGAAATCAATTTATAAACAATTCAAAATTCATACATTTTTCTCAACTTTCAATTTGGACGTCAGATCCATCATGACAATCAAAACTTAACCACAGTTAAAATATTTCAATCAAAAATCATTTCAAAATTTTTTAAAATATATTATCCTGCATAAAATCAAAAGTGGTTACATTAAGCACATTTACTAAACATCAAAATATATACAATATTTTCATAGTGGCAATCAGCGGAAGTGCCCACTTAACTCTACGTCGGAGATCGCTCGCTCTAAGCACCTGTCTCTGCTCCTGGGAGGTTTTTATAAAATAAAACAGAAAAGAGGAGCTAAAGGAGTTAAGTGAGTGTTATTAGAAAAAAAAAAAAAAACATATTTCTATCATAGATACCTTCCAAAATATTCAGAAATCTAAAATTCTTAATGTTTTATTCAAATTATAAATCTCACAATTTTGCATTTACATTGATATAAATTTACTTGAAAACATAAATATATACATCATTAACATTCATCTAAAACATGAACATAGATACATAAAAAATAGCATCATTCATGAAATATATATCCAATGGAACCCATGGAGATCATATCTCACCGATCGGTCTTAAGTCACAAGTGGTGGGGACGATTCATCTCAGTTATAAACCACTACACTGCAGAATGTTACCTCGTTTTGTGTAGGGTATCAATCATAGTACCTGAAAAATGTGTAGAAGACAAAATGACAGACTCAATTCCCCCACAGTTAGTGACATGTCCCCCCTTGACATGCCATGGGCGCATAAGGTACTTCGGCTGTTTCTCAGACATATCATAGGGATTAGGGTAACCATTGGTCTTGAAAACTTTTTTCAATTATACTTTAAAAAAATTTAGCTCTTATACTTAAAAAAAATCAAGCATAAAGGCATAATGCTTTAATTTGTTACTAAAAGCATACAAATATATTGCTTCAATAAATTTATGTTATAAACATTTTCTTTAGATAAAATTCATTTCAATTTCAAGATACTATAACATTTATAAAAGCACTTTAAGCACATTAAAAATGCATTTAGCATTTTATAAAATAATTTTATACTCACTTTACCTCAAATTGCCTAGAATGACATTCAATAATTACCTTCAATAATTATCCCTTGATTCCTTCGCTTCCTTCTCACCTACAAGGCATATTCTAATCCATCACCCTAATTATATGAATCAATGTCAATTACTCTTATTCACCCAAATTGAATTTAAAATACTATGTACATCATAATTCATATATTTGGCATAAACTTATATTAACATCATGACATTCTTTTCTTTTCATTTTTTTTTTTTTTTTGGTGCAAACTTGTTTAACTACATGCATAATCTTATGAAAACACATCAAAATGATTGAATTTCTACTTTGAACACCAAAATGTCATCTTGACTGAAATTTGCACCAAAGGCATCCTACCAAATTCTTTTATTTTCATGTCCACCAAAGGTATTAAAGTCATACTAATATTCATCTAATGCCCTAATACCAACTCAATTTAAATTTCTATGCAAAATTGCATAAAACCCTAGAGTATATACCTTGATCACTTCCTTGTCTAATTGCTTCCTTTAAGTTTCCTTTCATTTCCACACTTGAATATAGACTAATATACTTTTAAACATGTTAAAAAAATTACATAAAATCATCAAGTTATCATACATCAAAGAAACCATTTAAACACCAGAGAAAATCAACTTACTTACCACTATCTCTTTACTTTATTTGCTCAAGTTTTATCCTCGCACACATTTAGTGAAGATGAATGGAGTTTGGCATCCAAAAATGATCAAACCTTTCTTGTTCTTCTTCTTCCTCCTTTGGTCGAATGCACACCTCCCTCTCTCTTAATTTTCTTTCTAATTTTTCTTCTCATTTTATACAAAAATTCACTTTATATAGGTATCCCATTAATTGACCAAAATGTCCTTGAACTATTTCCATAATGTCCAACAAGTCTTTAGTTATAAATAATGGCATGTGATTAGTCTATGGCTAACTAGTCATTAAACTAACTAAATCCCACAAAATTTTAGTTGCATGCTAACTAATTAGTTAAAATAGTAACTTCTATGGGGTCTTTTCTCATTGGTTCATTTTGTTTCACATAGATTATGCTTCTAGTTTTTATTTCATGCAATACTCACTATAATCTATGTGTGCTTGAATTTGAAAATGTCTACTTTACTCTTTAGTGAATTTAATTCTCATTCATGCCTAAATAATTTTCAAAAATATTTTATAGTCATTCTATCATCCAATTGACCATATAATACTCTAAGTGGATATTTTATCTCTCAAGTTCATACTTAAAAAGAAATTCAAATGGATATAAAATCATCAATGTCCTTTATTATCCAAAAAGGATATTTTCGTTCGGAGCTCTTAAAATTTATTCGGACTAACTCATTTTTTATCTGTTTCAGTTTTTTTAACCCTATTACTTATTCTAAGAATTTTCGCTTGTCGGAGTCTGTTTTCCAAAAATCATTATTCATCTGGTCACTATTCATTCGAAAATACTATTCATAAAAAAATGTTATTTCTCATAAAAATAGGAAATTTTGGGTTTTATAATTCACCCCTCCTAATAAAAAATTTTGTCCTCCAAATTTTAAAAAATATAAACATACTTGTCTCAAAGAGGTAAGGGTATTGGCTTCACATCTATTCCTCATGTTCCCAGAGGCTTCCTCCATTTTATGATTTGTCCACAGAACTTTAACAAATGGAATGACCTTGTTGTACAAGACTTGTTCTCTACAGTCGAGGATTTGTATTAATTGCTCCTTATATGTCAAATTTTCTCTTAACTCCACTGGTTGTTCTTCAATACATGTGAAGGATCCGTTATAAACTTACGAAGCATAGAAACATGAAAAACATTGTAAATTCTAGCGAGTTCAAGTGGTAGTTCCCAACGATACGCTAATTCTCTAACTTTGCCAATGAACTTATATGGTCCAATGTATTGTGGGCTTAACTTCTCACATTTTTCAAATCTTAATACACCTTTCCAAGGTGATATTCTTAGAAAAACGACATCTTCCATATGAAATTCTAGGTTCCTTTGATGATTGTCTACATAACTTTTTTGCCTATTCTGAGCTATCTTTAATCTGTCTTTAATAACCTTAACTTTATTTGTTGTGATCTGAACAATCTCGAAGCCTATTAGCTTTCTCTTACCTACCTCATCCCAATAGACTGGAGTCCTGCATTGTTTTTCATAGAGTGCCTCATACAATGTCATACCAATACTGGTCTGATAACTATTATTGTATGCAAACTCCATCAATGGTAGATGGGTGTCCTAGCTCCCTTTGAACTCTAAAGCACAAGCTCTAACATAACTTATAAAATCTGTATAGTTTGTTCAGATTGGCCATCCGTTTGTAGATGAAAGGCTATATTGAAACTCAATCTTATACTTAGAGTTTTTTGCAGACTTGGCCAGACCTGAAATTAAACCTCAAATCCCTATCCGGCACTATAAGGACTAGCGTACCATGCAACCGTGCAATCTCAGCAACGTATAATTGAGTTAGCTTATCTAGGGAATAATTACTTCGGATTAGTAGGAAATAGGCTGATTTAGTCAACCTATCAACAATCACTTTTATCACGTCATGAACATTTCGGCAACACGGAAGTCTTACTACGAAGTTCATTATAATCTTTTTCCACTTCTATTCTGGAATAGGGAGTGGATATAATAACCCTATAGGTTTCTGATGTTCTGTTTTCACCTACTGACATGTCAAACATTGAGGGACATCGGTTATTTCCCTCTTCATACCATTCCACCAATAGTGTTCCTTCAAAGTATGATACATTTTTATACTTTCCGAATGCATAGCATAGTCCGAAGAATGTGCCTCATCCAAAATCTCTTTCTTCAATTCACTAATATTTGGCACACAAAATCTTCGACCCAACATCAGTATACCATCAATCCTTAACTAGAAATCCTCCCATTGTTTAGATTCCACCTCACTTTTTGGCTTAAATAATTGAGGATTCTGTTACTGTAATTCCCTGATGCAGTCCATTAGAATAGGTTGAATATGGAAGATAGTCAATAGTGCTCTTGAATCTATTACTTCCAATCTCACCCTTAATGACCTTAATTCCACCAACAATGGTAGATATATAGCTTTCAACTGCACTATCAACCTTGTGGGTCTTCTACTCAGAGCATCTACTACCACATTTGTCTTTCCTGGATGGTACTCAATAGTACAATCATAGTCCTTAATGAACTCTATCCATCGCCTCTGTCTTATGTTTAGTTCTTTTTATGTAAGCAAATACTGCAGGCTCTTCTGGCCTATAAAAATCTGACAAGGAACTCTATAGAGATAATGCCTCCATATTCTCAGATCAAATACCACAACTGTAAGTTCTAAGTCATAAGTTGGATAGTTTAGTTCATACTTCTTCAATTGCCTCAAAGTATATGCTATCACTCTACTATGCTGTATTAATACACGCCCTAAGCCCTATCTAAAGATGTCACTGTATACTGCAAAACCATCTTCCCCTTATAGAAGTGCGAGTATCGGAGCTGAGGTCAATCTCTTCTTAAATTCAACAAAACTTTATTGACATACATCTGACCATACAAACTTCTCTTCCTTTCATGTCAACTTAGTTAATGGTGCGGTTATTTTATAAAATCCTTCTATAAACTTCCTGTGATAACATGTCAAACCCAAAAAACTCTAGATCGCGGTTACATTGGTAGGCTATCTCCAATTCACTTTAGCTTCAATTTTTTGAGGATTCATACTAATTCCCTCAACTGAAATTACATGTCCTAGAAAGATAACTTTGTCTAGCCAAAATTGATACTTGCTAAGCTTGACATAGAGTCCTCGTTCCCTTAAGGTCTGTAAAACTATCCTAAGATGTTTCACATGTTCCTCTTTACTATCCGAATGCACCAATATATCATCGATGAACACTTTGATAAACTTGTCCAAATAGGTATGAAACACCATACTCATCAAATCCATAAAAGCTGTGGAAGCGTTCGTCAATCCAAAAGGCATGACTAAGAACTCATAATGTCCATATCGAGTCTTGAAAGCAGTCTTAGGAAAATCCTCACTATAGATTTTCAGCTGATGGTACCTAGATCTTAAATCTATCTTCGAGAATATTCTAGCTCTTTGAAGTTGATCAAATAAATCGTCAATCCTAAGGATCGGATACTAATTAAGCACCATTACTTTATTTAATTATATGTAATTGATGCATAATCTTATATTTCTATCTTTCTTCTTAACAAATAAAATCGGTGCTCCCTATGGTGACATACTCAGCCTGATGAACCCTTTATCAACCAATTCTACCATCTGTACCTTCAATTCTTTCAATTATGTGGGAGCCATCGTGTAGGGTGCCATAGATATAGATGTCATTCCCGGAACTAATTCTATTTCAAATTCAATCTCCCTGTCTGGTGATTTACTAGAAAAAATCCTCTGGGAACACATCTGAAAACTCCCTAACCATAGGAATATCTTCCAGTCTCATTCCATTATCTTTCACATCTACTACATAAGCTAAATACCCTGGATATGACTTCCAAAGCATCTTACTAACTGTCAATGCAGTCATCAGACTAGTAGAAAGTATTTTTTGTACTCTACGAAAAACAAATTCTAGCTCCCCTGATCTAATAAATCTTACCTCCTTTCAGAAGCAATCCACAATGGCGTGATACTTTGACAACTAATCCATACCCAATATCATGTCAAAGTCATGGATATCTAGCAACATCAAGTTCACCCGAAACTCATGACCTTCTATCGTCACTTTACAATCTATGTACATTTTTTTTTTTGCTGCAAAAGAACCTCCCGTAAAGGTTGACACTATCATACTACAATCTAAGGGTTTTGGTTTTGTGATATTTCTTTCCAAATCAAGTACTGTAAATGAATTGTATAAGCATTATAAATGTATTGTACTAGTATGTCCTCATTTATGAAATAAAAAATTAATTTAAAGCTTTTGGATGTACAATCGAATTCTAATAGAATTTTCGAATGGACCGGAGATAAACTCAAATACGAGGAGTGGAAGGGTGAGTTATTAAAGTATATGATGAAATTAATATTAAAGGAATTTGCAAAAGAGAACGTAATTAAATAAATTAACTAAAGATTGGTATAAGGACACTTTTGGTAATTGAAGTTGTATGAATACATGAAAGTGTAGAGATATAGATGGCAAAATGGTCAAATAAAAGTAATGGTATGCTTGTAATTAATGTCAAATTTGAGGGGCAATTTATTAAGGTTGTATATATATATATATATATATAAAGTGAAGAAGTGACTAGAAGAATTAAGAAAAAACTAGAGAGAGGGAGAAAAAAAGAATTCGACCAAGCTGCATAACCCAGAAACAACAATTGTGTTTGATGATTTCACACCATTGTTGAGTGGATTTCAAGCCCTAAAAGGTTATATACAAGCCTATGAGTGATATTCAACAAGAGCAAATGATTTTTAAGTGATAAATTTCAAGTTTTCATGACTTTTATGTGTGAAATTTGAGATTGAAGTTAATTAAGAACTATTAGTGATTTTGATGAAATTTTTATGCATGGATTTAGAGTTTTGAAGTCTCAAACTTGTGAGAAATCAAGGCAAGTGATCAAGGAGAAATTGGCAAGCAAACTAATCAAAATAACTTTTTGATTTAAAGTTAGATTGATGATGTTTAAGATGTTGATTTCCTTGCCATGATATTTAGTGTGATTTTGATTGGATTTCAAGTGGAAAACTTGAAGTAATCTTGGTGTGTGTGTGGGCTACACGACCAAAGAATGATATGTATGATCCAAGTTGTATTTGAATTGTTTGAGAGATTTTATGCATGAAAATATGTTGAAATATCAAGTTTAAATGTTGAAATGAAAACCAAAAGCATAGTAAATTAGTTTGCTATGTATTCAGCCATAAGAAGTTTTGTATGATGGATGATGGTTTTGATTGTTTTGGATGACTTCATGGACTGTTTTAGGGATGAATTTGATATAAAAATGAAAAGAATTGAATTGGATGTTAAAGGATGCATGTCACAGACAAACCATGTCATCCTACTAGACTTTGAGCTTTATGAATTTAACTTGGTTTGATATTATTTTTGCGTGTTGGAATGTGATTTTGATGAGAAGAATTGAATTAGATTGATGGTGTGAAAAGTGAGGTATATTCGGCCAACATAGGGTTAAAATGGTCTAAAAGTTTGTTTAACGTATTAATGTGAAAATTGAACTCCAATTGAGAGGTTTTGGATGCATAAATATTGATAAATTCAAATGGAAAGTATATGCGAAGAAATGAAGTCATTACGACTTGTTAAGGGTATTTGAAATCCCCGTATAATTAAACGGTTGCTTGTATGTTAATACACCAATAGTTGTGTTCATGTATGGTTAAATTAATTGTGACTGCCTAACCATAGAATACAAAAATATGTAGGTGACACGGAATCGAGGGAACCCTAAATCATGTGTTATTGTTAGTTAATCATCAGTGAGTGTCCTTTAAAATGGTTTGATATGATGTATTAAAAATGTGTCATGATATGTTGAAAATTGATTTTGAATTAAATGAATTCGATATAAAATGTTTTTGCATGGATTCTAAAATTTTTATATGAGATAAGGATTACATGAATTTGGTATATTTTATGATGAAAAGTAGTTTGTTAGAAATAAATTTGGGAACCTATAGTATGCCTTATAGGTATTCCGGACATTTTCGATTGAGGTTGAGTACCTTAAGCATATATTGGCAGTGTCGGGGGTGTTTATCACTAACAACAAAAGGGAATGTGTTACTCAATTCAGTTCTGTGTGTGCCATACACATTCAGGGTATATTATTAGCTAGCTTTCACCTGAGCAAGAGTAAATTCCGCTCCATAGCAAAGATAAATTTCACTTCACAAAACCAGACAGATGACCTAAACAAGGGTAAATTCTGGGATAACCTGAGCGAGGATAAATTCCGCTCCATATCTAGGATACCATATGATACGAATTGCCATTCGTTGGTTTATTTTACTTAGAGATTTTTCAAAAATTTTATCACCACCATCGGTTACATTTTTTAGTGAAATTATACAACATGTTATCTTCATAATTCAGTTTACGATGCATGAATTTTATTTATGATAAATGTTTATCCATGCACTTAATTTGGTTATGATTTTCAGAAAAGAACTGATTTCGTATTACAACAATTAAATGATCATAAAGTGCTTTGAAAATATTTTGGGAGGTATAATTTCGTAAATAAAATTAGGATAGAAACCTATGACACTCATTGAGCTTGTTTAGCTCACATATTATTTTTTGTTTTATAAATAAAATCTTCCCAAGAATAGATGCAAGGACAGGTACGTTAGTAGCGGGACTCGAGCCCAAGATTAGACGGATCGAGTCATGTGTGTTGTTGTGACTCTATTTATTTTGCATATATTTGAAAGTTGTATTTTAACGATTGTATAAACTTAACTATGATTTTAAAAAATGTATAAATAAGTATTTTAACGATTGTATAAACTTATCTATGGTTTCGAAAAATGTATAAAAAAGTATATCCATGACATTTAACTATGCTTTAATTTATCTCAGAAACTGATATTATGTTTGTGGTTGCTTATGGATTGAGAAAAAGTGAGGGCTTAAGGCCCATAAGTTGAGAAAGTGTTTATTTTAGAAGTGTATAAATTTTTGTAAATTTTTACATGGTAGCATTTTTAGAAAAATAGTCGTTATGCTGCCAAAATTTTTATAAACCTATTTTGCAATCATATGATAAAAAGAAAAAATTTTCACCTACTTCTTTTAGGAAAGAGATTTCTAAAAAAGTTTTCAATAAAGGAAAATGACTTAGCTTTACGGGAACCTTTCAGTCGGATCAGAAATCGGTTGAAGGGCCACCTTGAGATTGCCGGCAGGCTACCGAGTGTACAGAAATAGAGTATAAGTATCAGGGCCCATCATGTTGGTATCAAAGCTTTTGTTTTGAAATAAGATTATATGTTTTCATAATTTGAATTCATAAATTGTTTTGTTTTCTTTTGTTATGTGAGTAAAGCAATCCAGACAAGTTTTCATTAATTGTCATGTATATGATTTTAAAAGTTTCAAATGTTTCATGATTTTATTTTTGTTGAAATCAAAACAATATGCACCAATGAGGTCGCAGAGGTCCCCACAGAGCCAATCTAAAGGCCTCCGCGCTCGAGGTACCATCCACCTAGGAGGCAGAACATGTGACAGGATCCGTGAATGCCCCGATAGATCAACCCCGTCCGGAACCAATGGGATCAACAGAACCGATCAACAAAAATTTTAATGCGGAACAAGTCATCCAAATACTATTGGCAATAATATGTTAATTGCGATTCAATGGGAGTAGCAACCTAGAGAGTGCCTTAGTATGGCTGAAGAGGGTCAACGAGATCTATAAAGTGATGGAGTGCTCTGATGATCATAGAGTCTTATTCTCCTCCTTCCTCCTAGAAAACAAGAGCAAACTTTGGAGAGGCTTTGGAGAGGGGTCATCCAGAGGGGGTTCATGGGCATTATTTCAAAGGGAATTTACAAACCAGTTCTACCCAAAGAGTTACAAAGATACCCAAACAAAGAATTTTTCAGATTTGAGTAGGGATTGACATTCGTGACCGAGTATGAAAAAAAGTTCTCTGAGTTGGTCCGGATTATCCTGTTCATCTCTGAGGATAATTAGTAAAAGTGTAAGAAATTTATGGTGGCGGGTCTAAACTCGAACTTCAAAGTTCATCTATCATAGGCCCCTCAGACGTATTATAGGGCACTAGTAGAGGCTGCGTTGAAAGTAGAAAGAAATGTGACCGTCGTTGCCTAGAGTGGAAAGTTGAAAGGCAAACGTAGTATATCCATTCTACCTTAGGAAGGGCCCAACAAGTTTACCAGAAAGAAGAGCAGATATAGATGGGTTGGCGGCAGGAGGATGAGCCGAGGAGCATCATTCAGTCAAGGGCCAGTTAGGTGACAACTCCTGGAGGCTCCCGTGACACCAAGAGTTCAGTACCAGAGTGCAACACATGCGGGAAAAGACATACGGGCGAATATTGGATGAAGACGAAAGGCACCAACACTACTTGTTATCACTATGGGCAGGAGGGCCATTATGTGAGAAAGTGCCTACAGCTAGCCACCACCACGAGTTTAGAGGCTGGAACCTTAGCATCACCTACACAAGCCAATATAGGCCAGAAAGGAAGGTAGAGGCTCCCAGACCAGAGGACGAAGTGCCTCAGCTTTAGTTAGAGGTGCAACGAGTAGAGGAGTACCTCTCATGGGTCAGCCAAGTAAGCCCCGCATTCAGGCTCGAGTATTCGTAATTACTCAACAGGAGGCGAATGTCGCTTCAAAAATAGTCACCATTATGATCTATGTCATTGATCACGATGCATACACATTAATAGATCCGGAAGCCACACATTCTTTTGTGTCCGTACCCTTTTCTGCGAAGGTCAAAACGGAATTTCAATCCATAGATGATAGTGTAATAGTTTCCATCCCTACTGAAAACTCACTATTGGTTGAGAAGGTAATAGTGATAGTAAAATTATGATAGAAAGCAAAGGGTTTCTAATGAATCTGATTGTGTTAGACGTCAATGATTTCGATATGATATTAGGGATGGATTGACTATTCAAGCATCAGGCAACGATTGACTGTTATAAAAAGGAGGTCAGATATAGCATGCCACTCTGGATTTCCATGTTATGCATATTTGATGTTAAGTATGACCTTACTTGTGGTGTAATGATGTGTTTAAGATGCATTTATTTCATTATAGTTAGATTTTGATTGAGTTAGAGACGTTTTCGAATCAGACTAAAAATTTCGGAAGGATTTTTGCAAATCTTTGAAAGTTTAGAGAAATATCAAAATGAATGTTATTAGGCCTAAGGAACACCTTAAGAGCCTAATCGACACTTTCGATCGAAATTCGGATTGAAACGGAATCAACTAAAGATCTCCTAGTCAACCAGACATTTTGTGAAGACCCGAAAAAGAGTATAGAATGACATTTAGGAGTCACTGAGGTCATTATAAGTATGTAGCAAGTCCAAATTTAGGCCCCAGAGAATTTTTGAACAATTCTGAAAAGGTCGTGGAAAAACCAATTTCAGACATTCCGATTAGGTTGAATAAAAAAAAATAAGAAAAAGTAGACAAGTGGGGCTAGCCTGATGCATGGTTGACATGTGTCATGGAGTAAGCTTTCATGGATGACATTTGGCAAGAAAGCATAGAAATGGAAGCATGCATGTGTGACATATGGAAAGTATGTCATGTAAAGGTAAGACATGTGGAATTTATGTGGGAGCCATACATGAGCTAAGTGTGTATGAGCTTGACATGTGTAATTTATGCATGAAATGGAGTCTTGCATGAGAGCCATGTGGAAGGATGATGTAAGCATTATATAAATGAAATTTGAAAACAAAATGAAAGGAAAGAAGAAAGTTCTCGGGAAAGCTTGTGAGTGGCCACCAAAAGAGAGAAAAATTGAGAGAGTGGTGACTGAGAGATAGCTTGGTGTGTAAGTGTGTGTGTGTGTGTGTGTGTCATCCAAAAAGGAAAGAACAAGGAGAACTTTGGCTGAGAGGTGAGAGTCCAAGGTAAGTGTATTTCTCATGTTAATTCGTGAGTTGTTTTGGAGTGTTCTAATGCATTTAACTCCAATAGAAGGAAAAAGAGGGGTGTCATGGCCAAGGAAGGAAACCAAAGGCAACAGCTTTGCATGTCCATCTTAGAGTCTTCTTTGAGTGTTTTTATGTCAAGAATGAGTTGCATGCAAGCCTAGGATCAAGTTGCATCCATTGCTTCTCATTTGAAAGAGGTAAGTGTTATTTATTCATGTTTTTTCTTATGAAAAATGTTGAGTTATTGGTGATGCATGGAATGTTGTGATAAAGATTTTTGGGATGAGATTTTATGTTTTATTTTGAAGCCTTAAAACCTTAAAATGATGATGGAAGTATTGCATATGATGGTGGATGGAAGTTTTGAACGAAAAATTGATGTTAGAATGGTTTCATGTTCAACTAATAAGGGTTTATTATGATTTAAATTTTTGTTTGATGTATTATCATGTGATAATTGATGGAAGTGTATGCAAGACTTGAAAGCTTGAAAAAAATATTTGGTTTGAATGGGTATCACTCATGGGCAAGGGGTGTTTTGTGGTTCAAATTGAAATTTTGATGCAATATCATGATATCATGCTTAAATATATGTCAATTGAATGGAAATTAATGCTAAAATGGAAAGTGAGAATGTGGATTTTAGTGTGACATGCATTCAACCAAGCTAGGAGGACTAAGGTCCATTTTGTGTTTTGTTGGTTTAAATGAATTATAGGCATGTTTATGTATTGATATTTAATGATGTTGTGTCAGAAAGTAATGGTTTAAAGTGAAGAAATGATGGTGTTGTACATGTATGCTTAGGTTCGGTCAAGAGATGTTAAAAGGTCTCAAATTTGGTTCTTGTTGAGTTTATTAGATTTCCTGCATTTGGATGCGTTCAAATGATGAATTTTGTAGCAAAATCCTGGTGCGCAAGCTGCCATGATTCATTTGTTAGTGTATTGAAATGAATTTGCATCATATTAAGGGTGGTTGATTGCTTGGATGATAAACATGAGCTATTTTGAAGTTAAATGCTGTTTTGAATGACTATCGTGAGCTATTTTGGTGTTAAATGTTGTCTTGAATGGATGTCATAAGCTATCTTCATGTTACGGGTTGTTTTGAGTGACGTTTAAGGGCTGTTTTGATGCTACAAACTTGAAGAAATGTGGTTGTATACAAGCTGCCTTGATTTGCGTACTTGTGTATTAAAATGTCACGCAATTGTTTTTTATGGATGTGAAGGATTTTGTAAACTCTCTTGATGATAAATTAACTCAGAATGGTCATTGATGTGTTAGTGTAAATTAAGCTTCGTTTCATGCCTCGTTTCTCGCTTTTGGTAATTAAATTTCGAATGGAAATAATTAATGTGAAAATCTAGTATCGTTGCAACTAGGATTAAGCTTTTCGAAAAATTTTCATAGTAGTGCGATTCTTGTGAATTGATGCGTTAGTGAAATGTGCTATAAATGAATTGTGTGCGATTTGAGATTGGTTGCGGAATTACCTAAAATTAGAATACAAAAATGCGTGAGTGACGCGTGAGCTAGGGAACCCACTCTTGTAAACTAAAATGAGCTAGGGAAAAACGTGAGTTGCCCTTACAAATGTTTCTATGCAATTGATTTCTATTTTATTATTCAATGAGTTTATGGAATGTTTATTTATATGCCAAGAAATGCTATTACATGATTTTAAGTGAATGAGAATGTTTCGGAAACCTCTTACATGAAATAACGAATTGTTTATGAAATGAGAAAATATGGATTGAAAAGCAGCGAAAATGAAATGTTTTTATTAAACCATGGCACACTTTACAAGTATCTCAGTGAGTTGTTCCCGGTGAAGAGTACCCTAAAGACGTGCATGGTAGTGTCAAATGTGTCTATCACTAACAATCTAACAACGGGAGACACCCGCTAAAAGGATTGAGTCAGTTAGTCCAGTTAGTGTGTTAACCATGCATGTATAGAGGTATATAATAGCTAGCTTCCCGTAACGATGTAATTTTTCGTAACGTGGGACCGAACAAATGACCTAATTGAAGAGTAATGCCACTCAAAGTGAAGGAAAATTCCGCTCTGTCATGTATTTAAGGTGACAAGTAATAATAGACAAATGTTGACTACTTTACTTCATGAAATTGACTTTTAATATCATGTTATATGCTGCTTTATGTTTAAATACGCATGACTTATTTCTTTTATCAAATGCTTATTCAAATATATGCGTATTACAGTTGAGGTTTTTTATTAAGCATTTCTATTTTCCATGTCATCTTTATTTTCTTTTAATAATTACATTATATTGTAATAAATGTTTTTAAGGATGTATTTTTCCTAAAATAGTTTGAATAAAACTTATGGTACTCACCGAACTTATTTATCTCACTCCTTACTTTATTGTTTTCAACTCAAAACCTCACCAAGTGTAGGTGTAGGTGCTACAGCTTCAAAGACCCCTATCCCAAAGTAGTTGAGCGATGTCGGGTGCTACTATTTTTACTTTATATTTTGTATGTGCTCATAATCATGCACTTTTGAATAGATTATTTTCTAAACTTGAATTTGAATTTGAATTTAAACTTTTGTAATCAATGCATATTTATGAGATGAAATAGCCGAGTTACTTTTGAAGTTGTATAAGTTGAGTTGTGATGATTGTGGATCTGAGATGAGGGTTTGAGGTCCAGTATTTGAAGTGTACAGGTTCTTGATTTTTCTTACATGTTGGATTTTAAAAAATACAACAGTCATGTTGCCGAAAATTTTATGAACCTTATTTTATAACTGTGTTTTTAAAAAGTGAACTTTCCACTGAATTCCAAAATATTAGAAATCTTTAAAAAGTTTTAAAAGGACTTTCATGTAAAAGAACATTGTTTGGCTTCACAGGAACTTTTCAATCAAAGCAGATATCGATTGGAAGGCTTTCGTGGGGTGTCGGACAGGTTATCTAGAGGAATAGAGGATAGGCACCCGTCATCAGATTGGCCAAATCAGAGGAACCTGGGGTGGTATTCCGTAGGATACGGAAAGTAATTACCACCAGCATTATGTCCGCCATGGCAACCAATAAGATGCTCCGTAAAGGATATTAGGGGTATCTAGCTTATATGGTTGAAAAGAAAAAGGATGAAGTTCGATTAGAAGATATTCTGGTGGTTAGAGAGTTCTCAACCAGATGATCTCCTAGGTTTACCACCAAATAAGGAGATAAAGTTTGAGATAGATTTGGTTCCGCAAAATGAGCCGATCTCAATCACTCCTCATAGGATGGCGCTAGCAAAGTTGAAAGAGTTAAAGGCACAAATTGAAGAATTGCTTAATAAGGGTTTTGTAAGACCCAGTACCTTATTATAGAGGGTTCTAGTGTTGTTTGTCAAGAAGAATGATGGGAGCTTACAGTTATATATTGATTACAGGTACTTAAATAGGGTGATAATACAGAACCGGTACTTGCTCTCGAGAATTGATGATTTGTTTGATCAATTACAGAGATCTAGAGTGTATTCGAAGATTGATTTGAGTTCAGGTTATCATCAGTTGAAAGTTCGTGGTGAAGATGTTCCGAAAACTGCCTTTAAGACTCGGTATGGATATTATGAGTTTCTAGTTATGCCCTTTGGGTTAACGAATGCTCCGGCCACATTCATGGACTTGACAAATAGAGTCTTCTGGCCCTACCTAGATAAGTTTGTGATTATGTATTTAGGTAGTCAAAAGGATCAGGCGGAACATCTCAAAATAGTGTTGCAAACCCTAAAAGAGCACCAATTATATGCTAAGTTCAGCAAGTGCCAGTTTTGGCTAGACAGAGTCGCTTTCTTAGGTCATGTAATTTTAATTAAAGGGGTCAGTGTAGATCCTCAGAAGATAGAAGCTATCACAAACTGGAGACCATCTATAAATGTGACCGAAGTCAAGAGCTTCCTCAAATTGATAGGCTACTACAGAAAGTTCGTTGAGGGGTTTTCCAGAATATCAGCCCTATTAACTAGACTGACGAGAAAGGAAGAAAAGTTCATATAGTCATATGCCTGTCAGCATAATTTCGATGAATTAAATAGAATATTAATATCCGCTCTTGTACTGATATTGCCAATAGGGAAGGATGGTTTCACCATATACACTGATGCCTCAAGACATGGTTTGGGTTGTGTTTTGATGTAGAACGATAAAATCCGACCCCTGAACCCGACTCGTCGGATTGGAGAAATCTGAGAAGCGAACCCCTAGAATACTTTGCCGGTTTACTCGTAATAACTTAAAAATGTTGTTTTCTTTTACAATAGTTAGGATTGGTGTAAATTCTTTTGCATTTCCTTAAAATGAGTTTTGTAAAAATTTGGATAGCATAACGGCTGTATTTTGAACATTTTCAAAATCAATCTGTAAAGAAAACACACTTCGAACTATATCAAATCACCTCATAACTTCTTTTGGCAACAAACATATACTTTCTTAATTCAATTCACATCACACATTTTTCACAAACAATTAATTTCCATAATATACATGCTTCAAATGCTTTGGGAGTTACGCAACAATGCATATATCAAATATACATAGATATATCAAGTGATAAATATGTATCATGTGTAAGTGTTCCGTTGTATATACATATCAAAATTTATATTACAAATTCCCAACCATTTAAATCCTTTAAATTTATTATTTACAATACCCAAATGTATTAAATGTTTATGCAATGTATCGAGATGATGTCCACCTAACGTGTCCAACGAGGTTTTATGTATACAAAATCACATGTACGATACCTAAAAATGTACAAGCTACACCAAAAATAAAGGCGTTAGTTTAAGCATATAGAATTAACAAGACTATATTCACGTAAAAATTATAACGTATCAAAATCCATTTTCAAATTTGTTTTAAACTTTCCTTTCTATTCCCACCATGTATACCTCTAAAACACTCTATCCATCACGAGGTGATTTCGACTAACACCCATCGTGAAGCTAAGGAGATATATCGACCACTACGAGCGGAATTTACTTCATCGCTAGAGTAGTGTGAAACCATCTCAGTTCTAGACAACTACAATGCTGAATTTCTTCATCGCAATTGTAGTGCTATATATAAATTGTAATTCTGGCAACTACGAGCGAAATTTCTTCATCGCCCCATATTGCCCAAAACTATAAATCTAACTGACTACGTGCAGAATTTCTACCTCGTCACGTAGCGTTAAATCTCATATAAACAAAGGGTATACACATGGTTACAAAACTCTTCATTTCTTTCTTTTCGAAAACTTTTTATTTTTAAATTCTTTTTTCTAAATCCAATGTGAAGGTCATTTAGAAAGCTTTAACTCAAAATTTTGAAAATCATTTTTATAATCATTTAACTACAACAATATATATATATATATGTTTAAAGGAAGAACGATAACGCAAGTGATAGAACACTTACCTCAATCCGCATAAGCTCAAGTCAAGCGTTTCAACAAGCCTCTCGTGCCTCGCTCGCTCCCTCGTCACCTACATACGAATTAAGAAGCACGTTTAACACTTGACTAGTTGACAATGTACATAGTCACATTGTTTTACACTTAAACTAGTCATACGGATTTATCTTCGATCCGATCATTAAAATTCCAATTTCTTTATAAAGGTTTTACTTTTAGATCCCTAAGATCATCCCCATATGGTCCTTATAATTTTGGAAGGCCCGAAATGAAAAATTGAAATTTTAAATCTCTTTTGATACCCCAAAACAAATCTTAATGCATAGCCCTACTCGAGGCTCTGTTTTCCTTCGTTCTTTTTCCTACGGTCCTCTTATCTCACATTCTGGTCACCTATAAAATTTTATCGAAAAATTATATCGTTTGCAATGTCAAATCTAGGAAAAACACCCTTTTTCGGGCACTTTTTAGGTACGCTTATGGAATCCTATATGCGATGACTTCATTTCATTCGTATCTAATGTTCTTTTACCTAATTATGATCGAATATAATCATTTCGGGCATCAAAGAATGCATTTGCATCCTCATTTCACATTACAACTTCTTACCGCACTATTTTGGCCATAACTTCGTCAATTTTTATCGAAATGATTCCGTTCCAATTTCTATGGTTTGTTATGTTCCCGAGGCATGTTTTGAGGTATAAGCTAGAATAAGTTAGGTCTCTATAACTCGTGCAATGGCTTATTCTTTCCTTCTACAACTATTTCACTATTTACTAGATTGTAGGCTATTTGTGCATCTATGCATATCTACTTTAATTTCCTTACTCCCTACTCATTTATGCATGTCTTTAGGACCCTAAATATGTCATAAATATCAACAAAACTCATGCATAAGCTACTGCCCTTCATCAAATTGAAATGCACAAACAATGTCATCTAGTTTTCCTTTTTAATTTCTAACACTCCTATATACCTTTCTATTAGTAATTATGCATGTTGTTCAAGTTGATAGGCATCAAAACCCAATGAATACACCCCATCCACCATATAACCAAACCTACTCATGCACCTTTAACATGTTGTTTCTTTTAACTTTCATGATTTTAGATTTGACAATTCTCCTAGGCATTTAATCAAACACATAATCTCCAACGATCCACTTCCTTGCCTAACAAACCAGCCCCCATTCAAGCCAAACCAACCACATTTCTTTTATATCATCTCACCCTAAATAACCAAATTACATCCCATAATATGCATCACCCTTTCATCATTTATCTTTGCACAAAACAGTCCACACACACATTCAATCACGTCATCAGATTTCTATCACACTTAAACACCCTCAAACTCATTCAAATCACATTATTTCTCATTCAAACCACTTACCAATTGTTCCTAGGTGTGTTGGCTTGCTTTTCCACTTGATTTGAGCTTCAAAACCTTGAATTAAATCATCAAAACCTCATCAGTATCAAGTCTGGTTGGGAACAGCATTGGAACCAAAAATTCATCTAACTTTTTCATTCAAAACTCAATCTTACCTCTTCCTTTTGGTTTGATTTTGCTTGATGATCTTCTTAAGCTTGTTCTTGACCTTTTTGGGGCTTAAAATCACTTGAAATTAGGGTGGAAATGGGTTGGGATGATGAGTTGTCTAACTGCCCTGCATAATCTTCTTCTTCTGCCGTGACTGACTTCCTTTGTTTTCTTCTTGAATTTTTCTAGCAGCTTATGCTCTTATATAGCTGTCCAAAGGCCTTAACAATTGCCCCTAAACTTTGTCAAGTAATTACATTTCGTGCCACTCATTTGTTTAACAACATAGCTCTCAAATTTTCATGTAATCACACTAGTTTTCTGCTGCATTGTTTCCTCTTCTGTCATTTTCCACTTGCTACACTTCTTCTTGATTTCTTCTTCAATTTTTATAGCTTTAATTTACATACACAATTTTCCTTTAAGTTGGTAAACAAATTACCATTCATGCCATACATTTTAATGTCCATTTTAGCCCTAAATTTTGCTTCATTTTCCACTCAAAATTTCAATTCTAAAAATGTCCTCATGCAATCTCTAATTAATTCATTTTACTATGCCATATCATAGAAATTTATTTGACCCCAATTGCATCTCCAACTTAAATAAATCATCACATAAATTTTTGGATTCAAATTTATTTCCGATCAAATCGAAAATTTCACTCGATTTCGGTTATATATCCAAAAAAATTAATGACTTTATTACTCCATCAATGAGACCATTTTAGTATAATACCTTTACAATATTTGTAACCTCATATACAATAAAAATTCGGAAACAAACATTACAGATGATGGGCCAGCATTTATATGTGCCAGATTTGGAAGTTCTAAGAAAGGAAATTATGGATGAGGTGTACTGTTCAGTGTATGCTATGCATCCGAGCAACACAAAAATGTACCATACCTTGAAAGAACACTACTAGAGGAAAGAGATGATCAAAGAGATAACAGATTTTGTTTCTCGATGCTTCACCTGTCAGCAAGTAAAGGCCAAACATCATAAGCCGGTAGGATTGTTGCAACCCCTCCCTGACCCAGAATGAAAATGGGAGAAGATTACCATGAATTTTGTAGTAGAGCTTCTGTGTAGTCAGAGGGGACATGATGCTATATAGGTAATAATTGACAGATTAACGAAGTCCGCCCATTTCCTACCGATTAAAAGTGACTATCCCATAAGCATATAGGCGTAGTTCTACATAGATGAGATGGTTAGACTCCATGGTACGCCGGCTTCTATTATCTCAAACCGTGATCCCAGGTTTACATCAAAGTTTTAGCCTAGCTTGCAAAAGCTTTAAGTACTCAGTTGAAGTTCAGCACGGCCTTTTCATCCCCAAATCGATGGTTAGTCAAAGAGAACAATCCAGACACTTGAAGATGCACTCAGAGAGTGTGTGTTGAAATTTAAAGGGAGTTGGGATACACACCTACCACTCATCAAGTTCGCCTATAATAACAGTTATCAAACTAATATTGGCATGACTTCATATGAGGTACTCTATGAAAGAAAATACAAGATGCCAATGTGCTGGGATGAGGTAGGTAAGAGGAAACTGATAGGCTCCGAGCTTGTCTAGATCACTGCAGATAAAGTTAAGGTTATAAGAGATACGATCAAGATAGCAAGCGATAAGTAAAAGAGCTACACAAATAATCGTCATAAGAACCTTGAATTTGAGGTTGGTGATAAAGTATTCCTCAGGATATCCCCATGGCAAGGTGTGCTTAGATTTGGAAAGCGTAGTACGCTAAATCCGTGCTACATTGGGCCATACAAGATCACAGATAAATTGAGATCAGTGGCGTACATATTAAAGCTGCCACCACAATTAGATAAGATTCATGATATATTTCATGTATCCATGCTCCGAATATATATCCCCAATCTCTCTCACATACTTAAAGAGCAACCTGTGGAATTAAAGGAGAACTTAACTTTTGAAGAAGAGCCAGTCCAAATTCTAAATCACCAAGAACAAGTTTCGCGTAATAAAGTCATTCCTTTAGTGAAGGTTATGTAAACGAATCATCATGTAGAATAAGCCACATGGAAGCATGAAGATCAAATGCGTCATAGATATTCCCACCTTTTTCAGTAGATGGGCCTTATAAATTTTGATGATGAAATTTTTATAGGGGGGGAGAGGTGAGGAGAATTTGTGATATTGCTTTCCAAATCTAGTACTGTAAATAAATTGTATAAGCATTGTAAATATATTGTACTAGTATGCCCTCATTTATGGAATAACAAAATAATTTAAAGCTTTTGGATATACAACCGAATTATAATAAAATTTCTGAATAGACAGGAGATAAATTTGAATACGATGAGTGGAAGGGTGATTTATTAAAGTATATGATGAAATTAGTGTTAAAGGAATTTTCAAGAAAGGACATGATTAAATAAATTAACTAAAGATTGGTATCAAGACACTTTTGGAAACTGAAGTTGTATAAATATATGAAAGTGTAGAGATATGGATGGCAAAATGGTCAAATAAAAGTAATGGTATGGCATGCTTGTAATTAACTGCCAAACTTGAGGGACAATTTGTTAAGGCTACATATATATATATATATATATATATATACATATATATAAAGTAAAGAAGTGACTAGCAGAATGGAGAAAAAACTAGAGAGAGGGAGAAGAAGAGAATTCGGCCAAACTGCAGAACCCAGAAACAACAATTGTGTTTGATGATTTCATACCATTTTTAAGTGGATTTCAACCCCCAAAAGGTTATATACAAGTCTAGAAGTGATGTTCAACAAGAGTAAGTGATTTTCAAGTGATAAATTTCAAGTTTTCATGACTTGTATGAGTGAAATTTGAGATTGAAGTTAATTAAAAGCTATTAGTGATTTTGATGAAATTTTTATGCACGAATTTAGAGTTTTGAAGTCTCAAACTAAATCAAGGCTAGTGACCAAGGAGAAATTGGTAAGCAAACTAATCAAAATAACTTTTTGATTTAAAGTTGGATTGATAATGTTTTAGATGTTGATTTCTTTACCATGATATTTGATTTGATTTTGATTGGATTTCAAGTGAAAAACTTGAAGTAATCTTGGTATATGTGTGGGCATAGTACACAGCCAAAAAAGGATATGTATGATCCAAGTTGTATTTGAATTGTTTGAATAATTTATGCATGAAGATCTGTTGAAATATCAAGTTTGAATGTTGAAATGAAAACCAAAAGCATGGTGAATTAGTTTGCTATGTATGGCCATGAGAAGTTTTGTAAGATGGATGATGGTTTTGATTGTTTTGGATAACTTCATGGACTGTTTTAGGGATGAATTTGCTATAAAAATGAAAAGAATTCAATTGGATGTTAAATGATGCATATCACGACCAAACCATATTAGTTACTAGATTTTGAGCTTTATGAATTTAACTTGGTTTTATATTATTTTGGTATGTGTTGGAATGTGATTTTGATGAGAATAATTGAATTAGATTGATGGCGTGAAAAGTGAGGTATATTCGGCCAACATAGGGTTAAAATAATCCAAAAGTTTGTTTAACATATCAATGTGAAAATTGAACTTCAATTGAGACGTTTTGGATGCATAAATATTGAGAAATTCAAACGGAAAATATATGTGAAAAAATGAAGTCATTATGACTTGAATTAAGGGTGTTCGGAATCCCCGTATAATTAAACGATTGTTTATATGCTAATGCGCCGATGGTTGTGTATAAGTATGGTTAAATTATTTGTAATGTTGTCAAACCAAAGAATACAAAAATATGCAGGTGACACGAAATCAAGGAAACCCTAAATCGAGCGTTATCGTGAGTTAATAATCGGTAAGTGTCCTTTAAAATGGTTTGATATGATGTATTAAAAACATATGTCATGATATGTTGAAAATTGATTTTGAATTAAATAAATTCGATATGAAATGTTTTTGCATAGATTGTGAAATTTTTATAAAGATACGGATTACATGAATTTGAAATATTTTATGATGAAAAAGCAATTTGTTGGAAATAAATTTGTGAACCTATGGTATGCCCTATAGGTATTCTAGACATGTCCAGTTAAAGTTGAGTACCCTAAATGTGCATTGGCAGTATAAGAAGGTGTCTATCACTAATAACGGGAGGGAATGTGTTAGTCAGTTCAGTTCTATGTGTTGTCTATGGATGTACACGATATATTATTAGCTAGATTCCAGCTGAGTGAGGGTAAATTATGCTCCGTAGCGAGAGTAAATTCCGCTACGTAAAACCCGATAAATGGCCTAAACAAGGGTAAATTTCGGAATGGCCCGAGCGAGGGTAAATTCCACTCCATACCTAGGATACCATATGGTACGGATTGTCAGTGGTTGGTTTATTTTACTTAAAGATTTTTCAAAAATTTTATCGCCACCACTGGTTACAATTTTCAACAGAAAATTGAAATTATACAGCATGTTATCTTCATAATTTAGTGTTACAATGCATGAATTTTATTTACGATAAATGTTTATCCATGCACTTAATTTAGTTATGATTTTTAGAAAAGAACTTATTTCATATTACAACAAATAAATGATTATAAAATGCTTTAAAAATATTTTGGGAGGTTTAATTTCGAAAATGAAATTTGAATAGAAATCTATGATACTCACTGAACTCGTTTAGCTTATATATTATTTTATGTTTTATAAACAAACCTCCCTAAGGACAGATGCAGGGACAAGTGTGTCAATAGCAGGGACTCTAGCTCAAGATTAGACGGATCGAGTCGTGTATATTGCTGTGACTCTATTATTTTGTATATTTTTTAAAGTTGTATTTTAACGATTGTATAAATTTACCTATGGTTTTGAAAATTGTATAAATAAGTATATGCATGACATATAAATATACTTTAATTTATCTCTGAAACTGATATTATATTTGTGGTTGCTTGTGGATTGAGAAAAAGTGAAGGCCTGAGGCCCAGAAGTTGAGAAAGTGTTTGTTTTAGAAGTGTATAAATTTTTACAGAGTGGCATTTTCAGAAAAATAATCGTTATGCTGCCAAAATTTTTATAAACCTATTTTGCAATCATATGATAAAAAGAAAAATTTTTCATCCGCCTTCATTAGGAAAGTGATTTCTAAAAAGACTTTTAATAAAGGAAAACGGCCTAGCTTCACAGGAACTTTTCAATCGAATCAGATATCGGCTAAAAGGCCACCGTTAGGGTTGCCAACGAGCTGCTAACTATACGGAAATAGAGTATTACAGATCTGGACCCATCAGGTTTAACATCAATGTTTACAGCAAAACTCATGTAGACAAATAAATAGGTAGCCCATGATCAATTAATGCATGTGCATCACGATCAAATACAAAAATTGTACCCATCACCACCTCTAGAGTAGCGTCCGTTTCCTGTTGGGTCACTACAAAAACTCTGGCCTGAATCCGGGATTTACCTATCTATCCTCTAGGTGATTGACCTCTAACCATTGGTCCACTTGGCTTATTAGGTGTAGTGAGGGCTCTAACTTGTACACCTCTCTACTCCTAACCCTGACTAGCACTTAAAGGTCTCTATCCTACTGTCCCCATAATTGGCCTACTATCGAAAACTAACTATAGGCAATCCTTTGTAAAGTGCCCTCCTTGTCCACACTTGTAACATATATTTATGCTCGACCTACACCCGTCGGGGTGACATTTACCACATTTTGTATACTTTGGTAAGGTGTTCTTTATGCTTTCGGTAGTTCTGAATCTGATCGATGATTTTATAGAGCTTTAGCTTGATTGTGCCCCGTAACTTGACGAACTACTGCCAAATTACTTCGATTTTCCTCTTTTCTTGGCTTGTTTGCTGGACCTTCCTTCCATCCAAATTTGATCCACTGTGTTTCAAGATCTGGGTGCCACTTCGAGATTTCTCATCCATACTCCTTTTAACCCTAACTACAGCCTCCATAAGTTGACTATACTGATTGTGTACAGCCGATGCCACGTAGGTCCTGATTTCAGGATTCAGACCCAATGCAAATCTCTTGCTTTTCTGTTCTTCATCATCTCGTTTAAATGGAATATGATTCACTAACTCTGAAAATTTCTTCTTATATTTCATTACCAGGAGTGTACCCTATTCTAACTTGAAGAATTCTTCAATCTTAGTATCTTCATAACTTTTAGGGAAGAATTTGTTTATGAACTCTCTTTTGAATTGAGTCTAGCATACCCCCTCTGTGTTCCCCCTCTGTAATGCCTTCCACCAATCTTCCTATCTTTCAATAGGAAGGTTAAAAATGTCAATATCTACTCTTCTAAACACCCCATGACTTTAAAGACTCCTTCATTATTCTCCAACCATGATAAGAATTTCTCTGGTTCACCGATCCCATCATAATTCTTAACTCCTAATTTTTTAGCCCTTTCAATGAAACCTCCTGCTTCTCTCAACTGATGGAGTACCGCTGCTAATAACTGAGCCATCTATTCTAACTACACATTTCCACCTTCAGGCTCTGAAGGTTGGGATGGCCCTTGATGGGACGGTTTTATAGGGACTGGATTTTGGGGAACATTTACAGACTCATCTATTTGTTCCCCAATTGGTGCAGGAGTCTTAACGGTGACTCTCCTAGTAGTGGGACGGCCTCTACGATGCATTTTCTATTAAATTTAAACATGTATAATGTCATGTCATACATATGATTCTAAAAGAATGTTGAAAAAAAATTATGCAATTTTGGAGAAAACATTAAATCATTTTTAGAAGTGAGTTTCTTTTGTTTCTTCCTATGATAACTTTTCGAATCTTTCAAATATTTTTCCAAAACCTGGCTCTGATACCACACTGAAAAGGACCCACCCGGGTTTCCCTTTTAGGGATCTGAGATGAGCCTTTCCCGACACCCCAACGAAAGTTCTTACAATCTTCATACTGGTGACCCTAAAGGACTCCGTGGAGTGAACTCATGATACATTTCCATTTCATAATCTTTCAAAAAATCGGAGTGGTAAAATAAATTTCTGCAACCCAACGGCTATTTTTCGACATTTTCAATCTTTTCAAAATCACTTGAAATCAATTTATAAACACTTTAAAATTCATACATTCTTCTCCACTTCTAATTTGGACCTTAGGTCCATCATTACGATCAAAACTTAACCACAATTAAAATATTTCAACCAAAAACCATTTCAATTTTTTTTAAAAAATATATATATTATCATGTATAAAATCAAAAGTGTTTACGTTTTGCACATTTACTAAACATCAACAAATATACAATATGTTCACAATGGCAATCGTCGAAAGTGCTCACCTAACTCTACATTGGAGATCGCTCCCTCTGAGCACCTATCTCTATACCTGAGGAGGTTTTCATAAAATAAAACATAAAAGAATGAGCTAAAGGGGCTCAATGAGTGTTATGAAAATATATATATTTCTATCATAGATATCTCCTAAAATATTCAGAAATCTAAAATTCTTAATACTTTATTCAAATTACAAATCTCACAGTTTTGCATATACATTGATATAAATTTACTTGAAAATATAAATACATACATCATTAAAATCTATCTAAAACATGAACATAGGTACATAAAGAATAGCATCATTCATGAAATATATATCCAATGGAACCCAGGAAATCATATCTCACTGACCGGTCTTAAGTCATAGGTGGTAGAGGCGATCCATCTCAATTATAAACCATTATGCTGTGAAATGTTGTCTTGCCTTGCATAGTGCATCAGTCATAGTACCTTAAAAACGCGCAAAGGGTAACATGATAAACTCAATTCCTCCACAGTTAGTGACACGTCCCCTCTTTGACTTGTCATGTGCATATAAGGTACTTCGGTCGGCTCTCAATCATATCGTAGGAAGGTTAGAGGGAATACAAGGTATGTACCATTAGAGCTAACTATACAGGGTGTGTACCATTTAAGCTCCTATGTATTTAGCCTCTAGATCATAGGTTTGAACGGGTGTGGGAGGCAAAGAAAACCTCATATGGGAGGGGACAGTACCTGCCAGGGTAAGTCGTAACTTGAGGTTTGGCAGATCGCAGCGTGAGGCTAGGCAGATCGTAAATCACAACTGGGTAAGCCACTGACCGAGTCAACTGGTAGTCCGAGCTACAGCATGAGGGTTAGTTGGCAGGTGGGCTGATCCGTTACATAAAGGTGGGCCAGTCAACCCTCACGTTATAGTCCAGACTGCCAGCTGACCTAGTTAGTGATCTGCCCAACTGCGAGCTGCGATTACCCAGCCTCACACTGTGATTTACCCAGCCTCAATTAACCTTCACGCTATAGTCTGGATAAATCGCAGCTAGTAGCTGGGCAGGCCATTAGCCAGGTTAGCTGGCAATCGGGGCTACAACATGAAGATTGGCTAGTAAACGAGCTAATCTATTACATGCTCAAGCCTCGAAATGTAACAAATGTAGAAAAGTGAAAAGCATTTATTAAACAAAGAAGATCCGAAGAGTTTAAAGTGAGTAACACTTTAGAATTTCAAAAATTGAATGATATATTAGTTTATTTTCTATTCTTTTGGCTTTGAAATTGTGAAATTACAATACTGTAGGCAAGAAATAAAAAACTTTGAGAAGTACGACTTAGTCAAAAAGTGCAACACATGGCAGGAAGAAGATGTTATGCTCAATTACGTCATTTAATTGTAACAATTTTGTAATCTGAATAATTCCAATGATAATAAGCCTTTTTATCTTATTTTCATCATTACATTATATTTTTCTTTCATTTTCATTATTTCATTCTTGTAATGCAGAAACTTGAAACCAAACAACAAAGAAAAGACCTAGAAAAAATAACAAGAATTGATATATGGATTAAAGAACATAAGAGAGAGAAGAAAAAATAAATAAAAAGTCTCTCATTAAAACAGTGCAAAATGCTATGGTAAAATCTATTTCATACAAGTTTTAATGTCTAATTATTTCTAAAAGTTAGCTATTAATTAACAATATTTTCAGGATGAAATCAAACAACTACAAATATCAACACGCCCTTCTAATGACAACATCATGAATATTCTCTATCAAAGGTGTTAGGACAAAAGACGTGCGGGGTAGTGAGAGACCTTTTTTAGAGCTATTCCATCACATATGCACAAATTCAATCTGTAGGAATAGTGAAACAACTTGAGAGAAAGTTAGAGGCTACAACTGATCAACTGGCAAGTCTTCAAGAGACGATGGATTCAATAATGAAACAAAATGAATAGGTAATATATGGCATATATACATTAAGAAAAAAAAAAAAAAAAAAACCCAACTGGACAGGCCACTATTTCATATAGTAGTTTATTATATGATATGTTTATATTAATTTTTTTTTTTTGTTAGGTTGTTAAGTAGGTGTGTAATGTAAGATGTCGTGGGTTCTCATGTAAAACCCAAAATTTTTATCGTCATTGAGCGAATTATTTTTCTAATTGGATCGTGTTTCGATCGAAAAAATATAATTTTCAAGACCGAAAATATTTGGAATAAGTATTTTCAAGGAATAAAATTAATTTTAGAGTGCAATGACGGATGTGAATTTTAGTAAAAAAAAAATAATAAAATAATAATAATAATAATAATCTCGATGACGAAATCAAGTCATAAGCGGTTTCCCAGACGGACGGACGAAATCGGATTCGAGCCTGGAATCGGAATGGGAGAACGCATAAATCAACTTGTGGCTTATTGGTGCATGGCTTTGACAAATGTCAAGCATACGGTTAGAAAGCAAAACAAATGTCATGCATGCATATAGGAAAGGTGACAAGTGGCCAAAAAAAAAAAATAATAATAAAAATAAAAAGAAGTTAACAAGCTCGGTCAACAACATTTCTTCATTTCAAAAAAAAACTGAAACCAAAGTAAGAGTGAGAGGAAGAGACATTCGGCCACCATACTTCTTCAAGCTAAAATCAGAAACCAAAAAGCAAGAAGTGTTGCCGTGAGCTAAAGAGAGAACCGAGAGCCTTTGCATGTCATCTTCTTCTTCTTCATCCTTCTTTCCTCTTGCCCGAGAAGCAAAGAAGATTCAGCCGTGAGCTGGTGATGAAGGAGCTGCTACCAGAAAGTGTGATTAGCGGCTTGATGGTGCAGATCTGATCGGAGGATGTGCATGCAAGGGCTGAGCTGTGAAGGAAGTGCTGTTGGGTGGTGCTGGACGTGATCAGAACTGGAACGTGAAGCCTGAGCAACAGATCTGGTCGTGGAAGAGAAGAAGAAGACGTGCTGTTCGGTGAGGTTTGAAAGCAACTAGAGCTGATTAGAGCATGCATGCAAGCAAAGAAGGAAGATCTGTTGCTGCCAAGCGTGGTGTTGCTGCCGAGCGAGTGCTGGAGCTATCGTGATGCTATCCACGCTGCTGTCAGGTGATGTCACTGCTGTCCGTGGAATTACTGCTGTCGTGGTGAAGGTGCTGGTGTTGCCGTGACGCTGTCCTTGCTACTGCCAATTGCTGTCGTCGTAAGCTGAGTTATGCGAGCTGCTGCCATCGTGAGCTTGCTGTCGTTGCTGCCATCTGGTGCCGTGTGCTGTCAACATTGATGTAGCTGCTACCAACAGCTGCTGTCAAGCTGAAATCCACATCCAGTTTTGAAGTGAAACAGCAAGAAGCGAAGATACTTGCTGGTGGAAGAAGGAGCTTGCTGCCGCGAGTGATTCGTCATCGTCGCGCTCGTTCGAAAGCTATTTGAAGCTAAGCTAGTGAGTAAGTGCTGCCCCATGTTGCTTTTTTAAGTTGTTTTGGTATTTAGTAAGCAACCATGTGATTAAGTTGAGATAAAGTGGTGATATTATGTTTGGGTTTAGGATTGAGAACCTCGTTAGTACGGAGGTTCGCTTGAGATTTATTTTGCTTGTGATTTTGGAACGAAATGGTTATCGATTGTTGCGTTGTGTTTCGAGTGCGGGCTGTTATAAGAGACTTTAGGGGCTGTTATGGAGTGAATTTAATTTGAGTTCATTGTCTTGAATTAATGGTTAGTTTTTGAATGTTTTAAAGTATCGGATAATCGTTCAGATATTTAGAATTTGTTTCCAAGCGATTCGGTTGAATTTCTCCGCGAATGCGAGCGTTGTCAGTTTGTGATGTTTGTTGTCAAATATGAAAGTAAATGTGATGTTAGCTCGATGCCCCGAGATTTTTATTAAGTCATTATAATGTTAAGTTGATGTTGGGATAGTTTAAGATACGTTTAAGTTAATTGGATAGTTTAGTTTCGCGCGAAATCGTTAAATTGTTGGTTTTGGAGATGTATCGGAAAAATGTATAATTGTTAAGTTGTTGCCATATTTTTCACGGTTATGTTTTATCATGTTTGAATCTTTGTTTGCCTTGATTTAAGTTAAGTCACGAGTAATATGGAGGATAAGTTTATTCGAAATTAAAGGAATCGCGCGAAACGTTAAAGGCGATTAGTCGCGATAGTTAGTTAAACTCGCGTAAATTTTATGTTGTTCGTTTAGGTTCGCTTATTCTCTTCGTTGAATTCTTTAGATTGTGGTTTCGATGATGTTGCTTTAGATTCAATTGGTGTAGTTCCGGCATGCTTATATTAGATTGTTAACTTATTTAGGCAGCGATAAGGCGAAGGAAAGCGAAGTTGAAAAAGTAGCGCAAAGTAGAAAGTTTGATCGTTTCCGTGAGTTAGAAATCGGTGAGTGTAACTTGTTTTATAAATGATAAATGCAATATGATTTCTATATGATTTTTATGCTTTCATGCAAAATTTAAATGTTTTAATACTTAAATGAATTTATATGAATGATATACGCTTTACAGGAATGTTATACGCTTCGAATTGTTTATATTTGTATTTAAAGTAATATTGATCGTAAACTTGTTATTGAAATGTACTTTTATGTTTTGTTTTATAAGCGAAGGAACATGCTTTACAAATACTATTTTAGCATGATAATGTATTTCAAAACCAATGGCTACCCATCCCCATTATGACTGAAATATGATTGTTATGCGGCCGAAGTGCCTTATATCGCGTATGGCATGTCTGTCGGGGGAAAGTCCACTAACTATAGGGGGGGATCGAGTCTGTCATGTCGCCCTCTACGCGTATATAAGGTACTATCATGAATGATGCCCTATGTGCAGCGAGGTAACATACCGCGGCATAGTGGTTATGAATGAGATTGCACGTCCCCACCACCGGTGACTCAAGACCGGGCGGTGATCATGATTTTCCCGGGTCCCATTGGATATATGTTTTATGACTGAGGATTGATTTATGATTTTTATGAGTTTATTTATGAACTTATGATTATGTTATGAATAAATTTTATGATGCTTATTGACGGAACCCTTCCCGAATCCCTCCTTTGGACCCAAGAAAGACCCCGTAGCACCCCGTCAGAACTCCAACGAACCCTAACTTTGGACCGAAGAAATCCTGTCAGAGCACCAAAACTTACTTTAAACCTCTTCCAAACTCGTCTACTAGGTGGCAGGGGTACAAATTTTTCCCTTTTCTATTGAAAATCCGGCAGCATGCCGTCTGTTTTCTAAACTATGCCACCCTGCAAGTTTCAAATTCAGTTTATAAAACACTTCTATGAAATTCATTTCTCAACTTCCAGAGCCTCTGGCTCCTTTTTCACAACGCTGATACCAAATTGACGATCACGTAATTAAAATCAGAAAACTGATTCATATAAAAACTTTAATAAAACATTTTTAACTAATACATCCACGATTTCTTTAAAATACTTAAAACTATATATATAAACATATACATGATCAAAATAACCTCATATATACATGTAATAGGTATCGTCCTATACGTCCACCTGTACGTCTTACTGAACCTCGTCGGCTGGATGACTAGCTCCTGCATCTGTGGGAGAATTTTTAAGAAAAACATTTAAAGAAAAACATGAGTATAACTCAGTGAGTGGTAGTAACTTTTAAACTAAAACTCATTTCTACACTTAAATTTCTCCCAAAAATAGATTAATAAAACTAAAGTATTTTTCTAAAATACTTTCTAAAACTCATTTAAAATTTCTTTTGAATCTCGTTCTAAATTTCTTTCTAAACCTTTATGAAATATTTTCTTAAACTCTTTTCTTAAAAATATTTTCTTAAAATCTTTTCTGGTGCTCACCTGATTGGTAACCCAGAAAATATCTACTCCTGACGTGGTAGCATATAAACTCTAGCTAACCACTAGGAGTGGGAAAAACTGCTTTTAAATCTTGTTTTAAATTTCTTTCTAAAACTTTCTGAAGTCTTTTCTCAAACTCTTTTCTTAAAATCTTTTCTAGTGCTCGCCTGAATGGTAACCCAAGGAATATCTACTCCTGGCGTGGTAGCATATAAACTCTAGCTAACCACTAGGAGTGGGGGATCTACCATGTGTAGTCGCCGAAAGCGGGCCCACGCTGCGGACCGACTACACTACCCTATACGTGCATACGGATCACTCATACCTCGCTCACACATGAGTCGACTAGACTCAAAGCTCACTGACTGACTTCCTCTCATCTACCGTATCACGTATAGGATATTCGGCCGGGTACTAAACTGGGGCTAGGGTAAACCATAGGCTATTAAAATTTCTTTTTCTTAATACACTATAATATTCTAAATCTTAAGGCAATAAGCCTAAAATCTTTAATTCTAGCATATTCTCATATCAATAAATTCTCATATAAATAAATAAATAAACATTAAACTAAAATCTTTATGCTAGAATTAAAATATAAATTCAATTAATAAAAGAATAACTATTTATAATAAATTCTTTTAACTTTAAAATAAACTTTAAGACAATATAAATTTTAAAAACTTGTAGTTCCACTCACAACACATCCTCGGATAAAAATCCGATTCTCCTCCGTATGCCTCCGGAAGTCTCCGCTTTTACCCTAAAACATCAAATATCCATTTAGGGTCACTTAACTCATTTAAATAATATTCAAAATCAATAAAAATCTCATTATCTCTATTTATATCCTTTAACGCCTAAACTTTTGGATATCAATTTCTATTCAACCGGAGTTTTCGAAATCCGTTTTCTTTACATAAATTCTACTTATTCTTTCCTAAGAATACCTCAGTATTCTTAATTTCAGCGTCGGAAACTCGGAATGAAAATCAACTGGATTCGCTTACTAACGAAAATCACTTTTCGCTCCGGATTTCCAACAACTTCAAAAATCAATCATTTAGTGTTCTAACACCCAACTATGATTAAATAAACCGTTTCGAATGTTAAACGAACGCATTTCGAAGGGTTTCGGAAACCGCCCTTCAACTCGTCCATTTAGCTCCGAAATCGATCCTAAACTTTTCGTTTTCGAAATCTGACTTCAAAAGATTATTCTTTAACCTCTAAAACATCAATCTAAAGTCTTAGAATCGAAAACGGGATCAAATTCCAAAAATACCCATTTTTCTCTACGACTTCTCTCTCTCGTTTTATTTGTTTTTCTTCCACCAAATCACTCCAAAATCATACGAAAATCATCCTCACATATCCCTCTTATTATCCCTAATCTCTGATTCGAAAATAAATGAAAGAATAAAAATGGGTTTTATATAAATACCAAACTTTAAACTGTAATAACTCACCAAATAGGCAACCGTTTTGCTTCAAATTTGTTGGGTTAGCTAGAGGAGATGACGAGGAACAACTTTCGTGAAGAAACCATGTCGAAATTCGGACTGAATCTCCTTCTCTTCCTCCCTCTCTCTCTTTTTCTTTTCTCTCTCTTTTCTCTCGGCCCTCTCTCGGCTAACTCTCGGCTTCTCTCTCTTTCACCCGATCTCTCACTTTTTCTTTGCTTTTCACGGTCTCAAACATTTCAAATGAGACAAATAACTTATATTTATATTTTATTACTCAATTACTAAAAAGTCCCTCAAGAAAATCTCACTTTATAACCTCAAACTTTCACTAATTATACTAATGCCCCAAAATCAATTCTATTGGTCCACTTGGCACATTCTAGTCCACTTATTTTTCCAACCAATCCATGGATGACACGTGGCACATCCATAGCCACTACTTTTCAAAAACACTTATCTATTTTCTTATTGGTTGAATTCCGTGAGCTCACCTCGCTTGATTAACACGTAACTCTCGCCTAATCATTTTGTAATCGTACCGGGGTCAGCCAAACGATATCCGACTTACGATATGAAAATCTAATAAGCCTCAAATAACACTACTGGAAGCATATGATTCGACCGTAACTCAATTCGAATAAATCTAGTACCATAAAATAATAAATCTGGATGAGGGCTTACACTTGGTGAATTCTCATTTCAATATCAATACCTAATCCTTCTGAAAAATATTCCACAAATATTCTACACACATCTTATGGCCAATTCGACTTTATAAACTTTAATTTAGGTCTGATACCTCTCATATACACTTAATAAAGGAAATATTCCTAACCGAAATCTGATCGAATCAATCGATATCTTTTTATACGTATTTATAGCTTAAAAACTTGATCTTTACACTCATTCTCGTTAACTTATTCTCATTCACTTGGGTTATACTCCTTAAAACCTCCGAATATCATTCTCATGCAAGATCCATGAATACTTAACTTAAAATGTCCATTTTGCCCTTTTTATGATATGATTTCACTTTGACTGAAAAATATTCTGAAAATATTCCATGGTCATCTAATCTTCAAATTGACCATGAAATACTCTAATTGGGTGTCTTATTTATCAGTCTCATGCTTCGAAAAAAATTCAATTGGATTTAAACTCCTTAAAACCTATTAATCTCTCAAAAGGGCAATATCGTAATTTTCTTCGGATCGGTTAAAACTTATTCAAATGGTCTTCTTTTTGATCCGATTCTGTTTCTCTATACTCTCATACTATTTTCGAACCTTTTCGACCCTTAAGGTCAATTTCTGAAAATTTTACTATTCATCTAAAAATGTCCGTCCGAAAAATACTATTCACCGAAAACTTTCGTTTCCCACCGAATCTCAATTCATAACTCTGGATAATATATTCGAGTCCAAATTCGATCTTAAACATAAACTTTCGGATCTTTTCTTGAAAAATCACTATTCATCTGAATCCGAATGCTATTCACTAAAAATTCTCATTTCTTCCTAACACGATACTCAGGGCCTTATAAATATAATCGAATTCTAACTGGACCTTTTGCATTATTTCTGGACTCTTTATTCTTTATCCGATCGTCGAAAGTAAATTCTCTGAGGAAACTAGGATCGGGGTCTATCACTTATAATCTTGTATATTGTTTTCAAGCAATTGTTTATAAAAATGATTATGTAATATCATGAAATTCACGTTTACATAAATTGTTTCGGAACTTGAATTCTTTCAAAAGATTTTGAAAAGGGTATTAAAGGAAACTTATTTAGAACTGCATAACACTCACTGAGCCTTTTTAGCTCATTATTTTTCTTGTTTATTTTGTTTTAAAAACTCCCCAGGCGCAGGATCGAGTCCTTCAGGCGGCAGGTCTCCAGCTCAAGAGTAGGCGAGTTTAACAGGCGACCGAAACTGTGAAAATAAAGTAAATTTTTGTTGTATAACGGATTTTAATGTGATGTAAATATTTAAGTTTTAATAACTTTAATTACGTTATCATGCATGTGGAATGTTTTCTTTTAAGTTGAAATGGTTTTAGTTTTTAAAGACTCGAATTGCATTGAAATGTGGATTTTGCAATGGACCTGAGGTCCTATTTGGAAGTGGAAATGAATGTATGCATTTTGAAATATTATTAATTGTTTTACAGGTGTTTTGAAAAAGTTGAAAATGTCGGAAAAACAGCCGTTGTGCTGCCGAAAATTTTTCACCCTCAATTTTTAATGATTAAGAAATGAAACTGTTTTACGGCTTAGCTTCACGGAATCCTTTTAAGTCACCTGCTTAAAGACTGTAAGGATTCTGTGGGGTGCCGAGAGGGCTCCGCTCGGATCTCTTCAAGGGATATCCGGGCCGGGTCCTTTCTTCTCAAGCATGTACTCTTTTTCGCGAATTTACTTCGTAGGTTTATAAACTTATGACATTATGTTTGAATTATTTAATAGCATACATGGATTTGAAATCATTGTATTATTATATGTTTTATGTATTGTAACAGTCACAAATGGGATACTATTCCTATGACACAAGACATACCACAACTTCAAAATACTCGGTGTCAATTATTGCACTGGTACCCAAATGATAATTCAAAGATCACGTTGTGGTTGAAGGAAGAATTTCAGGTACAAATTCTAAGGAAAAAATTCATTATATGCCACTTGGAATAGGATATTGGAACATTTGGGTGGATGTGATCTTTCATGATATAAAAGTATGTAGACCAACTGATGAGATTGAATTACTTAAGCAAGCTACTTGAAATACAGTTGCTTGGCAGAAGGATTAATCAAATTATTGTAGAAAATACATATATGTATTTTATTTGGAATACTAGATAAATATGGGGGACATAAAGTTTATAGTAGAAGAACATGTAGATAAGTTGTCTAACACATCTAAGGTTAGCATCTAAGGTTAGTTTTGTTGATTTTTTTTTTCCTAACACATATGGTGTTACTTTTGTTGTCATAGGTCTTTAGAAAGGGTGAAATGATTGAAGTATATATAATTGATGGGGGAATGTTGTTCTAGATATTTACTTTGTGACTTTGGTTTTATTGTTACGTATTGGAGGAAAATACTATGGTTTGTTTTGATTTGGAGATGATGTTTACAAGTATTATTTTAATGACTTGTAGTTTGTATTGATAGATTAGAGAATATGGTTATGATGATATAAGGATGGTTGGTTGATAATTAGGATTTGGTGGATATTTTTTATTGTATTTAATTTTTTTTTTTAAATGTTACCCTAATGTTTAATTTATTTTTTAATGTAATTTTTCTCATTAAATCTCGACCATCCATCACAACTTTGATGGATGGTTAAGATCTAAATTTTGTTTTTTCTTAATTAATTCCGAATAGCTAGTGGAACAAAAAGGTCAAAATACTCTTCCAATTATTAAGTTTGACTAACAATTAACTGACAGAATAATCAATTTGATAAATTTCTCAAACTTTAGGGATGATAAAGACTAAAAATACATTCATAAGTAAAATTTTCTTTTTTAAACAGTATTTTTTTATCACATATTTGGACTATAGTCACTTGTACCATGGACGGTATTTCAAATGTAGTCATTTTTTTGTCCGAGCTTCCTTATCTTAACACAAAAAAAGTTGTTCTAATTCACTTTACTCCTTATTTTCATATTTTGTGTAAATATTTTCTTTTAACACTAAAAATGTTAATTTTGAATTTATAAATAATTATTTTAGTTTTGAATTTATAAATAATTATAAAATGAATTAATATGAAGTGTACATAAAAAATAAAAGGGGTGCAGAAATCATAGCTCTTAAATGGGTTTGACAAACAAAACAAAGAAACAACCGGCCCAAAATAAAAACAGTATGTTGCACATGGTACTCGGTTGACGACAACAATTGACAACAGAAAAGCAGCCTAGGCTATGAGAGTTGGAGAGCGGACAGAAGGTGACAACCTCGCCCTCTCTTCGCTTGAACTGCCACGAATAACAAAAGACACACAAAACTTGTGATTGGTCAATCCTGAGGTTGAAATAAAACACATACATTTGTTTCTCTCTGCCTAATAGTAGTCTCCATTCTCGGACAACAGTTGAAAAAACCAAAACTGTTAGAAGCTGATTTGATACTTGGTTTTCGATTCATTCATTGATTATGCAAATACCCAGATGCAGAAACGTGTTGAACCTAAAGAATTCATTGATGGTATCAACTTTATCGCCTAGAAGAGCTCAAAAATCTGACCTTTGTGCTGCCTATTTTCATTCTACACCGACTTCCTTTGAGAAATGGAGGAACAAATGGAATGATGTGAGTGTTCTTTTTATTTCAGTTTCTTTTCTTTGAAATTTTTAAATGAAAAGATTGGAATTTTTTAGTGTAGAGGTTTTGGTCTTTTAGTTGGTAGATTGATAGTGCAATTGGTCATATTAATTCGATTCTTCTTTACAGTCCTTGAAGTTTGTGTGTTAATAGGGCCTTTCTATGTGTTTGAGAAGATAGCTACTGTCTACTGATTGGTAAATTTACATTTAGTTGTTTGATTGAGAGAATAAGATTTCAATTTGATATTGCAAGTGAAATGATTGGTTGGTTATGAATCTATGTTCCTAATGTCAGTATGTTTATCTATTGAAGCATACCAGCATGTCTTAGATTGCTGAAAATTAGTTATATCTTGCAATGTTGGTTACAAATATGTCTTACTTTGCTTCTGTTTTTAAATTGAATTGGAAAGCTTATTGACTCTGTAGTTCCTTCTCATTATTCTAGGATATTCAAGAGAGAGAGAGAGAGAGAGAGAGGAGTATTTCATTGCCTAGTGTCAACTTTTGTATGTACTTGTTTCCTTAATTGATAAAATTTAGACCCCCTATATTTAAGTGGTTCCCAAAACAACTCTCTTCTGCTGAGAATTGGATCTCTGAAATCTATAGTTTTAGGTCTAATTACTGAAGGGTCATTAGTTGTTTTTTTAACTGAGATACGAAGATGAGAGCCAACTCAATTGGATGTGACAAAACGGAGAATCTTAAAGGTTGTCCTTACATATTGCACTATTCTTACATATTGAGGAGATTTGAAAATGTACAAGCAGTGTCCTTTTTATTTGAGATTCTCAGAGCATTAGAGTATCAAGGGTGCCATTAGGACACAGTATGCCTGTTAATCTTCTCATTTAATTGGGTCATTAGGTGAGTCACCTTATCATTCATGAGTATCCATGTCCTATTATTTTGATACAGTGGTATGACAATGTCACCTTACAGTTCATTTTCATGAGTCAATGAAGTTATTGCCAGATGCAGAGACACCAACGGCATGACCCTAATATGCTATGCTCACATGAACGTATATACCTGAGATGTGTTTTACCATGCATTTCTAACGTTGATACAGCTGCTCTTTGAAGGATTACCTTTACGCTCAGCTGGATGATTTTAGCAATAGGCTATTCTCACATCTGAACATACATAATAGAAATTAATTTGGCATCATCTTCATTGGGTCCTTTATATATTATATCTTTCTTTCATCTCTACAAGTATTTGACCTGGCATGGATGCCTCTGAAGGAGGTTTTTAGTGTTCAGATACTTCTTGCAAGGTATCTTTCCTTTTTCACTGCCTATAATAAGATTTTCAAGCTGGATTATCTTATTGCTGAGTGTAGGTGTTACTTAATAATAGTCTTATATTACATTTTAGCCTCAAACTTGTGTTTTATCTCTGAATATGGGGTGGATTTGTGTCTACCAAATGGATTTCTCTCTTCTATTTATATTCAAGGCTTCAAACAAGGAGAACAAAATTAGAAGTCTGTTGATTGGTTTTTCTCTCTTTTTTGACCTTTTTTTTTTCTGGGGTCTAAAATGTTCAACACAAGTTGGCTGTTTATGGTGTGTTGTTATCTATTGTCATAATATTTTGTTGACATGGAGTTCATTGAAATTTGTTCGGGGTTAATATTGGACCCTGACACATTTTCTGCAATGTACTAGTGTATTTATCTTTTACTGTTTTTCCCATAGGCATCTATCATTTATAGAGAGAGAGAGAGAGAGAAAGAAGAGAAGGCCTAGCCAACTTCGTCTCATGTAAACTTAAGATAGTTATGCATAATTTAGCTTGGTGGGATCTTATTAATGTGACAAGTCTTCTATTGGGAAATGCATTGTAGCTGATAGGAATATCTTGAATGTGGAACAATTGGATGTAGTTGTAAAAGTTCTACTTTCAAGTACTATCGCCTACAGAAAATGATAAATTTGGTGGTCTTTGGCTGTTTTTGTTATTTTTTTCTTCAACGGATTTACTTTTTCATCAGATGTTAAGTATTTGATCTTAAAAATTTAGGGTCTCTCTTTCCCCAGTTTACATGAGTTGTTAGTTGAAAGTTGAAATAATTTTGCAGGATGTGGGAAGTGCTCAACAGCCAACTAAGGTATGCAAATTTTTATCAGCTTGTAGGGTATTCAAATGTGTATATGTCACCTGTTAATTGCAAGAAGAGCAGGCAATGCTACGTTGATGAAAGACATTTACTGGTAGAACTATTTCATGTTCGATCCTTTTCTGTTTCTCCCTTCTTGTATATTTATTTATCCAAGAACATACTGTAACTCTACAGAACTAAAGGCTTTGCCATTATCTGCCTATCAATATTACCAGGGTCCATTGATTTTAAGAGAATTTACCGTGTATTTCTGAACTCTGTACTGTGCATTACTATATTGGTTTTCTGGATTAGTTTAATAGTATTAGGAATAGCATGCTATTTGGAAGAGGAGATAACTACCGGTTCAGTCACTAACAATAACTAGTATAGATACATCAACTCATCTATACTGTTCCATCAATGTAACAGACGTCCACTTTAATTGATTTTCAGAAACCATATGAAGCATTCTTTACACTCTCCCCTATGTGTCCTTCTATATTCCATATATGAACTCAAATGTCTAAGAGTTTACATTCTTGAATTTGAGTTGGTAGTACTGTCGACACCAATCAAGGTGAATCTGTTATAGCAAGAGAGATAGATCTATTCTGATCACGTGCACACTTTTTATCTTTTGCCAAGCTCTAGTTCACCTTAGTCTATGGTGCAAGAGAATTGCGTATCTATATTTATTTGTAGCTACCTAATTTAGTAATCAAAATCAGGAAGGTGAGTAAGATAAACTATTTTTCACTCCTCTGTAACTGGAAAGCCCTCTTCAGTGAAATTAAATGGGGCTGAAAGTGGTTCCTTTTTTCATTTTAAATGTCAAAATCTCCATGTTATCTTTTCCTGACTCTGCAAACATTGAATGCAGAGTTATGTAAGATATCAAACACGTCAAAAACGTGCTGATGCAAAGAAAGCTTTAAAAGACCTCCTCTTTAGTAGTGGGTCCTCCAAACACTCATTTCAGGTACAAATTTCTGCTACATTCTTCCAGGCATTCTACATTGCATAGTTAAACTCTGGTTTTCTGTAGAACATGTTGTGGCAAATATTTTTCTGTTATAATGGTTTAGTTTGCTGTGACATGTGTTTGTAATGGTTTGTAGGATTAAATTTGATGTTGAGTTTGTAAATGCCAATTGATTTAGGAATTCAATAATCATTTTGTAGACTTAACATTAATGCTGTCAACCTGCTTGGCTACTGGACTTGTTTTGAGTTACTTTCTCTCTTACATTTCCCACGTAGAAAAAGTAAGTGATAAGCAATGTATTTTGCTAGCAAAATGCCAGATGTTTGGTCGGAAAAAGTTTGGTTTGAGTCATAAATACAATTATTTATTTGTTTCTTATCAAATAAATAATTAGCCATCATGTAATATGTGAATGATAAGATTTTCAAGAACTGCTAATATTAAAATTTGCAATTAATATGATTGAGCATTTTGAATGTCATGCGCCCTCAGAGAGTCATAAATTCTTGTCTTCGTAATCATGCATTATCCACTGGCCATACCCTATTTCATTTGTTCTCTTCAAATTAGTTTTCCCGTTTATGATTAATAGATCTAGGTACTGATATGTGCATTTTTCTGTAATTCTACCTAGAATGATGACCCAATATGGAAATTTGATGGAAACAATGAATGGGATGCAGAGTCTGATACAAAAGGCCGATCAAAGTCTTCTGCTCGTCGTTCTGGGAAAGCTAACCAAAAGAAAATGAAACGTAAGCTTAATAATTTTCCCTGCTACTTTACATCATGTTCACCTTATGTTGTTCTTTAGTTTTATTTTTTTTATCTGTATGCTTTTTTGTGTGTTTCGCCTTCAGTATATTTTTCTTTCATCTTTTATTCTGCTATGCTAGCCAATATGACCAAAATATTCTTATCAATGAAGGACAAAGGTTATGATTAGTGTATACAGTTGTATGTATATTGATTTTAAGGCTGGATGATGTGCTATTAATTATGATAGCAACTTATTTCCCAAATTATTTCCATCTAACAGTTTGGTCATACTATGTAAGTCACTCCAAAATATGTTATAGTCAAGGTGAGTGAAGTCATGTCACTGCATATGATAGAGGATAAAATGGCTGTCATCTTTGTCGCATGTCATAGTGCTAGCAAAACTGATCCTGGACTATGATACAAGTCTTAGGTTTAAATAGACGCATATTTGGCTCATGGCCCAAGTGAATCCATAAGGATGAAGGATGTTTGTCTGAACCCTATAGCAAAAGTAAACCCATAAGGATTGTGTTAAATTCAAAAGGGATAGTATTAACTTGGTGGATTTGTATTGTTATAGATGGTATCAAAATATACTTGCTACTTGCAGTACTTGTAGATTGATTGGTTCTCACATAGGACAAGGTCATAAAAGGAGAAGTTCGTCGCATCCCAATTTGCTAGAGTAAGATGTTGGATTAGAAAATAAGCAGACTTTCTTGAGCCAAGTAGGTGCGTTCTATGCTTGTGGATAGAGGACATTTGCTTGAAGCTTATCAGCCAAGGCAAATTTATGACAATTAAAGATCTTCACATGAACCTCAAGCAGACAGTATCCACTTAGTCGGCCCAATTGTTTCAGTTGCTGACCTCCTGTATAGTTTTGTTAGCAACTAGGATGGTTTCAAAAAATACTTAAATGTTCTGCATAGAGCATCTACTTAGTCAGATACCAAAGCCAAGGGAATTCAGTTTCATTAATTGGCAATTCTTTCTTGCTTTATTCATTAATAATATACTGCTTATTGAGCAAGTCGGAGGCTCTGATCTTTATAATGCAAAGTGAAAATTAAGACGGTAGCAAGTTATGTGATTTAATTTAGCTTTTGTGAAGAAATTTGCACATTATGTGATTTAATTTAGATTTTAGTAATAAATTTTTGCTTTCTTACCTGTGTATTATTTTCCACCAATTGGATTCTTCCCCTTATAATTTGTTCAGGTAAACATAGAAGAGAGAATTTTTCTGAGGACTATGATGATCCTGAGAAGATCTTCCAAGAAAAATTTGGAAAAAAATGGTATACTTGGTCCTTCCAGTCATGGAAGGGCTCTTCTTTCGAAAGTTCATCATCTGGATTTGAGTGGCGAGAACATTCAAACAGGACAAACCACAGAACCAAAGATTGGGAGACCATAAGTGATGCTGAATCTGATGAGGAGGAGTTATGTGCTGTAGGATCATGTTCTGATAGAACAATCCTTGGTCTGCCTACAAGAGGCCGTTTAACTATAGAAGATGTTAAAGTCGCGTAAGTGCTTTACTTATATTGCCCACTTCCAGCAAACATTATGATCTTGTCTCTACTTTACCTAGGTGCATTTGCTCTAAAATCACCAGAATTCTCCTTGCAGTTTTCGCTCATCAGCATTAAAATGGCATCCTGATAAGCATCAAGGCCCATCACAGGTTAGTTGTTAAATGTCTGGTATTGGTCATATTATTGTTTTAACTGTGGGATGATTTGTATGACGAAAGATCTGGCGTGTGTTCTGTTGTTATCTACTCCATGCCATCAAATCATGCATGCTTGTTTAATGTTGTCAGTTGCTCGGTATTTATGACCATTAACAATCAATGAATTGCTTCTCTAATCATAAAGATACAAATTAATTTTCTGATTAATTTCTCATTTCACCACTTGCTTATTGACATGAAACATGCTTGGTCAGAGTGAACATATATAACCACTGCAAACAAAATCATAAACATGTACCAAAAGAAAATATCTTAATATACTTAAAAATTGGTTGATTTAAGTTATATAAAGTTGTTTGAATGAATTGGAGTAGCAAATTTCATCTTGTTTTGAATCTAATATCACCTCTATGCATTTTTTCAGGCAATGGCAGAAGAGAAATTTAAATTGTGTCTTAATGCATACAAGTCACTGTGTGATGCTCTCTCTTAAGTTTAAGCTAGAGAGGTTTCTCCGAAGCACACAGCTTCCAAGTAGCTTTTTTCTTCATAAGGGATTTAAAGTGGTATAGAAGAGGTGTATGATTATTCAATCAGTCTCAGTGTATGATTAACTTATTCTTTTAACTTCATTTGCTTGATTGTAATGTTCAAGCAAATAATCTGAACTGTATACATTGATTATATAGAAAGCAAATAATCTACATTAACCAGCAATAATAGTAAGCATTTCGCCTAAATGGTTTCTAAGAGGATAATGTACATTGCTTCTCAATTTTTTCGTTTACTGGTCGGATGTGGGTAGAAATGACAATTTTTACATGACCCGTGAACACGAAACGAATTTTGTTGGTTACATTTAATTGGTTAGGGCTGAGGGTTTTGTCACAATTTATTACAGAAGTATTGTTCAATGATGTAGAGAGACGCAGTCCATCCTCCCAAAGGCTGCAATTAATGGGAGAGGTGCAATCTAACCTTATATGATCTAAGATTAGGCTCAAAAATCCATCCTAACCTAACCTATTAGGGTCTTGTCTAGAAAATCTCTTACGAGAAAAGTTCACCCTCGTGTTTCATGATGTCCCTGCATCGTTTGATGTGATACAAATACGATAGATTAACTCTAATTGTCAGCCTAATTGTAGCAAGCCAAAATCGGTAAGAAATTTATTTCTCTTTATAGAGAATTGAAACAAGATGGTTACAACTAACACAAAATGGCAGGTACAAAATTTAAAGATTTTTTAACATACTTTCAAGTGTACAGATAAAAACCACGTGGTTGAAGAACACTGGATGGTTAGAGTTAAATGTGTCTTCTGCTGCCATACCAACCACATCATGAAAGCAAATTCTACTCAAGTTGGAGTCACATGAAGGCTTAGGTTACTAATTTGCATTACCTTAACATAAATAGAATTTAATTTCCTATCCGTATGATTTTGTTTTCTTCGCTTCTCCAATGAAATAACCACAGCCTGGCCACGCTATAATCCTTTCTGTGATGTGACTAAGGGCCTAGAATTTAATTTTCTGAAGTTTGGTGTGTCATTAATAATCATGTCCTGTACTTGGAAGATTTTCATTGTACAATAGTTTTAACAGTTTAGACAATAACATGTAAGTGCCCGTTTAATTAAAAGTTTAGTCCTTGTAATTTAAAGCCTTATACAAACTTCAGTCAATTAGGCCAATGACCTTATTATATTAAAGTGAAATTCTTTCTGATATTTGGCTATTGATCCCTGGTCTTTGCTGGATTTCAGCATATATTTGGTGAACCACTTTGATTGAAGTGAACATACATTGCCACTGGGGCCTTGAAAACGATCTTTTGTTATCTTTTTGTGCATCAGAATGATGTCTGTTTTGATGTAGCCAAACCTCCATTGTTCTTGCGGATGGCCTACGATTTTTTTTTTCCATAATTTTATTATTTTTTAATTAATTCTAGGGTATGTAACAATTTATAAAGTCAACATAGTTAACTAATTTCGAGTTAACTAATGACGAAATTAACATTAAGGTTTAATTTTCGCTAAGCACCTCTCTCTCTCTCTCATATGGATCCGGGATGTGCATCTCATCCTAATTTTGGTGGTTATTTACCTTTACATCCACTTTCATTTAGTGAAAACTCATATCATGATTTTTTTTTTTTACAAGACAAATCTTAGTATTTTTATTTTATTATTAGGACCAACTCAAGGTACTACTGAAATCGACTGCGATATGATTATGAGACACAATCTAAAAATTAATTCCTAAAAGATGAAAAAAGCACCCATATATAAAGGGAGATACAAATTGAACCCACGTCATTTTTATAAGATAAATGGATGGCCCGTGGGTTTATTGCCATACCGAAGTCACTTTCCACGTATCCTAGTATTTTACAAGAGTTTTCTTCTTTTTTATGTAAATATATATGTTTGGGATTATGGAAATAGTTATTCATATCCCAATGATCTCAACCAGAATTCCAACATTCTTTTTACGGAAATTAATTTGATAACATTATATATTTATTTATGTAATGTTTAAAAATCAATCACAATTACCATGAAGAGAAGCTATTAAGATTCCAGTATAAATGTAACGGAGGAGATAAGTCATGTCATGCGTAGAGGTTCTCAGTCCTCTGAGTTCTCTCTTGTCAGTCTCAGTCACACATTTCATCACTCATCATCGCAGTCAAGATGCCATTGACACTCAGCTGAGCTGGGGGCATCGACTGATGATATATAAGTGTACCCTACTAACTCTTGGATTTCAAATTTCAAATTCAAAATAATAATATTAAAACTATCTCACATATATAGATATAACTTCACCTGTGTTTTATTTAGTAGATAATTGATGTATTTATACTTGTCTCTTTAGAGGAAGACTGTCATCAAATTTGATAAAGGCAGATTTTACTTTTTTTTGAGGTAAAGGCAGACTTTACTTGAAAAAGAAAGTGGTCAAAGATACCATTGCTGTATATATCAAAGGCGTACAACTTCATTATCATTTTTATTAAGTATTAATCTTTTCATTAAAAAGCCATAATTGTACAACTAATTAATTTCCATCAAATTATAATAATAATAATAAGTCATTGAAAAGATCATGAATTTCCAAGAACAAATAGCAACAACAACTAGAACAAATAAATAGTCTTAAAAATGAAGAAAACTAATTAGTAGTGATATATATATAATTGGCTAGAAGCAAAGAATGACAACAGAAGTGGAGACCATGAAGCCATAGATGAAGATCAAGAAGCTAAAATGAAGAGCCCAGTTCCTCTTAAACTTACCAAAGTAACTCTCAGGTGGCTCCTGATAATGAATCTCAAGCTCACCACCACCATCCTCACCAAACCCTTCACCAAATTCACCATTGCTCATTCTAATCTTCATCTCTCTGAGCTTCTCAGTGGCCAGCCCAAGTGTGAGCTTGTGGCATCTTCTCTGGTACTTGAATCCATTGATGCACCTGAGGGTTTGAGCTACAGATACATAGAAAATGAGTTGGGCCAAGGAGAGGAGCGTGATGGGGACCCAGCAGTGGCGGCATTGGAGCCTGGTGGCCTGCGACTGTCCCATGAAGACCAATCCTAGGAAGATGAAGAAGAGCAGGAAGAGCTTGTGAAGCTCCTTCTTCTGGAGGTCTATGGCCCTTTTCTTCTCAAGGGTCTTCTCGAAATGGAGTTGGATGATGGTGTTGAGAGCTTGAAGTGCTGTTTCTTTGGGGATCAGTGTTTGGTGGTGGTGTTGATGCTGCTGCTGCTGGAGATGAGATTCATATTCTGCCATTGAAGAGGTTGAGAGAGAGAGAGAGAGAATGTAGATTGTTTGCTTTAGTGATTTTTAACGGAGTTAGTGTAAAGATCTCGAGAAGGGATCCAACGGTTACAAATCATGTTAAAACTTAGAAACAAAAGTTGGTGTTTTAACTAGTAGCTTGCATTTGCACATGTTTAGTTCATTTGTCTTGTTACGTCTTGCCTGCTGGCCTGCTGGGGCCTTGGCCAAATCATCACCTGGGTTGCACAGCCCACATAATAAAAGTTATATACACTGATTGTAGGATTTTATTTTTTTAAAGTAGATAGCTAATTTACATCAAAAAAAAAAAAAGTAGATAGCTAATGAATCATCAGTGGAGGCGACAAAAATACTTGATCCGATCCGAATACAAGAAAATTTGATCTATTCAAAGCAGGTTTTGAGTAAAAAGTAACAATCCATTTAAAACACAAATCGGATTTGAGGTATCCCTCCAAAATTTCAGATTGAACTTGAGTCGGATTAATTCAGACCCGATCCAATACGTTGTGATTTTTAATAACTATATATTAATAATATTTTGGATTGTGTAATAAAATTTTATCATGAATGTAGCAAATTTTTTTTATATTTGTAATGAAATATTCGCAATGAAGCAAGTCTTTGTATTTGTATTTAAAAAATTTATATATTTTATGAATTTTATATTAATAATTATATAAATGTGATATTATATTATAGTTGAATTAAACTATTGGAAGTTTAAATATGTTTTCTTTTATTTTGTATATTTTTTTTATGTTAATTATATTATTAGTTAAAAACTCAATTGAGTCAATGGGTCAGGTATAGACGAGTCCCTCCAATTAAATTCGGGTTTAAAAAGGAAAGTTATGACTCCCTTGGGGCATGGGTCGAGTTTGAGACACCCCTCAAAATTTTTTAATCGAACTTGGGATGGACCAACAATCGGACCGGATCCGATCCGACCGTTATCCTCCCTAGTCATTAGTCAATAAGTTTATCAAGACCCATTTATGTATACTCTCAAACTTGCTCCACCCCAGGATTTACTCCTATAATCAAAGATAATTACTATTATAGTAAAAAAGAAAAACTTATCATATAAAGATTCAAAATTTTATTTGATGGAACTGAACTTTCATTAGTAAAGTGGATGGAAAGTTACATAATCTTTTATGTTATGAAGAGATGTGCCGGTGAATTTAGTATTTATATTGTATATATTATATAACATTGGTACATCTTTATTTATTATACTAAATAGAGTAATATTATTTTCTCATTAAATTTGTACAAATTCCATTGTAAATAGTGAGCTAAATATTATGTTGTTGGCTACATTAATAATTGATTTGTGCAACAATATCAAATTTTGTGTAAAACTTTTGGGCTATTTAATATTAAAATGTGAACGAAAGCATCAGGTAATATTTAATTATGATCTCTAACTATTTCTACTATTTTGGATGGTATTTACATAATTAAATTACAGAGTTGGGTCTTTTTCTTCTAGGTAGGAGATAGGACATGGAATCTCTTTCCCTAATTTCATGACATAAATCCAAGCTTTCTCTAATTTTCATGTAAGTAACATCTAAATTATGAAATTTCTTAAACTATACTCATTTTGTGAGAAAGATATAAGTTGGCGTATGTTAATCAAGCCAAAAGTTGATTTATAGTTTTTTTTTTTTTTTAAATAAGTATTTTTTTGTGAAATTATCATTTTTCAATTAGTTGGCTCACAGAGAGTGGAATTGCACATGACATCTTAATCATTTTTAGAGGTGCAAACAATGGGCTGGGCAGGCAATTCTTTTATGGGCCTGTTCATACTTTGCAGGTTGAGCGGGTACGGACTTTTTGTCACACCCGGCCCATAATTTAGGTATTGGGTGAAAATTTGTTTCATCCTCCCAAGCATGGTAGCATTTTTCTCTTTGTAGGTGGCTCAAAAGAATTATAAATCAACAAATCATAATGCAAAGTTAGCTTTGCAACATTAATTTGGGTTTCATAGGTTACCTTCTATTTATACATTTTGGGCCCTTTACCAAAAGGGAACCATGAGAAATAATAAGAAAGCACTTTCTAATCAACTTCAAAGAAATAGTGACGATATTTCGGCCCTTTAAATTGTGTATATACCTCTTTTTGTAATTACACCCCATTAAGATTTTTAAAAATTTATATTTTGTAAGTACATCCTATATATGACCAATAATGTCCATTCTTTTATTTACATTTTAAATATTATAGATAAATAATTATAAAGGTAATTCAATTAATTAAATTAAAACATCAAATTTAAAAAAAAAAAAAAGGGAGAGGAAGAAGAAGAGAAAAAACTTGGGGCGAGCACTTTTACTTTACATTTGCGATATGGAAGAGAAATGTGCTAATCACTTAAGTTATAAGTGAATATATATTAAAACCATATAATTTAAGTTAATATAATATAAACTCTTGTTGTATTATTTTAAAATAATTATGACTTTGCACATACACTCATAACTCTAAGTTGTTAGCACACTTCTACTTACATTTGTGATAGGGTTTGAAGTCTCATCCAGTGCTTGAGAAACTGCTATGAACCAGGCAGTTGGCAACTTGACATCTAGCTATTTGGCCACCTAGTCGACTGAACAGTAGTCAACACTCGATCCATTGACTATCGGTCAAACAAGGTAAAACAAGAAAAAAATTAAAAAATAAAAATAAAAATAAAAAATCACAAACACTCTCTATTCCATAAAATAGTAAAACATCATCCATCCCTAAACTTTAATTCCATTTATTTTCAGTTTTCTACAAAATAAATAAATATAAAATTATTTCTTCAAAAAAAATTAAAAAATAAATGTAAAATCGCATGTAAGTAGATGTAGATGCGAGGTAAAGGTCAATGCGGCCAATTTGAAGCAATGCTTAAGTTAGATGCGAGGTAGGAGACGCAAAGGCACCGTCGTCTAGCTAGCATCATTGTCGTCGCCATCGTCTTTGTTGTTGAGGGTGAGGCAACATCGCAGTATATCCATTGACCACCGCCATTGTCAAGCTTGAGAAGAGAACCGCGTTGGACAATTGGAGAGAGAGAGAGGGAGAGAGAGAGAGAGAGAGTGGCAATGAGAGATCAATGTTTTAAAAGGCAGAAGGGAGGTGAGGCAGTCGTCTTGATTCAAAATGGAAAACTTTTTAAAAATAAAATATTATATATATACATATGTATATATAAATATGTCAATTTACAATATCATCCCTCATATTAAAAAAGATGGTAAAAACCAATGTTGGAAACATTAGTATCAAATAAAATTTAACAAACCCAATAAAAATACCTGAATATATAAAATCCTAAGTTAGGCTAACATGATGAAAAAATTTAAAATAATTTAAAAAAAAAAAAACCCTAACATTAAATGTGCAATTATATGAATTTTGAGGGACCATTTTAGCAAAAAGTGATAATATAAAAATGTCAAACATTCCAAACTTCTCTCTCAACAGTGTGGCTCTCTCTCCCATTTCAACCGTCTTTCAACCAGCTCTCCTCCTCTCTTCTCTCTCTCAATCGGCTCTTTCCCATTTCTCCTCTTTCTCAACCGACATAGAAAAGCCGACTTGAAACAACAACAATTTTCTCATAAGAGTCGGAGTCGAGACTTGAGTGATGAAAAGAAGACTTGAGTGAAAGAGACCAAAGACAGTGAAAGTCGATCCTAATATGACTCTTCTACCTTTTATAGTTGATTTAAGGTTTAAAAAAAATTAAAATGATATTTTTACCCCTTAACTTATGTTGATCGCTTCAAGACTGCCTCAATACGTCTCGCCTTAAAGCTACCATGAGGCAGTCGCCTCACTCTCTAGAGGCGTGGTTTCACAAATCCATCGTCTGAGACAGTCGCCTCGAGGCACCTCAGGCACTATCTCGCATCACATTGCCTTTTAAAACATTGTGAGTGAGAGAGAGAGAGAGAGAGAATAAAAAGCTTAAAACCTTAAACAACAATGGATGGGAGAGAGGAGAGCTTATATTTTTAACCTAAGGTCAAACTAGAGCAACATTGTTTTGGGGATTGTTTTTAAACTAATGGTCAAGTTGAAACGACATCGTTCTGGTGCCTAAAACGGCATCATTCCAATTAGAAGAAATTTAAAATAATAATAATAATAATAATAATAACCAAAACGACATCATATTGGGAATTCCAAAACGATGCCGTTTTGGACCCTAAATTTAAGGGGAAAAAAAAAAAGCTTCATCTTCAACCTTTGAACTCGCACCAATTACTTTTAACCCTAACCAGATACCATACCAAACTACTTGACACCGTTTTCAGGCCATTTTCCTCGTACCAATCGGTTATAGGCTTTGAACTTGAAGAAGATGACGAAAAGCTCCAATCAATCACCTAACAGCACCGATTTGCTTAAAATCGGTGTAGCCACTGACCAACTACCGATTAATCCCGATATATAAAACATGGGTCTCGCCATATACATTTATCAATATATATGAGAGTTTTCTCTCCTTATTATGGGAGTAGGTTTATCTTGGTGTTATAAAAGTATATTTCTTAACCACATATTGTAACACCCTGAATTTTCTCTATTTAAAAAAACAAAAATATATATATCAGGATGAATAGTATCTCAAACTGAATAATGATTTTCGAATGAATAGTGATGAGTGAATAGTGATTTTTGATAAACAAATCCCGAAAATCATTAAAAGTGAAATTTTTGATAAATAATATTTCGGATGGAAAAAGTCTTCGTGAATAGTGATATTCGAAAAATGGACTCCAAACATCAAAAGTCTCGGAATAGGAATTAGAGTTAGTAAAAACTAAAATGGATTAAGAACGAGTCAGTTTGAGAAAAAATAGAACAGTTTCTGGATCCAACCGAAAATTCGGAAGGATTTTCGAAAAATTCAAAAATTTAGACAAGTGTCAAAATGTGTATGAAAATGATCAAGAGTATTTTAGAAACTCAAATGGCACTTTCGAAAGTGATTCGAATTGAAATGGAATCAATCCAAAAACCGCTAAGGGTAATTTAGTGAATTACGGAGAGCCAAAAAGGGGCATGAAATGACTTTTAAGGGTAACCAAGGTTACTAGAAATATGTAGGAAGTCCGACTATAGGTTTCAGTAAATTTTAAAGAGATTTTGAAAAAAATTTCGAAAAAGTCGAATTTAGGCGCTCCGGAAGAGTCAAATAAAAAAGACAAAGAAATTATAGACATGTAAGGCAATCAACCATAAAAAAGTGACACATGACGTAAGAGTTAGAGGGAATAATTTATTAAGTTTTGTATATCATTGGAAGTGATAAAAAGGAAAAGATTATTATTTATAATATTATAATATTTATTATCCAGAATAGTTATAGGTATGATTGTTTAGAATTATACGAGTATAATTGTGGTCGAGGATTCTAATTGAAGAATTTTATTTAATGATAGTCTATTTAGATGTTAATTGTTATAGTTTTGGATATTATATATAAAAAAATTTATAAAATATTCTACAAATATACAATTATGATTATTTGAGAGCTTTGGTTAATGATGATTTATGTATGTGTGAATTGCTATAGTGTAGAATACACGATCTTATGTATATGAAAAAATTGAAGATTTATTTAAAATAGGATTATTATGGTCATTGATGATTAAATAAAAGCAATGACTTTAGAATAAGATATTTTGAGCTAAGATAATTCATAAATCTCAATGATGAAATTTTATAAGAGAAAATGGATTGTAAAGCCCCAATCTAACTGGACCCAAAAGATTAATTGAAATTTAATTTATTATTATTAATTTAGTTCGGTTTCAGTTTTAGAAGTATAGAGGTTTATGGATAAACATTCAATTGGAGGATACTTTTAAAAGAAATTAAGAAAACTGGATTAAAAGAAGAAAGGTCATAAGGGTTAATATGAAAAATTACATATGTTAAAAATAATAAATAAAAATGGTGGCGTGATTGTTTTATATATAATAATAATAATAATAATAATAATAATATAGTGGTGGGATCAATTGATAAATAAATATATATATATATATATGTTAGTTGATTATGTTGAGGAAGAGAAAATAATAAAATAATAAAAATAAATAAAGAAAGAAAGAAAGAAGTGGCCGCCGAGTGATGAAGGAAAAATAATAAAATAAAATGAAAAATTATAAAATAAAACAAGAGAGGAGATAGGCATGAAATGAGGCGGTGGACTTGTGTGTGTGTGTGTGTGTGTGTTTGTGTATATATATATATATATATATATATATATATATATATATATGTATATATGGGTGTAGTTTTAGATAGGGGAGGGGAAAAAACAAAGATGCAGAACCGTAGAAGAAAAAAAAAATAGAAGAAGCAAAAATGAAGCTGTCGGCAGCAGAGCAAGGGGAAAAAAAAAAACAGAAGAAGCAGAGAAGAAGAAAATAAAGAAGAAAAGTAAATGAAATTATTTTGGGTATTCGATTTATCCGTATAAGTAAGTTTATTTTAATAGGATTTGGATTTTTAAAAAATTAGTTTATTTTTCTATAAGTTATAAATTGAGTTTTATATGATTTTAGAGTGGATCTATGATGATAAGAAAATCAAATGAAAATTCGTTTTACGTCCATAAATAAGTAAAGGAGTTATGTGAGTGGATAGATTTATTATTAATTAAATTAATTGAGTTATATTTATTTATATATAAGATTTTATTACTTATTTCAAGTAAATAATTAGTCGAGTTAATGGATTTTATGGATTATAAATTATGTTTTACAATTGAAAGAAAAGTTTATATCTGTTTTAAATTTTATTTATTTAAGTATTATTAAAAAATATTTAATTGATTTATTGATTTATTGATTTTATATTATGATTTATGATTTGATTATAAAATATGTATTTTGATAATTATATTTATATATAGAAATTGAGTTTTACAGTTTTACATATAAAATGGTTTAAGATTTGAAAAAATGAATAAAAATGAGATTTTTAGTACGTTTATGTATATTTCAGTTTTTATTATGTATTCTAAATCATGAGATTTATTTCCATTTTGGAATGATTTATGGATTATTTCGATGTGTGAAATGGTGAAAGTTTGACAAATTTTGAATTATTTGTATATGTTGGCCGAATATAGATATAGAGGGTTTGGTGAAATTATTTTTGACAATTTGTGATTTAATATTGTTTACATGAGATTTTAATGATTTTCGAATGGAAAGAGAAAAGAAACGGAAGGAAACGGAAAGAAACGAACAAGTTTAGGGACTTGACCGTATATTGGAGAAGTGAAGGGCAACGTAATTTTTGCCCAATTTTGATGAATAATCGAATGAAAAACAATATTTTATAATGTACTTTTGATGTTTTGATGAAACGATGAAAAATGATGATAAAAATTTAATATGCTTCGTTAATAACGAAAATTCTATTTGAAAACAAAAATGGTTAAAATTTTGATAATAAATTAAACTTATAAGGGTCCGAGTAAACCTGAACATTGGTAGATAAGGATTGGAAATTGGCATGTCAATAAGACAAATTAGTAAAACTGCACTGTTATACCGATACTCAGTTTTCGACGGATGGATTATAGGAGGAATTAGGTGTCCGATCCTGAAGTCGAAACCGATTGTGATATGCGATTGGCAGGTAGTCACCGAGTGGTCGATGCCGGAGACGCCGTTTATTCTGACGGATAGCCACCGAGTAGTTGATGTCAGAAAACCCAAATCCGATCCATGATATCGTGTCACTGTTTACAAATAGTGCTTAAAAATATAAAAGGATACTGTGTTGATATAGTTGGAAATGACAATTGTTGTGTTTTATATGTGCATTAATTTGTAATTTGAGTTTTTTGTAATTTATTTGTAAAAGTTTGGATAATTTATGAAATATTAATTTACAACTTGTATTTTGAGAAAATAAAAATTATTTGATGAAAATTGTGTAGTTATAATTGGAATGAAATAATATTATGTATTTTATATGTGTAATTATTAGAAAATTGATTAATTAGTGATCTTTTGATATAAAGTTTAAAAATAGTTGTTAAAGTTGATTTTTAAATTTCATTAATTATTCACTTTTTATTTTGTTATATTTTGAAATCTGAAAAAAAAAAAAAATGTTGAAAGTGTGAGATTATGTTGTTGTGTAATAAAGTTTTGTAACTTTTAAACCAAGTGTATACCCACTAAATAGAAATATTTAACGCGTTAGAATTTTCACGCGTAGGTTGAGGCTTGAACATTATAAACAAAGACTAAAGAGAAAATATCTGTAGCAATTCTCGCGAGTCACATCTTTTCACCTTTTGGGTAGTTATTCTTTTCAACACTATGTAGTTTTGTTAACGTATATCAACACACATGTATACATGTACATAAATATGTATTCATGAGATTTTGTAAATAATAATGCATATAAATAATATAAAAGATTTTGGTATTGTAAAGTGATTTTGTAAATAAATTTACCACTTTTCTTTTAATTGTCAATTACTTTTATTAATATGATTTTTATTAAATGTTGTATTTATAAATATTTGTGTGGTGAAGTGATTTTGGAGTCAGACAGAAGATCCGAAATTGGTAGTTGAGAAAATAAAATTTAAGAAGTGTTATCTTTTTTCCTTACAGGTTTTTAAATTCTGAGTTTTCAGAAAAACAGAGAAAACTCTGTCGAATTTTTTTTTTTAATAATGGTACATTTATGTATAATCAAAATGAATAAGTAGATTATTCTCAAAAAAAAAAAAAAAAAAAAATGAATAAGTAGATTAAGGTAACATCCTTCGACTCGATTTCTATTTTAATGAGAATCGGATGGAGGGTGTTACATATAAAATGTTTAATCTCGATATATCTCAATAAACCTTTAATCATTAGTATAAATATATTTTCCTTTCGGACTACATATAAAATTAATCCCGCATATTTTGATAAACCTTTAATTATTAGCATGAACATATTTCTAATTACATTCTAATTATATTTAAAATAACAAAATTCATTACCGTGAATCGGAAGAGCCAAAATGTTGTAGGCTCATAAAATAAAGTAGGTGATAGCACAGGGGGGGTGGTGGTTATTTGAGTGGTAAACAGCTGCACGCCTCCCATGACTTGTAAGTCATGTGTTCGAGATTACGCACCCCACCTTTAAATAAAATGATAAGATTTTTTTTCACATATATGAATTATTTTTCATCCAAATGTGAGTAGCTCTCAATTATATGGAAACTACTTATCCGGATCGTACTATTAATGTTTTACCAACGTAATCTCGATTGTCTCTTGGACTAATATCAGTAGCTCAAAAATTAAAAAAAAAAAATGAAAAATAAAATAAAGTAGGTGATAAATTTATGGAGTGTTTTTGATAGCCAGAGTCATTATATTACGAAGAAGATAACTAGACAAGCTTGGGAGAGCACAGGCTGCTGTCGTCCACCGTACTGATAAGTTCTGATATTGACATATTTATTTTGGGACCACTCAATTTATTAAATTATTTTATTTCATGAAACTCAATGTCTCATAACAATGTCAATCTTGTTATTTCAACAAAAAAGGAAAAAAAATGTCAATCTTGGTTGATTAAATGACTAAAGACATTACTAGACTGACATCACCGGTTGAACATAAAACTCAGTTATGGGTTATCCAAAAGAGTCCACCTAAAGATGGCCTTTTGAGTTATAAAATTCAATAATAAATAAACAATTCTACACAAATTTTCATATTTTTCAAATGAGATTGTCATTTGATTTAAATTAAAATAAATTAATAAATTTAATCTCATATATAAAAGATGACTCTTAATGATGCCCGTAGGACACACAAAGAACTCTTAAACAGTTAAATTAATGATTTTTTTTTAGTTCACAAGGACAATGGAAATAGGGTCAGGAGTTCCAATTGTTTTCTTTTGAAGTACAGGAATTCCAATTCTTATTCATGTGAGAGAAAATATTAGTGTAAGATGTATAAATTAAAAAATAGAAGAGCTAGAATCCTATATACTCAACTCAAGTGATTGTTATAAATCATCTTATCATATTATTTAGACAAAAAATTTAGATAAATAATTCATTTATAAAAATCATTTTATTTTTCTTTCTTTATCTACAAATTATTTTTGAAAGTAAAATTCCATTAATCACCCAAGGAACCAAGACATATTTGACTACAGTTTAGTTGAACATATAATATCAAAAACTATATCTACAGGAAAAGCCTCCACCTATAATTAGATCAAAACTCTTCAATCATAGTGGATAAATTTTACACACTTTCTTATGTCATGTCAATATTTATAGAATATGAACATAACTGAGCTGCTAGTCTGCAACAAGGAATCCTTTAAAACTCAGTTCAAATGGTACCAAATCACACAATTGAGTGTGAAAACGCAGCATAGATTTGACAACGTCTCAGACTCTCGATACAACTAAACAATGTCCCTCGTCCTGGAAAGTCCAAAAAAAAAAAAAAAAAAAGGTGACAAAAATAGAAGTCATAGAAAATGATCTGATCTAATGACTTTGACAATTATAATATTTTAAAGCTAGCGCACGGGTTGATAATAATAACAACTTTTATAAAAAAAGAAGAAAAAAAAGGTGCAGTCCTTTCATTGTAGTATTACAGCTGATCAAAGTGTATATAAATTGATACAAAAGTTGTAATCAACAACCAACCCATTTCCCACTTTTGCACAAAATGGGTGGTGTGAATCTTATAAAGACTAAAAAAGCAATTGTAAAATATTGCACACCAGCTATCTTATTCTACTCTCTCTAGTTTCTCTCTTTCTCTCTCTCACACACACAAATTCATTCAACAAATGATGGAAACATATACAAATTTATAATGATATGCCTTCATTTTATGGCAATATTAAGGTTTAAATGCTCAAACTATGACCCACAAAACCATGATTTTTAGTCTTTGCATTGAGCCAATGGACTTGATAAGTTTTTGCTTTGCAAAAAGAGACCATGACATGACCCACAACTCAAAGTTCAGCACAACTGCTTTAGCTTTGAAAGGAACTTCCACTAATTATCTTCCTCTCACCCCATGATTGCCAAGGAAGAAGGATTAGTAGCTACAAGTTGATAATCGTCTTGCTCGTTTTCATCTTCGTTATCTCCGTCATCTTGATTATGATCATTACCAACATTGCTGTCGCTCCCAACATTCTCCGTTGTTGATTCTGGTGGTTGTATTTGTCGCTCTTCTTGGGCACCGCCCATCATATGCATTAAAAGTTCCTCTGGCTTGTACTCATAACCTGGATTAACAGCACTATCTACCTTCTTCGTAGTTCTCTCTTTGTATATAGCATCGAGCTGGTGAAAGTATGGACATGTCTTAGCATCCTCAGGCCTTTTCTTGTTGCTTTCCTTAACCTTCTTGAAGTACTTGTTCATATTCTCCCATTTTTCTTTGCACCTCTTAGCACTTCGATCGTAACCAAGCTTTTTCATGGCTGTCGATATCTCCTCCCATAGAGGTCCTTTAGGTCCGTTATCTTGGTAATGCGAATCAAGATTAGTCCTCAGCTTTATCAAAGCCTCGACTTCATCTTTAGGCCATCGAGACGAGCCCATATGCATAAAACCCTCACCACCATTACCTTCTTGCCTTTCCATACTTTTCTCTACAGGAATTGGGGTCTCCGGAAATTGCACTGTCCCCGATTGATCCGAAAATTTCTGCAGGAAAGCAAGCACTGCAGCGTCCTTAGCCGCTGCGATGGATCTTTCCTGAACCAAAAGCTCACGCTCTCGCTTAATCCTATCCAATTCCTGCATCTTCCAGGCCTCCTCCCTCACCATCCTATCCTGTTCACATTTCTCTATCGCCTCTATAAATTTCTTCTGTAAACTCTCTTGTTTCTCAATCACTTCCTTCATCAACCTCTCGAAAAACACCGTTAACTTCCTCTTCTTCTTCTGTGTCCCCTCCGATTCTTTACTCGACGTAGAGGTTGTCGAAGTAGACATGTCCATCAGGTTCTGGATAGAACACGTATGGTCATACTTGACTGCATTTACCGGGTTCACAGCCATCGCCATGGAAGAACAATTTTTTTCCGGGGACGAAGACTGAAGGAAAGGATGGTTATCCAATGCCTCCAATTGATCAAAAAACCTATAAGTTTTCCCAGATCGACCGGCTTTTGTTCTTCTATGATACTTGTATATGTTTTCAAACTTCTCTTTACACTTCTTTGCACTTCGATGATGTCCCATCTCTGATAATTTCCTGACATCATCATCATCCATACATTTTCAATCTCACTAGAATATATATATTTATTTTCCATTAAACAATACCTGGACAACAACAGCCCCTCCTACTAGCAATTCAATTGCACTTCAATTCCTTATTCTAATTTTATAATAAAATTCAAAGCAACCAAAATCCATCTAACCAACCAAAGAATTAAATAGAACACAAATAATAATTCAACCTAACACACCACAATCACACTAATGGAACACATAAAATAGTCAACACTACCAAATAACAACATATACCAAGTGAATTCAATTCCACTGACAATTACTAGAAAACAAAAAAAAAAAAAAAAAAACAAAACTTTCTTCACTTTCTATCAAATTTTCTCTTAAAAGACATTAAAAAAACTAACCTTGAAACCTCTTCCCAGAGAGGAGCCTTGAGACCAGAATCTCTGAAAGCGGTGTCCATATTAGACCTTATCTTCAACAAAGCCAAAGTCTCCTCTCTCGGCCACCTGTTGCCACCAAAGCTCCGGTCACCCTCTTCAGCTCTGACTGTCTCCTCCTCCTCGCCGGCTCCATTTTCCGGTTCCATGACCAAAAAAGATGAAATTTTTTTTACAGCAGAGACCAGTTCTAGGGTTTTGTGAAGATGGGTAAATTTTAAATTTTGATGGGTGGTTTTAAGAAAAATAAAAAATGGGGTTCATTTGAATTCTCACCATTGCTATTGGGTTAAAGTTGGGTAAACAAATAAATATAAAGAGAGAGAGAGAGAGAGTGAAATTAGGGTTTCATTTTAAAGAGATAAAAGAGTGAGTGTGAGACCACTGGGTGCCCTCCATCCAGCTAAGTCTAATGACGTGGCATATTTTGGTTGGATTAGAGTTTATCTTCACTTTGACATTTTTTGTTTTGACTTGGTTTTTTGGGTCAAAGTATGCGTGTTAGTCTTGGTGGATTAAAATTGGAGGGAGAGGGGCTCTCAAGCTCGTGAGTCATGATTGGTGGTGCAAATGAGATCAATCACAGTTGTTGGTTGAATAGTAAAAAAAAACTACATGAAGATGACAAGTTGGTTTTTGCCCTGGCAACCAAATTTGGTTAAAAGAAGGTAAGGCCCACCTCAGCCCACCTTTGCCTTTTGTGTTTTCCCATTTGCCTCCACATGTTATTGTGTACAATGACTGAAATACCCTTCATGATTTTTCTTAATTTGCAAGGAATTCTCTCACATTTTTTTATAACAGCTTTATAAGTGGAAGGATGAGGTATATCTTTTATCTTTTTTTTATTACCTTTTATTTCCTGACATCTTTTGAAGATGAGAGAACTACCAAAATTATCATACATTAGAGTTTAATAGATATTCCAAAACCAGGTCAAAGACTCCACTAACTATCCCGAAACTTGTTCAGATAAAATTTTAGTAGCTATCCCAAAATCAATCCAAATAAGACTTCCGTAATTATCCCGAAACTTGTCCCAATAAGATTTTAGCAGACCAACCTAGATGGAGGTGACTAATCACTACACCACGTTACTTATTAATTTATCCCATTTTTTTTTTTTCTGTTTTTACACTTATCTCATTCTATTTTATTAATACATAAAGTATGAAATTTTATGATTGATATATTACACATTTAATTGCTTAATTGTTGTCTGATGAATAGAATTCTGTTTGTATCGTTGTTATTTGTTTTTGGATAATTAATTACTCACAAATCTTGTCTTAAGCTTAAGAAAATTCAGTATGGTTATGAAGAGATAAAAACCGTTAGTTTGAATTTATAATTAGAGTGAATTGTACAACACTTCCCCGAGATTTGTCTAAAAACAAATGAAAATATAGTTATCATTTTATTGCACAAAACCTTCATACTTAACGTTGATTTTTTTTTAAGATCTGGAATCTAGATCTTCAAGTTACAATGTTGAGAATATTATAGGTATTAGTCTAAAATCCTGATCAAATCGTTAAATTTGACGAAAATCAACCGATGACATGGGGGTTTGATGTAATAAAAGGATAAATATGTTTTTATCTGTTTTTTGGTAAACTTCAGGGAGGTTTTATGCAATTATTTCTTATAATTATAGTCTTATATAAAATACAAGAAATCTATTATAAAGTTCCACAAGTTATAAAGAAAAAGCTTTGATAAATTTTGAAGAGTATTTTCACAAAATTTAAAGTATTTTGTTTTATCAATCTATGATATAGAAGAAGTTGATGATAACCCTTTACTCAAGGCACATAAATTAACTTCAAATATATATACATATTTTTTCTCGAACGTAAGCTTGAAGATTCATATAAAAATGTGGTTAAAATGGGAAAAGAATGGTTAGAGAAGAGGGTCAAACAAAGTAAGAGAGATTATCTAACAATCATGCAAGTAAGTTACTTACTTTAACCAAAAGAATTAAAAGAAGAAAAGAAAGAAGACAGCTATTACTTTTAAAAGAAATTGCAAATTGCGTGTCATGAAATGAAACGGAAGTTTCTTAGCTCACCATTTCTTACGAAAATGTCAAATTCCAATAGTTGCAAAGAAAGCAACTCCTTTTTAGTTGATTAACTTTTCTTTCTAGTTTAACAACTCTGAGCCTCTCTTTTTTTTAAGTTACTTTTTTACCAAGAAAGACCACGACTAAATGATTGCCTCTTATCCATGAATTGGTGATAGGTATGACTTGGGGCATTTTTTTTTTTTTTTTTAAATAATGTTATTAATTTTAACACAATACGTAACCTGGGAGGATTCCAAAACTCACCTACATAATAATAATAATAAAAGTAAAAATTTTGAAATTGGGTAACATCATTATACTTTGCTAAATATAAGCATATCCCTCCTAATTTAAGAGGTTAAAATCTCACTAACGATATTTTATAAATATGTATTGAGAGTCTTCTCCTCCATTGATACTTTTTATTAGAAAAATATTTAAGTTGTATAAGTAGTGTAAATTTGAAAAAAAATAAAATAAAAAGGTTGTATAAGTAGTGTGGGAGTATATATTTTCTAGTTATAAAATTATATATTTAAGTTGTATAAGTAGTAATTGATCTTAATTTATCTCAATAAACCTTTAATTATTCAATTTTAATTAGAAAAAAAAAAAATTGATTGATCTTGGCATATATTGAGACTGACCACTAATCCTTAGGTATCAAATTTTAAAAATATGATTGTTCTTGATATATCTTAACAAACATTTGACTACTCCAATATTGGTTTTAAATTACAAGGATACATTTATAAATGAAGTAAGTAGGGATTGATTTTGACCATACAATAAATTTTTGATAGTTTTTAGTGATAAGTCTTAAATTTCTACCTTAATCGATTTCAATATATAATAAAATGAAAACTTATACATATGTATTTATTTATATTGACACGTGTCTTGTCCAAAATGATTATTGTAAATGCGATGTGTGTAAAAGTCTTAAGGAGGAGAGCTTATCCAAATAAAATCGTTACGATAAACAAAGAGTTGGTTTACGCAATGTTGAGAATATTGAAGTGTCTTTTCAGATTTACCCACGAAAATAAAAAATCGAAAAGAAGTCAAGTTTTTCAACTAGGAATTGGTGGTGAAATTGCGTTCTGAAAACGTCGAAGCAGATAAACTGGACCAAACTGAATGGGACCATCCAATTTGTTTGCTTTTCCCATTAAATATTATCTTTGACATTTCTGCATTCAGTATACTGCGAGTCACTGTTACCTCAATTATGTTGATTGCAACTGGTCATGATTTCATTATTTTTATTTCTGTCCTTTTTACATATTACATGTATATATTATAAATATATTTAATGTTAACGGAAATTTTTATAAAGATTCTGATATATAGTTTACGAGTAGGGCTCTCATAAATGAGAAAAATACTCTCATGGAAGGAGGAACAATCCAAACGAAATAAGAAAAAGTTTGTTATATTTTATGATCAAACGAGTCGAATTTTGTCCTTGTATGACATGCAAGGATAAGGTTGATTGTACCCGCTACGACAACGCATTAATTTTTACTAGTCATGATTTTAAGTTGTTGTTTTATATCATATGCTTACATTGAAGTTGAAAAATGAAAAAAAAAAATGAGAGAGTGTTATTAAATGTTATTATTATCTATATAAAATATAAGATAATAAGTTAATAACTAAATAAGCCATTTTTTTTTTAAATAACACTTTTTATTGGATGAGTGTTTTTATTTTTTTTTTGAAGCATTTATTGGGTGCTCTGTTGGTGTTATTACAAAAATTAATTATTATTTTATAGTTTGAAAGAGTAATGTCATGGATTTTAAGTTTGACGGGTCTGGAGTAACTATAATTGTGTTAGAAATATAGACCGTAAACAATATGGCACTGATCTGCCTTGCCCCATTGACCCATTTCTTTAGTCAAATATTTAATTTTTATAAATTAGAAGTTATGAAAAATATGTAATATAAAGATTAAAGAGATTTAGAAGTGCAACCATAAAAAAACAAAATTTATTTGTGTTTTTGTTTATATCAAATTAGTTTTAACTCCAGAAATTATAAATCAAAAAATTGTTTCAAAAAATCATTATTATTTATTCAAATTTAGTTATTTAATTATTTTTCAATGCCTTGAGTTGGGGGAACTCACCCAGACGGGTCCAAAATTAGGGCAAAGATCCCAACAATGAGGCACGAAAGGGATGGGGCACTCCACCCCAAAGAACAAGTCACAGCTCACAGGGTGTGACAAACGTGACTCAACCGGCCACCTATTGCCATCACTGATATCAACCATTGAATTCCAAGAGACGTCAATTTAATTATGTTGTATAACATGCACATAGTGAAATATCATAACTAATATGTTTGGACATGTCAGCATAACGCAATTACAATCTTGGTTGGGATCCTGAAATGAAAATAGGGTGAATTCTAAAATGTCTCTACTTTTGCACTAAAAAAAAAAAAACCTCTAACTTTTGAAAAATACACATTTTCCACCCTTATGTTACACTTTCCGTTTAAAATAGTGATTGCTGTTAGTGGATTAAGGGTAATATGATAAATAAAGCTTTAATTAAACAAGTCAATACGAAAATAATAAAAATAATATATATATAAGGAATATATATAATTAAATTAAGATTAAAAATTTAAATAAAAAATTTTCAAAACTTGAAAATGACTCGTTATATTAAAATCATAACCAGGTTCTCTCTCTCTCTCTCTCCACCATCCTCCTACGTCGATCACCATTCTTTCCACCAAACCCCAAACTGACCCACTCTCTTTCATCTGCTCTCCTTCTTCTCTCATTCTTCTTCTTTTCTTCTTCTCTTCTTCTTCACTTTCTTCTCTTATTCTTCTTCTTCTTTTTCTCATTCATCTGAGTTCCACGAATATAGATTTCAACTGGGTCTATCAAATCTAGATTTCATCCAGGTTCAATTTGAACTTAGATGCCTGGGTTTAATGATTTTTTTAAACCCAGAATTTTTTTATGATTTTTTTTTGTTTATGTTTGCAGATGTTTAAGGTTTTTGTCATGGACAATTGATTGATGATGTGCTTGGGTTATTATAGATGATTTATGATGTTGGGTCTGGATGTGTTTGAAGATGATGTTAGGGTGGGTTCGACTGGACGTGGATGAATTTAATTGTTGATAAAGATGATGTTTGGTCCCTAGATTTTTAGAGATGGAGATCCAATCTCTAGATTAATAATCAATGGATTGCGAAGATTCAATTCGGAGATTGAATCTCCATCCTTATTTTTTTTTAAAAAAAAATTAAGATGAAATTTTTTGTTTCATATTAATCTTCACAGTGGATCTTAAGATAAACGGTAGAAATTTGGTAAACAAAATTTTTATTTAATTTATTTAATTTTAATTAAGTTTAAATCAAGAGTAAAAAAGTCATTTAGTACTTAGAGTCAACTTATCAAACGGAAAGTGTAATAGCGGTGTGAAAAATTGTATTTTTGAATGGTTGGGCTGTTGGTTTTTTAGGAAAAAGTTGGAGGTTTTTCGGAATTCACTCATGAATATATTGCATTCAACTACCATACACAGTCAAAATGGTTGCAGCAGAGAAATCCAACATTTTTTCTGGAGTTGTATTTTATTTTTTAGGAACTGATGAAACGTTGATATCAAACGATATTTAAGTGCAATCCATAATGAGAAGGCTAATTTTAACTATTAACATTGACCTGGCAATTATTATACAGGATTTCTTTTTATACTTATAACTGAAAGTAGTCAATGATTAACTTCAGAAATCAAGAAGAATAAAGTGGGACAAATTTACAAGAAAGTAGTCATTATTTCTTTGCACTGCTTAAACTTGAAAGCCAGGTGTAATAAGCAAACAGTTGAGTCAGTAAGCATCATTAGTGTTTATAATTGCATTTTTAACATAATCAAAGCTGGAACTTCATTTCTGTGGGTACTCCACAATTATGCATCTATATAATGATTGTACTCAAGGCTTGTATGAATCCCAAATTCTTCATATTAATGATATCCCATGGCTTTGGAGGTTATCATCATTTTCTCCTAGAATTTTGTATTTACTCTCTTTCTAACAAAATTCAAAACAGAAACAAAAGGCATTTGGGATACCAATAGTACATTAACCTCTGATTAATCAATAATTAATAGAACACCTAACGTGCAACATATAATGTTTTAATTAATATATCTCATAACATTGAATACCGATAACTAAATTAGTAGAATTTCTTAGATTATCATTGTCCATATGACTATTGTACATAGTTTTTTTTTTTTTTTAAGGAAAGAAAATATATTAAACAGCAACAAAAGAGTCCTTGGCAATCAACCTTCAAGAAAAGAAGGGGTGACATGCCAAACAAATGGGCCAGCATGAAAACAAGCTGTCTTAGCAAGAACATCAGCAACACCATTAGCTTGTCTTCTAACAAAGTTGACTCTTAAATTATTACAAAGTCGAAGTAAACTTTTACAATCTTCAATAAGACAACCAAACTCATACCAGTCCATGTAGCTAGAATTAATAGCATCTACTACCACCGTGGCATCTAATTCCAAAACCACATTGGAGACTCGTAAAGAAAGAAGCCAAGAAATTGCTTCTTGACAGGCCAAAGCTTCTGCTTCTCTAGGGACACACCAACCTTATACCAATTGAGACCGACACATAACAAAACTGCATCATCCTTTCGAACCACCATCCCCAAGCCAAGCCTTTGCAACTGCTCCATAACCGAAGCATCAATATTACATTTTAACCAACCTTGCAAGGAGTGGCTATGAAATATAAAATACATATTTAATTGGTAACTATTAATTGGGTGTACTAACATTTAATACTTAGATGAAATTAAAATCATAATATCTTCATAAAAAAAAAATCATTAATTTATATTTGTCTAGGAGTGGCTATGGAATTCGCTATTATTATTTAATCATATTGGGTTATTAGGTTATGGGTTGCATCCAGATAAACCAAGTTATGATCCGATCCAAATCAGAGTTTAGATATGAATGAATAACTGCTTATGTAGTTATAAGAGCAGTTACCAAATTCAAACTTGTCTTGGTAGTTAAAACTTGTATGTATAAATTAGGTCAGTTGGATGAATTTCAAATCAACTAAACCATCGGGCAAATTTTCAAAACACATACAAGACACAAAAACCAAAATAGAGAAAACAAAATCAAAGTAAGGGCAAAAAACTTCAGATTCTATACCATTTAGTGATCAAAGTCAAAACCAATTGAACAACTTTACTCTCAAAACTAATTGTTGGAAAATTGGTTTGTTTTAATTACTGTTTCTCATTATCGAATATCTATCTAATATTATTTTCATTGGTATCAGAGCCAAAATAGGTTATATGTTGGTAGATGATCAATTTAATGTGATTTAAAGCGCCACACAATTTATTTTGAAAAAAAAAAAAAAAACCCTAAGAAATAGAGATTTGAATTCATTACGCTATTTTTATGATATCACATTCCATAAGTCTCAATTTTTTTTCGTTTTATTCAAAGTTCATATGAAACTAGACTTAGAGACAAATCCATAGTAATTTAACCACAATTTTTCTTGGAGAAATAAGTGAGAAAATATCAAATGAAGTTTAGGGTCAAAATTTGTATTTATTTTTGAAAAAATAGGTTGATTTTAGGTTGAAAAGGTAATCACACACGAACAATAGAAGAGTGTGCGTAACAGAGCACCCCTAATCGAAATATGGAAACTAAGGGCACAATTGGAATTAGAATGAAATTCTAAGTAAACTAGTAATCGTCCAGTCACCAGACGAGTCGGAAAGCCAGCGTGTGTAACACACATGTCGGCCAGGCTCGTGATGTGTGCGGCTGCAACACCCTGCCAATATTCTTCCATGTGGCAATATGTGGAGCCATGTGTCAACATGATAACATTATTAATTAGGCTAAAAGTGTCATTTTCAATTTAAGGATAATTTTTTAATTTTGATAAAAAAAAAGTTAAAAATATATTTGTTTTTTCATTTGCCTTATCACCTATCTCTATTACTATTAATAGGGTTAAAAATGTCATTTACATTATAAGGGAAATTTTATAATTTTAAAAAAATTAAAAGTATTTTTTTTTTTCTCATAATCAAATTATCTTTATGAAGCCACCTATGAATCATAATTTATACATATTTTCTATCCCCTTTATCTATTATTTAGGCTTTATTTTCTTATAAAATTGATGCCTTTCATGTTGTTTTTAGTGGTTTTTAATTTGTTATTGAGCTTAGCAAGGATTTTGGGCTTCAAAGATGGATCTTAGGTTTAACATGATTTAGTAATAGCAAAGAAGGATAGACTTTCAGGGGCTCCCTAGCATTGCACAAATCGAATCGTATGGCTCACCACATGTCAAAACCCGGATGTTTAATTTCCATAGCCGTAAATAAACAGTTTGCAAAACAAAGTTTTTTGAAGGAGAAAAAAGAAGTGAGAGGTGAGCAAGAAGGAAGAAGCAAAGTTGATTGAGGAACATTGTGGATACAAAACGACTCAAGTGGTAACTAATTCACTTGCGAGAAATCTGATGTAACCTAATAAAATAATACAAAATATTATTATGTGCGATTAGTTAGTAACAAAGTGATCAAAGGATTTTTTTTTTTTTTTTTTACATATTACAAGTATATTTACCATTGTTAGTACTCTCTTAATTAGAACATTAAGACACAATCTGAAATTAAGGTTTCTAGAAGCGGGAGGAATAACTTACACCAAAAGAGAAAATCACCCATAAATCAAATTGACAAGCTGCATATAAAATCTTGGCCTAGTGACTCAAGAGGAACAACATTAAGGGAGTGGGTGCCACTCTACTGCACCGCCAATTGCAATTGATCAAAGTTTCAAATCCTATTTTTCGCTCTTAATATTGTGTTATAAATACTTGTATGACATTGTTATTATTGAATGGGAGTGAATTAATAGGTGAAATTACATTGAGATTGCAAACACCATATTAGATGCAATTTAGGTAAATTGATTGTTTAGAATTCAGAATCAATTGCAAATTGATGACAATCGCACATTATACGCATTATTAATTTTCTTGAACAAACTACCCTTAAAACTTGATCAGTTGTTACATGAGTTAATTCAACATATAATATTGGACCGCACAGCGAAATTGGTGACCCAATATTCACTTTCATTGATTTTAATCCCTAAAGTTTTTGGCTTAATTTGGATTCACCCATTGCAATTTACATTTTTTTTTTTAATTCCTTAATTTAGTTTTAGGTTTTGCTAGATTATAATTAATTAGATTTAATTATTCTACGTGAGAATAACACTCGTGTTTGTTCACTATACTAGTCCTTTGATTCTTACACTTGTGGGTAGTGAGTAATATAACTGTAGCAACTCTTTTATACAACACTCATCAACAACTCCTCCAACTCTCCACTCTCTAGATAACTTGTCAACACGGCTTTAGATTTTCAAGACCTCACTTATTTATTTATTTATTTACTTTTTGTAACATTTTTAGGTCCAATCATCCAACAAAATAAATTTGTGATTTGAGATTTGTTGTACGTATTTTTGGGCTACCCCAAGTGGGCTGGTAAAAGCCTAGAGGCCCAATAAGATAACCTGCTAAAACCGCCCCAACAGACAAAGGCCCGGGTTACCAGTCCAAAGAAATTGGCATAACTTTGTGCTCGGTTGTCAGAATGTCTATTATAATATGTTTTCGGAAAGGGATTTTCGTGCTCTATAACGTGGCAACCAGGGGTATCCCGGTTGATGCCGTTTACATCCTCAAAGTTGTTGTTTTAATAGATGTGTTCTTGAGGTTTACATTTACTGTCAAAAAGCACTGAACAAACAGTCCGCGAATAAGCGTACGAACGAGCTGATGAACAAGCGGATGGACGAGCAAGAATTCAGCTAAGACCAAAGCTCAGACAATCAGCTCGCGAAGGAGCAAATCTGCACGCTTCAACGAGCTCATTGCAGCATTACAGGCTCACAAGCTGCTCGGACATCCTGCGCAACCAACCTGTTCGTCTACACTGCGCGACCAGCTTGCGCGATCTCTGCTCGAACAATCAGATCGCTGACACTGCCTGAGCACCAACTCGCCCAGACCAGAGTCTGCCCGCTGGAGGCAATATCTGAACGCTGAAGTAGTCTGCTCGCTGGTGCAACATCTGAACGCTGAAGTAGTCTGCTCGCTGGAGGCAATATCTGATCGCTGAACTAGTCTGCCCGCTGGGTGCACTATCTGATCGCTGGAGTAAGCTGTTCAATGTGCTCGCTAGAGTTAACCAGTTGACCTTCTAGAAGGCAAATCAATTCAATTCAGGAAAGGAGTCAACTTACCTATTTTCATGCAAATCGAATCGCGACATTCTTGGCAATTGCTGCATATACGGTGGAGATAATCTTGGGAGATATTATATCAATTAATGTATATTATTTTTTGGCTTATCTGTAAGATTCCGAAACCTATTCAAATTGTAACATCTCCTCTATAAATAGGAGATCAAAATCAATGTAAAGGGGACTTCCTCTCGAGATCTCTCTCACACTGTAAAGGCAGAACAGATATAGTAATAGTGACTGCCGCCCCTAACCGGAGCCGGCGCCGTGGACGTAGGCCATTCTTAAGGCCGAACCACGTAAATCTCGTGTGTTTCTCTTCTTCCTCTTTGCCTTTCTTTTTGTTTGTTTGTTTGTATCTTTCACAGATCTGCAGTCTTGGGCTTGAACGAATCAGCAAGTTGACCGAACCAGTTTCAGACGTCAACAAGATTTGTTAGAGCCTCCTTTTTTTTTAAAGGGCAAAAAAAAAAAAGAACTATTACTTGGCACTCATTTGTCACAATTTATTGTATGTTTTATCTTGTTACATTCTTAATTGTTCTTTAATGGGAATACTTAGACTATTTTTCTTTTAAAAATCTATTTCTTTCTATTAGAATCTTGACACATTAAGGTTTCATTCTTCATGGTTTTATGGTAAATGGATTTGTGATTTATAATTAATTTTTGAATTTGGTCAAATTATCTTGGAATTTATTTATTTTCTATGATAGGGTTATCTATTTCTTTAAAATTGATTGTATCGATTGGTAGATGATAATTTAAATATTTACTTAATGGCATCTAGACACATAAAGTTTAATTTTTCACTGGTTTTACATTAAATTGATTTGTATGTGATTTTTTAATGAATTTTTAAATTTGCTGCCTTGAATTTATTGATTTACACAATAGGGCTATTTCTGTAAAACTATATCAATAGGTGGCTGATAATTAAAATTAGGAAAAGCTTTATTTTAGTGTTTAAGATATAAAAAATTATCAAATTTTTAAAACTTTTTTAGAAACTAGTCATTTCATCTTTAAAGTTCTAAAAATTATTAAAAAAAAGTCTAAATTATTAGTCAACTGATGGTTAAAAAAGATAGAAAGTTTGCATAGGAAGGGTATTTTCGATATTTCCCAAATAAGAGTTGGGATTACAACGCATGTCAGGTTAGGATTAAAATAAATGAATAAATATATATATCGCAAAAGTGTATATATTAATTATAAATATGCTAATTTATTAATTAAAAATAATTTATTTGATGTTCTATTAATTGTTTGAATTTAATTTAAAGTTTCATAAGAAATTTAAACTTAAAAATTAAATATCCATAATACTGTCAATTTTTGACCATACATGTAATCCATATGGATATTATCCCTAATATATCAATAAACTCAAAAATAAATTAATAAAAAGAAGACCACAAAAATAAATTAAATATCCTCATAGAAAAATAAATTAATAAAAAAACAAGACCACAAAGGCAAAATCATTATGGCATAAAGGAAGAGCATCTGTCAAATTGTGGAAAAACATAATGAGCATTTTTCAAGGGTATATACTTTGACCTCAAGAGATCACAAATTTAAGTCTCAACCTTATTCATTAAAACATAAGATGTGAGATTATGAGTCTTTTTTTTTTTTTGTAGAAGTTGTCCTCTCACTGATTGTCAAAGTAGCCATCTCCTTGATTGTAAAAGTAGTTATCCAGACTGTAATATCAGTTATTTATTTCGGTAAGTTTTGATAATCACATAATCCATAAAATGTCAAATTTAGAAAAAATAAAAAAAAGGTACAAACATTATCGCATAAAAGAGCATCTCTCAAATTGTGGACAGCATTAATGGGCTCTTTTAAGTAGTTGGGCCTATGTGTCCATCCACCCAAATCGAATCTCCAATTTGACGTGATCCATTTTTTTATTCTCTTGTTCTCCTTTTTTCTCTTATTCTCTAGTTGTTTGTTATTGTACAGTGCACACCAGAAGCCTGGAAACCAAAGACAAAGGGTTCAGAGACATTGGAACTGAGACGGACATGGGGGTGACAAAAGAACAAGTTGAATCTACTTTGACCTCCAAACTCAAGCCTTCTTATCTTGTAAGCTCTATCTGCAAATTTTTATCCTTTTTTTTTTTTTTTTTTTTTAATAATATATAAATATAGTTTTTAATGCAGTAGATTCACACACGTGATCAGAGTTTGATATGTGGGCATATACCTGTGTGATTTGAGATTGTCGAGGAATTTGAGAAACTGGGTTGTATTCAAGTTTTTGTTTTTGATTAATTTGATATCTGGTTGTTTAATTTGTTTGTAATTTTATTGAAGTGATTTATCAATACTCTTGAGAGACCACCCTTTATTTGGTTGCTAATTATTATTGCATAGTTTGATATACAGAAGTTTATGATTTTTTTATTTGTGTACATAGTGAAAATAATAAGGTTTTTGTAAAATAAATCAATTACTGAGTGAAAATATGAATCTTGCTAGTTGCAACCTTCTAAGATGGTTAGTTCAAATTTCTAATCATGTAACATATATTTGTGTAAACATTCCAAAGTCGAAACAACAAATTGAGGTATATGCCTCGTGCTTATAGGAACATCATGTTGAGCTGGTGGAATACGGTTCTTTTATGTCTCTGTATGTGTCCTAAATACGTACCCACAGTCGTAGAATTCGAGCTGTATTCTATTGTTCTTGGTTTTAGATTTCTACATGTTTTTGATGAATGATAATTCTTAGGCTTTGCTCTGTTATGGATTTTAATTCGACATTGGTAACCCACCTTTATGTTGTGATCATTGTAATTGTGGATGGATAATATATAAACATCCTGTTTCTTGATTATTTATTTGCTGTTTGTAATTTACGTAATATTTTCATCAATTGACTAGAAATCTATGGCCGTGAAGGTTTTTGTTGCTAGCTTGTTTAATGACATGTTCTAAAACCTGGTTAAGATTTTTGTTGATATGAATTCAGCGGCTTTTATAATGACTTGAATTGAATGGAGTTGACAAACCATCACGACTGATTTAAAAAGGATAATACTGTGATGGTCTACATTTAGCTGAGTTTTATGCTGTCTGGTTTTCAAACTCTTCTTATCACACCTTAGATCCGAATCTGTAATTCTAATCAGTTTGGCTGCATTTAAATGGTCATTAGATAATTGGAATTTTAAGTAGTGACAGTAAAGAAGTTGAAAAACAGTTTAAAAGGAAAAACTTCCTCATGCACTGTTAAGATAATTTGGTCTTTTGTCGAGCTGAGACTGAATTGTTTGTAACAGGCTCGGTTTAATTGCGTTCCTATTGCACAAAATGCCATCAACATTTTTAAATGTTCTGAATATTTTCTTTTTTGTCATATAATATGCGATTTTCCTTGCAAGTGACAACAATTTTCTAATATAAGAATTCTTTAACTTTTGTGTTTCAGGAAGTGATCGATACATCTGGAGGGTGAGTTTCGTATTGTAAAATTAATTTATGTTTAGCTATTGGAATTGTTCATTGCTGATCTTTTCTAATGGTTGTAAATGAATTTTATAGGTGTGGCGCGAGTTTTGTCGTTGAGATAGTGTCAGAACAATTTGAAGGGAAGAGGCTGCTAGAAAGGCATAGGATTGTGAATGCTGCTCTTGAAGAGGAACTGAAGCAAATCCATGCTCTCTCCATTCGGAAAGCTGTAACTCCTGAGCAGTGGAAACAACAACAGGAGGCTGAAAAATCAAATTCTGCTGCTTAGAAAGATGCTTTTCAATAGTCCAGGCATTTATGGAAGCATAATGTACCAATAAACATAAAATGGTTTTGGATTAGATTTTAGAACTTATTGAAAGTTTGGCTAACTTCCTGTTTACTAAGAGCATCCAATGTTTGGATGCAACTTTTATTTTTGCATGGTCAATGCTCAAAATGGAGGATACAAGGTTTACCCTAACTCTTGAAAAATCTAGGAGTGCTTTTCTATCTTAATGTAATTTCAGTGTCAGATTTGTCAAAATGACATCTAGTGTTGCCAAATGTCAAGCCACTCAGGGAAAACTGCAGGAAGTATTATTCGAAGGTTAGATTTAATGACATGATACGTTACCGCTGATAACGAGGCCAGATTTCCTGGAATTTACGCGTGGGAAATGCTTTGGGTTGGTCTACTGATAATCTGTAACATTACGTATAATATAGGTATAATATAATATAGGTATATTATACCTATATTATACATGAAGTCATACATGATTGAAGGAAAATATAGGTATAATATAATATGAAGTCATACATAATTGAATGAAAATGTATATTCACATTACGTGGTATGTTTATTTGGCTAGCACATTCGTTCATCTCATTAACTTTGCTTGAAAAAAATTAAATTATAATAAACTATTCATTTATATCGAAAATTGAATAATATATGTTGTTGCAGCAACAAATGGTTCGTAAAAAGATCATCTGAGACCTCCGGCCCTCTCGGTTAGCTGTCTAATGTCAATTGATATTCTTCTTCGTTGCACGAAAGTTGGTCTTGGTTGGCTACCGCAACATAACTTGTAGGACAAGTAAAACCTTCGTTAGGATGACTCCGAAGGTTTCCTTTAGGAATACCCTCTTATGCTTAAGTCAGAGCTTATATCTTTAGAATTTATTTATCTCATTAGAATTGCTGATAAAGGTTTTTCTCCATTTCAAAAGGACAAAAGTTGCTTTCTAGGTTTCACTATGCATATAAGGGTGTTTGCCATTTGTTATTAGAATTGAATTCATACTGACAGTTGTTATCTACGTGCTAGACATTTGTCTTTATTTTACTGGACAATTTATCGAAGATCAGTGGATCATTTGAAGGTTTGTATTATCTTTCTTTGGTGATAAGCTACTTGACATAATCTGGTGTACTAACGTCATCTTTACTTGAAGTGTACACTATGTGTCACATGTCACATTTTGGTGACGACGACTGTGTCTACCTTCTATCGGTTCTGTTTTGCACCCATACATAAATAGTTTTCTTTTTATTACATAAAAAGTTATTAAGAGGTGGTGACTAATATAATTATGCCAAATTGGGGTAATATATATATATATATGTATGTATGTATGTATATATCTTTATTTGAAGTGTTTATTATGTGCCACACGTCGCATTCTGGTTACGACGATGTGTCTATTTTTCATTGGTTTTATTTTACACCCATACATAAATAATTTTCATTTTATTACATAAAATGTTATTAAGAAGTGGTGACTAATGCTATTGTCCCAAATTGGGGTAATATATATATGTATATATATGATAAAAAATTACTGAAAAAGTTGGACTAATGCAGGCAGTTGTGCCAATGCATGTAACAGTAGCATACCATTCAGTCTTCACATGTCACATCCTCACATATTGCTTCAATGGGAATGTCCCTGTAAAGTTCAATTGCATGGAGAAAGACATGGAATTATATTTTTCTGATACATACATACATAGCCATGGTCTTTACTGATTCTAGACTGGAAGTGTTTGCATTTCAATGTGAGTTATGATGTGACAAAAGAGTAGATGGACTCTGTAGTGTATTAGGAGGACTGCATAGTCCAAATCCAAACCTCTCAACCACATTTATATATATAACAAAAAGTCTTAGAAAGGGAGATCAATTGATAAAAAGTCTCTGACACATAGGCGCATATATATATATAATAATTATATTATTAATACTTTTTAACTTTAAAACGTGAGAACGAACTAATAAAATTTATTAATTACATTTGATTCAAGAGAGAGAATATAATTGATGAATTTGATTGATTTGTTCTAACTTTTTAAATTTATGAAATACTGATGGTATAATTGCTATATATATAATACATTCTACGGTATAATTGAATATTGATATATATTACAACTATAAATGAGTGATTGCATTTAAAAATTACGGATAGTAATTATTTATATTTGATTATATATTTATTGTATCTGATTACGACTAAATGAATCAAATCACACATGTAACAATCAATCATGTTTAATTGTAATAAGATATAATAAAATATAATCAATAATTTTTTATAGTAATTGCTTTAACTGTATCGATACTCAAATATACTATAAATAACCCCTTGTTATAAAATTAAAATAAATAAACAAAAGTAAAAATGAGAATTACCTATAAGAAAAAATTTGAGAACAAGAAAATAAAAGTAGCGTTAGGAAAAAGATTAAAAACAAAAGCAGAAGACACACTGAAGATGCTTGAAGACCAAGCATTTGTATTTATAGACAAAAGAATTGTCTATCCTCCGCCTCTTTCACATGTATGGATAATATTATTGTTGTGTTTCTCCACTATCGTCAAATTGATGTTTATCCACTATTTGCAATACTCTTCCTTGGATATATATCAATTTAAAATTTATTAGTAAAAACCTAATAAGATAAAAATATAAAGAAAAGATGTTTCATGATCTGCTAGATCAAACATATTATAATCTTTTGGATTTAACAATATTTGGATATGTTTAAAGGGACTGTCTCATTAAAAATCTTATCAGGAAAACCTAGTAGGATAAAACCTGATCAAAGGGAAAAAGAATGCAGTGCACATATGTTCATATTGATTTAATATACTCCCATTCAGAGGATGCTTTATAATTAATCATGTAGTTTACATACTCGACGCATTTCAATGCCATAAATTAATTTCTTGAATGTTGATGTTGGTAATGTTTTGGTGAATAAATCTACAAGTTTATCTAAAGAGCAGACTTATTTAACATTAATTTGTTGACTTTATTGGAGCTTATGAGTATAAAAGAACTTTGGTGAAATATGTTTGGTTCTATCTCCTTTGATGTATCCTCCTTTGATTTGAGCGATACATGCAACATTATCTTCATATATGATTGTGGAAAAATTTAAAGTAGTAGATAGTTCACATGTACTCTGGATATGATGAATGACAGATCTCAATCATATACATTCTTAGCTTGTTTCATGAAGCACAAGGATTTCAGAATGGTTAGAGGATGTGACAACAAGAGTCTGTTTTGTTGAGTACCATGAAATTGCTGTATCATTATAAGTAAAAACATACTCAGTTTATGAACGAGCCTTATGGGGATCTGAAAGATATCCAGTATCAGTATAACTAATCAAACTTGCACCACTAGTAGATTTTGAATATAATAACTCTAAATCTATTGTTCTATGAAGATAACGAAAAATATATTTAATACCCTTTCAATGACGCCATGTTGGTTCAGAACTGAACCTGACCAATAAATTTATTGAAAAAGCAATATCAGACATAGTACATTGTGCTAAATATAATAAGACACCAATTGTACTTAGATATTGTTATGGGTATTTTCTGTAATGACTACGGGGCCCAACCAAAGCCCAACCAAGTGACCAATCTGGGCCAAGCCTAGGTTTCACTCGCTCACCACTCATTCCCTTTGGGGAATCGGCGAAGTCCTGTAAGGTAGCCTACTAGCGAGGTGCGAAGTCCGGGGTGCCCACGTTGTTAAGGTAAGCTTGCTTGTAATCAAACTAAGCTAGTCCACGGGAAGCTGAAGATACTAAGCGATGCCCCCCATATCTTCAGATCGCAGCTCGTTCAAAACAACTCACTTCGCTTAATAGCGTGCCAGCTCATCATTTAACTTGTCTTGCACGCCAAACTTGTCAGAAATTACTGTTCGAATCACAGATAACCACACCTAATCCGCGTGAGTTAGTCAGACAAATCTTCCACCTGTCCCTTTGCATTTAATACAATCCGGCTGCATTAAATGGAAGTCAGAGTCATTAACTACAGTAATCATTCTAGTTTAACATATTATACGTCGCTGTAGCACTTCTCCTTCTATAAATAGGGGAGACTTTTCTTTGTAATGTAAGAGTGAAACATTTAGTGAAAAACAAGCTGTTACTCTGTCAAAACACACAGCAAACAAACAGTGGATGTAGGCTAAGTTGGCCGAACCACTTCAACACCTTCTTGTCTTGCATTCTACCTTTGTCATTTATATTCTCATCATTCCATATTATTTATTATTGCATGTTTCAGTTTCCGTCTATGCAGTGTTGAACTTGGAAGAACCTGGTTGGCTGAATTCATACATCAACATTTTGGCGCTAGAAGGAGGGCTCATCTGCATCTTTCTTTCATCAAGATCATGGCGAAAGGTAGAATCACGAGAAGCTCAGACGTGGTTATTGAAAGAACAGAAGGGTCTCACCACAGGCGGGGCGAAGTACCAGTAACTCCGGGTGTAGGTCCTTCTCGAGTTCATGTGGACAGAACAGTTCAAGGGGGGAATTCTCTGCAAATTCTTCAACGACAGGAGAGGTTGGAAGGTACCGTTCAGCAGTTAGCTGAAGCTATGAAAGCATTGACTGAGGCTCAAGCTCGGGGTCCTTACAGGCTGGACGACATCCCTGCAGTTGAAAGAAGAAGGGTAACCAGGGAGGTGCCACCTTTCCAGGGGTCCAACTTGTCATCCAATGTACAATCGGTAGCTCGGACCCGGTGAGCTCGTGAAAATGAAAATGAAGCCTAACCTTCAGATTTGCGTATAAGGGTGGACCATGGTGAGCACCGGAGGGTCGAAGCGAGCCATGGGGCTGCTCGAGCGTCAGCGCGGAGAAATGAGAATGAGCACCCACATCGTCAAGGCTCTCGCAGAGAAGCTCCAAACCGATCACATCAGAGGCGGGAGCCCGATCGTCGTTCTCTTGAACAAAGAAACCGGAGACATGAAGAAAGTGATCAATATCCTCCTAATAGGGAAAGCAGATTGAATAGGCGGTCCCCTACTAGACAGCCTTCTGTGCAAGGGTCTGTTATCCAGCATCTTCTCCAAAGAATGCAACAACCGGAAGCAAGGCCGGGAGTTCAAGAGCAAAGAATCCCAGTAGAAGAACGGACTCCATTTTCTGTCCAAGTCGAAGCAGAACCTATTCCTCCCAGATTCAAAATCCCCAGCATCCCTCAGTACGATGGCGATTCTGACCCTCATGAACATCTTGATGCCTTCAATGTTCACATGGATTTGCAAACTACCAGTTCGCTGGTGAAATGCCATGTTTTTCCTGTAACACTTGGGAATATTCCTCGGCTATGGTTCAAGAACCTCCCACATCGCAGCATCCGTAGTTGGGAAGAATGTCAGCAGCTGTTCTTGAATCAATACAAAGCGTTGAAAAGGAGTTGGTGCCTCCTTGCCATCTGGCCACCATCTTCCAACGTCGTGAAGAGTCTCTGAAGGACTACATTGATAGGTTCAGGCGCGAAGTAAATAAGGTTGATAGCCTAATTGAAGAAGGGATCCTGAACTCCATCTCGTCAGGATTGAGGAAAGATGGAAAATTATATGAAACCATCTACAAATCTCCTGTGAAGACTTTGGGTGCTTTTTATGAACAAGCCGAGAAGGAGATTCGCTGGGAAGAGGCCTTTAGGTCCAAGAAGTCAGCTGACCAGAAGGATAAGGCTGGCAGTTCTAATCAATCAAACAAGAAAAGAAGTAATGAGAAGCATGGTCACAATGGGCAAAGTACTCACCAAATTGCAAAAAAGGCTCGAAGTGATCCCGGGCGCAGATTCGACAGGAAGTCTGAGCGACCTCCCTGCACAGGTTGGTACGAGCATTATGCCCTCTTATCTGACTCCGTGGGTAGAATCTTCGTTGTTGAGAGAGATAGAGAAGACTTCGGGAAACCCGCTCCCACAAATGTGCCCAACCGATTCAAAAATAAAAACAAGTACTGCGCCTATCACAATGAGGTGGGACATTTCACCTCGGAGTGCCGGGCACTAAAAGATGCCATCGAGGAAATGATCAGGAATGGGCATCTTCATGATTATGTAGTCCGACCAGCAAACCAGCGACCTCAGAATCAGAGGTCTCAGCAACGTTCACCTCCCAAACCGGGTAGGCAAACTGTTGAACAGGAGCGAAGTCAGGAGGTAAGAACAATCTTCACTATCCACGGAGGACCCCACATCGTAGGTACATCTAATAGATCTCATCAGCGTTATGTGCGCGAAGCTAATCATATACAAATTACAGGTCCTGGAGGAGCTAAAAGACCTGCCAAGCGCACTAAAACAGCCCCAATAGACATTGTGTTTACGCAAGATGATGCCCAGAACGTTTGCTGGCCTCACAACGATGCTTTAGTAATCCGAGCTCGTATTGGGAACGTTGAAGTCAGGCGGATAATGATAGACACCGGGAGTTCAGTGAATGTAATGTACAAAGGATGTTATGACCAGATGGGAATCGGAGATGAACAGCTTCAGCCCTCTCCAGAGCCGTTGTATGGATTTACTGGAGATGCAGTTATACCTATGGGGCAGATCAAGCTACATTTGACTTTGGGCGATGTCAAATGTCAATCTACCGTGCTTACTGATTTTCTCATCATCAATTCACCTTCTGCCTATAATATAGTGCTCGGGAGGCCAGCTATGAATGAATTAAATATGATCACATCCACCAAAACCCTTACAGTGAAGTTTCCTACTCCCAACGGTGTCGGGTGCGTGCGAGGTGATCAGCGTGTAGCCCGTCAATGCTACGAAAAGGCCGTAAAGTTGGGCACCCATGAAGCCATGAAGATCAATGTGGTGTCTGGCGGTGATACACGCGTGATAACAGAAATCGGGGTGGCCCAAGACCTAGATCCTCGCGAAGTAGATTCTGACATAACTACAGGCCCTGTAGAAGAATTGGAGGATATACCCATTAGCGAGGCTGACCCTGAGATATGTGTAAAGCTGGGAACCAGGCTAAGTCTCGAAGTGAAGGTTGGACTAGTCGCATTCCTAAAAGCCAACCTTGATGTTTTTGCCTGGAATCATGAAGATATGGTGGGAATCAACCCGGAGGTAATGTCTCACAGATTAAATATCATCCCCCATTGCAGGCCAGTTCGTCAAAAGAGGAGGCCGATGACGCAGGAGAGATACGAAACCTTAAAAGATGAAGTGGAAAACTCCTGGCCAATAACTTCATCAGAATCGCTCATTACCCTTCTTGGGTTGCCAATCCTATGCTCGTAAAGAAGAAGAATGGTAAATGGAGGACTTGTATCGATTTTACTAACCTCAATAAAGCTTGCCCAAAAGACAGTTTTTCATTACCAAGGATTGATCAACTTGTTGATGCTATTGCTGGTCACGAGCTCCTCAGTTTTATGGATGCATACTCCGGTTATAATCAAATCCCAATGAATCCTGCAGACGAGGAACACACATCGTTTATTACTGACCGTGGCCTGTTCTGTTACAAGGTTATGCCCTTCGGCCTGAAAAACGCAGGGGCAACCTACCAAAGGTTAGTAAATATGATGTTTGCAGATTTCATTGGGAAGAACATGGAGGTTTATGTTGATGATATGCTGGTAAAATCTACTCAAGCTACTGACCATGTACGCGACCTGGAACAGACCTTCCATGTGTTGAGAGCCTACAGGATGAAACTTAACCCGTTGAAGTGTGCTTTCGGAGTAACGTCGGGTAAATTCCTGGGGTTCCTAGTGAACAATAGAGGCATCGAAGCCAACCCTGAGAAGATACAAGCTCTGCTAGACATGAAACCTCCAGCTAGTAAAAAGGAAGTGCAAAGTCTAAATGGCCAGGTCGCAGCGCTCAATCGATTTATCTCCAAGGCTACCGATAAGTGCATTCCTTTCCTCAACGTGCTGAAACAAACAAAGACCTTTGAATGGAATGAGGAATGCAAAGAGGCGTTTCAACGACTAAAAGAGTACCTGGGACGATCTCCACTCCTGGCAAAACCAAAAGAGGGGGTGACCTTGCTACTCTATTTGGGGATCTCTCCACATGCCTTGAGTGCTGCTCTAGTACAAGAAGAGGAAGGTGTTCAGCACCAAGTATACTACATCAGCAAAAAACTGGTCGACGCTGAGACAAGATATACTCCCATGGAAAAACTAGCCTACTGTCTGGTGGTGGCATCCCGGAAGCTGCGCCCATATTTCCAGGCCCATACAATTTTCATCCTCACCAAATATCCTATAGGTCAAATTCTGCAAAGGCCAGAAACCTCAGGCCGCCTCCTTAAATGGGCCATTGAGCTGGCTCAGTTCGACAGCGAGTACAAGGCAAGGTCTGCTATCAAAGGGCAAATATTAGCTGATTTTGTTATCGAGTTTACAGGGCTTAGTGATGAATTTGAAGCTGGGACCTCGGAGGGCCCTTATTGGGAATTGTATGTGGACGGTTCCTCCAATGACCGCCGAGCTGGAGCCGGCATGTTATTGGTTAGCCCGGACGGACAGAAAATTTTGTATGCTCTTCGGTTTGGATTTAAAGCCACCAATAATGAAGCTGAATACGAAGCCTTACTGGCGGGACTTCGTTTAGCATACGAGCTGTCTGTTAAGCAGCTTAGAATCTTCAGTGATTCTCAACTGGTGGTATGTCAAATACAAGAAGAATACCAGGCCTGAGGGGAAAAAATGGCGGTCTACTTACAGAAGGTACAAGAGTTATTGAGACGATTTGACAAACATGAAGTAAACCAGATCCCGCGAGCTCAGAATTCTTATGCTGATGCCTTAGGCCGCTTGGCGACGGCGCAGGACGTGAATTTCTCTGGAGAAATACCAATAGAATATCTATCCAAGCCCAGTACTGATTCTCAAGAAGAGGTCATGACACTGACAGTGGCTGCTGATTCCTGGATGAGTCCGCTTATTAGCTACTTGCAACAAGGGAAAGTACCCAGTGACAAACTAGAAGCACGCCGTCTACGAATGCGAGCTGCTAGATATTGCCTCTGCAACGATGTGCTCTACAAAAAGGGATTCTCCGCTCCTTTGTTAAGGTGTGTCGATGAACCAGGTTGTACCAGTATCTTAACTGAAATTCATGCAGGTCACTATGGAAATCATGCTGGGGGAATCTCCCTAGCCTAAAAAGCCCTTAGGCAAGGATACTACTGGCTCACCATGAAGCAGGACGCGGTCAATCTGGTGAAAGCCTGCGATGTTTGCCAAAGATTCGCCTAAGTTCCACGAGCTCCGCCTGCCTATCTACACCAGATGGTCAGCCCCTGGCCCTTTGTGATCTGGGGTATGGACTTGATAGGACCACTCCCTACAGGACGAGGTAGCTGCAAACATGCCATAGTAGCTGTAGACTACTTCACTAAATGGGCTGAAGCGAAAGAGCTATCTCAAATCTCCACTGCGAAGGTAAAACAATTTGTATGGAACAACATTCTTTGCAGGTTTGGAATCCCTCAACAACTGGTGACTGACAACGGCACCCAGTTCAGCAGTGAAAAATTTATCAGCTTCTGCAGCAATCTGGGTATCAAGAAGAGTTTCTCTGCAGTTGATCACCCTCAGGCAAATGGCCAGGTAGAAGCTGTCAACAAGATCATTAAACACATGTTGAAGACCAAGCTAGAAGCTCGGAAAGGAGCCTGGGTGGACGAACTACAGCAAGTATTATGGGCTTACAGAACAACAGCTCGTAGTACCACCGGAGAAACTCCATTTTCTTTAGTCTATGGCGCCGAAGCTATGATCCTTGTCGAGCTCGATGTTGCTAGTCACCGACGAACGAACTTCACTCCTGCAGATAATGATCAGCTCCTCACTACGAACCTCGACCTCCTTGAAGAATTAAGAGAGACTGCTAACATGAAAGCTGCCATCTATCGGCAAAAGGTAGCCAAATATTATAACAAAAAGGTCCATATCCGGAAGCATAACCCTGGCGACCTCGTACTTCGTCTTATGCTCCTCGGAGCCCATCACCGTAGCGAGGAAACTCTAGGTCTAAACTGGGAAGGATCATACATCATTCAAGAAAGCCTAGAAAATGGGGCGTACCACCTGAAGACGATGGAAGGGGATGTATTGACGCGAGCTTGGAATGCTGAGCATCTTAGACCATACTTCCAATAGTCCCTTGTCACTTTTTGTACATATATTTGCATAAATAAATGAAAACATGTTTATCCATGATTGACTCATGTTATTTGTGATTGTCGTTTACAGATCCTATTCTTGACCATTCCTGACTATGGTACTAAGAATGTAACATCGGTTACTACTGATTGTAATTAAACTACAAGGGTTAAAGGCCAACTATTGGTATTATAACCAATTCTACACCTACTTCGTGGTTAAAAGATTGGCAGGCCGCGTGTGCTCACATCGTCAACTATTGTTGACAGGCCATGTGTGCTCACTTCGCCAAACTCCATTGACAGGCCGCGTGCGCTCACATCGTCAACTGTTGTTGACAGGCCAAACTCCATTGACAGGCCGCGTGCGCTCACATCGTCAACTGTTGTTGACAGGCCACGCGTGCTCACTTCGCCAAAATTCCGTTGGCAGGCCGCGTGTGCTCACATTGTCAACTGTTGTTGACAAGCCACGCGTGCTCACTTCACCAAAATTTCGTTGGCAGGCCACGCGTGCTCACATCGTCAACTATTGTTGACAGGCCACGTGCGCTCACTTCGCCAAACCCCATTAAAACCAAGTACACTCACATTATCAACCTTGGTTGACAAATCACGCATATTCGTTTCGTTGACTTTTAGTCAGAATCATCATGTTGTGTACCAGAAGGATGACTGGTGGTATGACGGTGTTAGTACTTATACGCGTAAGTAACCTCATACTTATTTATTCCTCTTAGCTCGGGTTTCTGGTGATCATTTTGTTACGTTGAGTTTCTTTTCACAAGGCGAATAATATAACTTAAGACATAAAGAAATCAAAGTTAAGTTCATTTGCAATAATGTGCCTAATATGAACAATCTCCTCATAAGCGAGGTCAACAGGGCAATCATTGTTCAATTACAAAAACTCAACTAAAAACAATTACATGTATACGAAAGAATGGAAGTTATACTGCAGGGTCTTGAGGAGCAGACGAAGAGGGCGCTACTACCGTTGTACCCACAGGAGGAGGATCTTGGACACTTTCCCCAGGTATGGCCCTTGATGCTTGGGCTTGCACCTCAGCCTGTTCCTCTGCTGCATATTCAGCGAACTGCTGAACTTCTCTGACTCCGCCTTCAGCAAAAATGGAGTAGTCAATGGTAGGATAGGTGTTCCACAGAGTGTATAGTATTCTGGTCTCTGTCTCCATCCTGATTTCTTCCACACGAGCCTCCGATGCGGCGAGCTGCTCTTTCAGTTTAATTATCTCCTGAGAAGCAGCCTCTATTTCCTTCTCTCGCTCTCCCAGTGTATCTTGCGCGTTTTTGAGCTGAGAAGACAATTTAGAAGAAGCCGACTCGTGAAGTTCTTTCTCTTTTGCATGAGCTGCCTCAAGAGCGCGTTTAGCGGCGTCAGCAACATCCAATTTCGCCTGAAGCGCTGTGGCCGAATCATTAGCCTTCTTCGTCGCCTGATCGGCCTTATTCACCGCTTCCGGCGATGCTTTTGCTACTTGTTCAGCTTTCTCTGCAGCCTCCTGAGCTTTTGCAAGCTCCCCCTTCACAAAAGCAAGCTCCTCGTCCTTTTTCTTAGACGCCCCCTTCAGCTTCTTGTTGGCAGCCTGTAGCCTGTTGTATTTATCCTCCGTATAACCCTCCTCATCCACAGCCTTCATAAGCACCATAGTAGTCTGCGGAAAATATACATGGTTATGAACCTATAAACCAACATATGAAAAAGTAGTGGCAACTGGTCTTACCCTGATTGACTGGCGAAGTCCCCATGAAAGTAGCCTGGCTCCAGTGAAGTCCTCCTCTTCAAGCCTCTCAGCTGATCGGCCCACGAGAGAGGGAGCCTGTTCGTTAGCGAAGTCTAGATAGACCCCTCTAGGAAAAACCCCAGGAGCTAGATCAACAGGAACTTTTGGCCTTGACTTGGGGGGCTGCTCGGCGACCTGCTTACCTTTATCTTTCTGCGTTTTCTTTGCAGGTGGAAGTTCACTGGCCTCTCCAATCCCTTTCCTCTTCGTCCTTGCCTTCTTGCCTTTGGCAACAGCTGTATCTTTTGGACTTTGGGAGCTCGAAGGAGGAACACTAGTACTAACCTCCTGTGCACTGACCTCTTATGTGGAGGAAGGTGGAGGCCCTATTGGAGCAACAATAGCAGGAGATTCCGCCGTGCTCAAATCCGACACCTTCTTTGCCATTACTGAGGAAGAGCCTGGAACTGCAGAAGCAGCTGTCGTCGAACTCCCAGGCTTGGCCCTCTTCTTTGGAAGCGGCAGCAAACTCAGCTTCCCTTTAGGCTCCATCATCTCTGTTGTGCCTCGGGGCTCTACTACCTCTGTGGTGTCCTCAGAAATCACTTGTACTTCTATTTCGCTGGGGGAGGTCGGCCTTTCTGGAGAACTAGAACTTCCTTTTGATATCCTCAACAGTGAAAACGGACCCTACCTCGTCAATGCCTTGAGTTCCCACGTGTTTGCTTCTGACAAGGGCACTATCGGATGGCGGTGTGAGTTCATAAGTCTGAAGAAGTTCAGTTGTCAATTTGACATCGTCCTCCTCTGTTTTCCTTATCAATAGGAGGTCCAACTGAGCTTCCTCTTCCGGTGTCAAGACAACCTTTTTGGCCTTTAAATCTACATAAAAAAAAAAAAAAAACCCACAAGATTAGGACATTCAAAATCACAGTATCAACAGTAGTATGCACAATCTTCTACCTGGCTCAGCTCGGAAGGTGAAGTATTGCAAAGTAACCAGTGAATGGCAAGAAATATAAAACCATTGTGTTTTGTAGTCTCATACATTAGATTTTCCCTTTGCTTGCCCTTTGGGCAGTATCGGTTTATGACGGGTTGAACGAGGTGAAGAGTAATAGTACCCGTCTTTTGGTTGCCCCGCACTAGTCCCTTTAAAGGTTAGCAAGTGTTTGATTATATTTGCGCTAGGAAAAGGAAGGCCATTCTTTTTAAACAAAATGGCCAAGGAGGTAATTTGGTTGTAGGTATTCGGGGTGAGTTGAAATGGAGCTAAGCCCAGCTCGTTGATAATCTCAATTAAGTAAGAGGGAACTGGAAATCTAAGTCCCGCTTCTAGGTGCTGTGTGCTCACAGCTATGAAGCCATCAGGGGGGTATGCTACATGGCCCTCCTCAGAGGCCGATAAGATACGACAGCCTCTGGGAAGGTGAAATTCAAGTACTATCCCCATAAGATCTATTGTGGCCACTTTAGAAGGATGGCGCTTGAACATCTCCCTTGTTGCTCTCTTTCCGGTAGCCCGCTCAGCCAAAGTGGAAGCCTGAGCTAGAGGAGTGGGGTCCCAGGGAGGATAAAAACTTGAGATATCCTCCCTGAATTGCGGACCTGATTCCTGAGGAGCCTGTTCTTGGCCTATCTGCTCTTCTAAGCCAGAGGAATCGCCCTCTCTTATTATGTGCTGGTGTTTACGACTTGAAGCCATCTACAATATAAAACAAGGAATGGTCAGTCCGCAGAACGCAGACCCGTCCTACAAGCTTGTCAAACTCCCTAATACTAAAGCACTTATTCTCCTATATATCTTCTTATGGTCGCCAGGCCGCAGACACTACCCAAAGCTAGTCAACCCTGGCCATTATATAGCGGCCTCCGAACTGCCTATGTATGTAACTACAAAGGTTCCCTCGTCCTGGGAAACAAACAATTAGCAGACCGCTTGAAAACATTTATAAAGATCAAAGATTGATCATTGCTACGTTTGATGTCCAGATTATCATCAACTTATCAAGAACTTGAAGAACAGCCTAGAGTTCAAGCAAATTCCAGAACCTATACCTACCCAGATATCAAAGCAAAAGAAGTACGAGTTCAACGTAACTTACTTGAATAGTGTGAAACAGGAAGAGCTGAAATAACCCGAGATAACGGAAGACCGAGTGTCGGTGGGAGGTAAGGCTGAAAATCACGACGGCGATAGGAAACTGGAAATTCTCTCTGCGTCGATGGCTAGACTTCAAGAAGAAAAAGGTAAAAGAAAGAACGAGACCTCAATAGTCACCATCTTTATTTCATTCCCTGAATCACCCCCAACCGTCGGATCCTGTAACCGCCCCAGATCTAACGGTACCGCGCCATGTCAGGGATTGTTATCATGACGCCTGCGATTGAAAGACGTGCATTTAATGCACACTTTGCACGAGACACGTCCCTTCGTATCCCCTGGGTAGCTGCCACGTAGCAAATAAGATAGATTTGAAAAATACAGAATAATGGTTCCTGATAGATTTGAAAAATCCAGAATAACGATTCCCACCTCTTCCATGTCTCCCAGCCTGGCTCGGAGTTCTCAGTCCGCAGCATGCCCTAAGAACTGGGGGGCTTATGTTATGGGTATTTTCTGTAATAACTACGGGGCCCAACCAAAGCCCAACCAAGTGACCAATCTGGGCCAAGCCCAGGTTTCACTCGCTCACCACTCATTCCCTCTGGGGAATCGACGAAGTCTTGTAAGGTAGCCTACTAGCGAGGTACGAAGTCCGGGGTGTCCACGTTGTTAAGGTAAGCTCGCTTGTAATCAAACTAAGCTAGTCCACAGGAAGCTGAAGCTACTAAGCGATGCCCCCTATATCTTCAGATCGCAGCTCGTTCAAAACAACTCACTTCGCTTAATAGCGTGCCAGCTCATCATTTAACTTGTCTTGCACGCCAAACTTGTCAGAAATTACTGTTCGAATCACAGATAACCACACCTAATCTGCGTGGGTTAGTCAGGCAAATCTTCCATCTGTCCCTTTGCATTTAATACAATCCGGCTGCATTAAATGGAAGTCAGAGTCATTAACTACAGTAATCATTCTAGTTTAAAATATTATACGTCGCTGTAGCACTTCTCCTTCTATAAATAGGGGAAGCTTTTCTCTGTAATGTAAGAGTGAAACACTTAGTGAAAAACAAGCTGTTACTCTGTCAAAACACACAGCAAACAAACAGTGGATGTAGGCTAAGTTGGCCGAACCACTTCAACACCTTCTTGTCTTGCATTCTACCTTTGTCATTTATATTCTCATCATTCCATATTATTTATTATTGCATGTTTCAGTTTCCGTCTATGCAATGTTGAGCTTGGAAGAACCTGGTTGGCTGAATTCATACGTCAACAGATATGGTACTTCTAGACCAAGTATCTATTCATCATCTTCTTTAAGTTGAAATATATCCATTTTAGGATTAAGAGATCGAACAACCATAAGGGTACTCAAGGACTGAGCTTTATCCATATTGAACATTTTTAGGATTTTTTCAATAAATGTTGATTGATGGATAAATACTCCATGTCATTTGTGCTCAATTTTCAGGCCAAGATAATATTTTGTTTGTTCCAAATCTTTCATCTCAAATTCTCTTTTTAAATAATTAGTAGTTTTTCAGAACTCTTCAAGTGTTCCGATTAAATTCATTTCATCAACATAAACTAAAACAATGACAAATCCATATTTTGTTTTCTTTATGAATATATATGGGTTTATAGGATTATTAATATATCTTTTTTTTGTCAAGTATTTGCTAAGACGAATATACCACATTTGCCTAGATTGTTTTAATCCATACAAGGATCGTTGCAATTTAATTGAACAAACATTGATGGCTTTTGATTTATATGTTTCAGACATTTTAAATCTTTTAGGAATTTTCATGTAAATATCAGTATCAAGTAATCAATATAAATATGCTGTTATTACGTTCATAAGACACATTTCAAGTCTTTCCGAGATTGCTAAACTTATTAAAAATCTAAAAGTAATTTTATCTAGGTGAATACGTCTCATCATAATCAATTCTTGGTCTTTGTGAGAAACCTTGTGCAACAAATCTTACTTTATATCTTACAATCTCATTTTTTTTATTACATTTCCATACAAATACCCATTTGTATTTAACAGGTTTGACATTTTCAAGAATTTAGACTACATGTCCAAAGACTTTATGTTTGGCTAAACAATTTAATTTTGCTTGAATTGCATCTTTTCATTCAGGCCAATCGTGTCTTTGTCTACATTCATCAACAGTATGTGGTTCATAATCATCGTTCATAATTTTCAAAGCTACTGTATATGAAAATATATCATCGATGATTGTTTCATTACGATTCCACATATTTTCTGCACAATTAATTGAAATTTCTTGATTTTTAGATTTCGTAGTTCATCAAGTGTTTGTGCCTCTTTGGAGGTTTCATTCTCCTCAAGGACTGGTAACTCTTCTGGAGTTGATTTTTCAGGGAAAATAAATTTTGTAGTTTGAGTATTATTTTCAACAGAATCAACATTCTTCATTCTCCGTTTTCGGGGAATACTATCTTTTGAGCCCATTGGTCTACCATGCTTCTGGCGTGCAGTAGATGATTTATTTATTGCATTCTGATTATATTGTTCTACAGGAACAACTATTCTAGCTGGTGCATTGACAGCCAGTATGTATGATTTTGTTATTTTAGCAGCATCAGTGAATACATCTGGCAACTGATTCGCAATTATTTAGAGATTTACTATCCTTCATACTTCATTTTCACATTGGGTGGTATGAGGATCCAGATGAGATATTGTTATCACATTCCATGATAGCTCAATTTTCTCTCTAATGGTGCCCTTTTTGTTGTGCTTCTCTTTAAGAGAAATTTTTCCTTCCCCTAATGGTGGGAAAGTTGTCTCATCATAATGACAATCTACAAAACGGGTAGTAAAGAGATCATCTGTCAATGGTTCAAGATATCTGATAATTGAAGGCGAATTAAAACCGACATATATTCCCAAATGATGTTGGGGTCCCATTGTGGTTCTTTGAGGAGAAGCAATAAGGAATTGTACAGCACAACCAAAAATTCGTAAATGAGAAATATCAGGTTAGTGTCTAAGTACAAGTTATAATGGAGAGTATTGGTGATGAGTTGCAGGTCTAAGGCGAATCAATGTTACGACATGTAGAATAACATGTCCTCGGATAGAAACCAATAATTTGGTTTGTAACAATAAAGTCCTTGCAATCACCAGGACACGCTTGATGAATGATTCTGCTAGACCATTTTGGGTATGTACATATGAGACTGAATGTTCAACATTAATTCCGATTGATGTGCAATAATCATAAAATGTTTTTGGTGTAAACTCATCAACATTATCTAGTCGTATGCTCTTAATTGGATAATCTGAAAATTGTGCTCGAAGTCTAATGATTTGAGCAAGCAATCTAGTAGAAGCGATGTTACGACTGGATAACAAATATACATGTGACCACCTTATGGATACATAAATTAATACCATAAAATAATGAAATGGTCCGCTGGATGGATGAATAGGTCCACATATGTCTCCTTGTATTCTTTGTAGAAAAGACGAAACTCAAAGCCAACCTTAAAAATGGATGGTTTAATACCAATTTTCCATGTGAACAAATAGTATATATATTCTCATTGGATGATAGAATCTTCAGATTCTTTAATATGTGTCCATGAGAATTTTCAATAATCCTACGCATCATCGTAGATCCTGGATGACCAAGATGGTTATGCCAAAGTCGAAACGTTATTGGTTTTGAGAGCTTCTAGTTTGAAACTACATATGTTTCAATTGATCTTACAATTGTATAATACAACTCGGATGAGAAAGCTTTGAGTTTTTCTAAAATAGGCTTCTTGTTTGGGATAATTTTAGTGATGCATAAATATTCAATATTCTTCTCATTTGTAATTTCAATATGATATCCGTTACTGCGTATATTTTTGAAACTAAGTAGATTTCTTCTGGACCTACTTGAGTATAATGCACCATTTATACATAATTTAGTGCCATTCGTTAACGAGATTATGGCTCTTCCAGAACCTTTGATTAAGTCTGTAGGACCTGATATAGTATTTACTTTAGCTTTGGTTACTGACAAATTTAAGAAATATTTCTTATTCTGAAGAATAGTTGGTGTTGTAACATTGTTGGCAATACATGTATCTGCACATTCCTTTTTGAAAATAAATAATTCATCCATATCCGTCTTTCATTAGATAAACCATATGTTAGTACATCATTGATAACAAATTACAAAGCAAAATAAATTATCTTACTTCTAGAAGAGTACAAAAATATGTACTAACATAATTATAAATACACAAAAGTAAACTTGACTATATTAGTTAGGCAATTTCCTAATTGGTATGAATATTTTCATCATCAATTGAGTAATTCATTTTTCCATTCGTATTATTAAGAAAATTTGATAAGTTCAACCTTGTGATGTCTGTAAGATCATCATCTTGATCTGTAAAATTTGTATAAATTTTCTTTTCCTTCCCCTTTACAGAGGCTTAATATAGATCAACCAAGTGCTTAGCTGTACAACAAGTATGAGATTAGTGCTTAGACATGCTACATTTGAAACAAACATCTTCATAATTTTTAGGGACCTTTTTCTCTACATTTTCGTCCTTATTATGTTCAGCATTATAAACATTCCACTTTTGACAGATATTTTTATAGTTTCGATGTCCTGAAAATTTATATCCACTACGATCATGATGACCACGTTCACGACCTTTACTTGTGCTGACATTTGCTTATGAAAGTGCAACTGCGCCAGTTGGGCGGAGTTAATGATTTTTCATCAGAAGCTCATTGTTTTGTTTTGCCACTAAAAGATATGAGATTAATTTAGAATATTTTGTAAACTTACATTTTCTATATTACTGCTGCAGAAACACATTAGATGCACGAAAAGTAGTATATGTCTTTTCCAATAGATCTATATCAGTTAGTATTTCACTACACAAGTTCAGTTATGAGGTTATCTTAAATAGGACAGAATTATAATCAGCAACTGATTTGAAATCTTGAAGTCTTAAATTACTCCATTCATGTCGGGCTCTGAAGAGTACGATAGTTTTCTGATGGTTATACCTATCTTTCAGATTTTTCCACAAAGTTAGTGGATCTTTAATTGTGAGGTATTGGGTCTTCAAGCTTTTATGTAAATGACGACAGATAAAGATCATTGCAGTTGTTTTATCTTGTAGAGATATTTCATTATTATCTCTAATAGTATCGACTAAACCTTTGGATTGCAGATACAACTCTATATCAAAGATCTATGAAAGATAGTTATTTTCTGAAATATCCAACAGAGCAAATTCTGGTTTTGCGATATTTGACATAACTATATGCATAAAATACCACAATTAATGACATAATTAAAATGATAAATAATATTAACATCATATTCAAAGGAAAATTATGTATAATAAATTTCTTTATGAATATATCTGAAACTTCAGGTTTTAATAATATATGTTTAGAACTTCAAATTCTATTAATTAAAATCCAGAACTTCAAGTTCTGGTATATTAAAGAGAATAGAAACACAAAATATAAATATATATAAGAAAAAAAACAAGACAATCAGTTAATGTGAATGATATATTGAACCAGTATAGCCGTGCATATAATACGTAATAAAAACAGTAAATAATAGCGAGAGTGCCGCACTTATATTATATAACAATAAATAAATAAAGTTAAATAATTATATATGCAATGCATGATAATAATAATAAATGATCAATGAAGTTAGTATAATAATTGAGTCGGTAGAACCGTATATTGATTTGGTTGATATAGTCAAATTTCTTGGTTAGAGTTAGAATATCAAAAACTTAAAGTTTTAATAAATTTGTTCAGAACTTCAGATTCTGAATCATGCTAATAATGTGTTATAAAATTAAAATAAATAAATAAAATTAAAAATAAGAATTACCTATAAAAGATAATTTGAGAACAAGAAAATAAAAGTAAAGCTGGGAAAGAGACGATAAATAAAAGCAGAAGACACGCTGAAGATGCTTCAAGGCCAAGCATTTATACTCAAAGATAAAAGAATTGTCTATCCACCGCTTCTTTCACATATATTTTTTTTTTTTGAAAGTCTTCTTTCACATATATGGATATAATATTATTGTTCTGTTTCTCATATTTACAATACCCCTATATATATATATAAAATATGAATGTTTGAGATAATTATTAGTATAATGGTCCAATCAATTTAAAAATTAGGAATATTGAGAGCTCCGAGCTGTATATTCCCAACTTCATTTCAGCCAACCAAAAGGACAAGACTCAACTGACAAACATATCGTCAACAATCAATTTGAGTGAAGTAGAGAGGTGGCCATGAACCTGAGCTTCTTGTGTCTGTCTACATACAACAGAAACTGAATACTCTAAACTAGTTGTGATTGAGTTGATGGCCATCAAGCTTGTCCAACCACCAGTCCCAGCACAACATGTGTTTCCTCCACGTACCAGAATCCCACAAATGATAAGATTAATCCCAACCACACGTCCATGGACACAGACCACAAGATTTAGATCTACTTACGCCACTAAAGTTGCAGAGCAGAGCTCTGGTCTGATTGGAGGTAACAAGGAGATACAAGAACAAGCAGTTCCCAGGACACCAACCCAGATCAAAGCAGACCTCTATCAAGTAGTTCAGGGTATGCCCACTTGATTTTTAGTTTTATATTCACCTACTTTAGTTTTGCTTAGCTAAAATGATGAGCATTTTGAGATTTGTTGCATACCTGCATCTTATATGTTAAAGGTATCAATAGAGGGATTTTTGGAGTACCATCTTCAAAAAAGTGTGAGATTGAGAGTCTAGTGGAGCTACTAGAATCTCAGAATCCAACTCCAGATCCCACTTTGAATCTAGACAAGGTAAGTTCGATTTTTCCAAGTGATTTTGGGAAATGGTCTTTGCTTGGATATTTCAGTTTTATATGTTTCTATAATTGGCAGGTGGGTGGATGCTGGAAGCTTGTTTATAGTACAGTTGCAATTTTGGGTTCCAAGAGAACAAAGCTGGGGTTAAGAGATTTCATCACTTTGGGAAATTTTTTCCAGAACATTAATGTTGTTAAGGTATGACAATTCTCACATGGTAGACTGTTTCACTTTTGTGATAAAGTTGCTACGCTTTTACCTTTGACTACTTTTTATGTCACTCTGTTTTTTATCCGTTTCACTTTTGGCTAGCGAAAGCATACAGTTATTATTGCAAGAAAATTGAGGTTTATTACTTGAGTTTAATTGATATTATGAGTCCTTACAAGGGAAAATGTCCACACTTATTCATGTGTGGATCTAGGTTGCACGATCAGTTGTTCCGATCGTGGACGGTTTGCACCTGATAATTTCTTTTAACGTTATGAAAGGGTTTTTTAATTCCTTATTTGGTATATAAAGTGTATGATTTGGCTGAGTTTTGACCTTTGGTGGTGCATAAAAATGGAGGGCAAAGCAGTTAATGTGATCAAGTTCAATGTGAGGGGACTGAACTTGTTAAATGGGAAGCTGACAATTGAAGCCTCTTTCAAGATTGCATCCAAATCAGTTAATGCTAAACCACTTTTTTCGGTTAACTTTATCTATTTTTCCTCCTTAAGGAACTATAAAACATTACTTGAAGTTGAACTAAGTTTTCTTATGAATTCTACAGAGAGTTGACATAAATTATGACTCCTCAACCATTACTCCAGATCAGGTATACTGTCTTTAAGAACAACCAATTTTCATTAATGCATCTTGTTGTCTCTAATTTGGTGGTCCTCCTAACTTAAGTTATTAATTTTGGAAACAATAGTTGATGAACATGTTCCGGAAAAACTATGCTCTTTTGCTTGGGATCTTCAATCCGGAGGGTTGGCTAGAGATCACGTATCCTTTACGATTTTTCATTTCTTCTACACATTATCATGATTCCAGAATACTACAATTGTTCATTGTTTTTTTGACGTTGGAAGGGAGAATGTGCTTTTTTCCCTTGATTAACTACCATAGATATGTTGATGATAGCTTGCGGATAGGGAGAGACGACAAAGGCAATATTTATATATTAGAGAGATCAGAAGAAAGCATGGTGTGATGATTCATTTGTTGCATTTAGTTTCCTTTTAACTTTCAAGCACAAAATCCACTCTATTGATACAGTTTACACGAGTTCTGTACTCAATTGTTTTTCATAATGTGAGTGTCAATATATCATTTTTTTGCTGGAATTCTGATTTGATTTCTAAATGTTTATTTCATTAGGAAATACTATTGTCACTCAAACTATGGGATGTATACCATTACCATGCAACGCAGTCCGTATAAAATAAAGTCTCTAAGCTTTTTATGTGAAACAAATTAAATGCTAATGTATGTACCAAACAAAATTTTCACGCTTTACACTAGTACAAAACCGGCATTGTGTTGATGTCAAACAAAATAATAATAATAATAAAGAACTAGTATTGTGTTTGAGCGGTGCATTTACTGTTTCCAAAAGCCCTTTTAAAGTAATTCAAAAAATATGTGTATTAAATATATATATACACACCCGCGTGTGTGCTTTGTGCAAATATATTTTTATTGAGTTTTGGTCTAAATCGTTAATTATACTTTATAGTTTTGAAAAATCTCTATTTAATCCAATTATTGAAATGATCAGAATATCATTATAGTTTTATCCTTTTATATTAATAATTAATCATTAATTTTAATTTAAGAGGACAAGAGATGATATTTTATTTTATAAATTAACAAGTAAATATTAACGATCTTAAAAAATATTAAAAGATTTTAAAATTATATCCAACTATAAAAAAAAAAATATGATTATCCCTTTTATTCATTACAAATTTATAGGTTTGGAAAGTATACTTATTTTGTTTTAACTACACAGCTAGATAACCCTTATGGGCTGCAGAGACCACTACTACTCCTAGAAAATCATAACCATGGGCTGCAAAGATAAGTAGCACCCCCAGAAACTAAAAGAGGAACACTCTTCTTTAATATAAGAGTTGCTAGAAGAAGTATTTAACTAAGATTGGTTGGGGCATTCCTTTGGAATACCCCTCCAAAAATAGGCGTATGCCGCTATAAGCGGCGAGCACACGGTATTCTTTAGTAAAAGGCGAAAGAATAGTTCGCTTTGTGCTCACCGCACGGCTCCGTGCTTTATGACCATGTCCAAGCGGTTTTTATATAGCTGAATGGTTTGCTGGTCCTGGACTCCCTTTTTCGATGTGGGACTCTCTCTGTCTCTCATTTCTCTCTTCTCTTTCCTGTCCTTCACACACCACATGCTACTGTTCACCTACGAAATTATTGATTAAACAGGTTAATCAACATATCTTTCTAATAAATTAAAGATAATCTCGAGCACTAATTGGTGGCAATTTGTTATTCAGTTTATATTATGCCCTATGGTATCAATTTGCATATTCATGTCATGCGAATTGTTTACAAAAGCCTTGAACTTCACTCTTACTCTTATACTCAAGTCAGAATGATTGATTTAGCAGATTTTTCTATATCATAAATTCTCATTATGTGATATTATATCCAGGTTAAAGAAGTTGAAGAATGAATGGACGATATGTCCATTTACAATCACATATAAATTGTTTCTAAATACAAAATGGTGAAGGAAATATAATGCTAGACAGGAAAAAGAAATCTGACAAAAAGGGAAACAGTTTGGTCCAAACTCTCCATATTCAAATCAGTCTGTTACAAGTCACCTTGTTTAAAGAGGAAACAGTGAAAGACTCCTATTAAAGAGTTGTAATCCTACTAGAACAACGAAACTTATATATTTTTCTTGGATTTTGTTTTGGTTTTCATCCTACAAAGACTTTTTATGTTTTTTCTGCTAGCAAAATTTGTTTTCACCTGAGATTGAATACATGGACACCAACACAAGCTTTTCAAGTGCTTCCTTCAATACCCAGATTCACAAACCTGATCAAAACTGACAGAGTTTTTGTCCCATTAGCTTTGTATCCGAAAACAAAAAGCATAAGAATTGGAGAGTACCCATCTGGGTTCAGACCACCCATTTACATCACCAAGGCTGCAAAGCAGAGCCATGGCCTTGTTTGGGATAAAGAAGAACAAAAGGAGTTGGAAAACTGTGTGACACTTGCCCAGATCAAAACAGACTTCTATCAGGCAGTCAAAGGTATGTCACTTAGATTTTTCTGACTAGGAGGATTGTGAATTTCGACATTACTTTAGTGTAACATATAAACATGTATGATGACTCAAATGGTTTGTATCCATATATATTGTTCCAAGGAATGGATAGAGGACTTTTCGGAGTACCCTCTAAAATGAAATTAGAGACTGATGAATTGGTGAAGTTGCTGGAGTCTCTAAATCCAACTTCATATACTACCTTAGACCCGGAGAAGGGTAACTTTAAATTATTTAGTGTCCTATTGAAGTGACTTTGACATTGTGACTACACCAGTCATATTTCTGTAATTTGTAGGTGGATGGATCCTGGAGGCTTGTTTACACTACAATTACAATGAAAGCAAAACTAGCATTGAGACAATTTATCAACCTTGGAGATATTTTCTAGACTATTGATGTAGCCAGGGTACATTGAATATGACTGATTCTCACCATATAACTTTCTATCTAATTTTTCCTTGGATCATATATCCTGGAACCATAATCATAATATTCTTTGATTTTTTTCTATTTAATCTTGTGTTGATGAAGGGTAAAACAATTAATTCGATCGTGTTTGGTTTTCGGTGATTAAATTTGGCGAAGGGAAAGCTGATCATCGAAGCCTCCTTCAAGATTGCATCAAAATCAGTAAATACCCAAACTACTTTTGTGGATACTGTTTTGTTAGCTCTTTCTTTTAGGTAACACATTCATTCATTACAAGCCACATATTGTGTTTAATTACTGGTTTTGTTTAAAATTCTTGTAGAGAGTTGACTTATGTTATGATAATTCAATAATTTATCCAAACCACATATGTCATATTTTCCAAAACCAAAACCATTTTATTTGTTAATGTATCGCTATTTCAAATCTTGAATACTATAGTTGAACTCTTTCTGATTGGTTAAAGCTTTTGGGTCTGAAAATAACTAACATTGTCGTTTCAAGCAAAATTTAATGCTATGTTATGCTCTATCTAATTTACTTTAATTTGTTTGTTGATTGTTTGAGAAAACTAACAGTTGATGAAATTATTACAAAAAAGTTATGATCTTGTTCTCAGAATGTTTAAGAGGGAGGCATGGTTTGAGATCCCATATGCTTTAAAAATTATCATTTTACTGATTTGAGGCTTGATGTTTGAAAGGCCAATCAATGTACAGATTCCTTGACTTGACCACTATAGATATGTTGATGATACAAGTTCAAAAAAAAAAAAAAAAAAAGATATGTTGATGATACAATGATTATAGGAAAGGATGACAGAGGCAACAACTACATACCGGAGAGAACACAACTTACCATGTCTTCAGGATTAAAATGGTGTGTTAAAACTCCTAGTAACCGGTAAATTTAGTATCATGTTCACCAAATATGGCTGCTTCTGAGTTTCAATTAGATTTTTTATGGGCAAATTATTTGTCAAGATTACGTAACTTTTATTGTCAATATTCTATTGTGGAAATTACTAGACAGCTCATTCAAAGAGAATCATTTTTGTTTTTACCCACAATTTTATAAAAATTATTTTTAACCCCTTAAACAAATTAATTCCATCCTATACCCAAATTACCGATATTGCTCGTATACAATTTTACCCATAAACCCTTAACTTTTAAAATTTTATAAAACACCAGTGTGTATAATTACGAAATAGCCCCTATATATATAAGAGGTTAAGAAATCAATCAACTCATTTTCAGTGAATCGAAAACTCAAACATTGACCCATAAGTGGAAACCAGAGCCAATCGAGACTTGATGAGCCATTTCGACAGTTTGTAGCCATTCTTGCGTTGTTGCCAACCTTGTTAGAGCTTTCTCGACTGTCGCTGAGGTTGTTCACTTCTTCTGTTTGCCAAGGTACGTGACCTTTGGATTGTGATTGGAAATTTATGATTTTTTTATTTTTTTAAATTTTGGTTTGCGATTTTGAGACGTTTTTTGTGTTATGGATGTTGGGTTATGACAATTAGAGTTAGAATATTATAGATTTGGTTGGATTTGAGTTAACAATAACAGATTCTGATGAAAGTAGTGTTGTCATTTTCTTTTTGATGAATCGGTTTTTCACATCAATTTTTCATTGGGATGTGAAAAACTAATGAATAACATTGATCGGTTTTGACACACGGTAAAAAACCGATTGATCGAATTATAAAAATTTGTTATTTGTTGATTTTTGTTTTGCCATTTTTAGCTTTGTTTTATGTTATGGAAGTTGGGTAATAATAAATAGGGCTAGATTTAGTTGAATTTGACTTGACAAATGAAGGAATCCGCTGTGAGCGTGTGTAAGAGCGTCATGTTGCGAAATTGGTTTTTGATTGGGATGTGAAAAACTGATGAATAACATTGACTAGTTTTTCATACCCAGTAAAAAACCGATTGGTCAAGTATTGAAAATTTATGATTTTTTGATTTTTTTTTTTCCATTTTTAGATTTGTTTTGCATTATGGAAGTTAAATAATGATGAATAGGGTTAGATTAGGTTAAATTTGGTTAGATTTTACTTGAAAAATGGAGGAACCCACTAAGAGCATCTGTAAGAGCAGCAACTTGCGAAATCGGTTTTTTTACTGGGATATAAAAAATCGGTGAATAACATTTATCGGTTTTTCAAACCCAGTAAAAAATTGATCAATTTAATAAATTAAAAATAGAAATTAGTAATAAAAAATATATTAGGAATAATTAAATTAAATGAAAATTAAAGTATATTAGGGTGTTTAATTGCCATATATATTTTTTGTAAAGTAATACTGATCGTTTGCTGTTTTTCTTTCATACAGATGGAATTTAAGTACTTACATAATTTGCAAACAATTGAGTAGAAAATGGGCGGGAATACACACAATGATAAAAAATGGTTTGGTAAGATAATTGCAATTATTACTAGATGAGGTTTGTATGATTGGTTCATAGGAGAGTGCTTATTCGGGCATATTTTGGAGATAAGCAGCAATAATATAACTATTCTTTCCGTGATATTAGGGTTTCTTGCTAGAGAGTTGGAGGTCCTCGGTGGATGTCATGATAAAATGTGGTTTGAAATTAGAGGAAAAACATATAGCATATAGGTTTGAGAAATATAAGTTCTTATTAGAGACAAGACTTCCTTTTGGGAGTATCAATTGAAAAATCTTCAGTACGTTGCAAAATGATGAGAACAATCTTCTATGATGATTTTTCAATAGATTGTCGCCAAGTGTGCCTAGCATAGCTACTTTTCTTGAGGCAAAAAAGCCATACAACATGCCAGAGTCGTGTAGTTGATAACGCAATAAATGATGAGGATCTGTTAATGTAGGGATTACCTTTCATCTATTCTTAGGGTAGGATGACAGGTCAGCCATTGCTTACTTAATGTGGGTCATTATAGAGAATGTAGGAGCGTGGAGCTTGTTCCTTTGGGGTACATTAAGTTATAGTATGCTGATCTACAACCTTCATATGATGATTACTGAGAAGCAGTTTAAAATCGCATTGAAGACTATTAACATTTATGATTATGTCTCGACGTTTCATGTACACCTAATACGATTAATATTTATAGCTTATATATATATATACCAACTATATGTTTTTTTTTGTTTAATTATTTTTATATTATAGTGATGGCTATTCAAAATGTTCTTGGTATTGAGAGATAAGATAGGGAAAAGTAACCAGTCCTTAAAAATAAGCTACCAAGGTGCAAGAGACGGACACTTAAGAGGACGCTGAAAGCATAAAAACCCTTAATGATTTTCCTCCTATAAGTGTCTTACTTAACCTAAATTGGTTTCCTTTTTTTGTTTGTTTAACTATCCTTATTTATATTAAGTATAATAATAATGTAACTATATATATATATATATATTGTAGATAATTGGCATGACGTAAACTCTTGAGACCACTGATGCCAAAAGAGACACGGATTATTGGAAATCTTTCAATCTGAAGCGTTCGATTGGTAAAGAGGTATATAAAGTTGGTGGCAAAGAGAGTAAGAATGATGATGATGATGGTGCATAAGAAGATGATGATTATGAGGTGGAGAATGAAAGAGGTGATGATGAGGTGGAGGGTAATGATGATCATGTGGTTGAAGAGTTTACAAAGGAGGAAGATGAGTGGCATGAAGACGTCCCAATTGTATAATCCAAATAAGAAGATATATTTTAGAGTTGTGGACAAAAAGGTCGCATGATGTATGAAACATATATCCTGAGGTATGAATCTTCTATTTATTTTATTGTTAAGTGAATATCTATTTTCGTAAATGAAAAAGTTGTGGATATTTTGTATAGTAATACGGGGTTGGACAAAGTGATAGAGTCTTTAAACATGATATACGAAGTGCAATTATTTAAATATGCAGGTTACATTTTCCCGAATACTAAAAAAAAAAAAAAAAAAAAAAGGATAATCTGTCAAAATTTTTTTAAAATTGTGTACACTGTAAAATGATATATATGTTCTGCAGATGAAGTGATTGTCTAAATATCTTATGTATTTATAGAAGGCAACCTACATGAAAGTAAGTAGGATAGATAAGAGGAAAAAGGCAACCCACAAGATTGTAAAGGAGATGGATAGGAGGCTGAGACGGGTGAAGAACATTTAAAAATTTATAGGTCTTTGATTGGTGGGCATGATCCGGATGACGATGATGATGTTGAGAGCTTTATCTGAGATGAGCACATTAATAGCCTATCAGCAGCAGCAGCAGCACCACTACTACGTAAAGACGATGGGGTTTATCGGTTACCTCTCCATAAAGACGAGGTGGTCCATCAGTCACTTATCTATGAGGACCAGTCAGCCGTCCATCAGTCTTGGAGTGTCTACCAATCACCTCTCTAGTAAGAGGACTAGGAGATCCACTTCTAACAAAATCTCATAGGAGGTCTATCAAATGCAGGGCTAAAAGTGGTGATGACCAGGTAAATGTAGTGTTTATATTATGTTACAGTATGACATATAATTTTATATGTCTAATTGATGGTTTTGATTTACTTACAACTATAGGATGATGTCATCTCAAAATAGGCCAAATGAAAGATGAAGCCAACGGCATTTCTACGGATGTCATACATGGATCCTAGACAACAAAAAAAGAAAAAGAAAAGGAAAAAACTAGCAATTAAGGAGGTGACAGAGTCCGTAAACTTTGTAATGGCTGTGTATAATCAATACAAAGTTTTCTCGTATAAGGACCTCAAGTATTGATAAAAAGTATAGTATCATTTCATCCTAGTTACTGATATAATAAAGTTTATAATTTTGTTTAATATTTTTATTTTAGGTGTGCAGTTTATCATTCCCAGTGGTGTGTAATACTATCCATGCTGAAAACTCTCGAGGACAAGTAGCAATGGTTATGTTTAGAGCATATAGATTGTTATTAACGTGCCTATACAAGAAAGGATGGAATGAGGTTGAAGACACTTGATACGCGGTCTATGGGACTTCCTTGTTTGTGAGTGTTTATATTGCAGTTATACATTTTAGTTTCTTGTCATGTGTCCCTGAAGTTAAATAATATGTTTAATTTTTATTTTTTAGGCATTTATGACATTGTACTATAATGAGTATTACGTTTGCCTGGAAATAAATTTTGATTCGGCTACGGCTATTGTACTCCCTAACTTCTACACATTCAATAGTGGTTAGATAGACGTATTAGTCTTGTGGTGACATGTTGAAAATGTAATATTGTTTTTAGGATGAAGAGTTATTATTTGATCATTTGAATTAATCCTATACCACTGAAATCTTCAAATTGCAATTGTTGTTGCTATGTTCTCTTGCAAACAATCATTGGGTCCTCTATTAGGTGTGCTTGAAAAAGCAGAAAATATTAATGTATGATTCTTTTGGACATATGAACTTTGAATTATGGAGCCAGCCACTTGAGCTATTGGTCTGTAACCCCCTATATTTGATTTTACGTTTCCTAGTTTTAGAAACTAAGTTACCCAATAAAAAAGGCAAAATGGTTATTTAATGAATAAGAAATATAAGTGGATGACAAAGTTGTAAAACTTTAATTAAGTGAATTAATCAATTTAATTATATGAGGATTTGATAAATTACCTAAAAACCATTGACTTTTATTAAGTGAATAAAAGGACTAAGGGCAAAATAGTAATAAAAGTGATAGTTAACAAGTCAAAGGAGGACATAAGTGTGATTTTTATGAAAGTTAAGTATATATATATTGACACTTAGCAAATTTTGAACAAAAAGAAGAAGTAGCTGTGAGATTGAGAGGGTGAAAGAGAGCAAAGGTCACGACAACAAGGAGTGTGTTCAGCTATCAACTCCAAGCAAGAACCAAGCCATTTTTTTTTTTTTTTTGTTTCAAGCTTTCCTACTCCAAATCAAGTTAACCAAGGCTAGAGAAATAAGTCTAGAGAGAGACACAAGCAAGAACAAGTAAGTTTTAATAATTTGAAGTTGAGTTTTTGGTTGGTTTGAGATGAGAATTTAGGTTGATATGTAAGCTAGATTTGGTGGGGTTTTGCTTGGCTATGTATGTTGATTTGTTAGGTGATTAAAAGCTAACAAAATATGGTAGAAAAATAAAGTTAGGGTTGTATAAGAGGCTGCCATAAACTTGATAAAGTAGAAACAAAATTCATTTTTTATGTAATTCAAGTGGTTGACAAAAAGTATGAGTGAGTGTTGATTTTTAAACTAATAAAGTAGTGTGTAATGTTTATGTGTGTGACTTACGGTCACTAAGGGGATGTGTAATTCCTTGATTCTTGATAAAAATGAGCCCATATAAATGCATATTAGTGTCTAGAAAAGCTTGTAGAAGAGATAAAATTTTAAAGAGAGAAACATAGAGTTAAGTAGCAAATCTCGAGTTAGATAAAGGAACTAGTAAAACCTGATTATTCTAGCTTATTTGGAGTTGTTCTATACCTCAAAACATGACTCAGGAACATAGCAAACCATAGAAATTGGAATGGAATCATTCCGATAAAAAATTGACGAAGTGATGGTCAAAATAGTATGCATAGGAAGTTGTAGTGTGAAATAAGGATGCAAATGCATTATTCGATGCCCGAAATGAATGTATTCGGTCATAATTAGGTAAAAGAACCTTAGATACTGACGTATGTAGGAAGCCATAAGTGTGCATCAAAAGTGCCCGAAAAGGGTATTTTTCTTAGATTTGACATAGCAAGCGATAGAATTTTTTGATGAAATTTTATAAGTGACCAGAATGTGAGATAAGAGGACCGTAGGAAAAAGATTGAAGGAAAATGGAGCCCCGAGCAGGGCTGTGCGATAAATTCTGGTTTGGGGTGTCAAAAGAGGCTTAAATTTTTGATTTTTCGTTACGGACCTTCAAAAATTATATGGACCATATGAGGATGATCTTAGGGGTCTAAAAGTGAAACTTTTACAAAGAAATCAGAATTAGAGAGTTTCGGTTGAGTTAAAATCGAGTCGGAAAGGTTATAGCATAACGAGTTTTCAGTAGGTTGATTTATATTGAAAACTCTATTGTTACGTTTTAAGTTGTGTATTAGAGTAAAGTATAATAAGAAATTGATGTGTAGGTGACAAGCAAGCGAGTGAGACACGAGAGATTCGTTGAGACGATCGAGTTGATATTACACAGATTGAGATAAGTGTACTTCACTTACATTATTTCGATTTCGATTTATATTGTAATGTATTTTTGTTTAAAGGTATTACAAAATGATTTTTCAAATTATAAGTTTCACATTGAGTTAAAAAAAAAAATTGTGTCTCAAATCTAAAAATAAAATTCAAAGACAAAAGTTATTTGCAAAAAGTTTAAAGTAAAGTTTTAGTTAAAAATAATGTGTATACTGTAGCATAAGAACTTTGGCACTACATGACAATGTAAAAAATTTCGCTCGTAGTTGTTGAGATTTATAGTTACTTACAATAGGGTACGATGTAGAAAATTTCGTACCTAGTTATAAGTGATAGTGAGAAATTGCATTATAATATACGATATAGAAAATTCCGCATGTAGTTGCACAAAGTATAGTTCATTAGCACTACAATTGCGATGTAGAAAATTCCGCGTTGTGGTTGCCCAGAGTTGAGATTATTTCACTTAAGACGCGATGTAGTGAATTCCGCATGTAGTGGTCAAAATACCACAGTAACTTCAAGTTGGCGACAATCGAAAAATCGTCACGTGATAGTTAGAGTACATTAACGATGCACATGGTTGTCTTATAAGAAATGGTTTTCAAAGATCAACAATTCAATGTCTCTTTAAGTTATGCATTATTATGAACTTGTATATGTTGTATTAGCATATAACGAGCTAACGATTTATTTTATTGTGTAGCTTGCTTGTTCTATCTGGTGTAATTATAGGTGATTTTGTGGCCGAGAGAACGACATTCTACTTATAGGTGGGGGATGAATAGACAAACCATATGAATACCCAATACATTTTGATATGGTTGTATATATTTTAATCTAAATGATTGTGTGTTTGATATATGAACATTCAACGCATTGTAAACTCATGTTTTGATATGTATATATATTATTGTACATTCATACTTGAGACACTTATCACATGCTGCACTTGATATAACTATATGTTGTAATGCATATGAATTGTATATGGAGATTATGCTTGTGATGTCAATATATGGTTGTGAAATGTGATGTGAATTGTATGTTTAGGTATATAAAAGAAGTTGGATGGTGATAAAATTATAGTCGAAGTACATTTTCTTTATAGGTAAAATTTGGAATGTTCAATTTATAGCCATTATGCTATCAAAATTTTTATAAAAACTGTTTTGAGAAACGCGAAAAATTTATACCAACCCAACTATTTTAAAAGAAAATCAAAATTTTAAGTTTAAACGAGTAAACCGGTTAAGATAAGTTAGGGGTTTGCTTCTCGGGTTTCTTCAATCCGACGAGTCGGATTTAGAAAGTTCGTTGAAGTGTCCGACAGGATCCTCCAGACGAGAGCCTAGAGAAGGTTTGGTTCGGGTCCTGTCACGGTATGTTTGATGCCCACTTTATTGCGGTTTATTGGATTTTGTAAGAGTGTATATAGATATGTCATCCGTGGATGAGTAGTGACCTAAGTGTCTAGATATAGCAACTATGCATCTCATAACCTGATGGATAAGTAAATTAATTATTTAATTAGTTATACTATATTCTAAATGTTATTTATTTAATTAAATTAATTTATTACTAATACAAGATGAGTAGTGGAGCATATGTGGTAATGTTCGTGTAACACTCCTGCCCCCTTCGTACGAGGATCAAGACGAGAGATGTTACCTTTTTATTTTTTCAATATTCATTTATTAAATTTATTTAAAGAAAAACAAACATCAATTTAGTTTTTATCAAAAATTCGGTAGAGTTTCTTCTGTTTTTTGAAAAACCCAAAATTTAAACCTACAGAGAAAACACACTTCTAAACCATTTCATTTCTCAACTTCTGTTTTCGGACCTCTCGTCTGTTTCTAAACCACTTCAACATACAAACATTTTATAATAAATATTTCTTTTAATATTTCAACACTTTACAAAAATAACATCATATAAAACATTTTTCAACAAATAATTTACACAATTTACAACAAGTGATAAACTTTTAATACAAATTTATTTACGAAATTTACAACATTAAAGAAATGCACACGACATGGTGGTGCCCAAAATCTAATACTCCTACGATACAAAAATGATGATTACCAAAATGATGAAGGTGGATGTGACTTGAGAGAAGCTGCAGCTATTTTATCTTCGTCTTCACTTTAAGCCCTATCCAACTATCTGTGTGCGGTAAATTCAACGCGCTAAGTCTTTCAACTTAATGGGTGTACCCATATAATATTGAAATTACATTTATTTTCAAAATACAATCATAAGTTAAAACAATATGCACGATCCTAATCTATTTATCAATAAACACACATTATACAATTTCATAAAATGAAACATGATCATGTGACTTTCTAACACATTTCGTTGCAAGCAAAATTATAATCTAACCCTTACAAAATCAATTATCGAATAAATTTACAAGACTTTTTTTTATTCAATTTATTAGAGCCCTTTGTAAAGTCTATCACGATACCATGGATAGGCAATGGGTCTCCTAGCATCGGCCACTAAGTAGCTACCAGCTAGACCAAACGACGACCCCGGCAACGGTCGTTCAATGACTATCCATTGGGTCACATATCACAATCTGTTTTTGTTTCGGGACCGGACACTCAGTGTCTCTCAGGATCCATCATACAACATCTGTGATCAATTGTAACCACGCAACACTACTAATAATCACTCTATTGGCTAGCCAACTATCAATTCCCATCTACTGGTGACTAGATTTATGTGGGCCCTTTATATTTTTCAAAATTACGAAATTTTCAATTTAAAACGAAACTTTTAATGGCGTAAACTTTTTTATTGCCTATTTAAATCAATATTTCGAATTTCTTTAGGGCATCACTTATGACCATTTCAAATGACCATTTTATCCCTAGTTTTCATATCATGTCTTAACAAAATAATTGAAACATTTTTCATACTTTTATTTAATCCTGAAGGAAGAAATTCTCATATTTTTCATTTTCGATTTCCACACCGTCACATGTACCACCAAAACAAGATATAATTAATATAAAAACGGAAGCGAAAAGACGAAAATACTCTTATAGTATGCTATATACCAAATTCGGACTTAAAAGGAGTTTATTTGCGTAATCATTTTCGAAACCATTTTTCATCAAATAAATTAATCCAATAACATGCAATTAACATACGAATAACACCCAAAATTATTTAATAGCTCAAATAAGCAAAATAAATGAGTTTCAAGCAATCTACACATTAATATCAAAACTAATAAACTCAAAATTTTCAAATATGAGTACACCAACATTTTTGGGCTTATTTCTAGCTTCTATAAGCTTCCAATTACTCCCTAGACTCTTCAATTTGGATTGATTGGACTTGATTTATGCACCTCTCCGCCTAGGGTTTTAAAAATTGAAGAAAATTATGCTTGAGTTGAGATTAAGTTATCATACGATGATATTGATGCTTCTTAAGTGTTCTAACATGCTTCTACATGAATTTCCACATAATTTAAGCTCTCAAATGGAAAAAAAAAAATAGCTTACCCGAATTTATGCATCTCACTAGAAGCTTTTCAAGTTCAAATTTAAGCATCCAATGACTTGAATGAAGTTAAATCTAGGTGCTTTGGATGAGAAATTAGTTAAAATAATGGTTAAAAGTAAGAAAACTGAAAAAAAAGAAATAAAATTTTTTTAGAGGAGCAAAATGTATAAAACCCCCTTCAAGTAAGGCTTTAATCATCCATAGTCAAAGATTGAGTTTTATAACATAATACCCCCGAGTCAATAGTATCGGTTAGTCAACCTTTGATTGACCAAGGGTAATTTCGTCATTTACTAATAAAAAAATTATTAAAAAATTATCAAAACGATTTTTCCAAAACTCTCTCTCTGTCACTCTCCACATCCTCTGCCTCTACTTGATGTCCACCACCTTCTTCTTCTTCTCTTCTTTTCTCCCTGATTTGGGTTCGAATCGAACCCAGATCAGATCTGGGTTCGCGTCATCGCAAACCTAGATTAGATCTGGGTTCATCGTCGCGAACCCAGATCAGATCTGGGTTCGTAGACGACGAACCCAGATCTGATTTGGGTTCGTCGTCGCAAACCCAGATCTTATATGAGTTTGTCTTCGCGAACCCAGATCTGATCTGAGTTCATCGTCGCGAACCCAAATTTGATTTGGGTTCACGTCTGGGTTCCCAGATGATGAACCCAGATCTGATCTGGGTTCGTCGAACCCAAACGAACCCAGATTTGGGTTCGTTTGTGTTTGACGAACGAATTCGACCTGGGTTCACCGAACCCAGATCTGGGTTCGAAGATGGTTCATCTGAATGTGTTTGAAGATGATATCTGGATGGGTTTGTTTGGGTTTGAAGAAGATGATTGATAATGTGTTTGGGTTTTTGCAGATGATTGATGATATGTTTGGGTTTTTGCAGATAGTGGCGATTGATGTTTGGATGCAGATTGATGTTTAGGAGATGAAGGTTTCTGGGTAAGCAGAAACCTTCATAACCTTCAGATTGATGAAGGTTTCTGGGTGGAGATGAAGGGTTTGGAAGATGGGTTGTTGCAGAGATTTACTGTTTTAAATTTTAAAAGAAAAAAAAATTAATTTTAAAAACGGAGGGCATTTACGTCTTTGCACTTTAAACCAAGGTTGACCGTCCATTTTAACACAATTTGACCGTTAAACTGGGGTTATTGTGTTATAAAACCCAATATTTGACTATGGATGTTTAAAGCCTTACCTGAGGGGGGTTTTGTGCATTTTACTCTTTTTAGAGAGAGAGTGTCGGGCAAAGCAAGGAAGAAGAAGTGAATAGTGCTACACTATTCCACTATATATATTTCAATTTATAATTTGACCCCTCAAAAATTTAAAATTCTAGTTCGATTATTTTACTTTTTAAAATCTCATTTTGATCCCTCTGACAATAAATATTCATAACTTAACCTCTTCTCTCATTCTTTATTCCATTTTAGCCCCAAAAGTAACTACTTTATTACATTTATGCCACCCATTGAATTTTTATTTTAATTCCACTTGAAATTAAAATTTTAATGCACAATAATGCTCTAATATATATATATATTCCTAAAAATCCTAGAAAATTTTGGGGCGTTACAACTTTTCTCCTTTTAAGAAATTTCGTCCACGAAATTTACCTCATTCGAAAAGTTACGGATACTGTAGTCGCATCGTCGATTCACTTTCCCAAGTAGTTTCCTCGACTTTATGATTTCGCCAGAGAACTTTAACTAAGGGAATCCGCTTATTCCTTAGTTCTCGGACTTTATGATCTAGGATCTTCACAGGTTCCTCCTCATAAGATAAATCAGGTTGCACTTTGATCGAGTCGGCTAACACGACATGAGAGGGATCCGATCTGTATCTCTTTGGCATCTATACATGGAACACATTATGGATTTTTTTAAATTCTGACGATAAAGCTAGTCAGTAGGCTACTGGTCCCACACGTTCAATGATCTTGTATGGACCGATAAACCTAGGACTCAACTTACTATTCTTTCCAAATCTCAGCACTTTTTTTCATGGAGAAACCTTGAGGAAGACTTTATCTTCGACTTCATATTCGATGTCCTTCCTTTTTAAGTTCACGTAGGACTTCTGGCGATCGGATGCAACTTTCAACCTTTCCTTGATTACCCTCACTTTCTCTTTAGTCTGCCTAATCAATTCGGGTCCTACTGTTTGTCTTCACCCAATTTAGTCTAACACAGAGGTGTCCTGCATTTCGTCCATACAGAGCTTCATATGGTGCCATTTCTATACTTGATTGGTAACTGTTATTATAAGTGAATTCCACTAACGGAAAATGCTCCACCCAATTGCCTTCAAAATCTGTGACACAACTTTTGAGCATATCTTCAAGCACCTGAATCACTCTTTCGGATTGCCCATCGGTCTGGGGATGAAATGCTGTACTGAAGCTTAATCATGTACCCAAGCCTGCATGAAATTTCTTCCAGAATCTTGATGTGAACCTCGGATCTCTGTCTGAAATGATGGACACAGGCACTCCATGCAATCGAACCATCTCTTTGATAAATAACTCTACCAACCGGTCTAATGAGTAATTCGTCATAACTGGGAGGAAATGTGCTGACTTAGTCAACCGATCTACTATTACCCAAATCGTATCATGCTTGCTTCGCGAAAGAGGTAAACCGATGACAAAATCCATGGTAATTCGATCCCATTTCCATTTCGGAATAGATATCGGCTGTAGCAAACCGACACCTGATGCTCAGCTTTTACCTGCTGACACGTCATACACTTACTTACATAATTCACCACGTCTTTCTTTATGCCAGACCACCAATATTGAGCCTTCAAATCTTGATACATCTTCGAACTACCTGGATGCATCGAATATGGATTGCTATGGGCTTCTGACAGAATCACTTTTTTCAATTCATCATCATCTGGAACACAGATACTGTCTCTGAAATACAAACAATCCTTTTTGATCGCAAACTCAGTCTTTTTCCTCTCTTGAATCTGCTTACTGATCTTTGCAAACTTTTTATCTTGCAGCTGCTTTTCTTGAATTTGCTGAAGGAGACTGGGTTGAATCTATAACTCTGCCATCAATGTCTTATCTTCTGTCATCTGCAACTGGGTATTCATAGCTCTCAAAGCAACCAAAGATTTTAGACTTAGCGCATCAGCTACTATATTTTCTTTCCTCGGGTGGTAGTCAATGATGCAATCATAATCTTTTATCAATTCCATCCATCTTTTCTGTCTCAGATTCAGCTCCTTCTGAGTGAGCAGATACTTGAAGATCTTGTGATCAGTATAGATATAACATCTCTCTTCATATAAATAATGCCTTCATGTCTTCAAAGCAAAGACAATGGCTGCTAGTTCCAGATCATGAGTTGGATAATTCCTTTCATGATTCTTTAACTGTCTGAAAGCATAAACAACTACCTTGCCTTCCTGCATCAATACACATCCAAGGCCACTATAAGAGGCATCACTATAGATCACATAATCCTTACTAGATACAAGCTAGGTAAGAATCGGAGCCTCGACCAACATCGCCTTTAGTTTCTTAAAACTCTCTTGACATTTATCTGTCCACTCAAATTTAACATCTTTATGAAGCAACTTAGTTAAATGAGCTGCTACTGAAGAAAACCACTTTACAAATCGTTGATAATAACCTGTTAAACTTAGAAAACTACGAATTTTCGTAACACTCTTCGGAGGCTTCCATTCCAAAATCGCTTCGATCTTCTTCGAATAAGCCTTTATACCTTTTGCAGATATAATATGCCCCAGAAATGCAATCTCATTTAACCAAAACTCGCATTTGCTCAACTTAGCATACAACTACTTTTCTCTCAATGTCTACAACACTATTCAGAGATGTTGATCATGCTCTTTTGGGGTCTTTGAATACACCAGGATATCATCAATAAACACAACCACAAACTGATCCAGATATGGACAAAAAGTACCATTCATCATATCCATAAATACTCCGGGTGTATTGGTCAACCCAAATGGCATCACTACAAACTCATAATGTCCATATCTTGTCCGGAAGGCAGTTTTGAAATATCTGATTCCTTCACCCTTAACTGATGGTACCCTGATTGAAGATCTATTTTTGAGAATACACTGGCTCCCCTCAATTAATCGAATAGATCATCAATCCTAGGCAGGGGGTATTTATTCTTGATTGTAACTTTATTCAGCTGACAAGACCCAAACTAGATTATTTCTAGACTCTTATCTGGAAGGTCTCACTGGACACTCTAACGGACCTCTTTTGATCCGACTTATCGGATTAAAGAGATGCGCAGAGCGAACCCCTTAATCTTGCCCGTTTCCTTTATCTTACTTAAGTTAAAATTCGTTTTTCTGAAAATAGTTGGAATTGGTGTAAATTTTTCTCATGATCTAAAAACAATTTTTATAAAAATTTTGATAGCATAACGGCTGTAATTTGAACATTTTCAAAATTTGACCTGCATAAAAATACACTTCAAACTATCCTTGATCACATCCCAACTTCTTTTATTCCATAAAGATGTAATTTCACATATATAAATTGTCGCAAACATACAATTTCAACAACATGCAATTTTATAAACGTTTTGAATACTTTACATGTGCATCAAGTGTGAGTGTTGCAACCGTGTATATATATACATGTCAAAACAATAATTATAAATATTATACACATTCATATTCAAATTAATTAATCTTTTAATTAACATATTTACAACATCCAATTTTGTTCGATTTTTATACAGTGCATCGAGACGATGCTCTCCTAAAGTATTCGACGAGGTTTTATGTATACAAAATCACATGCACGGTACCTAAATGAATATATAAGCTACACCAAAAACAAAGGCGTTAGTTCAAGTATATGGAAATAATAAGAATATATTCACATAAAAATCATAATTTATCAAATTCCATTTTCAATTTTGTGAACTTTCCTTTCTAAACCCACCATTTATACCCCTAAACACTTTGTCCATCACGAGGTGATTTCGACTAACACCAATCGTGAAACTAATGAGATATCTCAACCACTATGATGCAGAATTTACTACATCACAAGCATATTGTGAAACGATTTCAAATTTGAGCAATCATAATGCAGTATTTTCTGCATTGCAATTGTAGTGCTATAACTTTGGGCGACTACGGACCGAATGTGCTACATCGCAATATAGTGCCAAACTGTGAATCTAAACGACTACGTGCAAAATTGTCTACGTCGCAACGTAGCGCTAGAAACTCTAGAAACTGGCAACTACAAATATAATTTTTTTGCATCGTCATGTAGCGCTAAATCTCATATACTCTAAGGGCATATACATAGGTTTTGAAACTGTTTCACTAAGTGCAAAAGCACAAAACCTCTTGCTTTTCAAACTCTTAGGATTTTTCTTGATTTACCCATTTTGAAATTGACTTTGTTTTGATTCCTTCACTTTGCGAATTCCATATGGAAATCATATTTTCAACACTTAATTTTAGAACTCAAAAATCCCTTTTTAATTTCATAACATTACACATTACAAAGTTTAAAATAAAAATTTAAATAGATGCAAATGGTAAAACACTTACTTCCAAGTCGCACAAATCTGAATCAAGCGTCACGATAAGTCTCTCAGATTTCGCTCGCTCGCTTGCTCGTCACCTACATGAAAATTTCTTATTATCATTAATGACAATCTCATAACTCAACTTTAACTTTAAATTAACATTCTCCAATAAAGACCCTTTTTATACTATAACTTCCCAACTTGTTTCTAACTCAATTGAGACTCTCTAATTCTGATTTCTTCACAAAATTTTCAGTTTTAGACACCTAGGGACACCCTCGTGCAGTCCGTATAATTTTTAGAGACTCAAAACGAAAAATCGAAATTTTTAGCCCCTTTTGACACCCTATAACAGAATGTAACACAGCAACCTATTTGGGGCTCCGTTTTCATTCGATCTTTTTCCTACGGTCCTCTTATCTCATATTCTGGTCACACGTCAAATTTCATTGAGAAATTCTATCGTTTGCTATATCAAATATAAGAAAAACGCCCTGTTTTAGGCACTTTTTGATGCGCGTTTTCATATCGGACAAGCGATGATGATTTTTCTTTCGTATCTAATGTTCTTTTACATAATTATGATCAACTGAATTTATTCCATATAATAAAAATTACATTTACATAGTTATTTCACTTAACAACTCTCTAACGGCACTATTTTGGTCATAACTTGCGTAATTTTTATCGGAATCTATCCGTTCCAAAACCTATAGTTTTCTATGACTCGTAGGCATCATTTGAGGTGTAGAACAACCCCATATATGTCAGAATTGTACAGGTTGTCTCTATCCCATGGTTTAAGCTCGAGATTTCCAATTTGCTCAAAACTACTACTATTGAGCTTCTATCTCTTCTACTTATCTTCCTAACCTTATTTATGCTAAAATTTGGGTTCAAAACTATCTAATCTCAGAGGTTTTACACTGTTCTTCATGTCCATAACACACCCACACACTCATTCTAGAGTAAAACTTTCAAGTTTTTATAAAACTATCTCTCACAAGCTTTTTATCAAACACTTACTCTACAACTATCTTCACTTTTAAACAAACTATGAAATCAAGTTTCCTTGTTCAATTCTATCTTTAAATGTGACATCTAAACATGTTTTTATACTTAAAAGTAACTCAAATGGATCATTTATAAGTTAGCCCTCAAAACAGCCCCTAAACTTGAGTCTTTTCTTCTACATACATAACTTCTCTTCATCTTAAATTACCATACTCATTTTAATCATTTTAAGAATAGCTACTACTTTAATTTACTTCATTTAGACTCAATTAATCCTCTAAAAACATTTTCACCAGCCACATAAAACATCTCCAACTTCAGCCCAAATTATAAATCAAACAATTCAAACTTTAAACAAAATAGAAAGGATAATATCACAAACCTAAGAGTACTGGTCATGGATTGCTTTCTCTCTATAGAGACATTTTCTCAAGAATTCCACCATTTAGATTGATAAACCACGTCTGAGGAACCTCCGGACCAAATTTGAGGTTGATCCAACGGTCAACAAAGGAGATATGGCTCAATAAGCAAGACTGTCCTGGTTGTACCTTGTTATCCGGCTAGCCCTATTTCGAAAGCCATAACTCACTCTAGACACATTCAATTGAACATCAAATCGTTAGAATTAAGAACCATGTGTGTTTAACAAACCCAACAAATTTTAGCTCGATCCAATGGTAGATGAAGGAGATATCCCGATTCTCTAAAAACTGTGCAGATAGCTTCTACTTAAGTTCTCCCTCACGGTTTCAACTTTTGTTTCTCACGATTTGGTGAGCTGAATGAGTGAAGGTTTCTACCTCAATTTTCAGCTGAGAGTTTCTTTATATAGGCCCTCCAAAACTTGAAAAAAAGTCCCTCAAATATTGCCTAATTACATAACACTCATTGATTAACTTTGACTAAAGTTAAATTCCAATTAACCTTAGTTAACTTCCATCATTTTCCACTTTTTCTTGGCAAAATCTTATTGGCTAATAAACTTTCACATGGATTTATGTTTCTTCTAGGATTTCATTACTCCCATTTACTCACATCAATTCCATGTACATTTAAATTATAATTTACTCAAATAACCTTTATAATTTAATTCCAAGTTCCAAGTCAATAAAATTCCAAAAATATTCTATGATCATGTGACATCCCGGCTCCCAAGATCGCCACTCAATCGGTACTGTTCCCTCCCCTGGGGATTTTTCTCGCCTCCCCCACCTCTCGAACCTGGCACCTGGGGTTTAATACCAAATTCTTAGAGAAGTGGGTACCAATTGAGTTGGTCAGCTCAATTGGTACCCACTTCTTTAAGAATTTGGTATTAAGCCCCAGGTGCCAGGTTCGAGAGGTGGGGGAGGCGAGAAAAATCCCCAGGGGAGGGAACAGTACCGATTGAGTGGCGATCTTGGGAGCCGGGATGTCGACCAGCTCAATTGGTACCCACTTCTCTAAGAATTTGGTATTAAGCCCCAGGTGCCAGGTTCGAGAGGTGGAGGAGGCGAGAAAAATCCCCAGGAGAGGGAACAGTACCGATTGAGTGACGATCTTGGGAGCCGAGATGTCACAATAAAAATGTGCCTTTTTATTGTAGGGTCCGGGATTTGCCTATACTGGGGATCCCCTCGGGCTTGCCCAGGTTTGCCCCTCTCCCACTCACTAGGTACTGTCCCTGGCCAAGGGATTTGCTTCGCCTCCCCAGCTGCTCGAACCCACCACCTGGCCTTTGGTTAAATGGATTCTTAGAGCAAAGCTGGTACCAATTGAGGGATTCTTAGAGCAAAGCTACTAGCTCAATTGGTACCAGCTTTGCTCTAAGAATCCATTTAACCAAAGGCCAGGTGGTGGGTTCGAGCAGCTGGGGAGGCGAAGCAAATCCCTTGGCCAGGGACAGTACCTAGTGAGTGGGAGAGGGGCAAACCTGGGCAAGCCCGAGGGGATCCCCAGTATAGGCAAATCCTGGACCCTACAGATCACCTGATCATTAAATTGACCATACAATACTTTAATTGGATGTTTAACTAATCAATCTTGAGCTTCAAAAAAAAAAAAAAATTCAAACGACCTTCGGATCATTATTATTTTTAATAACCCAAAAAGGATGTTTTAATAATTTTCGTTCGGATCATTCGAAATCTATTCAAATAAACTTATTTTTAATCCATTTAGTTCCTATGGACTCCATTATTCATTCTAGGGTTTTTGATTCCTAAAGCAAAGTTTTTAAAATTTACTATTCATCAGGGAACTATTCACCAAAAGTTATTGTTCACACGAAAAATCACTATTCATCCAAAATTAAAGGTTAGGGTATTACAAATTCACCAGGTAGCTCAATTGGTACACACCTTACTCTAAGAATCCATTTAACTTCAGGGGCTCAGGTTGTGGGTTCGAGTGGTGTGGGAGGCGAAGCAAAACCCTAAGGGCTCGGGGATAGTACCTAATGAGTGGGGCCGACCAAGGCCGGTAGGTAGCGTCCTGCCCCGCAGAAAGGGGTCCCAAATTAGCTGTCGGTAATCCACACATAACCTGAACGACCCATCCTTTTTTTTTTTTTTTTTTCACAAACAACACTAGCACTCCCCACGGAGACACATTGGGTTGTATGAATCCCTTGTCTAATAATTCCTGTAATTGAATTTTCAACTCTTTTAATTCAGTGGGTGCCATCCTGTAAGGTGTAATAGTTACCGGAGCCGTCCCGGGCATCACATCAATCACTAACTCCACTTCTCTATCCGGTGGCAAACCTGGTGACTTTTTCGAAAACACATTCGAAAAATCACATAAGGTGGGAATATCCTGAATGCTAGATCCGAGTCTTTGAGAATCAACCACATGTGCCAAATAAGCTTCACACCCTTTTTGAATTAATTTCCTGGCAGACGTGGTTGAAATGACATTTGAGAGGAAATCCGATCTCTCACCCACCATAGTTATCTCATTCTCATCACCAATCTTCAAGGATAATCTTTTCAAGCGACATTCTAACATTGCCTGATGCCTGAATAACCGATCCATAACCAATATCACATCAAATTCCTTGAAAGGCAACTCCATTAGATCCCCTGAAAACTCATACCCCTGAATCCAAATCGGGCACTCTCAAAACACCCTATCCACAATCACACTCTGACCTAAAGGGTTACTAACCAGCACCTTCTGATTCGTAGCCCCTGCCTGAATATTCCTCTCTCTCGGGATGGCAATGCAAATGTATGAATGAGTTGAACTTGGATCTACCAATGCATGCACAGAAACCTCAAAAACTGAAATCGTACCCACAATCACATCCACAACATCCTGCTCCTCCTGAGCCCCTGATGGCATAGGCTCTGGCTGGAGTCTAGGACTTTGATCTCTCTATTGCCTCTAGAGTCTCTCTCCGATTGCTTCCTTCAGCCCTTGATTGATTAGGCTTCCGACCTCTCGAAACTGTAGGAATCGATCTCTCAGGCTGCGGAGTTAGTGCGAGTTTGTTCTTCAGACAATCCCTCTGAAAATGATCACGGGACCCACACCTGAAACATGCTCCGGTTATCCTTCAACACTCCCTTGGATGCCTCCTATAATAATGCTCACAGGGCTGCAAAGTTGATCCCCGAGCTACACTGTCTGGGGAACTGGTAACTGACGTCAAAGACTTAGCAGATCTAGCAGAAGATCCCTGACTCTGCCTCTGATGCTGCTGCTGCTGCATTGGATGCCTGACGGAGGACCTCTAAATTTCTTACTGGGCCGCTAGGATGAACTAGACTGCCTTGGGCTTGTCTTTGCTGGCTTCGATCCTTTCTGGCTTGCTCTTCTTTCTTTACCCTTTCAACATTTAAAGCTACGGAAACTAGTCTAGGGAAGTCTTTTATCTGCAGAGCTGTAAGCTAGAAGCAGATGTAATCATTCAGACCATCCTCGAATCTCCTACATCTGTCCTCCGTCGCCACTATTTCCCGAGCATACCCACTCAACTGGGTGAATTCCCACTCGTACTCAGACACTGTCACCTGCCTTTGCTTTAAATTGATGAACTCTCTTTTCATGGCATCAATATAAATACGACCGACGTACCTCCTCCGAAACTCCCTCTGGAAAAACTCCCAAGTCCGCTTCTCCGGCCGCACTGAATGGGAAATGGACATCCACCAATGATATGCATCCTTCTGTAAAAGAGAAACTGCACACTCCAAACTCTCCTATGATGTGTAGTGCAATTGTTGGAGAATCCGCTCCGTCCACTCCAACCAATTTTTTCGTTGCGGACGTGTCCTTATCCTTCCGACCATAGAAGTTTGTAGGCCTATATTTCATAAGCCTCTCGATCGCAAACCTCCGCAGTGCAGCGCGGCCATCTATTGAAAAATCTCTGCCATCTGCTACGTGAAGACAGGCTAGCCCTGGCCCTTTGGCCTTGCTGTCCTACGGCTCGACAACTCACCGGATGCAAGACTGGCTACACTGGCAGGACTGTCCTGCCTACTCTCATTTGCACCCTCAATCCTCTGAGCATTAAAGGGATGCATTATCTAACCTATTCAAGACAGAAGACAATACTGCAGATCAAAATCACATTCCCCTATATTATTTTTATATTCAATGCATGTTAACACACAAATACAATAAATCTTTCTCGAAAATCGCAAAGGCTAAGAACACCTAAACCTCGTTCTGATACCATTAAAATGTAACACTTCTGCCCCATCCGTACGAGGATTGAGGTGAGAGATGTTACTTTTTTACTTTTTTAATATTCATTTATCAAATTTGTTTAAAGAAAAACAAACATCAATTTAGTTTTTATCAAAAAGTCGGTAGAGTTTCTTCTATTTTTCGGAAAACCCAAAATTTAAACCTGCAGAGAAAACACACTTCTAAACCATTTCATTTCTCAACTTTTGTTTTCGGACCTCTCGTCCGTTTCTAAACCACTTCAACACAAATATTTTATAATAAATATTTCTTTTAATATTTCAACACTTTATAAAAATAACACCATATAAAATCTTTTTCAACAAATAATTTACATAATTTACAACAAGTGATAAATTTTTAATACAAGTTTATTTACGAAATTTACAACATTAAAGAAATGCACACGATATGGTGGTGCCCAAAATCTGATAATCCTATGATACAAAAATGATGATTACCAAAATGATGAAGGTGGATGTGACTTGAGAGAAGCTGCAACTATTTTATCTTCGTCTTCACTTCAAGCCCTACTTAACTACCTACGCTCGGTAAATCCAACTTGTTAAATCTTTTGACTTAGTGGGTGTACCCATATAATATTTAAATCAAATTTATTTTCAAAATACAATCATAAGTTAAAACAATATGCACGATCCCAATCTATTTATCAATAAACACACACATTATACAATTTCACAAAATGAAACATGATTATGTGACTTTCCAACACATTTCGTTGCAAGCACAATTATAATCTAACCCTTACAAAATCAATTATCGAATAAATTTACAAGACTTTCTTTATTCAATTTATTAGAGCCATTTGTAAAGTCTATTACGATACCATGGATCGGTAACGAGTCTCCTGGTATCGACCACTAGGTAGCTACTGTTAAGACCGAATCCTTCATGCTTAGAAAAAAAAAATATATATATATAGATAAATACGTTAAATGCAATCGTTATGGAAATTGACGGATTTAACGTATTTATTTTATGGAATAATTTTTTTATATGAAAAATGTAAGCGATGAGGATTTAAAGAGGTCATTAGGAAGTGTTAATTATAGACTAAAAATGAGTATGGGCATGATTGGAAATGGATAAATAAAGTTCAAAAAAAAAAAAAAAAGAATGAAAGAAAAGAGGGGTTTAAGTGCAATAGTTAGGTTGAAGTGTTAGCTGTTATAATTGAAGAAAATTGAGGGGTGTTTGGGCAATTGATTTAGCAAATAATCATGTCTTTTTCCAGATCAGATCGAGACTTCCAGATATTCACCCCAGCAGCCCGAAAACAGCCCAGCAGAACTGAAGACCATCTCTCTCGAGCGATTGTCCCTCTCGGCCACCAAGTGTAGCCACCAAACCGATCACCCAAGGGATTTCTTCACGGTCAGATGGAGGCTTGAATAAGCAAGATGAACCTTTGATTTCAGCCCAGCAAACCAGATCTGGAAGTGAGGAAGACAACTTGGAATCGGGAAGAAGCTGAAGTCGCGATTGGCGTTGATGAAGCTCGGCAGACCGTGAGTGAAGAAGCCAGATTTCGGGTGTAACATTCCGTTATTATATCAATATAATTTATTAAATATGGATTATATATTAACGGACGATGTAAGTAATTATCCGATCGGATCCGGAGGAGTGACGGAATTTTTATAAAATTTTCCAGACGGATCCGGGGATTTTTTATTTAATTGAATCTCGTAAAATAAATTAGCGTATTCGGATTTAAATATTTATTTGAAACCTAACGAAGTTTCCGTTTGTGAAATTTGATTTTATTGGATTTCCAAGATTGATCCGAAGCGAATCCGAGCGGAAAGCGAAATCCTGAAATGGAAGTTGGTGGCATGGAAAGATTAAATTGAATAATTGAGCCATGAAGGACACATGGCATGCATGCAAAGGTAAGCAATGACATGTGTCATTAAGGGAACCAATTAATGAAACAAAAGAAAAATAAATAAACAAATGAAATTATGAAATGATAAAGTGAATGAAAGATTAAGAAAAAAACAAATATTTTTGCATTCGGTCAACACTCTTTAGCAAGCAAAAACCAAGTCTTGAGATAGAGAGAACTGAGAGTTTCTGTTCGTGTGAACCGAGAGAGAGTTGAGGGTGAGACCAAGAACCGTGAGAGCAAAGTGAAGAGCGAAGAAGGAAGAGCTGCTGTCGTGCATTGCAAGGGTCGAGCTCGTGAGGTGTGAGCTGGCCGTGAATGGGATCCAGATCTGGACGTGAGCAGGTGCAGCAACGAAGGAGAAGAAGTGCTGTTCGGCCAAGGACTGTGTAGCAGCCAGATCTGATCGTGTTGGGTGCATGCAAGAAGAAGTGTAGATCGGGTAGATGCTAGCTGGTGACCGTGAAAGGAGGTGGAAGTGCAGCTCGTGTGAAGGGCTGTCCGTGAGCTGATCTAAGCTCTGACCGTAGAATGGTGGGCTGACTGAGGTAAGTGCAGCCCCTAACTTCCTCTTCTTTCGATATTGATCTTAGATGATAGTCACAAGAGTGTTGCATGTGTGTTTTTGTGAGAGAAGTTGCTGAAATTTGCTGTTGGGGTTGTCTTCGTTGTTGTTGTTGTTGTTGATTGCTGTCATTTTTGTGGTTGTGCTGTTGCTGCTATTGCCGATTGTACTGTAGTTTCTGAAATTGTTGTGCTGTCGTGCTGTCGATAACGTGCTGTTTTTGTTGCTGTCGCGAAGCTGTTTGTGTCGCGAAGTGCTGCCATTGCTGTCGCGCTGTTGTGCTGTTGTGCTGCTGCTGTTATGCGCTGCCATGTGCTGTCTTCGCTGCCTTGCTGCTGGTGGCTGAAATCGTCGACGCTGCTGCGAGCTGTCAAGCTGAAGCCGTGCCGCTGCTGCGTCGTGTGCTGTCATCGAAGATAAGGTGCTGTTTTTGTGCGAACTGCTGCCTAGTTGCTGTCATTGTTATCAAACTTGTTCGCGAGCTGTTTCGAAGTGAAAAACAGCCCAAGCGAAGGTAAGTCGCTGCCCGGTTAGTGTTGTAATCATGATTTAAATAATATTTGGACGTTAATGATGTCCGTTTGGATTGAAGGAAGCTCGTTAATAAAAAGAGTTATTGGGCAGCCCTTCGAAAACAAATTGGTTGTGTTTGTCTCGATTTCCAGACGGTACGTTGAATGTTATTAAGATGATTTTTTTTTTTTAGAAAATGTTTAGGATGGATTATGGATGAATTGTGATGATGAATATGTTTGGGAAATAGGATTTTAGAACCTCGTTAGTGCGGAGGTTCGTTTGATTAAGCTTTGACGTGTTTGTGAATAATCTTGCAATGTTGAAAATTGTGTTGTGAAGCCGTATAGGGGCTGTTATGTTAGGAAGGATAAGTTGTGATGTTTTGCTTTTCGTTTTGAAATGGTTGACATGAAAAATTTGGTTGGAAATAATTCGCGTAAAGGAAAGACGATACGATTAAGTTTATAAGCTATCAAGTGTGATATTTCGTGTCGTTTCGAGGTGATATCCATTGGATGTTTGTAGGTTGCATAATAGGGAAGTATTATGCATTATGTAACGTTAGAAACTTACTAAATCAATTTTTGCTATGTTGTCTTAATGAAAGGTCAAGGAGAACCCGGCGAACCGGATTCTCGACCGGATAATAGGAGTAAAGCTTAGGAGGAGCTTGTGATTCGAAGTTGAATCATTTTTGAGGTCGGTATACACATTATCTTTAAAGTTTATTTGAAATTGTTTTTGTTATGAAATGAATTTCTTAAATGAGATTGTTATGCGAATATTCTTAAATGATATTGTTATATCTTTTCAACATGATAAATTTACAAACGTATTTTACTATAATTGAAATGAGATACGAAATTGATTCTTTAAACAAATTCTGTTACTTACATCAAAGGGAAAAATACGTGATACAAATGTTATGATATAAATAGCCCTTGTAAACATAGATATCGATAAATGGAAATTGGTAATTGACATGTCAATAGGGAACTTAGCAGCTGCACCGTTTATTTACATTGATTCGTTATGGATTATGAGAGGCACTACGTGTCCGATCCTGAACGATTATATGTGTTATGATATACGACCCGGTGGATAATCATCGAGCGGTCGTTGCCGGGGTCGACCGTTATTTCGGCGGATACTACCACGTGTCCGATGCCGGAAACCCATATGCCAATACATGAGTATCGAATATATGTTTACTAAGGGGCACTGAGAAAAATGTGATAAGTAATGAAATGAAATTGTTACATGTTATGAAATGTTCAACGATTTTGAGATATGTTGAACTCGAAAAATTGTGAATCATATGTTTAAATATTTTTATGCATCTTATATATATCTATATATGAATGATAAAGTTATAATACTTTTAGTTACGGATGAAATTATATTTGAAATTAATAAATTAGATTATGCGTATACCACTAAGTAAATATGCTTAGCGCGTTGATTTACCGCGCGCAGGTCGAACATTTTGATTCCATTCCCAGACAGGGAAGTAGCTGATACGCGGAAGTTCAGATATTCACCATCCATCCTACACTTTTGGTAGTTATATATATATATATTGTGTAGGATCATACATTTTGAAACACATGTATAAATATGTAAATTATTGTATTTCACTTATGTAAAAAGCTTATGTATATTTCTTTAAGCTTACTTTTGAATATATATGCATATAAATGTTTATGATATAATTGAGTAATGTAATGTTTGGAAAACGGACCGGAGGTCCGAAATGGAAATTCTGAAATTTATGTTTTAGAAACATTAGAGTTTTATTTACAGGGAATGAATTTTGGATTTCAGAAAAATAGAGGAAACTCTGCCGAAATTATTTTAAAAAAAAAAAAGTAACAGAAACGGATTTATAAAGGAAAGTAACGTTCTCCGTTCTGGATTTCCGACCGTAACGGAAGTCGGGCGAAGGGCGTTACATCGGGTCAGCTGAAGCAAGCAATGGATGAGCTGAAAGGAGCTGGATGAAGCTAGCAGATGGAGGAAAAATGCAGGGGTTGGCGTGAAGGAGATGATGCTCAGTAGGTAAGAGAAATAACTTGAGTTTGTGTGATGTTTTTCTTGAGCTGTGTTGTCCCTTTCGTGTTATTGTTGGGTTTTTGTTGAAGCTCAAGTTAGATTCGAAAAATGGAAGCTTTGGACTGCTGTGGGAGTTCATGACCAGCTGCTAAACTCTCAGACCAGTAAGTTAGCTTGGGTTTTATTAATTTTGCCTCATGAAAAACTGAAATGAAATAGGTGATGGTGTAGAGATTTTGTGATGGGTGTGTGTGCCGTGAATGAGTGAAAAGAATGGGTATTTGTGTGATGTTCTGTCGGCAGTATGTATGGGTGTGTGTATGGGCTGTATTTTGTTTAAATTAAATGGAGATTTATTGATTTTAAGTGTATAAATGCATGATAGAATGTGATTACGCGTTGAAACTGAAAGAAAATCGCGTATTGAGTTATTCGTGTGATTTTCGACAAAAGTAAAGACAGCTGCATATAAGTAGGAATTTGTGTGATTTTAAGTTGATTTTAAGGTCCTAAATATGTGCTTGAATGTATATTTGAGGATGATTAAGTCATAGATAACAAATTTCATTGTATGGAACACATTTAATACTCAAAGGTAACCACGCGGACGTTTTACGTGCAAGCTGTCCCATTTATATTTTATTTTGTTTTGGTGGTTCCAAGTGTGTAATTAAATGTGTTTGAACATGAAAACTTTATGGAAATGAATGGTATAAAATAAGGGCTAGAAATGGGTTGAGTTATGGCTTAATTAGTTTTAAAGAATTCCATTAGAGTTTATATTGAAATGAAGTAGTAAATAAGTTGGTGATTTAAACGTTAGGTGAATTGGAAGTTTCTCTAACGGGCATCGAGATGTGTAAGGGGTGAAGAGAGTTCCTCGAATTGAAAGTTAGCGATCGAGAAACGCTTTGTGAGTAGAAATCTACTTTTCTTCAAGCTTAGTTTGTTTAAAGCTTATTTTAATCTTATATGCATTTATTTCATTATGATTTATATATTTTAATATAGTTGGATCCGATTATATGAATTGTTAAAGTAAATATATATTCATGTAAAGAAATTATGAGACTTTAAAGTTTTTAGGCTTTATGCCTTAAAACTAGATTATTTGAGAATACCGAGAAAAAATATATTTTCTTACGACGATGGTTTACCCTAGCCCCAGTTAAGTACCCAATAGAATGCCCTATGTGTGTATGGTAGATGTGAGAGAGTTACTAACTGAGAGAAAAAGAGTCAATTGAGCGACCCTCTGCACGTATAGGGTAGTGTAGTTTAAACCGATTGTGTAGGGGTAACGCGTGCCCAGAGTTGCACATCGGTAACTACACAGGGTAGATTCCCTAATTCCTAGTGGTTTAGCTAGAGATTTATGCGGCCATGACAGGAGTAGTTTCCCTGGGTTACCATCAAAGTGAGAAATGATAAAATTTTAGAAAGAAATTCAAAATGAATTTCAGAAATAGTTTTAATTGAAGTATTTTAGAAAAATACTTTAGTTTATAAATCTGTTAGTTATTTATCTCACTGAGTTATACTCACCGTTTGTGTGCTATGTATTTCCTAAAATTGTCTCTCAGGTGCAGGAGCGAGTCGTCCAGCTGACGAGGCTCAGACCGACGTGCGGGTTGACTGACGGACGACTACATTCCATTGTATAGCTCATCTTTTGTCACGTGCATGTGTTGTATGTAAATTATAGTATAAATATTTGTAAATATAAATCCCAGATATTGGATGCACGTTTTACGAAAGTGTTTTTGAAAAGAAAATCCTAGTTCTCCATTAATTTTTGCAAATATAATTATTATGTGTTGGAGTTGATTTGAGTAAGGGCCGGAGGCCTTTGGGAGTTGAGATTTGTGTGCTATAGAAGTATATTTTTTAAATTGCTTTTAAATCTGCAGGGTGGCATTGTCGAATATATAGACGACATGCTGCCAGATTTTATTAGAAATTTAGTAAGTCAGTTTTAAGTAAGTCACGGTGCTCCGATGGAGTTTCTTCGAGTCAAAGTTAGGGCTCGTTGGAGTTCTGTCGAAGTGCTACGGGATACTTCACAGATCCAGAATAGAGATTCGGGAAGGGTCTCGTCAGTTACCCTTCAGACTAAACGATGACCCCGACAACGGTCGCTCGATGACTATCCACTGGGTCGCATATCACGATCTGTTTTTGTTTTGGGACCAGACACTCACTTCCTCTCAGGGTCCGTCATATAACGTCTGTGATCAATCGTAACGGTGCAATACTATTAATAATCGCTCTATTGGCTAGCCAACTACCAATCCCTACCAACAGTGACTAGTTTTACGTGGGCCTTTTAAATTTTTCAAAATTATGAAAATTTTAATTTAAAACGAAACTTTTAATTGCGTAAACTACTTATTGCCTATTTAAATCAATATGTCGATTTTTTTCGAGGCATCACTTATGGTCATTTCAAATGACCATTTTGTCCCTAGTTTTCATATCATGTCTGAACAAAATTATTGAAATATTTTTCATACTTTTATTTAATCCTGAAGGAAGAAATTCTAATATTTTTCATTTTCGATTTCCACGCCGTCACATGTACCACCAAAACATGATATAATTAATACAAAAACGGAAGCGAAAAGACGAAAATACCCTTATAGTATGCTATATACCAAATTCGAACTTAAAGAGAGTTTATTTGTGAAATCGTTTTCAAAACTATTTTTTATCAAATAAATTAATCCAATAACATGCAATTAACATACGAATAACACCCAAAATCATTTAATAGCTCAAAGAAGCAAAATAAATGAGTTTCAAGCAATTTACACATTAATATCAAAACTAATAAACTCAAAATTTTCAAATATGAGTACACAAACATTTTTAGGCTTACTTCTAGCTTCTATAAGCTTTCAATTACTCCTTAAAATCTTTAATTTGGATTGCTTGGACCCGATTTATGCACCTCTCGACCTAGGGTTTTAAAAATTGAAGAAAATCATGCTTGAATTGAGATTAAACTATCATATGATGATATTGATGCTTCTTAAGTGTTCTAACATGCTTCTACATGAATTCCCACATAATTTAAGCTCTCAAATGGGAAAAAAAAATAGCTTACCCGAATTTATGCACCTTACGAGAAGCTTTTCAAGCTCAAATTTAAGCATCCAATGGTTTGAATGAAGTTAAATATAGGTGCTTTGGATGAGAAATTAGTTAAAATAATGGTTAAAAGCAAGAAAAATGAAAAAAAAAGAAAAGAAATTTGTGAGAGAGAGAGTGTCGGGCAAAGCAAGGAAGAAGAAGATGAATAGTGCTATACTATTCCACTATATATATATTTCAATTTACAATTTGACCCCTCAAAATTTTAAAATTCTAATTCGACCTCTTTACTTTTTAAAATCTCATTTCATCCCATTAGCAATAAATATTCATAACTTAACCTCTTCTCTCATTCTTTACTTCATTTTGGCCCTAAAACTAACTATTTTATTACATTTATACCACCCATTGAATTTTTATTTTAATCCCACTTGGAATTAAAATTTTAATGCACAATAATACTTTAATATATATATTCCTAAAAATCCTAGAAAATTTTGGGGTGTTACAGTTTGTATGCGATATTTTATAGTAAAAAAAAAAAGTACATGAAAATCAAGACATTGTAATCAAGTTGAAGACACCATTGCATTATAGGTAGAGATTGTAGGGGATATATATATATGTATGTATGTATTCCACTCTATTGTATAGTAGATAAATTTGGACAATGGACACTAGACAGTGGTAGAGAGGTTATATATAATAAGTACCTTTATTAATTATTCATTTTGTAATTACTAACTCATGAAAATAATGTATTGAATATATTATTTCGAGTAATATTGTTAATTATAAGGCAACACTAATCTAGTACACATCTAGAAGTATTATCTGGTTGTTAAAGGGCATTGGAAAACCTAAATTGGTTTTTCAATTCCATTAAAAACTGATCCTATTGATTGTGGTTTTTCACAAGGTTAAAAAATCGATTTTGGTTTTTAAGGGCCCCTTAAAAACCAATCCCACGTTTTCCTCTCTTTTTACCTCTTTTTCCACCCATTTTGCAGGTTCCTAATGAAAAGAAAAAAAAAAGACACAAAAACCATAGAATTGATGTTATATTCTATAATGGATGAACATTACAAATAAACGTGGTTGGGTGAATCAAAATTTAGATTTGCATAAGGTGAAAAATATCATGTCTCACTTCAGTGTCACCATATGAAGACATTATGTAAGTTATTTATGCAATTCTATCTTGATTAATTAAATTCAAGCAATTTAGAGGCCTTTATTACCCATTGAAAGCCTTATCAAGGGAAGAAAATTAAAAAAAAAAAGTTAATTGGTTTTTTAAAGGAACAAAAAAATCGATCAGAGCCCTTTAAAAATCGATCTCATATTTTCCCTCATTTTACCCCTTTTCCCACCCATTTTGTAGGTTTCCAATGAAGAAAAAAAAAAAAAAAACACAAAAACCATAGAATAGATGTTATATCCTACAATGGATGAATATTACAAACAAACGTGGTTGGGTGAATCAAAATTTAGATTTGCACAATGTGAAAGATAGTCACCTAATGTCATGTCTCATTTCAGTGTGACCATATAGAGGTATTATGTAAGTTATTTACGCAATTTCATCTTAATTGATTAAATTCAAGCAATTTTGGGGCCTTTGTTGCCCATGGAAAGCCTTATCAAGGGGAGAAAAAAAAAAAAAAAGACATTGATTGATTTTTTAAAGGAGTTGAAAACTTATTAGAAAACTGATCCCACATTTTTCCTACCCATTTTCCCACTCATTTCATAGGTTCCAAATTAAAAAAAAAAAAGCAATAAAAATTATAGAATTGATGTTATATCACACAATAGATGAACATTACAAACAAACGTGGTTAGGTAAATCAAAATTCAGATTTGCTCAAGCTGAAATATAGTAACCTATAGACATGTCTCAATTCAGTGTTGCTATATGAAGGTATCATTAAGTTATTTATGCAATTCCTTCTTAATTTAAGCAATTTAGGGGGTTTTGTTGCCCATTGAAAGCTTTATTAGTGGGAGAAAATAAAAACATTGATCGATTTTTTAAAGGGGTCTGAAAAATCGAAATAAATTGATCTCACGTTTTCTCCTCTTTTTACTCATTTTCCTACCTATTTTGTAGGTTTCAAATGGAAAAAAAGATACAAAAACCATAAAATTGATGTTATATCATAGAACGGATGCATATTACAAACAAATATGGTTAGGTAAATCAAAATTTAGATTTGTACAAGGTGAAATGTAGTCATTTAATGACATGTCTCACTTCAGTATCACCATATGGGGGCATTATGTGCACAATTCCATCTTAATTAATTACATTCAAGCAATTTAGGGGTTTGTGTTGCCAATTGAAAGTTTTATCAATAGGAGAAAATAAAAAAAGAAGTTGATTAGTTTTTTAAGGAGGTAGAAAAACATATCAGGGTCCCTTAAAAACTGATCCCATATTTTCTTTTTTTTTTGCCCCTTTTCCCACCCATTTTGCTAGTTTCCAATAGAAAAAAAAAAAAGACACAGAAACTAAAGAATTTATGTTATATCCCATAATGGATGAACATTACAAGCAAACATGGTTGGGTGAGTCAAAATTCAGATTTGCACAATATGAAATACAGTCACCTGATGTTATGTCTCACTTCAGTGTCACCATATGGAGGCATTACATAAGTTATTTATACAATTCCATGTTCATTGATTAAATTCAAGTAATTTGGGGGCTTTTGTTGCCCATTGAAAGCCTTATCGAGGGGAGAAAATAAAAAATGATGTTGATCGATTTTTTAAAAAGGTTGAAAAATCGATCCCACATTTTCCCATGTTTAAAAATTGATTTTAGTTTTTTTAAGGGCTTTTTAAAAATCGATCCCACATTTTCTCCACTTTTTACTTCTTTTTCTACCCATTTTATAGGTTCACAATGAAAAAAAAAAGGGCATAAAAACAATAGAATTGATGTTATATCTCATAACATATAAATATTACAAACAAACATGCTTAGGCGAACCAAAATTCAGATTTGCTCAAGGTGAAATATAATCACCTAATACCATGTCTCACTTTAGTATCACCATATGGAGACATTATGTAAGCTATTTATGCAATTCCTTCTTAATTGATTAAATTCAAGCAATTTGGGAGCCTTTGTTGCCCATTTAAAGTCTTATCAAGGAGAGAAAATAAAAAGAGACGTTGATTAATTTTTAAAGGGGTCTTGAAGAAAAAAAAAAAGGACTTTGAGAAAAAAGATGTTGATCAATTTTTTAAAGGGGTCTTGGAAAAAAAAGACCTTGAAAGTCTTATCAATGGGAGAAAGTAAAAAAAAAAAAAAAAAAAAAAAAAAAAAAAAAAAAAAACTTTGATTGGTTTTTTAAAGGTGCTTCGGTTTTTCAAACCTCCTTAAAAATTGTTCCCATGTTTTCCCCTTTTTTATCCTGTTCTCCCTCATTTTGTTTTCAATTACTTTACTGCATTAAGTTTGAATTTATTACAAATTTAATTTTTATTAAAATTGATGAAATTTTATAGAATCTCCCTTGTGTTTTGACTATTCTAGTATAACAGTTCCTCTATATTATAAATGAAGTAACATTTCAAAATATAACATAATATACATTCAACAGAATCTTCAAATTAATGTCTATTCATTGTTTTTATCATTGCCCAATAGTGGATTGGTAGTAGAAAACCATTAAGGATATCGACGTTGGTTGTGTCTAGTCTCATGACAGAGGCAATATCTTCGAGAGGACATGACATTTTCACCAGTACTTACACTTGCCCTAACTTCTACAACTGCGGTTCTACTCACCTAGGCTTCCTTAGTCATGGTTATGCTTATCCCTCCATTGGCGAATGTAGGGGGGTTAGAGCAATGAAGATGATTGTGTCCCATTTGACCACATTTTCCACACTTTTTCGTACGATGATCTTCCCCAACTAAAGGAATCCTCCGTTGGCCTATCTGATTATCTTTTTCTTATGAGTGGTAGTACAATCATGTTTCTTACTTCCACGGAAACATTCAAACTGGCCAATTTAGGAACAATATTGATCCAACGTGTATATGCAGCTTTCAACCATTTTGCCATATAATACTGATGACAAAGTGTATCACAACTGATACTTTTATACCTAACATGTATCACAAATTTAAGTGTTACAATATGACATTAAATACCAAAAATAACAACATACAATTGTGATACCTGACAATAGTATATGCATGAACACATAGCAACTCATCTAGGTTCCACAACAAGCAACTACATGGGTTCGCTTGAATATCAACCACAACATCACCTTTGCTAAGATGCATGATGTTGTACGTGATCGATGTTATAACGGGATGTACGTTACCACTCGTCGATAAATTTTTTACCAACATGACATGATTGTACACAACAGTGGTAACATAAATTGTGAGTTTCTCAGTAGCAGCATATCTATTATTAAACCATCTTTACAACATATTTATCATATATTCATGTGCAGTTATCATTGGCAAATAGTGTAATTACATCATGCAATTATTGAACGACTTTGTAATGTTAATGATCATTATTTCATATATTTTTTTAAATAATGGGCTTGTGACCACATGCTCACTTCAACGCTTGAATTTCTTCTAATATTCTATTATGGTCATCTAACATATAACTATATGACACATTGTAAAATGCATTTTCCATATCCGAACACTTTTTACAATATTGTTTAAGGTTTTGCCACAGGTGGAAAAAACACAATATGCATGGGACTTTAGGAAATGTTACTCTTATCCCATTCGATATGTTTTTATGATGATCAGATACGACAAGCAAATTATCTGACATACTGATTACCTCTCATAATTTTCTTAAACACCAAGTCCATGAATAGTCTGACTCTATCAACAAATCCAAAAGCAACAAGATAAATCATTTTTAACCCATATTTATATGTAGCAAAAAAATCACCCCTTTATATTAAGCTTTCAAATGGTGGCATTAACAGTAACAACTGATCTCATATAAGATCGAAATCCTCAATGGAAGCTACAAGTGTAACAAATAAATAAAAGAACCAGTTGTTTTCATCTCTCTCAATTGCCATCATTGTGTGGGAGTTTGATAGTTTTAACATTTTTAAGTAGAACGGAGGCTATTAATATGACTTATTTGCTTGTCCATATGCTAGTTTCCTTATATATTATAAAGCCATCCAAGCTTTACTGTACAAGATCTGTATGTCGTATTGCTCTAGTATTTCTCCGATCAAATGATTAGGTGTATAAATATCTTTCCCTACTTTTCCTGCGTACAATTTTTCGATGACAATAGCCTTTACACTCTTCATATGTGATTCCATGACTGCCGACGAAATGTGTGGTCCACCATATATTTCAACACAAACCACATCAAACAACCCTTTCTGTATCTTGCATGAACTATAAAGCTATAACTATTATCCCTGCAATTGGCCTCAAATCGTTCCGTGTTTAAACATCTAACTCGATATTCACACTTGGCTTTGAAACCATATTCTCTAATGACTATACTCATTTCTTATTTACTGTTAAAGAATGCATCTTTATACAACGTAAAGCTACAACTATTATCCTTGCAATCGGCCTCAAATCGTTTCGTGTCTAAACATTTAACTCGATATTCACACTTGGCTTTCAAACAGTGTTCTCCAAAGACTATACTCATTTCTTATTTACTGTTAAAGAATACATCTTTATACAACATACCACATTGATAAACGGTCGACACAACATTTGAAGTAGCCTTAATGTCCCCCAATTATGCATAAGGAACAATCCAGTATAGTTGTGACAGATTGCTTTGAAATTGTAAACCTAAAAGTCTTGTTTCTGGAAACCCTTCATCCTTAACAACATTATCAAATTGAGTTTTCTTTTCATCACTATCTCATATCCCATCACTATCATTATTTGTGTCCTGATCTTTATCATTACTAACATCATTCATATAGACATTATTAATGTCACATATAGGACTTTCTATAGATGTAAATGGGTGACAGAAGCATCAACCTATTTGCTACCAATACTAAGATAAAATTAACTTTCAACTATATATGGATTTACAAGTCTATCTGTATCTGTCATGTCATATTTTCTATCTGGTATTAAATCGATAACATATGGACGAATGATGCGACTACTAACTCCAGCTTCAAAATCTCTCACAATCTTATCAATATAAATCTTTCTAACATCAAGATTTTTAATTGTCATCAAACCAACCACACTAAGATCAGACATAATGTGTATCTTTTTAACTTGGTCATTTACCATACTTTTACAATAAATAATAATATGGATATCATACCTTCTTCTATCAATGCTAGCATCTCTATACACAACGTCCATCAATGAAAAAAAAACTACTATCTTTGGGGACTCTACACATGATCAACTCACCCCCAATGTAGTTAGATCTATTTCACTCTCCGTTAAAGTTGATTACAATCATCTTTTGAGCCATTCTTATAGCATTCAAAGAATATTAATAATTTAGTCTCACTCCGATGGGTTAATATTTTAAAATATAATCATATTGAATCAAATTTGAAGCTATAAACCAATATCCAATGTCAAAAACACAAGAACTATCAAAATTATGCTAAAACTGTCTAATTCGATTTTTAAGTGGACCAAAAAATTGATATGAATTTTTTAGTAGACTAAAAAACCAGTTGATGGATTTATTGTGCACAGAAACAAATCACAACACTCTCCAGCTAAATCTAACCAAATAGAACAAATATAATCATATCTAACTCTAAAATTCAATATATGACATCGAAAACACAATAAATATAAAAAATATGAAAAAGTTGCTTAAATTGATTTTTAATCCTAATAGAAAATCGATCTCGTGCTTAAATCAGTTTTCATTTATGGGAAAAATCGATATTGGTTTTTTAGTCTAATGAAAAATCGATTTCGTTATAGATTTTGTAGCAACTATAGAGTTATCTTACAGATACCATATATTGCAACCAAATCAGTCCTAAAGCCTTTAGTTTGCAATCTGAACAAAATAATCTAAAAATCAACTAACAAAAACACATACATTATCTTCAAAACTCAAATTACTTGAAATGAAAGAGGAAACTTCAAAACCTTCAATGGATAAAATTTGAATGAATAAAAAATCTTCAATGGACGAAGAAGCTTCAGTGAAGAATCCCTCACTAGGAGATTTGTTTTTCAGCTACAATGATGAATGGAAGTAGAAAAACCATAAATGGAATAGAGAAAATAGGGTAATTTCAGGTTAGGGCAATTGGCTAATTTTAACTTAAGGGTAGTTTAGTAATCTTAGGAATAGAATGAAAATAATTTGTTTGATAGGTCAAAAACAAATTTATTAATTAAAGTTGGTAAAAACATTTTTTTTTATTTGGTTAAAAACTAAAAATCTTCTTATTCTATTCGATCAATTTACATATTTTTTTTTGGTTGGTGGGAGGTTTAAATTTAGAGAAACATATCCACACTTTACATTTTAGGATAAAATTGGGAGTTAAACCTTTGAATTCTCAGATCAATTTACTTGGTATGTTTGTTAATGTACTTTTGGGGTTTATCTGGTTATATAACCATTGGTTTTGTAACATACGTTTAGTTCAGTAATTTTATATAATTGGTTTTGTAGTACGTGCAAACTATTTGTAATGACGCCCTATAAAACCCGAACCCTCATTTTCTGAAAAATGATATTTTTGTTCAGTGAATAGTATTTTTGAGTGAATAATGACTTTCAAAAACTGATCCCAAAATCGAAATTTTAGAATAGGATTTTCGATTTTTTTATGAATAGTATTTTCGTCGGAATCGATCTGTAAGAGTTATAAAATTTTGAAAATCGAACCTTATGAGTTAAAAAGTTTCAAATTAATACTAGAGTTGAAAAGAACTGAATCAGATCGAAAATAAGCCCGTTTGATTAGATTAAATGCGATTAAAAAATTTTGGCTAGAAATGCCCTTCGATTAAAATAAGGAGTAACAAAGTAATTTAACGTATCCGGGGCGTAAATCAAATTCTAGAAAGATCCCCGAATAGATTGGAAGTAATTTTTAAACTTGTAAAAATAAAATATTGTAAAGTGATCGGATTTGGATGCATATTCGGAATTCTGTGAAGTTTTCAGACGTGGTGGTTTAATTATAATAGAACTTTCGGACGGACCGAAAATGATTTTCGAGTTCCAAATTGGCATGAGGACTAATAACGGCTTAAAATGAATTTAGCGCTAAAGGAAATTTTCAAAAAAGGCATGGAAATCTTATATGGAAAAAAGACTAATGTGAAGGCAAGTTGGGAAATGAAAAGTGTGAATAGAATCCATGATGAATTGGCGTGAAAAGGGAATGCATGGAGGAAATATGGGCCAAGTGGAAGAAAAGAACTCATGCATGCATGACATGTGAAAAGTGTGTCATGCTTAAAGTGAGACATGTGGGATCTATATAGGAGCCATGCATGGACCAAGTGTGTAAGAGTTTGACAAGTGTAATCTATGCATGTAATGAAGCCTTGCATGGGAGCCATGTGGAAGGTTGAGTCATGAAGTATATAAATGAAATGAAAGGAAATTGAAAGAGGATGGGAGAGTGCACGGTCAAAGAGAAAGAAAAGAGAAGAGAGGGCTTAGAGAGAGGGGTATTCTCAGTCAAGTGATAGAAACTGAGACAACATGCTTGTTGGTGAGTTAAATTGATTTTTTTTTTAGAGATTTCAACACTTACAAGGGATGTTTTGGAAATGAAAAGTGTGAATAGAATCCATGATGAATTGGCATGAAAAGGGAATGCATGGAGGACATATGGGCCAAGTGGAAGAAAAGAACTCATGCATGCATGACATGTGAAAAGTGTGTCATGCTTAAAGTGAGACATGTGGGATCTATATAGGAGCCATGCATGGACCAAGTGTGTAAGAGTTTGACTAGTGTAATCTATGCATGTAATGAAGCCTTGCATGTGAGCCATGTGGAAGGGTGAATCATGAAGTATATTAATGAAATGAAAGGAAATTGAAAGAGGATGAGAGAGTGCACGGTCAAAGAGAAAGAAAAGAGAAGAGAGGGCTTAGAGAGAAGGGTGTTCTCGGTCAAGCGATGGAAACTGAGACAACATGCTTGTTGGTGAGTTAAATTGATTTTTTTTAGAGATTTCAACACTTACAAGGGATGTTTTGGTCGAGAGCAAGGAAGATTAAGGTGACCTTGCTGCCTTTATTCATTTTTAAGTTGTTTTGAGTGTAATCTAATGCATGCCAACCTATTGAAGTGAAGAAGAAGCATTTGGCCTCAAGGAAGTAAAAAAAGGGATGTGTCACGGCCAAGAGAGGGAGTTGAGGACAATAGCTTGATCTTGGTGTTTTGAAGTTATTTTGAGAGATTTTTCAAGTCAAAATGGGTTGCATGCAAGCCTAGCACCAAGATACACCCATTGCATGCCATTTGAAAGAGGTAGGTGTGATTTCTTCATGGTTTTATTGTGTAAAAATAATGAGTTTGTTGGAGATGTATGGGCTGGTGCGATTATTATATTTGGGATGTGATTTTGTGTTGGAGTTTGAAGTTTTAAGACCTTAAAATAATGACTGTGATGTTGCATGTGATGTTGGATGAAAGATGTAAAGAAAAATTCATGTTAGAATGCTTTTGGGTTCAACCATGGTGTAAATTAATGGTCTAAATTTTGTTTGAATGTTTTTATATGAAAAATGAAGTGATTATGATGTGTTTACTAGAAAAAATTTGATGAAGGATTGGTGTTGTTATTACATGATGTGATTTGACCATAAGAGGTATTTTAGGTTCAAAGTAAGTTTGATTTAATTGAGTTAATTTGGTGCATCAATGGGTGAGAGAATGATGAATTTTTGATGTGGAAATAAGAAATGAAAATATAGGAGACAGGTACGTTATGTTCGGCTAAGGTAGGCCTTAAATTGGGAATTGATTGTTTGCCATGATATAAGACTAATTTACAATGGAAATTGATGGTTTAATATGATGAAATAATGGTGTTATATGTGTTTTAATATGATGAAATAATGGTGTTATATGTGTGTTCATAGGTTCGGCCAAGAGATGTTAAAATGTCTCAAATTTGGTTCTTTTTGAGTTGAATGAATTTCATGCATGTGAATGTGTTTAAGTGATGGAATTGGTGTTAAAATGAAATAATGTTGTTAAAATTAGGATGCATTTCATGCTAGGGTTCGGCCATGATTAACTAGAGTGATGGGTAGTTATTTTTGAATGTTTTGAATAATCCCATGAGTTGTATGAAATGATAAAATTAGCATGGAAAGTGAAAGAATCGCATTAGATGTCAAAGGGTATGTGGTTTGGCCAAGGGGGGGTATAATGGCCTAAAGTGATTTTAAATTATTTGAGTATTTTTCATGCTTATAAGGTATAGAAAAGTTGAAATTTGTTGATGAAATTTGAAGCAAAGTTTTGGTGTGCAAGCTGCCATGAATTGTTTATTAGTGTAATAGAATGTTAAACCATAACTTTTGGGTGGTTTGAGTGATTTATAAGTTAAGAGAGTGATAGAGTTAATTTGGAATTGATGGGAAGTGCATAGAATGTCAAATGGTTATGTTATGGCTAAGCCTTTTGAACTTGTGCAATTGTCTTGTTTTATAAGATTGAATTGAATTTACACCATATTAAGTGTGCTTGATTACATTTGCGATGAGAAAAATTGAATAGGATTGATGGTGTAAAAATTAGGAGATATTTAGCCAAACAAGGGTAAAATGGTCCAAAAATGCATTTAATGCTTTGATGTAGAATTTGAACTTTAATTGAAGTGCTTTTCATGCTTGGATGTTAGAAAACTCGAATGGAAAATGGTGTGTGAATGATTGAAGTCGTTATGGCTTAGAAAAGGGTATTTTGATACCCTCGGATAATTAGAAGTTATTGTTGTCGTATGTGTTGGTGCTAATCGGAAGTCGTGCTTGTGTAAAATGTAGGTAAACCGATGAACAAAAAAGAGGACGTAGAAGAGTGGGTTACTTAGGAAACAAGTTATGAGTGTGAATAATTACGAGCTTTTATAAGTTTTAACATGCGATTATTTATACTTGAATACTATGATTTATCTATCAAATTTTAGTATGTTTGTAACACCCATTTTCTGAGTCTAGTATCATAGACAAAATGTATACAGTATACTCTTATCTAAAGAAATAAAAGATTTTATTTAGAAAGTGACAAAGTTATAAATAAAGTGAAATGACAAGGATATTTTGGAAAAGTGAAGAATTCTCTAGAAAATGACATGAATGTAAATTATATTAAACTTGAGGAGTAATTTGCAAAAGAGAGATGGCCTATGTAAAGAGAAATTGGGAGAAAAATCTAGAGAAAGTTGTTGACAACCAAGAGCAGAAAACAAATTTGGGAGTAGCGACCGATCCAAGTGATTTTTCTCCCATTTTCGAAGAGAAATCAGGCCATAGAGAGGTGAAGAACCAGTTTAAGAAGATTATCAAGCAAGATCAAGTGGTGAGATTGAGTTTTTATGGTTTTATTTTAGAGAAAAATCTGTCAAAATAGTCCATGATCTGCATCTAATATTAATGAGATTTTTGTGCATAGATTTAGAGAATTGAAACGGTTAGATTGTTGTTTAAGATGTTAAAGTTCTATCATAAGATCTGTTGTGGTTATGATTTGGTTTTATGTGTAGAAACTGATTAAATATTGGTGCATGAATACTATGAAAATGTTGAGGTAGGGATGTGTTGATCCATGTGTAAATGTAAAATATGGAAAAGAGATGTTAGAATTTAGTATGCGTAAGTTAGGACAGGAGCTCGCAAAGAGCGAGTTGGGCAATGGCTGCAGCTCTTTTACAATTCTTGTTGAGCTGGTCTAGAGCGGGAGCTCAAAAAGAGTGAGCTGGGTGATGCCTACATTCCTTTACAGTGCTTGTCCGAGTTGGGCTAGAGCGGCAGCTTGCAAGGATAACTGGGTGATGTCGCAACCCGTTATAGTGCCTGTCTGAGCTAGACTAAGGCAATAGCTCGCAAAGGGTGAATTGGGCGGTGCTTATGAATCGAGCTGAATTAGGCGAAGATAGCAACTCATAAAAAGGATGAGCTGGGCAAGTTGGCAGGAGCTCGTAGCTCCTGTTGGACTGGTAGTATTGCAGTCTGTTACAACCTGGATGAAATTATAAGCTATATTGATGATAGATTTGGCTTGGGATTGAAGTGTTTTATGTCATGGGCGTTCTAAGCGGAAATTGTATTTGTATTTAAATGTAGGTAACACATTGAGCTAGCAGAGGGTCTGGAAGAATGACTATTGGTGAATCAAGAAGCAAGTTGTGAGTGTGATAATAATCTCTTAATATTAATTACATTTAGTTTACACTGCAAATATTTTATAGAATTTCGTTAAACCTTTTTAGTTTATAAATGATTTTATGTTCTAGCATGAAAAGAAATAGTATATGTATGAAATAATATGCAATATGTTAGTATATTTTTATGCTTATAGAAGGAAAAAAGAGAATTCAATTTGAATTATGGAAAGGAAAAAGTTTTCAAAGGCTAGTGGATTATCCAAGTTTATAGATTTTACAGATTCAGACTTGATCGATATACCCTGTAGTGAATGGCAAGTGTTGGGAGGACGTGTCACTAACATCAGTGGGATTGAGTCCGTTGTGTCTATCGTATTGCTTTCTATACGTGTGGGGTATTATCTCACTATACGTGTGCAATGTATAGTTTCGCTGCATAGTAGTGAGATGTCTTTGTAGTTTTGTCACGATATGCGATGTTAGCTTTACTCCACGTGACCTCATATTGAGTGGCGCTAGATTAGTCGTAATTATAGCTTCCCTTGGGTTCTTATTAGTGCATTTTAGAAAGAAAAATATACCATTTAAAGTTGATTTTTGAAAAGAAATATTTTAGCCACATTTGAAAATTTGTAAAATGTTTACATTTTATAAACTTAATTTAGTACAAGCTTTGAGATTTCATAATAATTTTACAAACACAAACTTTTAGAAATCAGAACATTTTTTTTTTTTTAGATGATAAAAGATTTTCAAACGTTTTGCTGGAGGTAGATTTTCTAAAGATTAGTTTAAGTAGAAAAGCTCACACTCATTGAGCTCCTTTAGTTCACTGTATTTTTGGTTTTATGTTACAAAACCTTCTCAGGTATAGGTGCAAGTGATCAGGGTACCCGTTCTCCTCTATCCAATTAGGTAGGTCGAAGACTATCAACATTACTATGAAATCACTTTTATGTATATTTGGATCATGTGCATGTACATATTTTGGACTATAAAACTTCTTGCATTCATAGTGATGTGTTAACTCATTATATATATAAGTATTTTAAGGATCATTTATATACAAAATATAGATTCTTGAAAATTTATATTAGAATTTGAAAAGATTACAGGTTAAGGGTTCACTCCGCAACATCCATTTGGATCTTACTAGTTAGACTATAGAATGGTTTCGTGGGGTGCCCAGCGAACCACTAGATCCATTAAAGGAATCCAGGTCGGGTCCTATCAATGTTATTATTTCATTTTAATGCATATATAAGTTTATTCAAGTTATGTTATAAATGGTGTTTATTTTCAAAGCAAATTAGGAAGTTTAAATGATATACATGCATAAGCTTTGAAAGATTTAGGCTTTTGCCTTAGAAAGTAAGCAATTCGGGTATAACCTTAAATTATAAAACAAAATATTTACGAACTATATTAATATGCTTTCAACCTAGTTAAAGTTAAAGTTTTAAGTATGTTGAAAGAATTTTCAATGCCTTTCAGTTACCCTAATATTAGCTAGGGCCTAGAATCTCTTGAGGGCTAAGGTCTAAGAAAGGGGCCCAAAGCGGATGGTTCAGCTACATTGTGGTGCCACCCTAGAATCCCTTGAGGACTGAGGTCTAAGAAAGGGGGTAAGCCACACTCCGTAATGGTAATGCCATCTTAGAATCCCTTAAGAGCCGAGACACAAGAAAAGGGATGAACCACATTCCGTCCTAACATGAATAAGTTTCACTGGGTTACCTCGTAAAACAAGTTATAGGAAGAAAGTACATCACTAAACGTAAAATTTAGAAAGCGAAAAAGATTCACAACTCATGAAATTGTTATTAAATTTACAAGCAAAAATAATTATAGGGCATACTAGACTACAGTTCTTACCAATTTGAAATAAATCAGTAGATTTCCAAATTATTATTAGGAAATCATATTGTACTAGTAAATATCCTAATTTTATAAAAGTTATCCACTCACTGCATTAATACTCACCACTCTTTTTGTGTTTTATAAAAACCCTCTCTATGTGTAGGTGTAGGTCAGCATTTAGAAAGAGATCCATTGAACACGTAGATTAGCCGAAGACGCGACGCTACTGCATTAGTTGTCTCTTTTGGAAATAACATGTATCTCCATAACTTTGAAGACTCATTACATGTTTGTAGTATTATTTTAAAGATACATACTTTATGCTTTGAATTGTGTTTAAACTACATGGGATATTATTTGTTTAAGTTCAACGATTTTTGAATTGTCTTGAATTGAAAGCATATTTGTGGTTGGTTGTGAAAATGAATGAAGGTGTGAGGCTTAGAAGTTTGAGAAAGTATACAGAATTTTATGAGTTTTTGTAGGGATGAAAATCTTTGAAAAATAGTCGATGTGCCGTCGGATTTCCATTAGAATCCCTATTTTGAAAAATGTAAAAACAAAAAAAAAAAAAATCCACCAATTTTCGTAACCCAATGAGATTTCAAGAAGTTTTAAAAGGTTTTTATTAAAGAAAAAGACTTAGCTTCATGAGAATTTTTCAGTCGGAGTAGATCTCATTTGGAAAGCCATCGTGGGGTTGCCGAGTGGGCTGCCTAATAGTTAGAGAAAAGGGGCCCGTCACGCCCTATGTAATTGAAAAGTTATAAATACTTGTGCCACCTCACATACTTTGACACTTAATAAATCTTGTACACTCACAAGTATACATAGACACTAATTGAAATTGGAAAACAAAGAAATAGAAAATATGAAAAGTATTAAGAAAATATTAAAAATTAAGATAGAGACAATGCAAAGAAATTGTATTACATAAGTAGTTTTTCACTCAAGGGTCTTTATTTTTTTTGTTTGAAGATCGAACAGTGCTGCTAAAGACTGAAGACTGAAACGTGAAATTTGAATGACATTTTTGTTTTTGTTTTTTTTTCCTTACCTTTAAATGTATAGTAATCTTGTTTGTTTTTCAAAATTAAAATTATTTGAAAACTAGTAATTTGATATTTATATTCTTTTATTATTAGTTATTACTTCATTTACTATAATAAAATAATGATAATAAATTATTTAATAAATACTAAAACACTTTTATGTATATATTAAGGGATACTATGAAACGCCATCATAAAAAGTGAAATAATGGTGATTAGCACATTTTTTTTTTTTCAATTAAGTGAACAGCCCCCTACTTGTTAAAAAAATCGGATGGTATTTGTAATGCTCCGAATATCTAAATGAATAGTATTTTGAACAACATAGTGATTTCTGGATAAATAATGATGAGTGAATATTGATTTTTGAGAATTGGATTCCAAAAATCAGTGAAAGTGAAATTTTTGATTAATAGTAATTCCGGATGAATAGAGTTTTCGGACGAAATAATGTCCGTGTGAATAATTATTTTCGAAAAATGGGTTTTGTATATTAAAAGTTTTGAAAATTATATAGAAATTTGTAAAAACTGAATCAGATTGAAAATGAATCAGTTTGAGATAAAAACGGAGCAGTTTTCTGATTCGATTGGAAATTCGGACGGATTTTCGAAAATCTTGAAATATGGTAAATGAGTATTAAAATACTCAAAAGGTATTTCAGAAATTCAAACGGCACTTTTGGAAGAGATTTGGATTGAAAAGAAAATAATCCAAAAAATCGTTAAAGACGATTTAGTGAAAAGCAGAGAGCCAAAAAGGGGTATGGTATAACTTTTAAGGGTATAAAGGTTACTAGGAGTATATAGGAAGCCCGAATATAGGCTCCAGTAAATTTTGAAAAGATTTCGAAAAAAAATCCTAAAAAAGTCGAAGTCGGATGTCTCAGAAAAGTTAAATAAAGTTTGTGTGATTTTTTATATATAATAATAATATATATAAATTAGTGGTGGGACTCATTAAAAAAAAAAATTATATATATATAGTAATGGATAGAGATGAAAATAAAATAATAATAATTAAAAAAAAAAAGAGATCGTGGAGATGATGATAAGATTGGTGTGTGTGTATAAATAAATATATATATATATATATATATATATATATATATGCATTCACAACAGAAACAAGCAAAAACAGAAGAAAAAAAATGAAAGAAGAAAAGAAAGAAAAATCTGAGAAGATGATAAAGAAGGAAGGAGAAGAAAGAGAAGTGATCTGAGACCTATTAAAATTCCATAAAAAAAAATAAAGGTAAGTTGATTTGGATTTATGTTTCGTTGATGGGTTTTTATTTTAGTTTAGTGATTTAATGAGTTTTGATGGATTTTATGGTATGAAATGAAATTAGATCATCACCAAATTGAGCTTGGAAGTGAAGGGAATCATCAAGAAGTTTTGGGTTAAGAAATTAGTAAGGTGAGTTAGGGTTTGATATATTAAAGTTAATGAAATTTGATTGATTTTTTTTTTTTTTAGTTTAAGGTTTTAGTTAAATATTTAATAATTATTTAATGTATTTGGATGTGATTTTGAGTTAAAATTGAGAAGAATGAATTTATTGGCCATATATTAGTATGTGTGTGACTTTGAAAATTTTGTGTATTTGAATTGATTTTAGTGTTTGAATTGATTTTTGGGTATTAAATGAGTTTTGGGATGTTTTGAGTGTGATTGATATTGTAGGAAATGAAAAATGATAGATGAAGATGTGTGTGTTGAGTTCAGCCAAGGGGTTTTAGTGGTGGTGATTTTATAGTTTTTGATGTTTGATGAATTTGTATAAAAATTTAAGTGAATTTGAGTTGGTTTGTGTAAAGAAATCGAAAAAAATAAATGGTTGAAAAGATTGGTAATAAATTTGGTTAGTATCGAAATTTTTATATGTTAAATTGAATTTTGAATGATAAAAATTGTTTTGATGATGTTTTAGGTGGTTTTGAATTGTATGGAATCAAGTTTATGGGAAAAGGAAAATAAAGTTGGAATTAATTGAAGATAATTGTCGAAATTGGAATAAAGTAATGAGCGTTATGTTATTATATGGACAATTTACGTTTTTGTATGTATTGAAGTGATTTTTAGCGTTTGAATTAGTTATATAAGGTTTTATATGAATTTGAGTTGAATTAGGGAAAGAAAATTGAAAATGAAAAGTTTAGGGTGTAAGTTAGATTGAGGTTGAGAATTGGTATCCTAGGTGTTCGATTATGTTTGATTTAAGGATTTAATGTCTTAAAGTGATAAATTGGATTTTGACGATGATGAATATATCCTTTGAAACCCTAGGTGTGGGATCGGCTCAAGGAAACCAAGAAAAAGATGACGATAGGTTTCAATTGGTAGGGTGGAGAAACTAGAATTATTGTCCAAAAAAGTTGGTGTACACTTCCCTTACAAATTAAATTTTATTCGTAAACTGTAGTTTTTACGAGTTTTTAAAATAATATGAATTCGATTAACTTGAAGTAATAATTATGTTTGAATATCAATTTTATGTAAATTAGATATGTTTTGAATAAAGTTGGAATAAAAAAATTTAAATTAGAAACAAAATTTTTAAAAGAAAAAGAGGTGTTTGACAGAATATATGCATGAAAAGAAAATAGTGGATTTTATTAAATTTGATGTAAATATGTGATTTAATATTTACGCAATTTAAAACTTTGTTTGATTTTGAAATATATGAAATTATTTCGATGAATTGGAACAAAGGATTGTTTAAATATGATTTTAACGAATTTCGAATGAAAACGACAGAAGAAACGGAATGAAACGAAAAAAGAAATGAAAAGAAAATAGAAAGAAACAGATAAGTTCAGTGCCTTGACTGAACGTATATCGGAAGAAAGACGCAAATGTTTTGGAAAGAATTTGATAAGTTAATTAAATGTAAAATAGAGTTTTGTGATGGTTATGTTGATAATTTGAATATATGTGAAAAGTTGTGATTTAAATCATGTTATTGTTTTCTGAACGAAATTTTGATTTTAAAGATGAAAATTGTCAAATATGAAATTTTTAGTAATTAATAAAATTTAAGTAGGGCCCAAGTAAACCTGAATATTGATAGGTGAGGTCTGGTAGTTGGCTAGCCGATAAAGTGATATAACAATACTAGATCGTTGTAACGATACCGATACGTAGTTTTCGACAGATAGATTATGAGAGACACCGGGTATCCGGTCTTAAAGTCGAAACCAATTGTGATATATGATATGTGATATGCGATCCGACGGATAGTCACCGACTAGTCAATGCTGGGAATGTCGTTTATTCTATCTAAGACCCGAATTTCATTCTATGGTATCGTGTCAGAGTTTACGAAGAGTACTGAAAATTATTAAACGAAATCGTGTTATTATGTTTGAAAAATTATGTCATTATGTTTTGAAAATTATTAAACGAAATTGTATTATTAAATGATTTTTGATGAAATAGATATGTGAAATTCTTAATCAAGTGTCTTCATTAGAATTGCTTTGAAATTTTTATAAATATTGGATTAATATGCGCAATAATAAGTTTTATGTGTAATTATTATTAAATTAATGGTATTTGTGAATTCTAATAAAAGTTTAAGAATTTTGGAAATATATATATATATGGAAAATTATTATAATGATATTTTAATAGTATAAAAAGAAAATCATGTTAAAATGGTTGAAAACTATATTTGTTGAGTTTATTTGTGTCTTAAATTATAAATTTAGTTCTTTGAAAATTTATTTGTAAAATTTTAAAAATTCATGAAATCTAAATTTATGACTTATATTTTGAGAACTTGAAAATATTTGGTAAAATTTGTATGATAAGAATTGAAAAGAGATGACATATGTATTTTGAATGTGTAATTATTATTGAATTGATCAATTGGTGAATTTAATACAAAAGTTAAGAATAACCGTTAAAAGTATTTATACACATATATGTATTTATTAGTTAATAAATTTTAGTGGGTTTTATTATGAATATTTGAGAATGACCAAATTGGATCTTGTAAAGATATACTTGAAAAATAACTTTTATGCACTTCATAGGTATGCTTACTAATAAATTGATATCGTTACGATTTAATAAAATAAAATATTTTGAGAACTGTAAAAGTTTTCTTTACAATCTTGTATATTGGGAAAAATGGTAAATTAAAAATTAAGTGTACACCATTAAGTAGAAATACTTAGCGCGTTGGATTTTCCGCACACAGGTTAAGGTCTGGGCACAGTAGATAGAGTCAGATGAGAAGATAACTGTCGCGCTGCCCATGAGTCACAATCCCTCTGACAGGACCCAAACCAGATCTTCTCTAGGCTCTTGTCTAGAGGGCCCCGCCGGGCACTTCAACGGACTCCCCGAACCCGACTTGTCGGATTGGAGAAATCCGGGAAACGAACCCCTTTACTTTACTTAACCGGTTTACTCGTTTTAGGCTTAAAAATTTTATTTTCTTTTAATATAGTTGAAACGGTGTGAATTTTTCGCGTTTGATTGAAAACTAATTTTATAAAAATCGGACAGCATAACAGCTGTAAGTTTAACATTTCCAAAATCAACCTGCATAAGAAATACACTTCGAACTATTTTGATCACCGTCCAACTTCTTTCAATCTCAAACATGCATTTTTCATTCATTTCACAAACATGCAATTCTTTTACAAACATAATTCACATATGTAATTAACATCTAACAACTCATACTTATATGAAACATGTACCTTGTGCAATATGTGCATATCAAGTGTAATGGTTCATTTATATATACATATCAAAATATGATTTATAATCCGTCAAGTATCTCATGTCAACACATTAACATCCATATATTTCGTCTCATTATTTTCCCCATCTAAAGTTAATCAAAATAATATCTTTGATGCAAGAGCGTCCGTGCCAACGTCTACTAAAGTATACAAGCTACACAAAACAAAGAGAGGTTAGACAATATATATATAAAGGTATAACTCCGCATAGACATTACTTAGAAAATAATCGATTTTATTTTTTTTCTTTTGAAAACCATTTCTCATAAGACAACCATGTGCAAAGCCACTACGCACGGAATTTGCTACATAGCGACATAGGGCGAGCTTTCTCAACTCTAGGTAACCACAACGCGGAATTTTCTACATCGTCGTTGTAGTGCCAATAGCTTATACTTTACGCAACTACATGCGAAATTTTCTACATCGCATATTGTAGTGCAATTTACTCATCACTTGCAATTAGATACGGAATTTTCTACATCGTATCACATTGCTATCAACCTTGACAACTACGAGCGGAATTTTCTACCTCGCCGCGTAGTGCCAAGATGCTAATATCACAACATGCACACGGGTCTTAATTCAACTTTATTTTGCTTTACTTTTAAACCTTTTTGCAACTTACTTTCGCCTTCGAATCTCATTTCTAGATTCTAGGCATAACTCATTACTCAACATAAAACTTATGATTTTGGAAAACCATTTTGCAAAATTCTTTGAAACAATATATTTTATCATTGCCATATAAATGGAAATCAACTAGATGTAAGTGAAGTGAAGGACACTTACCTCGATCCCAACGCTCTCAATGCCTCAACGAGCCTCTCGCGTCTCGTCCGCGTGCTCGTCACCTACACATTATAGTCTCGTTATAACTTACTCACTTTCATAGCTAAAACTAATAAAAATAGAGTTTCCAATACATTGAAAACTCACTACACCACACTTTCCCAACTCGATTTTTGACTAGATCGAGGCTCTCAAAATTTGGTTTCTTTGTAAAAGTCTTACTTCTAGACCCCTAGGATTATCCCCATATGTTTCGTTTGGTCTCCGGAAGCTTAAAACAAAAAGTCAACTTTTTAACTATACGGTTGACCACGAAAAACAGAATTGAAACCAGCCATGGTTTCACCTCCGTTCTTTTTTCTAGCGTCTCCTTATCACATAACTAAGTCACCCGTAAAGTTTCGTCGAGAAACTCCATCGTTTGCTATGTCAATCTAGGCAAAACGCCCATTTTCGGGCACTTTTAGTGTGCTTTTTATGCACTTTTTTGTTTCGGACTAGCGACGCTAGTTTTTCTTTCATATCTAAGCTTCATTTACCTCATTATGATCATTTAACCTCATCCCATGTAATAAAAATTTCATTTGTATAGTCATTTCACCTATCGACTCTCTAACGGCACTATTTTGCGCATAACTTGCGCAATTTTTATCGGATTCGATCAATTCCAAAACCTATGGTTTTCTATAGTTTCTAGGCATCATTTGAGGTGTAGAACACCCCCATACATGTCAGACTTGGTCAGGTTTTCTCTAGCTCATGATTTGAGCTCGGGATTCCACATTTACTCTATGACACTTCCTACGCGCATTCTTTTGGCCATAACTTTGCCAATTTTTATCGGAAAGATTCCGTTCCAATTCCTATGGTTTTCTATGTTCCCGAGGCATGTTTTGAGGTGTAGAACAACCCCAAATAAGCTTGAACAAGTCAGGTCTCTACTGACCCTTCATCAAGCTCAGGATTGCTAGTTTGCTCAAAACTACTTCCATTGAACTTCTATCCTTTCTACTTATCTTCCTAATCTTATTTATGGTAAAATTCTGGTTCAAAACCATCTAATTTCAGAGTTTGTCTACTGATCTTCACAGCCATGACACACACATAAACAACATTTTGTCATTTAACCTCTCACAACTCACTCACCAATTTTATCGACTACTTGATGTGCATGTAAACACAGATTTTTGTTTCTACTTTAATCAAGTAGATGGCAGCCCATATTTACAACCCTAAGCTACCATTTACACATCTCAACTTATCATTTAACTCTCTACAACAATCACTTAGAGTTCTACCATAATTTTGAGGGTAAAATACCCAACACAACACAACAAAATTCTGCACATGACAGCAACTAAATTTTCTGGACAGTTTTGATACTTCAAAATTCTCATGAAAACTAATTTTAATTCACTCAAAACTCACTTACCCTTGTTGGATGACCTTCCTAGCTTGTTATTGACCTTTTTCTTGCTTGAAAACTCTTCAAAAATGGGCTGAAATGGTGCAAAACGGGACTGTTCTTTCATCCCCTGCAGTGCTGGCAGCTACACTTCTCTTCTCTATTTCTCTTCGTGATTTTGCTGGATGTTGGCTGACCAACATCACCCCCTCTCAGTAATATATAACACTTCAAAGATTAAATGGTTTAAATTACTTTACTACCCTTAGTTATCTCTTTTACTAACAACTAACATATGGGCTTTATGGGTTTTTATGTCTTTCATTAATATCTTTAATCCTTTATCATTTAATCAATGTCTTTGAGTTTTTAAATTTTATAACTTTATCACTTAATCATTTATCTCTCGTTATGGAATAACCATATTGCCCTTCGTGGCATTTATCTCTTTATTATTAATATTTAACACTTTATATTAATTTTATTGTTATTTGTTACAATTCCTACATCTCCCTTGAAAATATCAAATTTCTAGTATTAGTGAGTGATTTATCAAAAATCGAATAGGGGTTTACAATTTCTCCCCTCCTTATAAAAATTTCGTCCTCGAAATTTAAACTGCATACCTGTTTCGAATAATTATGGGTACTGGGAGCGCATTTGTTTTTCAGGCTCCCATGTAGCTTCCTCTGATCCATGACTTTGCCACAACACCTTTACCAACGGTATTGTCTTGTGGCGCAACACCTGATCTCTGCGATCTAAAATCTCTACTGGCTGCTCTTCGTAGGTCAGGTTCTCTCTAAGCTGCACTGGTTGTTCTTTTAGGATGTGCGAAGGATCAGCTACATATTTTCGAAGCATGGAGACATGGAACATGTCATGAATATTTGCTAACTCTGGTGGCAGCTTCAAACGGTAAGCTACTTCGCCCACTCTTGCTACAATTTCGTACGGCCCTATGTATCGAGGACTCAACTTTCCACGTTTTCCAATCCTCAGAACACCCTTCCAAGGTGAGATTCGCAGGAACACTCTGTCACCCACTTCGAACTCTAGATCTCTTCTTTGATTATCCGCGTAGCTTTTCTGTCGGTCTCTAGCTACCTTTAACCGCTCTTTTATTACGTTGATCTTCTCGGTGGTAACTTGGACAATCTCTGGGCCAATCAACTTTCTTTCACCTACTTCATCCCAGCAGACTGGGGTTCTACACTTTCTACCATACAATGCCTCGTATGGTGCCATACCAATGCAAGACTGATGACTGTTGTTGTAGGCGAACTCTATTAACGGTAGGTGACTATCCCAACTTCCTTTGAACTCCATCACACAGGCTCTTAACATATCTTCAAGAGTCTAGATGGTTCTCTCTGATTGGCCATCTGTTTGTGGGTGAAATGCCGTACTGAAATGCAGTCTGGTACCCATAGCTTCTTGTAGCTTCGGCCAGAATCTAGAAGTGAACCGCGGATCTCGGTCAGACACAATAGATACTGGTGCGCCATGCAAGCTCACTATCTCATCCACATATAGTTGAGCTAACTTCTTCAGGGAATAGGTATTCTTGATGGCTAGGAAGTGAGCAGACTTTGTCAATCTATCGACTACCACCCAAATGGCATCATGTCCACTCGATGTTCGTGGAAATCCTACTACAAAATCCATGGTAATCTGCTCCCATTTTCGCTCAGGAATTGATAGAGGTTATAATAAACCTGCTGGCTTCTGATGTTCTGCTTTAATCTGTTGGCAGGTGAAACACCTTGAAACGAACTATGCTATCTCTTTCTTCATTCCTTTCCACCAGTAGTGCTCTCTTAGAGTTTGATACATCTTGGTACTCCCTGGATGCATGGCGTATGCCGAAGAGTGTGCTTCTTCCATGATCTCTTTCTTCAATTCAATCACATTGGGCACACACAATCTTTGATCTAGCATCAAGGTGCCGTCCTCCCTCAATGCCAAATTGCTAGGCTTCCCTGCTTCTATTTCATTATTTTAAAAGGCGAGGCGAGGCGGCGCGTCAAGGCGCCGCCTCGCCGCCTTGGGGTCATCAGCGCCTCAAGGCGGTTGCCAAAGGCGGAGGGAATGAAAAACCCCGCCTTGGGAGCATGAGGCGGTCGCCTCAGCACCGCCTTAAAGCGAGGCGCCCAGAGGCGGTCCAGAGGCGGTCAAAGGGATGATGGGAGTATAATCTGATACCATGTCAAAGCTTTTAAACCAATCACAACCCACAAAGCCAAAACCTCTCTCTGTGTCTTTTTAATTATGCAAATTTGTGAAAAAAGCTAAATAAGAGTGGTAGAAGAAGAGAAGAGGAAAGAAGGCGTTGTTTTCACGGTAAAGACCGGCACACAGACGCAGAGAATGCGGAGAAGAAGCTAGAAGATGAAAAGCTAGGCTTGTTTTGTTTTAAAGGAGCTTACATAATTTTTAATTGAGTTGTCATTTCCCAGAATAAAAGCATGATGTGCTGTCACCAACTGTTGTTCTTCCACTGAGTACTGACCCCACGTTTCAAAAAAAATCAAAACAATTAAAATTCCAATTCTATCCACATATTTTTTACTTCCTATCTTTCAATAATATCTGGCATTAAATTCAAGGATTTAGTAGAAAAATATATTTTAATATAACATTATTTTTAATTTAAAATAACTATAAGATGATATTTCATAAACAAATTAAATTTTTAATCCCCTCTCCCACCAAAAAAAAAAAATAATAATTTTATTGATATTTACTAAATATTATATTATCCCTTTTACTATAACCCTTTATATAATTACACCTTTTAATTGTTTTAAAAATTTTTGTTATATTAGCTTAATTTAGGATTTTGTATGTTGGGTATTATTATTAGATTTATCCTATTTTATTTTATACTTATCTTTAAAATTGACTTTCACTATCTATTTTAAGATTATTGATGATTTTATAAGTTGAGTTTTTTTTTTTTTTTTTCATTTATAATTGAGGCGGTCGCCTCGATCGCCTCAAGGCGACCGCCTCGCCTCGTCGAGACTTTATCGCCTCGCCTCGCCTTTCGCCTTTTAAAACATTGTTCTATTTCACTTCTAAGCTTCACCAAATAGGGATCTTGCTTTTGCAATTCCCTAACTCGATCTACTAATATCGGACGGACATGAAAAGCTGCTAGTAAGGCACCTGAATCCGTCGCCTCTAATTCAACTCCCATAGATTTCAGCTCTAACAGCATGGGTAAGCATTCTGCTTCAATTTGGGTTAGGGAGCTGGTAGGTTTTCTGCTCAGGGCGTCTGCCACCACATTAGCTTTACCTGGATGATACTCAATAGTGCAGTTATAGTCTTTGATGAGCTCCACCCATCTTCGCTGCCTCATGTTCAGATCCTTCTGCGAAAACAAGTACTGCAGACTTTTATGATCTGTAAAGATCCTACAGGGTACTCCATAAAGGTAGTGTCGCCATATCCGTAAAGCAAACACCACTGCAGCTAGCTCTAAGTCATGTGTCAGATAATTGACCTCATGCTCCTTCAACTGTTGCGAGGCATAAGCTATCACTCTGTCATGCTGCATCAACACACAACCTAAACCCTGTTTGGATGCGTCACAGTATACTGAAAACCCATCATTTCCCAATGGTAGTGTAAGCACAGGGGCTGAGGTCAGTCTCTTTTTCAACTCATCGAAACTATTCTGGCATGCCTCTGACCACACAAACTTCTCTTCTTTCCTTGTTAACTTGGTCAATGGGATAGCAATCTTTGAAAATCCTTCCACGAATTTTATATAATAACCTGCTAAGCCCAAGAAGCTTCTGACTTCTGTCACATTCGTGGGTGGTTTCCAATTGACCACAGCTTCTATTTTTTTTGAGGATTTACTGATATCCCATCTGCTGAGACCACATGTCCCAGAAATGCCACGCTATCCAGCCAAAACTGGCACTTGCTGAACTTGGCGTATAACTGATGTTCCCGCAGGGTTTGCAATACTATCCTCAGGTGCTCAGCATGCTCTTTTCGACTACCCGAATACACTAATATATCATCTATGAAGACTATCACAAACTTGTCCAGGTAGGGTTTAAAGACTCAATTCATCAAATCCATAAAAGCTGCGGGGGTGTTGGTTAAGCCAAATGACATCACCAAAAACTCATAATGTCCATATCTAGTCCTAAAGGCCGTCTTGGGAATATCTTCCCTACGCACCTTCAATTGATGATACCCCGATCGTAGATCGATCTTCGAAAATACTTTCGCCCCTTGAAGCTGGTCAAACAGATCATCTATTCTGGGTAGTGGGTACTGATTTCTGATGGTGACTTTATCGAGCTGTCTGTAGTCAATACATAGTCAAAGACTCCCATCTTTCTTCTTTACAAATAGCACTGGAGCTCCCCACGGCGATGTGCTAGACTTAACGAAGCCCTTATTCACTAACTCCTCTATTTGCTAAAGTTCATCACCTTGAGCTTGGTCCAGATTTTTGGCGCGTTTCCGTCAAAAAAGTATTGGTTAGTGTTTCGCTACCTCGACCCACCAACGAGCTACTAAATTTAGAAGATGCAGTAAATTCAATGATTGCTTGGCCAGTAAAATATATTGTATTTTAGCATTTTATATATTGTAATTTTATTATAACATTTTATAATGTACGTTAAACTTTAGATTATGTAATTTAAATGTATGTAGTTAATATATTATTAAATAACATATTTAAACAAATATTTATGTACGGATTTAGTGTTTGTGTAATATAAATATTATGTGTTTAATTTAATTTTATCATTTTAAAAAAAAATTAAAAAATGTATTTTTTTAATAATTTCCATACCGGGCATCTGCCCGATATGGATAATATGGGTAATTATTATCCATACCGGACATAAACCGGTATAGATATATTATTTAAACCGGGTCGCCACCCGGTTTGGATTTCACTATCCATACCGGTCGGGTACCCGGTATAGATAATAAGTATCCATACCGGGCGGCCCGGTATGGATAATGTCGGGTCGACCCGAGTCAGGGTGCCCATTTCAGTTATCCATACCGGGTCGAGCCCGGTATGGATATTAATTATCCATACCGGGTACCCGACCGGTATGGATATTGAATTATCCATACCGGGGGCAAGCACGCCGGGCGCCTGCCCGGTATGGATACTCATCCATACCGGGCATTGCCCGGTATGGATGGACAGTTTTCTTGTAGTGGGCCATTTCCTATCTATAGTCTTCCATGCTTCAGAATCAACGGGATGACGCATCTTTCCATCTAAGCTTGTATGGGTAGAATGCCATTTCAAGTCAGTAGCCATTTCAGTTGATGTAAACATTCTCCTAAACCGTCGTATGATCGGAAAGTATCGAAGTACTTTAGCCGGTACTCCCTTATGAATCTTTTTCGTCACTTCGTTTACTTTCCATCTACAAGCCCCACATTTTGGACATTCTTCATGATGCTCAAATTCCTTTCTAAAAAGACAACAATCATTGATGCATGCATGAATTTTCTCATACCCTAAATTAAACACTTTCAACAACTTTTTTGTTGAGTACAATGATTCCGGTAAAACATTATCTGAGGGCAACATGTCTCGAACTATATGAAGAAGTTCATCAAACCCTTTATCGGACAAACCATATGTAGTTTTATGTTTATATAAAGCTACAGTAGCCGATAATTTTGTGTACTTTGAGCAACCTTCATATAAAGGCGTTTCAACATCTTCTAAAGTAGCAGTCATGTCTTCCTCTCTTACTTCAACATCAGATTCAACAGTACAAGGAGTCTCAAGATTTACATCATTATACATTCTAAATGCATTGGAAGTGTTTTCAACAGGTGTAGAAGTTTTCAAAGGTTCCCCATGCATGAACCAAGTTGTATACTGAGGATCCATCCCATTAATAACTAAGTGCTCATACACTATCTTAATGTCATGATACCTCCCATTAAGACATTTTATACAAGGACAAGAGATGAAACCAGAATTTATTGAATGTTTGTTTGCGGCCTCAACAAATTTTTTAGCTCCCTCCCTATATTCTTTCGACACTCTAGAAATTTAAAAACGACAAAAAGAAATTGTTAACAAAATACACCAAGATTAAATTTTATGTTTGAATTTAATGAGTTTAGAATATTAACCTTGAAAATCTTAACCACTCCTTATCCATTTGAAAGCATATAACACTAAAAAACAAACACGTAATAACAATGTGTTAAACTATATTAAATTATTAAATTTCCCGTATATTTACACTATATTCAGCAATGAATAAGCAATAACATCTATTTATCAAATTATCCATAATTTTTGCTAACAAATTCATGAATATATTCACCAACTAAAGTACTATGATCAAGACCATGCTACACATGTTCAAGGCCAAAAAATCGGATTCACATTTCAGGAAAACAATACAATTTGTAAGCTGGAAAATGAAACACACTTGTTTATGTATAGTTCAAAGTTATCAAAAGCATAATATCTTTTCTTCGTCCACTAAATATTAACAAGTACTGTAAAGAGTAATCTCCCACTAATTCAATTTAAAGTAACCTAAAGTTGTGCTCCTACACAACATAAACAAATAAATTTCATTTCTAATAGTAAAAAAAAATGGAGAATACGGAAAAGATAATTCCTAATAGCACAATTAATTAACTCTGATTTTCTATAACCATTTAGTTCCTCATTGCTATAATAACTTATATCCTACCAATCTTGCCACCGATACAATGTGATCAGTCCTAAAATTGCACAATCCATAACCTTAATAAAATTCACAATACCAACAAAAGTATAAGAGCATGAGATTATTCACACACATACACATAGTAAATCACATAATTTACCAACAAATTCATAAATCATATTCAAAAACATTATATATAACTCAAGATCAACCATAAATCATAACTAATCAACAATCGTCAACATATTGAAAACAATACACTGTCCATACCTTTTCACTGATGAATTCAAGCGTAAGAGGAGAAAATTATCGAAGCTGACGAGCACTACACCATTAATCAAAAATCTGCCAAAAAAAAATTAATGTAACAGAAATTAAAAATATATATATACCATAGTTGGGTGGTCGGAATGCTGTCCGACCGCTGGACGGTAGTCCGGCCACCACTTCATGAGCATGTGAAGATGAACACGAAGAAGAACAAGAAGAAGATGTGATCACCGAGATGGAAGAAGAAGAAACGGGCAAGAAGAAGAGCAAAGAAGGAGAAGAAGAAGAAAAGGCAACTTACCGGCGGGACGGCGACGGAGGAGCACGACGAAGAAGTCGGACGACCGGTGGAGCGACGGCGAGGAGACAGCAAGGTCGGCAGCGGCGGCTAGGGTTTCTAGAGAGAGAAGATGTGAGAAAGAGATAGAGAGAGAAAGCGGAAAGGGGAAAATGGTTTGCGATGGGCTAAAAAGAGCCCAGATTATCCATACCGGGCACAGCCCGGTATGGATAATTAATTTTATATAAAAAATTAAAAAGGTTTTATCCTTACCGGGTGCCCGACCCGACCGGCATGGATAATTTGATTATCCTTCCCGGGCGGGTCGGGCGCCCGGTAAGGATATTTCACATTTTTTTTTAAATATTTTCCAATCCGGGCAGCGACCCGCCCGATGTAGATAATCCGAATATCCACACCGGGCTCGGATCCGACCGGCGTGGATAAATTTTCGGATTTTTTTTAATAAAATATAATATCTATACCGGGCGGAGTGACGCCCGGTATTGTAACATTCCGTTATTATATCAATATAATTTATTAAATATTGATTATATATTAACGGACGATGTAAGTAATTATCCGATCGGATCCGAAGGAGTAACAAAATTTTTATAAAATTTTCCAGACGGATCCGGGGATAATTATTTAATCCAATCTCGTAAAATAAATTAGTGTGTCCGAATTTAAATATTTATTTGAAACCTAATAAAGTTTCCGTTTGTGAAATTGGATTTTATTGAAATTTCAGGATTGACCCAAAATGAATCCGAGCGGAAAGCGGAATCCTAAAGCGAAAATTGGTGGCATGGAAAGATTAAATAAAAAGAGTGGGGCCATGTGGGACACATGGCAAGCATGTAAGAAGATCAAGGACAAATGGCATTCATGCAAGAGGGAAGTGATGACATGTGTCATGAAACCAATAAACAAATGAAAGAAATAAAAATGAAATGAAAAGGTAAACAAAAAGAAGAAGGAAGTTGTGCTCAGCCACCACTCTCATCATCCGCCCAAAACAAAATAAAACAAACAAAGCAGATCAGTGGTGTGAACCGAGAGAGAGAGTGAGTGTAGCTCGAGCAAGAGAGAAAACAGATCTGATTGTGTGAGAGCAAAAGTGAAGAGTGAAGAAGAAGAAGAAGTTGTACGTGCATGCAAGGGCTGGGCCGTGAAGGAGCTGCTGTTCGGTGAAGAGGAAATCGACCAGATTTCTGCTCGTGACTTGCTACCGTCGCCGAAGTGGTGTCCAAGCTGTCTCGATTCTACCTCTGACCTTGCATGCAAGCTTGGGAGAGAGATCTTGTTGCTGTCAAGCCTGGAGGAGCTGCTGTCGCCATTGGGAAGTGCTGTCGTGAGTTTTCGTAGCTGCTGGAGACGTGAGCAAGCTGCTGGAGACGAGAGCTTGCTGCTGGGACGTGAGATTTCAAGTTGACCGTGAGCTGCTGGCAGTTTCAAGGTTGGTTGTGAAGGGACCCAACCCGGATTTAATCTCTTGAATCCGTGGGAAGCCCTCCCGGCACTCCAACGGACTCCGAAAACCTTTTCTTTAAACAATTAACTTAGGAATCCGTGGAGCGAACCCATTTAAAACATTTATTCATTTCATTAACTAACAGAAAATGTGGTGGGAATTTTTTTTTTTTTTTTTCCTTTTAAAACCAATAAACCATTTATTCGATGAAAAATTTACAGAAAAACGGATAGAGTTTCCTCTGTTTTTCGAACATTCCAATTTTACAAAATCTGCAAATAAAATCATAAACACTTCTAAAATTCATTCCTTTTCTCCACTGCCATTTTCAGGACCTCAGGTCCACCACAATTTAATCACAAGAACAAATAAAAACTTTCAGTAAAATCATTTTCATCCATAAAACAAAACGTATGCATTATGAACAATTCAAAATATTTTCTGAAATATTTTGGGCTTGAGTTTGGGTACTTTCAAACGCCTACGTACCTCAATTATCTATAGAGGATCAAAGCCCTCGTAGTTCAGAGTTTAATTATGCATATACGTATATACAATACAAAAATAATGATGCAAGTATCAAAACCATAATATGACATATTTATAGCCCAAAAATTATATACATATTTTCAAGTCGTCGTCGTCTACAAGTAGGCCGCCTACGACTGCCCTGGAGGCTGCTCAGACTGCTCCCTAGTCTCAGTTCCTGAAAATTTTATTAAAACATTTTGAAAGAGTGAGCTAAAAATAGCTCAGTGAGTGTGCAGTTCAATAACAAAATACCTTTCAACATCTTTCAGTAAAATCATAACATTTACATAAATAAATAAAACATTTCATTTATCAATTATATCAATCATAACATACATTTGAAACAATCTTTAACATTTCCGTCACTACCAATGGAACCCAGGGAATAATTCACCAACCGACCTAAAAGCGACGGTGGCGGGACGTTCCATTTCCAGTCATAAAACCACTACGCTGCGGATAAATCACGCCTTGCGCAGGGTAACAGTCATAATAATACTTTATAATGTGTAAAGGCAATCCTATAATTTCTATCCCTTCCCTTAGTTAGTAACCTATTTCTTTACCCATACCTTTACACATCTAAAGTATCTCGGCCGATTATCCAGTCATTTCAGTCATTCCAGTCATGATAGGGTTTAGGGTAACCATTGGCTAAAATCCTTTTATAAACCACATTTCATTTAAAAACCAAAACCATTTCTTTTATACTTTCCATAAACATTCGTTTGTCAAAACTTTTCTTAAGATCAAACCTTAACACTTGATTCTTTTTCCTTAAACTTGATATCAAAACTTAAAACATTTCTATAATCAAAACGATTATATTCAAAACATAAACATATATAAAATATGAATATACAAACATATACTTAAAAGAAACATATATGTATAAATATATAGTTAAACATAACATATATATTTAAATAAAACATATATATATAGTTTTACACTCACAACTTATTTCCGTCCGTTAGCTTTCAATTCAAAGAATTTCCTTCACTTCCCGCACGTCTCCGTTTCCGTTTGAAGAGTTTCCAATTCACCTAACATTTAATCACCAATTTATTTAAAATCCTCTTAAATCACAACTCTAATAACATATAATTTTCTTTAACAATCTTTCAACTAATTAACCCATATTCTTTCCGTTACATGCCCTTATCTTAATACCATTCATTTCCGTGATATTTCCATGTCCAAATATATTTAAATACCTACTTGAACCCACCAATTTGAAAGAAAATAAAAATGGGACAGCAAGCACATTATTTGATCATACGATTACCTTTGAGCGTTACGCGCATTCCATGCAATGCTATTTATCATCTATTGCTTAATCACACTTAAATACACATTCAAGCACATGTTTAAGCCCTTAAAATCAACTTAAAATCACCCAAATTCAACTTATATGCAGCTGCTATTACATTTGTCAAAAATCACACGAAAAACTCAATACGCGATTTTCTTTCGATTTCAACGCGTAATCACATTCTATCATGCATTTATACACTTAAAAATCCATTAAACTCCATTTATTTAAACAAATTACAGCACACACACACCTTCACATCTGCTGCTCGGCAGAACACACACATTTACTCATGCTTTTCCACTTGATTTCACGACACACACACACACACAATCTCTACACAATCAACCATTCCATTTCAGCTTTCTATGGGTCAAAATCAAGAAAACCCAAGCTAACTTACTGGTGTTTGATATCAGTAGCAAATCAGAGGCTTCATGGCAGTCCAAATTCTTCCATTTGCGAATCTAACTTGAGCTACAACAAAAAACCCAACAATAACATCAAATGGACAGCCCATAACTCAAGAAACATCTCCCAAAAGTTTCAGCTGTTGCTCTTACTACTGTTCATCATCTTCCTCACGCCTCCCCCTGCATTTTTTCCTCCATTTGCTGGCTTCACATGGCTGCTTGCAGCTCAGCTTTTGCTTGCTTCAGCTGACCCGAATCTAGCTTCTTCCCTCGCGGTCAGCAGCTTCGTCAACACCCGCGCGCGACCTCAGCTTCTCTTCCCTTTTTCTGGTCTGATTTCGTCACTTTCAGATCTGGTTTCTGGGCTGAAATCAGATGCTCATCTTGCTCCTTCAAGCCTCCTTTTGACCTTGAAGAAAGCCCATAGTTGATTGGTTTTGGTGGCCGTACTTGGTGGCCGAGAGACGATCGCGCGAGAGAGAGATGTCTTCGGTCTACTGGCTGTTTTGGGCTGCTGAAGTTTTTTTTTTTTTTTTTCTGTCTCCCGATCAGATATGGTAGAACACAAAAATAATGGTTCACATATTGCCCAAAAGCCCCTTTATTTCCTTAAATTATGACGGCTCAAACTTCAATTTAAATTTTACACTTAACCCCTCTTTTATTCTATTCTTTTTGAACTTTATTTATCCATTTGCCATACTCATTTTTAATCTATAATTAACACTTTCTAATAACCTCTTTTAATCCTCATCACTTACATTTTTCATAAAAAACTTTATTCCATAAAAATAAATACATTAAAACCGTCAATTTCCATAACGATTGTAATATCGATAATATTAATCATTATTCCTCTCAATAATATTTCTAAAATATTCCACACTTATCAATTCATCAAATTAACCTCATAAACATTCAATTAAACTTATAATTGTTCATTTTCATCACATAAGAAAATTTTCCCACAACGGTGGAATATTTTAAAAATACCATCACATTTAACGTATTTTATCGATATCTATATATATTTTTAAGCATGTAGGACTTGGTCCTAACAGGTTGTGCTGTTGTTATTGCTGGAATTTTAGTTGTTGTTGTGTTGTCATTGTTGTCGAAGTGCTGTCGAGCTTGTTGTTGAGCTGTTGTGATTGTTGCTTACTGTCATGGTTACGATTGTGCTGTAGTTGCTGTAATTGTTGTGCTGTCGTGCTGTCGATAACGTGCTGTTTTTGCTGCTGTCGCGAAGCTGTTTGCGTCGCGAAGTGCTGCCATTGCTGTCGCGCTGTTGTGCTGCCGCTGTTGCGCGCTGCCGTGTGCTGTCTTCACTGCCTTGCTGCTGACCGTGAGCTGCTGGTGGCTGAAATCGTCGACGCTGCTGCGAGCTGTCAAGCTGAAGTCGTGCCGCTGCTGCGTCGTGTGTTGTCATCGAAGATAAGGTGCTGTTTTTGTGCGAACTGCTGCCAAGTTGCTGTCATTGTTATCAAACTTGTTCGCAAGCTGTTTCGAAATGAAAAATATCTCAAGCGAAGGTAAGTCGCAGCCCTGCTAATATTGTATTCATGATTTGAATGACATTTGGACGTTAATGATGCCCGTTTGGATTGAAGGAAGCTCGTTAATAAAAGGAGTTAATTGGGACAGTTTTTTTGCGCTAGTTTCGAAACTTTCAAAGTAAGTCTCTAAAGGTAAGTTATGAGTTATTTGATTCCGTCTCGATTAAATAATGATTGAGCTTCAGTTGAGGATAAATTGTGATGATAATATGTTTGGGAAATAGGATTTTAGAACCTCGTTAGTGCGGAGGTTCGTTTGATTGAGCTTTGACATGTTTTCGAATAATTCTTTGATGTTGAAATTTACGTTGCGAAGCCGTATAGGGGCTGTTATGTTAGGAAGGATGAGTTGTGATGTTTTGCTTTTCGTTTTGAAATGGTCGGCATGAAAAATGGTTCGCAAAGATATGCATTAGAATATTGGAAAGTTATTTGAATATCGATACAATGTTTTCAAGTGTTTCGATTTAGTTTTTCGTGATTTCGAAAGGCGTTAGTTTACGAGTTAATGCCGAATGACTTGTGGTTAAGATGCCATGTTGTCAAATGATATTTGAATGTGAGTCGAATGAATATCTATAATGAAATTGATTGAAAGGTTTCATAAGGGTTTGATAGAATTAATTTGCATAAATGAAAAATGATATGACGATTTTTAGGCTGTTTTGGACATACAGTTTACATGGAAATTATAAGTTGTTTTTAGCATGTTTTAAGGATTGTTTTGAAGTGTTTAAAGGTTGTTTTCGTGCTATTCGAATGAGCCGATAAAGTATTATTTTATGAGCTATAAACATGCTAGTTATGGAATGTAAAGTGAGGAGTAGCGTGCTGTTTTTAGAACGTTATTCGCGCTGTTTTGAGTTATTTGAATGCTATATTCGTATTGATTGTTGAGCTATTATAAGCTATCTTAATGGGTTGTTTTGAGATTATTTTCAATACGATAAAGACAGTCATAAAAAGGATATTATGAGTTGTTTCGAAGTGATATCCATTGAAAGTATTTATGATGCATAAAGGAGAACATATAGTTATAGCGCATTATGTAACGCTAAAAATTTACTAAATAAACTTTGCTATGCTTATTTTAATGAAAGGTCAAGGAGAACCCGCGAACCGGATTCTCGACCCGAAAGTAAGAGCAAAACACAGGGGAGCATTCGATTCAAAGATCGAATCGTTTTTGAGGTCGGTATACACATTATCTTTAAAGCTTATTTGAAAGTGTTTTTGTTATGAAATGAATTTATTAAATGAGATTGTTATGTGAATATTTTTAAATGATATTGTTATATCTTTTCAATATGATACATTTATATACGTATTTTTCTATACTTGAAATAAGATACGAAATTGATTCGTTAAGGAAATTTTGTTACTAAAATCAAAGTGAAAAAAAAATAAGTGATACAAATAGCCCTTGTAAACATAGATATCGATAAATGGAAATTGGTAATTGACATGTCAATAGGGAACTTAGTAGCTGCACCGTTTATTTACATTGATTCGTTATGGATTATGAGAGGCACTACGTGTCCGATCCTGAACGATTATGTGTTATGATATACGACCCGGTGGATAATCACCGAGCGGCCGTTGCCGGGGTCGACCGTTATTTCGGCGGATATTACCACGTGTCCGATGCCGGAAACCCATATGCCAATACATGAGTATCGAATATATGTTTACTAAAGGGCATTGAGAAAAATGTGATAAGCGATGAAATGAAATTGTTACATGATATGAAATGTTTAATGTTTTGAAATATGTTGAATTCGAAAAGTGTGAATCATATGTTTAAATATTTTTATGCAACATATATATATATCTATATTTATGAATGGTAAAATTATAATGCTTTTAGTTACGAATGAAATTATATTTGAAATTTGAGAAATTAGAGTATGTGTATACCACTAAGCAAATATGCTTAGCGCGTTGATTTACTGCGCGCAGGTTGAACCTTGTGATTTCTTTCCTAGACAGGGAAGTAGCCGATACGTGGAAGTTCAGATAGTCACCATCCACTTCATGCCTTTGGTAGATATATAGATATATTGCATATGATCATGCATTTTTGGGATACATGTATATTTGTGTAAATTATTGTTTTCCACTTAATTATAACAAAGTTCTGTATAAAAGCATATCCATATTTCTTAAAAGCTTACTTTGGTTATGTATGTATATAAATATTTATGATATATTTGAGAAATGAAATGTTTTGGAAACGGACGGGAGGTCCGAATAGGAGTTTAGAAATTGATGGTTTTAGAAATGTTAGAGTTTCAATTACAGGAAACAGATTTTAGGATTTCAAAAAAACAGATGAAACTCTGCCGAATTTATGTTTTAAAAAAAAAAAAAATTATTGGTAAGGAGTTTTAGAACGATAATAGTTTTTCAAAAGTAACAGAAACGGTTTTATCAGGAAAGTAACGTTCTCCGTTCTGGATTTCCGACCGTAACGGATGTCGGGCGAAGGGCGTTACAGGTATAGATAATCGATTAAGCATACCGGGTTGCCAGCGCCCGGTATTCTTAATCGCCAATAAATTTTTTTGCTTTTTTATATTGATTATCCATACCGGGCCTTTAGTGCCCGGTATGGATAGTCCGGCGTGAATAGCGTGTTTTCTTGTAGTGGCCCTTCGTGGCATTTATCTCTTTATTATTAATATTTAACACTTTATATTAATTTTATTGTTATTTGTTACAATTCCTACATTTCCCTTGAAAATATCAAATTTCTAGTATTAGTGAGTGATTTATCAAGAATCGAATAGGGGTTTACACCCTCCACATGTGATAGTTTTATTTTTATATATTCATGGACTCATGCATGATTTTGCACATTTGGTACTCTTGTATAAAGAAATTATAATCTGTAACGCCCACTACGGTGCACATGATGAAGTTATATATTTTAAATTAATTTTTGTGGCTTGAAAATATTTTTGAAAATTGCTAATATACTGCTTGTGATTTATTGATAAAGTTTAGTGATAATTTTATTTTAAAAAATGTTTGTGTGGTGAAGTGTTTTTAAAGTCGGACTGAGGGTTCGAAACAGAAGTTAAGAAAATAAATGTATTTTAGAAGTGTTTCTTTTGAAATCTGCAGGTTTTGTAAATTTTGGGTTTTCAAAAAAACAGAGGAAACTCTGCCAGATTTTCATTAAATTAAAAATAAGGTTCTGAAATAATAATAGATTTTTTGAATAAAAAGATTTGTAAGGTAACATCTTTCGTTTGGATTCTCTGTTCCGGCGGGAGTCGGATGGAGGACGTTACAGTATTAAAGTTGAAGGATATAATGTTAATTAGATGATTAATTTTATTTGTTTCAATAAAATTAAATAATAATTATATAATTAAATTAAAATTTAATTCATCATGTCTCTATTTGTCCATCTTAAGATAGACAGTGAAGATTAATTTTAAAAAAAATTAAATTAAAAATAAATAAAAATTACAAACTAAATGAAAAAAATGGAGATCAATTCAAAAAAAAAAATTCAAAAATTAAATATGTATTAAAAAATTCAAAAACCCTAAATCACCTTTAAACCCTAAATCATCTTCAAACTTTTCAAACTAGTTAACCTCCTCTCGTCTCTCCTCCCCTTCTAGTTGCTGCCATTCCTTCTCTTCTCTCTCTTCCCTTTCTAGCCACCGTTATCCCTCCTTTAATTTATCCTTCCCTTCTCGTCGCTGTCACTCCACCCATATCCCACGCCTTTTATTCTTCTTCTTTTTTTTCTTTTTCTTATTATTCTTCTTCTTCCACTTATCTCGTCACCACTGCCACCACCATATCCACCACCGATGACTGTGGTACACCCATCTTCAACCATCAACATAAAGCTTCCTCATGGCGTGACTCCTTTTCCTATCATTGGAAATCTACTAAAACTTGGTGACAAGTTGTGCAAGTCTCTCGCCAATCTTGCCAAATACATGACCTTATAATGACCCCACAACTTAGCCAACTAACCACAGTTGTTTCTTCTGCAAACTTGGCCAAAGAAATCTTTCAAAATCATGACATGTCTTTTCAATAATTGGATCATCTTTGACACTCTTGTAGCCAAGCAACACAATGAATTCTCCGTAGCTTGGCTTGAGTGATGTTGATTTGGGTTTGATTGGGGTTGACGATGGTCGTAGTGGTAGAGTTGGGGTGGTTTGGCTTTAGGTTTGGATTTGATTGAGTTTTGACTATGGTGTTGGTTATGTTAAGGTTTGGATTTGATTGGGTTTGACTGTAATGATGGTGATGTTGAGCTTTATTGTAACAATTTGGTGGGGTTTTCTATACCTTTTTTTGTTTTCTACTGGGTTTTCCAGTAATTGGAAACCCTTCTAGGATCAGGAAACCTAATTTCCTAGAATTTCTAGTTATTTATTTTTTAAAAAATTTTTTGTGCTATTTTTTATTTAATATTATTAATAATTAATAATTTAAAGGTTATTTTAGTCATTAGATAAGTTTGAAGGATATAATAAGGATTTTATAGAATTTTATAAGGGTATTTTGGTCATTTCATGATTTTGGATGGAAAATGTTAATATTTTGGATAGAAAGTTAATAGTAGGGGACAGATCATGTTATAAAAAAAAAAAAAAAAAAAAAAAAAAAGGTGTGAAATACCATTAGTTTACTTTTTAAAGGGATTTTTTTGTAATATTCCTATATATTAATAGTGTTTTTATTTATAATTAAAATATGATTAATTATTATAGTAATGTAATTTTTTAAAAAAACGTATATATACATGAAATAAATTATTATAATAAAGTAACTTGATTTTATATATTTAAATAAAAATAAACAAAATGTTCTTAAGTTAAATTATTACTACAACAAAAGTTGAAATTGTAAAGTAATATATGTTTTAATCATTGTAATGTTTCATTAATTACATTTAAAAGAAATTTACATAATATAAAATTAGGACGAAATTGAAAATATATTATTTTGAAAATGATAGATTTGAAATAATATATTTAAAAAATATTAATGATAAAAGCTTTAAGATAAAAGTAAAAATTGTAGTTTTTTTTTTCTTTTTAGTGATTTTTGGGTGATTTTAAATGGTTTAATAACTTAAAAAATAAAAATAAAAATCACTTAATAAGTGTAATTTAGACTCATTAAGTGAAAAGTCATAAAAACAAATGACCCCTTAGCATAGGACTTTGAGAAAGTGTTCAAAATCTTCTCTCAGCTCAACACTGCTTTGGTAGTCACTCTAATATATTCAACAGTCAACGTTAATAGAAAGTCTTAAAATTCTATTTTGCTCTTTTTTTGTCTCTCTTTTTTTTTTTTAATATTAAAACTCTTTTAATTTATGATTTTACCCTTCAAACAAATTTACAGGAGATACAATTTTGGGATAATCCCACTTTTCTACTTGTAGGTTGACATAATCGTTAATTACTTCTTATAGTTTGGGAAAATCCTATTTTACCATTGTCATTACTCAAATGAGTAAAATGATCAAAGTGCCTCTATAGTTTTGTCATTCTATATTAACAGTCAAACTTTAATTTTTAATGTCAACTTTAATGGTAAGAGGTTTTTAATGTCAGCTAGCTTGTATGGGGAGCAACTCGAGATTGTAGAAATACAACAACTTAAGACACATTATTAGCTTGTTTTTCCTTAATAATGCAGGATTATAGAAACAAAAAATTTTTTATATCAAGAAGAAGATCACTTCAAAGGGAAAATTGCCAAATTTGCACTTTGTTTTTAATATGGATGCATTAATTGCAGTGCTATTTAAATTAAGAAAGAGGATCTTAGGCTTTCCTGCATTTTAGTGACCAATTCATATCTAAACAAGGAACCTTAGCACTATATAAAGGAGTCCTTATGCATGTATAAGACACGAAAAAGCAATGATACAATAACCCTAGCGAAAACTCTACTAAACACAGTCTTCCCCTTAAGAAATAATATAACCGTGGATATAGACATCATTCAAAAGATCGAACCACATTAAAAGGCTCTCTCACCCCTCTTTACTTCTTTTGTATCATTCTAATTGTTCTTACTCTATATATTTACATCCATTATTTCATACTTTGCATTCAATTTGCCTCAATTCGGGCGTTGACTAATTTTTGACGTTAATAGGAGCATCTCCTTGGTAATGAAATTTTCTTTTGACGTCGAAAATTATTATTGTTAAGGTTTGATTGATCCAAACTTAGATAGGAATTAAGGATTAGAGTCTTAATATGATCAAACAGCTACAATTCTATGTAAAAGTAAATGAATTTAATTTTTAGGGTTAGTTTTGGTATTGAATTGGGTATGTATAGTATTATATAAAATTTTAAAGTTAAATCATAGGTGTACCTACTAATTGGGTTTAGAAATTTAAATGCCATGGGTAGTAATGTAAACCACCCTCCCTAATATTAGTAGTATCGTACCTTTGTATAGTAGAATAATTAATAATGTTGGAGCATGTCGATTTAGATTCGAATGCTAGAATGTAATTGCTAGAATTTTAATTAATGTGAGAGATAATCTTAGAATTTGGACCAATTAGAGATGAAAACATCTCAATGGCATTTTGAAATATTATAACAAATGGAGGGTAAAGTAATTAAGGCCAACCTTAGATATATATATGTAGAGGTATGTTTGGTTTAATTGAAAAGTTAGTAAAGAGTTAACATGTTTGTGCTATTAATATTTTTTGAGTGGTCATGTTATAATAATTGAAAGACAAGGGGACAAGTAACAATTGCAAGTTTTTTTATAAAGGAGAAAATGTGCTGGAAATTTGGAGAAGTGAAACAAAATAGAAACCGTGAGAGACAAGGAGGCCATTCGGCCAAGTGAGGAAGAAGAAAGGTGAAGGAAAATCAGCCAAGGAGCAAGGGATCTAAGGGTTTTCAAGGTTGAATCCTAAGCTTTTGAGCTCACAAATCAAGTCTTTAGCCTCCCTAGTTTATTCTCTACAAAAAAATTGGTAAGTTTGAGTAGTGATTTCATGAAAAAGTTAATTGTTGTTGAGGTTTGAGTTGGGCTTATAGAAATCTCATTAATGGGTGATGTTCTTGGCATGTGAAAGACTAGATTTATAGCTTGAGTTGGTGTGGAGGTTGGCTTAGCACTTGAAAGGACAAAGGGGTAAGAAACTAGAAAAATTTTTATGTTAGTGTAGAGATTTTTTTTGTGCTCTCCATGTGTTTGGTTTAATGCCTAAGTGAAGTGAATTAATTTTGTGAAGTGTTTTGAGAATTTAAGTGAAGTAATATGATGATTTAGGGGCCATGTAAATTTCAGCCCTAGCAAGAAGTAGAAGAAATTATATTAGTTTGAGTTGTTTTAATGTTGAAAGGCAGGAAAACTAGAAAGGAAGTCATGGAAATTTAGTAAAGGTTGATTTGGATTCATGAGAATTATGAGTGCTATGTCACTTGATAATATTAGTATATGATGTATTAGTGCTTTGAGAATGATTTTGAATTTATTTGAGGCATGTGGGAAGGATAGTTTGTGCATGGAAATGGTTAGAGCTGGAAATGGTTAGAGCTGACAAAGAAAGTTAATGATGCAAAGAAGGGGCTGTTGGCCATGATGTTGCCAGGCTGTCCAGATTTTCTTGTTGTGTGTTTAAGTGATTTTAATGCTTATTTAGAGGATATATGAAGTTAGAAATTGAAAGAAGTTGAATTGGTATTGAAATGACACAAAAATCGACAATTAAACTAGTTTTATGCCTAATTGTGTTAATGTATTTCAATGAATTTTAGGAAGATTTTAAAGTGTGTTTTGAATATGTTTAGTATGAGGATTTACATGAGAATGAAAGCTTGTAATGTAGACAAGCATGAGATGAGTTAATTAGTTCGAGCACTTATAGAGAAATAAGTAGAAAAGTTTGCATGAAGTTGCCTAAATGAGAATTTGTTAATTGATGAGTATAATGTGTGAAGTAAACAAATTTAATGAGCTCTATTGAATGATTAGTGTGTAATTAATGTAGGTGAGCCATCGAGTGGTCCATAGACAAATCCGATCGGAGGAAATCGCAAACTTGTGAGTATCCTTTTTAAACTAGAATTTACGAAACCAAAATGTGTTTTGAAAATAATTTTAATTTTAGTTTAATCTCCTTTTTTTTAGTTAATTCATTATGCTGAAATTAATTATTTTATGCAACGGAATTGTGTTTTGGTACGTCGTAGGGCATTAGAAACATTTCCGGTCAGAGTACTCCTATCGTGCATGGCATAGTCGGGGCGTATCACCAACAGCGGGAAAATGGGACTTTAGTAGTCAGTCAGTCCAGAGTCGCCCTCTGCACGTGTGGAGTATATAGAGTTAGCGCGCTAGCTATTTTGTGGTGATGTAGGATTCCACCGCATTTACCGGATTGTGACTTGAGCGATGTAGAATTTCGCCTTGTCACCCTATACGGTATTAGTGATGTAGAATTCCACTTTGCCGTGATGCCTAAAGTACCATTAGAATATGATTGACTAGTAGAAAAATAGAGAAAGGCTATGAATTTGATTATGACAGCAAAAACTGATTTTATGAAATTTATGTAAATTCATAGTTAATACATTTGAATTTATAGTTATGCATTTTAATAGTTACTACAAATTTAAATGAAATTTTATGACACTCACTGGGCTAGCAGCTCATTCCCCATAATTTCCAAAACATTTCAGGTACAGGTGCGGGTGCATCAGAAGCTGGGACTTCGACTCCAGCAGAATAAAAGTGCTGTGGTGTACATAAATATATAGTAGGCACGATGTATGATTTTGGCAACTTATAGAAGTTAAAGTTTTGTATAAAACTTGTGATTTTGTACGTTTATAAACAGGTTAATAGTTATAGCATATTAGATTATGAAAATGACTTCAGTTTTTAATTATGAATTTGTTGCATTATATAAACTGTTGTGGTTGATTGTGATTACCGGATTTTAATCCGATGGCAGTAATTGGCGTGTATGAAATTTTAGAAGTGCTTTAAAAGTTTTCTTACAGGACTAAAATTTTTGGGAATTACAGAAATACAGTCGTTATGTTGCCAAAATTTTTCTCCAAATGAGTTTCATTATAGTTAAATGGCTAGTTAGTAGTTAAATCGGCTCAGCTTCACGGGAATTCTTCAATCAATTTAGATGTTGGCTGGAGAGTGACCGTGGGGTGCCAGCGAGTTTCCTATTCTACAGAAATAGTAGCTTAAAGGGATAGGGACCCGTCAAGTAATATCAGCATCCTAATTTTACTCGTTACCTTTATGTATAATGTTATTGACGACATATCATACTGTAAGAAAGAAAACATTTTGCCATGGTTAATGCAATGTCTTCAACTGTGGCAAAACATTTTCTGATACGGAGTGTCAAAAACCTTTTTCGTTATCTGATAATTATATAAAACAAATCATTAAATGTGATGATCCTCTCCACCAAACTACTGATAATATTAAATTTTGTATTTAGTTAGACAAACATATTGTTAACGTCAGGAAAAGGTTCCTTTAGCCAACGAGGTTGTTTTAGGGTCCAATCTCACGGTTTTGCACGATCAATGGGTTGCATGAAGGACAAGGAGAATGAGAAGGAGAGGTTAGAGGCAAGGAGAAGAAGACACAAAAGATTTTTAGAGTGGTTCGGCCCAAAAAGATGCCTATGTCCACTGTTCACTCTCTCACTATTTAGGCAGAGTAACGACCCTCAATCGTTCCTTTTTCTTTACAGTGAAAATCGTCTCCTTTTATAGAGAAAGGGGACATACTACAGTAAACAGAATAAGACAAAAATAAATAGTTAACTACAGTTGCACTGACAGACAATATTTAATGCGCCGGAAACCCCATCAATGCGGCTGACAAGGCATTAAATGCGGCCGAAAACACAATTAATGCGGCCGAATTCATCGCATCTGAGGTCTGCCCGAGAGAGATTTCTGATGATTGGGCTGGATTCGGCCTGATGGGCCATCAAGGTCACGATCGCAGACTGTGGCGGACGTAGCGTGCATGGCAAGCCTCGGGACTGTACTCTGCATGGCGCGGTTGACTTCTGCTGACTTGTAACTTCCAAAGGCGTGAGGGAGGCGGACCTTTCCAACAGGTTGGAGAGTTGATGGAGTGGATTCTGGATTGGCATGTCCGTAGCCGGTCACGGCATTAAGGCGGATAACATCGTGAGTGAAGGAGTCGGAATGCGTTCACGCTCAGAAAACAGCGACCAGTTCGGATGGATAACTTTGGGCGCAGATGGCTTGCTGGACATCTCTGACTGGTGGCTCCTCTTGACGGATACCTTAATCAGACAAGAATAGTGGGCAGACAGGCAGTTGATCGAGGCGAAAATATGGCGAGCAGGTTTGGTTGTCACGGATGGCGGATATTCCAGCGGACAAGTCTGAGGGATGAGAACCAACGACCAGCGATAAGGAACAACGATCCACCTCAATAAGTAAAACTGACGGGGAATACGGCGATCTGAATGTCGAAGAATATAGCGATCACAGCCAGTCTTGCGGAATAGACAATTCGCGGTCATAATGGGCGATAGCGGTCAGCGGCCTCAACAAGTGTCCACTGGTGGGCCCCTCTTCTAGGAGAGTGGACAGAAATGATGGCGAATAATTGGGCTTCTGGACCATTGGGCCTGCACTGTGGATTGCTTGGGCTTAAATATTCTGATCGCTATTTTATCCATAACACATATCAATGCAGAGAATCTCCAAAATATAGAAAGTGAGAGAGGAAGGCAACCGAAGGGTTTGTTTTTTCCACTTAGCGTTAAACCTATCTAAATTTGATTTATTAAATTAATGGTTAAACAATTAAAAATATCCCCAAAAAAAAAAAAATAAAGTAAAAATTCTTGACTTTTCGCTTAATTTAAGATCACTAGATTGTATTTAAAATAATATATTTCTAATATTATATTGTAATATATATATATATCTCCTAATACTTATAGTTAACAAAAACTTATTACCGTAACTTTTTTGTTTTGTAATAAATAACTTAAAGTTGTGAAATCAGCTACATTTTAACACCATTTTTTAAACTTTCATTTTGTTTTAAACAATATGAATTTTTTTTTTCTAGATCATTATTAATAAATCTTATCGATATTCACATAAAAATAATTTATAAATTATTAAATTATTTATTTTTAGCTATTTATATCATATTAAATAAAATACTTATTAATAGTAAAAAATGACATAAATATTAATTTATTTATTTTCAATAATTTTTTCTTTGAAAAACAAACAAATTGATTATACAATTAAAGGTAGGAAAATAATTACTCAGATTCACGTTTCAATCTCCATTTAGTTTATAATAAATTCAAAACTGCACCAAAAGGATAAAAAAAAAAAAAAGCAAACAAACAAATAAATGACCTTAAATTGCTTAAATTTATTTATTTGAAACTCTTATTACCGCCTCCTATATCTTTGAAGGAGAAATTAACATTGATAAGTACATCTACAAAGATTGTCAACACTACAATCCCCTGTGGCCTCAGATGCATGACCCGCCTTACAAGCTCTGTCACAGCTTTGTTCCATGCAATTATTGCCATAAGGTGTTAATGTTTCCAGGCATGTATCGGCATCCACCATCATTAATTCATTTCCTGTAACATTCGCAAAATACCTAACTTGTTAAAAAAATAATAATAATTAAAGAAAAGAAAAGGTTGATTTAGGCACTCAGGAGTCAAAGAAATGGATGGAAAACCAATCATAATTGAAGAAGCCAAGATTTAAAAATAACCTATACAGATGAACAGAGCAAATAAAAGGACCGCAAAAGTAGAGAAACTTTTCATTGTTTATGTCTTGAAATATGAAGTGGTTTGCTAGCAAATATATAGTGCAAATTACTAAGCAATCCTTGAGAAGATTGTTGGTCTAATACGTTGTATTTTTCTTGGTCTGAAAAAGGTAAAGATAATATACTGCATTTTAAAAATAAAGAAACTGAATCAAAATAAAATAAAATAAAATAAAATAAAGGAAATAAATCTCAATTATCAATTACAAATGTTCCTAGATGGATTTATTTGGGTAGAATTAGAGATGATCTGAATTCAATTGAAAAAAATACATAATTTGCATGGAAATTCCTAAAACATTTATGGTAAGATAATTTATGGACAAATTGATTTTGGCTTGGTTCATGAAAGACGCGATCAGGCTACTAATAGGTTAGATAACTACGCAAAGGGCATTGTGAATATTATTTATAATCCTTTCACTAGTGGAATTCCATTTGAAAATGGCTTGAGATGTTTCCAGTCATATAATTTATTTATGATCCTTTCATAGTGGAATTCCATTTGAAAATGGCTAAAAATGGTTCCAATCATATAATTTTTACCTTTTATGGCTTGATAACTACGCAAAGGGTGTTGTTGTGAATATTAATTATAATCCTTTCACTAGTGGAATTCCATTTGAAAATGGCTAGAGATGGTTCCAATCATATAATTTTTACCTTTTATGGTTTTCATGCAAAAATCATTGTGCACTTTCTTTATTCTTCTATCATTTTGAACCCTTGACTTCTTAGGATCAAGAGAGGTGCTTAATTATTCCTACTAAGATATGGTTTGCAACATATTTAAACAACTGTTTTTAACTTTGATAAATGAGAAAATTTGCCATGACTTATTCACTCCCCTTCTAGGTTATTTAGGGTTCGTTTTGAGACTTTCTGTAATAGGCTAACCCACACCATGCTTCCTAAATAACTACATGCCTTTGATCTTGGGTTCAAGTGGTGGGGGAGGCATGGAAATCCTTCAGAAGGCAGAGGGACAGTATCTACCATCCACGTGGTTGGACCGGATTAGTCGATCGAGCGTGGAATGGTCGGGCTACCATCTGGCTGGGCCGATTGGGTCGAACGGGGTAGGTTAGCCCATTACATAGCTAAATGATACTCACCATGCTTTTCAAATGACTATATGTCTTTGGTCTTGGGTTCGAGTGGTGGGAGAGGTATGAAAATCCCTCAGAAGCCAAAAGGACAGTACCTGCCATCCGCGTGGTTGGATCAGATTGATTGATTGGGCGTGGGATAGCTAAGCACTACCTGGCTTGGTTATGGTTGGGCCGGTAGGGTCGGGGCTAGATCGGGCAGTCGATCGGGGCTAGGTAGCTTGTTACATAAAAAGACACATTTATTATGTAATGAACGGCCCCGCCCTGCGCGGCGACCATCCGGCCAATCCCACTACCAGACCTTAGTCATGTAGTTCTTCCGTGTGATTCTTCTGACAGGTACTATCCTCTCCCTCCAGGGGTTTTACTCCCCTCCCATACTTGCTCGAACCCATGACCTGAGGGCTTACGTACATGAGGAATGCAAGGTGTGTACCATTTAAGCTAGCATTCCCCATAAACTTAAGCCCTCAAGTCATGGGTTCGAGTAGGTGTGGGAGGCGAGTAAAACTTCTTAAGGGAGGGGACAGTACCTGCCAGAAGAATTATACGGTCGAGATCGGGTAGTGGGATTGGCCAGACGATTGCCACGCGAGGTAGGGCCGTTCGTTGCACTTTCATCTTCTAAGCTTAGCACCACACTACTATCAAAGGTCAAGCCATGCTTAGCATGCCTGACACATATTATGCCAGACCACCCAAGCTAAAATACATAGGGCTATACCAATTTGGCCTGATTATGCTTGCCCATCTAGCTATAGATGACTACCTATGTTTGTTTCTAAGATTATATGGTAATTCTCTATGGTGGTAATTGACGGGACCCGCCCCGAACTTCCTTTGACGGAGCCCAAGTACCCGTCTAGCACTCCTCGGAATCCTTCTGGACTCTAATTAGTAAGACCAAAAGAATTCCATGGAGCAAAGCCTGAAATTTAATTTTTGCTAAAATATATTACTTCTAAATTGAAAAATCGCTTAATTATTGAAATTAACATTTTTCTAAAAATTTTGACAGCACAGCGGTTTTTTTTGTTTGTATTCCCAAATCTTCTAAAATCACTTGAAAATAAAATTTTGAGCACTTTAAAATTTCAAACAATTTTCTCAACTTCCAATTTGGACCACAGGTCCCATTCACATAAACCCTAACAATAATTTATCTAATTCAATTGAATTCAAATCAAATTTGGAAATAAAATTTTCACACACACACTTAAAGTATTTATAAATCTTTATGCAAAAAATACGTATCAAACCATTCCATTTACATCACTGCTTTACAACCAAAAATTTTATACAATGTGCTTAATTGCAATTAAATTAAAATATGCATAACATGATTCCATAGAACATCGTCCATATCCAACCTGCCTAATCTGAAACAAGAGATCGGACGCCCTAGTCACTTGTAATTGCACATGGGAAGGTTTTCAAAACACAAATTTGCAAAGGAATAAGCTAAAAGAGCTTAGTGAGTGTCTAAGTTTTCTATTTAAAAATATTTCTTTCTAAAATTTACCTCCCAAATACATTTGAAAGATAATTTCTATTTATTAAACAATTTCATTCTTTAAAAACTATAAGCTTTAATAATTTCATGAAAAATCTCATTTTTCTTTTATAAGAATGTAAAATACTAAAGTTTTTCATAAAATTTCTAAAGCATTTAAAATCTATCTTTCTAAAATCTTTTACACCAATATGCGCTTTCCTTTCTAAAACTGAACCAATGGAAGCCTAAAGAATCTATAATCATATGGCGACTAATCTAGTGCCACTTAATGTAAGGTTACATGGCGATTAAGCTAGCATAGCACTTACTGTGACAATCTATAAAGACATCCCACAATCACGCATTGGAATTCTACATCGCTTACGTAAAGCAAAATAATATCTCACATGTGTAAAGAGCAACACGACAGACTCAGACTCATTCGCCCTGATGTTAGTGATATGCCCTTCTAACACTTGTCATACACATATAGGGTATACCAGCCAGGTCCGAATCTTAATCTTTAAGGTTGGGTAACCTATTGGCATTTGAAAACTTTCTTTATTCATAATAAAAAATTAATCATTTAAATTCTATAGGCATGAAAATATAACATATCATTTAAATTTTAATATGTAGTGCAATCTCATTTTCAATTTCAAAAGTCACATTAACCTTATTGAAATGCTTTGACAAATTGGAATTTGATAGCACCATCTAGCGGTGTAGAGAATCTCATTCATTGGCTCTACCAAAATTGCTTTCGCCTTAATTTTATATATTCATTGGCTTTATCGAAATAAGAAGACTATTAATAGTGAGAATAAAAAAATTAGAGGTGGCATGGCACTACATCTTCTAGCACTAAAATGTTGACTAAGAAAATCAGCTAACACCTAATTTAATGCGATTTGAACAAAGTTAACGAAACTAAAAAAGCAATTAAGGCATTAAGCAATGTAACAAAGATATGAAAACAATAAAACAAAGAGATGAGAGTTTTTAATGTGTCATTGTATATACATGTATGCAACCCTAAATCAAAATGAAATGTAATGTTAAGACAATTAGTTATGAATTATGAGAAGAGATAAACCTCGAGATTTAGATGAAATGTATCATTTTATTACAAGTGTCATGTTTTGTTAAAATATCCATCCATCCAAAATTGGAATTTGTTAGCACCATCTGGGGGTTTAAAAAATCTCATTAATTGGTTTTACCAAAATTACTTTTGCCTTAGTTTTACATATTGATTGGCTTTACCAAAATAAGAATACTATTAACAGTGAGAGTAGAAAGAATTAGAGACGGTGTGAGTCTTCTTTGAGCACCAAAATGTTGACTAATAGAATAAGCCAACACCTGATCTAACACGATTTGGACAAATTTAATGAAACTACAAAAGCAATTATAGAGATATGAAAGCAACAAAACAAAAAGGCAAGAGAACTTTTAACATGCTTCGACCATATAAAAATGCTTACATCCACAGTTATATTATTGCAGTGAAGGAAAATGGCATGGTTTCAGAGTTTTTGTATATGGTGGTTAGAGAGTTGGGTTTTTTCTTTGTATGAAGGATCCTACTTATTTTCTTTAAGGTGTCTTATTTTTGTACAGTTAAATTGCTAAAATGTTGGAAAGGCTAGGATTTCCTTCCTATTATACATCAATATGCATTAAATACTAAGATGCTAAATCAAACTGCAATTATAGAGATTTCATAGCCCGTATAATTTTCTATTTGATAGAGATATCTTTCCGTTTTAAGGAATTTACTAAAACAAGCAAATATGTCAATTTTTATCGCTTGACCTATAAGGAATACAAGCTGCTTAACGTGTGGACTATTCGATTCCATTTGTCTCGCTGCTCGTCATTTCATTGCTCGATTACTTAGAGTTCCAACCGTGTGGTATCATGTTGATCATATGCTGATGTGATAGATTTTATTGGCTTTTTTACTATGTCAAACTACTAGGCTTCTGGTCTTCTTAGACTTTTTTGGGCTCAAGGTCTATGTGCTATTTTTAGGCATAACATTATAAATTTAAAGGCAGTGAAAAAAATTACTCACATCTAGGTTTTAATTACTAGTTAGTCTGTAATAAATTCAAAATTATTTATTTGTTTATTTTTTAAATGACCTTATGTTGCTTACTTTTATGAATTTGGAATTTGTCTTATCGCCTTTTTACATATTAGTAGGAGAAATTTACATATATAAGCACATTTGAAAGTAAGTATAAGATCACAATCCCCTGTAGCCTTTGGTCCATAAATCATTTAAGAATCTTTCTCACATTTTTCTTTAATGCAGTCATCACCAAAAGATTTTATGGTGCATTTACTTTAATTGTAGAAAACAAAATGGAAATCGGAATGATTTGAAATCAGAATAGTTTAGAATCAGAATGATTAATGCGAATCAAAATAGGCTGTTTACTTCAATTGTAGAAATAGAAATTGGAATCAGCAGTATTCCTATTAAGTTGTTTACTTTACTTTAGAATCAGAGTGGATTAATTACAAGTTACAAAAATAGTATTTATTGTTTTTAACAATATTATTATAAGTATATTGTCTATCTACATTTTATTTTTGTTAATGTTAATAAATTCCAAACCATTCATAGTATATGAAATTACATTATAATTTTTTTTCATTATTTAAAAAAAAAATTCCATAATATTACATTATATCTCAAATATTATGGTCATTTATAATATATGAATCATATTATAATTTATTTTTTTTCATTGTTTTTAAACAAAAATTCCATAATATTACATTATATCTCAAATATAAACCTTCCTCGTAAGAGTTATGCTAGACTCAATCATTGTAACTTTTATGATTATTAATTGTGTGATTATTTCTAAACTCTCATATAACCCAACAATTTTAGTTAACAATAATACATACTATGTAATCTATAGAACAAAAAGGAAAAACAAAAAAAGGTATATAAATCTTTTTACTTTGAAAAAAAATGAATGAGAATGAGATTCTCAAATGAGGTGAAGGAAATGGAATGATTCCCATTCCACAATCTCAAATTTATATGAGGTCCACAATTTGATTCCTATTATGGAATGAATTTGGAACAAGTAAATACTAATGGTATACGTTTGGTACAACTTCTCTTGAAAGGACCCAACTCAGATTTTCTCTATCTAAATCCGAGCGGAACCCTCTCAACACTCCACAAAATCTTTGAAATCTTTGTATAGGTGACTCAAAAGGACTCTGTGAAGCAAAGCCGTAAAACAAATTTTCATTTCTCATTCATTTCAAAATTTAGGGTGGAAAAATTTTAGGCAGCACAACGACTGTTTCATCGATATTTTCAACTTTTTCAAAACATCTGTGAATTAGTTTATGAACATTTTCAAAGGCATACATTCATTTCCACTTTTCAAAGTAAATAAAAGCGTTTAAATTAAAACTATTTTGAATTTAAAATTTATTTAATATGTATACAAATCATAAGTATTAGTATAAAGTCAAAAGTATTTGCAACACGTATATTCATTATATCTCAAAATACTTATATTAATTTTTATAGTAGCAGTCGTCGGATGTGCTTGCCTAACTTTGCATCGGAGATCGCTCGTCTTGAATATTCGCTCCTACACCTGTAAAGATTTTCATGACAACAAACAAGCAGTAGTGAACTAACTAGCTCAGTAAGTGATATGCAATTCTATATAAACTTATAAGATATTGTAAGCTTAAAAGAATTTATTCATGTCTAAACATTTATAAGAATTCATGTTACTTAGCATGAATTTATATCTTGCACATAGTACTTAACGTAACTTATCTCTTTTCTCATAATAGTTAGACATAACCGTATATCCTCCCTAATGTTCATAAATATTTCATAAAACATATTCAAATCCAGTAGCTCATATCGTTTCAATATAACATAAACTTGTGAAATCAAAATGGTGGTATACACATTTATTAAAAACCATAGCGTAATAACAAAGTAATTCAACCACCAATCATTTATTCACCTATGGCATCCTAGGCATATGGCAGAGCGGAATCCTACATCATTGGACCATATGATAGGTAATCAAGTAGCGGAATCCTACATCGCTACATGCGGTCCTACATCGCTACATGCGGAATCCGGCATCGCACAGGTAGTATACTAGCATAATAATATACCCTAAGGAGAGGTGGAATCCTACATCACAACTCCTAGGCAGAATCCTACATCGCTTTTTTGGGTACTCTACCATTACCGACAATATCATGAAATCAGCCTAGGAAGCACCATTGGCTTGATAAAACATTTATAGATAAGCTGCACTTTATGAAAAACCAGTATTTCATTTATAAACATAACAGTTTGTAAATTTCAATAAAAATTTCAGCAACTTATATCATTTCAGTTTAACATAAATTTGTAAAACAAAAATGGTGGTATACATGTTAATTAAGATCCATTTTGTATTCATAAAATAAATCAACCACCATTCATTTATTTACCTAATGGCACCCTAGGCATATGCAGAGCGGAATCCTACATCGCTGGACCATATGATTGGTAACTAAGTAGCGGAATACTAGCATAATAATATATCCTAGGGAGAGGTGGAATCTTACATCACAACTCCCAGGCGGAATCCTACATCGCTTTTCGGGTACTCTACCATTACCGACAGTAACATAAATATCCTAAGGAATACCATAGGCATTATAAATCATTTATAAAGTAAGCTGCATATCAAGTATAGTTCACATCTCATGCTTAAACGTGAAGTTCCATAAGGGAGGACATCGTAAAACATTTAATAACATTTCATGAAAACATACTTGATTGCCTTTTATTAATGGCAAAATAATTTTTATACTCACATGCCATCTTAATGCAAGGTTCACAACTTATTCGATATTGCCATCGCGTTACCTATACATTTAATGTTAATCTTTTTAGGTAACATCACAAGCGATTTCTATCACAAAATCATTTACATAATATTCAATGCAACGTTGATGCTAAAACAACTCATGATAGCATGTTACGATTGCTTTTACTGCACCAAAAACAATCCAAAACAGCTCATAAAAAACAACATATAATAGTCCATCAAAACGGCTTGTAATAGCCCAATAATCGGTGCAAATACAACATTCACACAACCCAAAAAAAAAAAGCATGCATAACGGTCCCAAAAACAGCACATAACACCGCGTTTTGACAGCCAATGACTAGCACATTTATAGCTCACTAACACAGCCTTATAACAGCTCAGTTTATTACATGAAAATAGCTCCTAAAGCACTCAATAACAGCCCTTAATCGTGCATAAAAACTGCACACAAAACCACTTTTAAGTTCCATAAAATCTGCACATAAAAATAGTCAATGAGACTCAATTACGTCGGCTATTGCTTGCTTGTTTTTAACTCTAATGATTCGCCAACTTTACATATTTTTATGCACGAAAATTCTTTGTGTAACTTGAATTAAATGCACAACAAAACAACCCTTTCGCGAAGCAAAAAAATAGTTTATCCAAACTATTCGAAACATTTCGCGTAGCAACACAATCGAATTTCATTCAATTCGCAACATTCTTTTCTAACCAGTCCATCATGCGATCTCATAATCATTCTCATCATATCTATTCACTTGAATTACATCTATAAGCACTTAACATCTGGCATACTAATCAAAATCTATTCGGCGCTAAAACCGCAACTAACACATTCGAATTCACGGATAACTTGCTCAAAACACTAGATAACGATCTATCAATATTCAAATAACTTTTCAATACTCTAAAATATATCATTCCGAATCATTTTTCATGTCGACGATTTCGAAACTAAAAGCAAAACATAACAGCCCATACTATCCAAACATAACAGCCCTTATACGGATTTCGCAACGCACTTTCAATATCAAAATTCATTCGTAAACATATCGAATCAATATCGAACGAATCTCCGCAGTAACGAGGTTCTAAATCCTATATCCCAATCATGTCATCATTAATTTAATCCACAACTAAATCATAAATATTTCCATTGCAAACGAAATCCATAAATTCGAACTTACCTCTCCGAAATCAATTCGAAAGCTTTGAAACTTTAGGAGACTCACGCGAATGGGCTGCCTATATCGATTCTCCTATCCGCGAGCTTCCTTAAATCTAAATGAACACGATTAACTCTTAAAAATTAATCGAAACATGATAACAAGACCAATGGGGTAGCAACTCACCTCAACACGAGTTGTTTTTCGCTTCGAAATATCTTTCGAACAACCATGATGGTGAGACGATGCTCACAAACTCACGGCAACCAGCCGCTCTCCTTTCTTTTTATCTACAAGCACAAGCTGTCATCCCCCCCACTAAACCAAATATTATATTTAGACCAAAATTACTTAAGACAGTATACAAACACCCACAAACTGCTAGATTACATGCCCAAAACAGATTTTGGATCACCGTACCTGAAAACTGCTACCTCAACCATCTTTCCTCAACCGATTGCTCCTTGATCAATTCTCAAGCTTCTATACTGCAGCTTGAGCTTCTTCTAATAGCTGTACATGCTCTCATACCACCAAGAACCTGCAGACCTTAAGAACAGCCCCTTGTCACGAGCTGCTCTCCCTTAAGGTTGGATGCAAGCTCTCGGTTTTAGCTCTTTCATTGCATGCACAAATTCTTGGTTCAGATCTAAAGTATTGAGCTGCCAGCACTCTGTCTCGCCCTTCTCATGATTGCACACACACACAAGCTTACAGATTTTGGTCGCTCATCCCACATGCAGTAAGGTAGCTCACGGGCAAGGTCTGATCTGCACTTCTTCCTTGCATGCACTCGGTTTTAGTCGTTGCACTCACTCACCTTCTCTTCACGGTGAAATGGGAATGGAAAGATTGAGTGGTTGTTTTGGTGATGCTTTTAACCGAGTGTGTCTCTCAGTTTTGGGTTACCTTTCAAGGTGGGCTCTCAACTTTGGATTTTAGAAGAAAAAGACGTTGCAGCTCTCTTGGTTGGCAATTGAAATGGTGACCGAGAATGAGAGAAATCTCAATTGATGTTTGCTGACCAAGAATACGCTCCTCTCTCCTACTAACATACTCTCTCGGCTTTTGAATCCATAAAGTGATGAGAATGATGTCTTCCTTTCACTTTTTCAATTTAATTTATATATGGCTCATGATCTCTTGACACATGTAACTTGAGTGCATGCATGAATGACACATGTCTCCCATGCAACCTCTCACTCTCTCTCATTTCATGACTTGTCCTACTAAGCACAATCTCCCATGCACCAACTTTCATGCATTCATTTTACATTTTACGGTTTTCGCTTTTCGCTTCGGATCTACTTGAAAATTTTATTAAAATCTAATTTCACAAACGGAAACGTCATTAGACTCCGAATAACTATTCGAATCCGGTCGCTCTAATTTATTTTATAATTTTAAATTTATTACTTATCCCCGAACCCATCCGAGAACTTTATAAAAATTCTATTACGCTTTCGGATCTGAAGGGATTATGAATTCCCTTATTCCTTAATCAAAATCAATATTTAATTAATTTCCTAGAGATCGGGATGGCATGTTACATCTCTACTGATTAAAAGTACTTTTTTAATGTCCAATGCTCTAGTTGATTTTTTTTTTCGTCCTTTGGTTATCATCCTTGTAAAACCCAAAATTTCTGAAATAGTAAATTATAGATGAATAGTATTTTTTAATGAATAGTGATTTTTAAAAGACGGACCCTGAAAATTATTAAAAGTGATTACTTTGATGAATAATATTTATGGACGAAAAGTGTTCGTATGAATAGTAACTTTCAAAAAGCAGACCTCGTTAATAAAAAGTTTCGAAATTAGTACTGGAGTTAAAGAAAATTGAAACGGATAGAAAATGAGTCCATTTAAATAGATTTTAAGCGATCCAAAACTTATCGGATGAAAATATCTTATCTGAATTTATGACTATATAAAGTATTTAGGAGTAATAAAATAATTTAAAAGTGCCCAGTTGTGAAAATTTAAAATTTCAGTAGAATTTTTGGACAGTCCGGAATGAATTAATGAAATTTTTGGAAGGTACAGAAATGGCAAAATGGGTTATAATGTAATTCCCTAATAGTCTGAAGATAAATAATAAAATTTTTTGAGTAGACTAGAGAAGGTTTCGGATGTGAAATTGAATTCCAGTATAATTTTTAGGTAGAACGGAAATGATTAATAGAATTTTCAGATAGTCCGAACGAAAACGATTAATAAAATTCTGATAGAATTTTCGGATAGGTCCGAGGATGATTTTTATTTGCAAGAAAATAAAATAATTTAAATTGGTCGGATCCGGATATGTAATTGAATTCTAGTAGAATTTTCGGATATAGAATTAAGTTATAATAGAATTTTTGGATGGACTGAAAATGATTTCGAATACGAAAATTGAAAAGTATGAATAGATGCATGAAGTAGGACACTTGGCACAAAAAGAAAGGAAGAAACAATGCATGAAGGACACTTGGCAAGCAAATAGAGATTGTAAGCTTGCATGTGAGCCACGTGTCATAAGAGAAATGAATAGATTGACATGTGTTAGGAATTGAATGAAGCTTGGTGACAAATGGCATAAGAACAGAAATCATATATAAAGTGAAGATTAGAGATTGAAAGAGAGAGAACGGGTGAAAGAAAGGGAGAAGAAACTGGCATTCGGTTTTCAAAGGTGTGTGACCGAGAGGGAAAGCAAATGAGAGAGTGAAGGAGCTATTTTGTTTACCAAGAGAGAGACTTAACATGCAGCTGGTTCAAGTGGTTTGAGAGCATTTAGTTGAAAGATTTCAGCTCATGCAAGAAGGAAGAGTGCAACTTGGTCACAGGAGGAAGAAAAGGCTCACGGTTTTGGAAATGGTAGTTGTGAGTTTTGCTGTGAAACCAACCATGAAGACAAGAAGCTCTCTTGAAAATTTGAGTGCATTTTTAGAAAGATTTCACCTTATGCAAGGGTTGTGATCAAGTCTTGTAGCAAAGTTTGTCCATCCTAAATTGTTTTCAAGAGATAAATGTTGGTTTTTATGAATTTATTTGTGAAAGTGGATGGATTATGTGAGATTTTGTTTGGGCTTAATTGTTTAAGGTCTTTATATGTTGGATGATGGCTTGCATGTTGTTTTGATGCAAGAAGTGATGAAGATTTTAATGTGGTAATGTTTGTTTGGTTCAACTAAAGTGAGAAATTGGTTGTTGAAATGTTGTTCGATGAATTTATCATGAAATATATTGAGATTAGGACGGTTGATGTGTTGGATGTGAAGTTAGTGTGATATTTGATAAAAAATATGATGATGGGTGTTTGTGTTGGTTCGGCTAAGGTAGAGTTTTGTGATTGAAATGTTGTTTGTTATGGAATATAATGTGATTTGGTTGTATGGGTAAGTGTAAATGTGAAGAAAAAAAGTTTGGGGCTATAAGTGGTGTATGATTCGGCCTAGAGGACTAAAAATGGTCCAAAGTGAATTTATGTTTGTTGATTGATTTTCATGCCTTTGAATATGCTAAAATAACAACTTTTGATGTTGAAACGAAAACCAAAGATTGGTATACCTATTTGCTATGTATTTGGCCAGGGTGTGTAAGTTGTAATAGAAAATTGTTTTGATTAGTTTGTATGCTTTGTGGGCTATTTTGGTGAAGAAATTAGCATGGAAATTGATAGAAAATGCATTGATTTATAAATAGGTATTTTGCAGAAAAACGTTTTGAAATTACTAAAGTATAACATTTTATAAATTTGTTGGGAATGTGCACTGTATTGTGTATGTTTGTGTGTATATGTAATTGAAGGAGAAACAACAATTGTTTTTATGAAAAATATGAATTTTACGGAACACTGAGTTTTAAAAATTTTTAGAAAACTCAATAAACCCTAGATCCATAAAACAATGAAATAAAATAATATAAGATAAAATAAAAATCAGATTTTTACCTTATGTATTGATTTCTGTGGATTGCTCACCACCTAACCTTTCTCGATATGACTCTACACCAAGAAACTAGTGAGTGGGCACAGTTATATAGTATTGTGCTCACTTTCTTTTGATTTCTTTTCTAAAAAGAATCAACAATATATATAAGAAGTGGGTTTATGATTTTGGTTATGCTAAAATAAAACTTTTTCTCTTCTTTTCAAATAACGTAAAGTAAAACCAAAATATAACTTCTGTGTTGTGAAAAGAAAACTATTTCTTTTCTATTTATAGGCAACTAATTAGGGTTTTAATTAATCAAATTAACATTAAGCCTCAAATTTATTAAAATTAAACTTTTGCCCCATATAACATAATTAATTCAAAATTAATTCATGTTATACTTTAAAATTAAACATGTGACCTGTAATTAATTCATAATTAATTTATACCCTGTCACAACTAAGAATCAAATTCAAAACCTCTTATAAAATTAATTAAATAATTATTAATTCATAATTAATAATTAGCTAATTAATTATTAAATAATTTGAATAATCAATATTATTCAAATATTAAGTGAACACAAATTTTGCTACTTTCGTAACAATTATAATTAGACCATCTAATTACAATATTCTATATAGAAGTTTCTTATAGAGAAATGAGCTATCAAGGGGACCCGATGGACCTACAATTTTGAGCTCCAATAATATCGAAATTATTAATTAAACTCTTTAATTAATAATTTACTATTATTAATCTTAGAGTTACTCCACTAAAAACCTAAGATTGCACTCTCAAAACTGTAGATGTTTTTATACAATCTGAAATTTTCAGTGTCCATTGATTTAATCACTACATATGATTTGACCCTCCACAAATAGTTCATAATTAGAGTTAGGTCAAAATGTCCGTTTTACCCCTCTAATTATTTCTTAATCCTTAAGTACCATTGATTCTCTAATGAACAATATATTCATAACAACTTATGAATTTATCTTTTCATTTTCATATGAATGGAAAGTTGAGCGCTCATATTGTTCAAGACCTTGATCAACCCTTAAGGGAACTACTTCTCTACTTCTCGCAAGAAGGAGTGGATTCCACTATCGTGTAGAACGTTCCCAGCTACTTACAAATCATATCCCCAAAGTACGAAGTTATTGACCGGACATCTACACCGATCTCACCCATGTAAATCAAAGGATATAACTCAACAAGCAGGAGTCCATAATACACTCAGGATTAAGATCAATTCATATATGATCATTTGGTTGATAAATATAAATCTTTGAGTTTAACGGATATTAATTAGAGAATTATGTTTATCGTGGTCCAGTTCTATATAATCTTTATTATATAAGATGCCTCCATTTTCATGTCACTACATGAATAGTCTCGAATAAAATTATCGTACCGAATACAAAATGGACCGTACCTAGTGGGATCAAATCCTCTCCAGAATATACGAGCATATAGTTCCTCGTTCTCCGAAGATACTTGAGAATATGCTTTACTGTCATCCAGTGATCTAATCCTGGATTGGATTGATAACGACTAACTATTCCCACCGAATAACATATATCCGGTCTCGTGCATAACATAGCATACATAAGACTGCCTACTGCAGAGGCATAGGGAATTCGTCTCATATCCTCAATTTCTTGAGGTGTCTTAGGACACTGTTCCTTAGACAAATGAACTCCATGACGAAAAGGTAAATTACCTTTCTTAGAGTTCTGCATCGAAAATCGCATAAGAATCTTATCGATATACGATGCTTAAGACAGCACTAACAGTTTGTTCTTACGATCTCGTATTATTTGGATCCCAAGGACATAACTGGCCTCTCCCAAATCTTTCATTTGGAATTGGCTAGCAAGCCAACTCTTTACGTCTGACAATACTCCAATATCATTCCCAATGAGTAGAATATCGTCAACGTAAAGTACAAGGAAAACCACTTTCTTATCGATTATCCGTTTGTATACACAAGGTTCATCGATATTTTGCTCAAAACCATAAAACTTGATCGAAGTATCAAACCTTATATTCCAAGATCGAGATACTTGCTTAAGTCCATAAATGGACCTTTGCAACTTGCAAACTTTTTGCTCTTGACCTTGGAACACGAATCCCTCTGGTTGTACCATATAAATACTTTCATCAAGATTACTGTTCAAAAACGCAGTCTTGACATCCATCTGCCAAATCTCATAATCGAGACATGCAGCAATGGAAAGAAGAATCCGAATGGACTTAAGCATAGCTACTGGCGAGAAAGTTTCCTCATAGTCAACTCCCTCTTTCTGGGTATAACCCTTTGCCATTAGTCTAGCTTTAAAGGTTTCAACCTTTCCATCCACTCCTCTCTTCCGCTTGTAGATCCACTTGCAACCTATGGGTTTTATCCCATCTGGTTGATCCACAAGTTCCCAGACTGAGTTAGAGTACATAGACTCCATCTCGAGATTCATAGCTTTAAGCCATTCCTCCTTATCAGAATCCTCCATTGCATCATGATATGTCAATGGATCATCTACACTCTCATCAGAGATAGCAATTTGTGCCTCTCCAATCTTTCTGTAGCGGACTGGTGGTCTAATAACCCTCCCACTACGACGAGGTGGTAGATAATTCTGATAAGAATCTATCTGACGTTCAGACATGGTTTGAATTATGTCATTGTCAACAACTTTTGCTGACAGGGTACTATTTAACCCAGGAAGTAACTCCTCGAGTACAACTTTACTTCGAGGTTTGTAATCTCTCATATAGTTCTCTTCAAGAAAAATAGCGTTTGTCGATACAAACACTTTGTTTTCTTCAGGACTATAAAAGAGTCCGCCCCTAGTCTCTCTGGGATAACCTACAAATAGGAAAACTTTTGAATGTGGTTCCAACTTCCCAGTCTTGTTCTTCAACACACGTGTTGGACACCCCCATATGCGAAAGTGACGTAAACTAGCTTTACGACCTTTCCATAACTCTAAAGGTGTCGTTGGAACTGACTTAGATGGCACAACATTCAAAATATACATTGCAGTTTGCAATGCATATCCCCAGAATGAACTAGGTAATGATGAATAACTAAACATAGATCTCATCATGTCCAAAAAGGTTCGATTTCTCCTTTCTGCAACACCATTCTGCTGGGGTGTTCCAGGAGCAATCAATTAGGATAAAATCCCATGCTCAAGCAAGTAATCCTCAAACTCTGTATCGAGATACTCGCCTCCACGATCTGATCGTAGAGTTTTCAATGTTTTACCTAATTGATTCTCAACTTCAGCTCGAAACTCTTTGAACTTTACAAAAGTTTCTGACTTTCGTTGCATAAGGTAAACATATCCATATCTTGAATAATCATCAATAAATGTGACGAAGTATTCATAACCGCCTCTAGCTTTAACATTCATAGGACCGCAGACGTCCGAATGTATAAGCTCTAACGGTTCCTTAGCTCTAAGCCCTTTTCCAGTAAAAGGTCTTTTAGTCATTTTACCTTCTAAACATGATTCACAAACAGGTAAAGTACCGATCTTTAACTCGTTTAAATGTCCGCTCTTTACAAGTCTGTTTAATTTGTCAAGGTTAATATGACCAAGTCTTAGATGCCAAAGATATGTATCATCATTATGAGAAATCTTTTGTCGTTTTGTTTTTGGTTTTTCAACCTTAAACATTTCAGTATTAAGCAGTGGGTTATGCATTAACGGTCTTAATACATATAAATTATTTTCTTGTATCCTTGAACAAATTTTCAAACCATTTCTAGAAATAATAACTGATTTATTATTAAAATAAATAGAATAATTAAATTCCAAAAGTTTAGAAACAGAAATCAAATTTCTCTTAAAACCTGGAATAAAATAAACATTGTTCATTACAATAAAACAATTATTATTAAAATGAAGTCTAACTTCTCCCACTGCCTTTGCTGAAACGACTTCCCCTGTCCCGACTCTCATGTTGAACTCACCCTCATCGAGCTGCCTATATGAATCAATCAACTGCAAAAAAGAACAAACATGATTAGTGGTTCCTGAATCAATTATCCAAGGGGATGAATCATCCTCCACTAAACAAGATTCAATGACTAGTAAATCACATTTACCTTTCATCTTCTTCTCTTGGAGCTCCTTGAGGTACTTAGGACAGTTCCTCTTCCAATGCCCATCAACACCACAATGAAAACATTTTCCTTTGGGCTTTGTGGCCTTGGAGCCCTTTTTGCTCTTCTTTTGAGTAGCTTGCTCCTTGGGCTTAACATTAGCCTTAGCCTTTCCAGTGTTTCTCTTCCTCTTATTTTTAACAGAAGAAGAAGTCTCAGCAACATTTGCTTCACCGGACTTATTTTTGTCCTTATTCATAGACTCATAAGTAGTGAGCTCATTTAGCAACTGTGTAAGTGAGTAAGTCAACTTGTTCATAACATAGTTGCTCTTAAATTGCATGAAACTCTTCGGAAGAGTTTCTAATATCATGCTCACTTGGCTACGCTCATCTATAGCCCCACCATGGCTTTCAGCTGTGTTAAAGTGGGTCATCATTTTCAAGACATGCTCTCGAACAGATGTACCCTCCTTCATCCTAGCAGTCATAACAGCACGAACAACTTCGTGTCGTTGCTGCTCAGAAGGTTGCCCAAACATGCCCTGCAATGACTCCAGTATTTGAGTTGCTGTTGTCATTGCCTCGTGCTTGGTAGCAAGCACCTCGGACATCCCTGCTAACAAATAGCAGCGGGCCTTCTCATCAGCTGTGACCCATTTTTGATAGGCCTCGCGCACAGTACGTCCAGCATTTTCTGCTGGCTGGGGAGGACAAGGCTGAGTCGTGACAAATTTAAGATCTTCACAGACCAGGACTGCGTTCATGTTACTTTTCCATTTGACATAATTTTCCTCGTTTAATTTATCATTAGCAAGTATAGAAATCAACGGAGATACCATTGCTGAAAATAAATAACAAACATTTAATATCAATTTGCAAAAATTAATATAATGTAATTTTGGCATAAAATTAAACGTGATGCATGATACACGAATAATGAATTAGAAAATACCCTAAAAAATAATTACTATGCCATGATAATCTAACATTCCACAAATAAGTGCCGCCGTAGGGTAGGTCAAGTATTTGTATGTTAGACTGAGACATTCTCAATTAAATAATATAACAAAATAACTCTTATTCATATATTATTTAACTACCGTTTTTCGGTCAGGAAAATAATTAACAATTAATTATTTCCTTTATGAGTGTAACCCATCATTTCGGATTCCATGGACTTAACTTGAGAATTGCCGCCGTAGGGTAGGTCAATCCCAAGATACATCTAGAAATCCTATCCGTTAGAAAGTCAACCTTGATCAACTTAAATGGACACCACCCGTAGGGGGACGATAACAAAGCCGTCTCGAGGTGCGTTTAAGTTTCACGGTGTTGAACTAATGATGGAGATCACGAGATATATTGTCATATATCTCTCTCCCACTCACTAGTTTAAGATAAGGGTTTTCTATTTAAATATTCCTAGTCATCGTCTTAGATTATTAACGGCTAAAAAGATAATCTAAGTTACTAAGAATTTATGTGTTGCTAAAGTCTGAAACTTATTAACATTTAATGAATTACCAGATTTTTAACACTTAAAAATCTAATTCAATTTATAAATATAATATAAATAATCAAAATTATAAATATTAGGTTTAATATGAAGTTACCTGATTTTAACTAATTAAAATCTAATCCACATTATGAATGCCAATTATTGAAATATAATTTCTAACTTGAAAACTATGATTTTCTACTAAAATCAATTCAAATTATTTAAAAGGCATTCTATGTATTATTCTTCTATTTATACTAATAAAAAATTTAATAGTAAAATAAAATAATACATATGATGCATGTCATGTTATAATGTAATGAGTAGGCACCTCATGATTCTATATGACATATGTTTATGCATGTACATGTTATATAATTATCAATTCATCTTATGAAAATAATTAAATAAACAACATGTGTATGACCGGGTTCTTTGGTTTTGATAACCTAAATCTAATTTCAAGATTACATTAATTAACCAAGGCATTCCTTGGCCTTCACTTGTAGTCTTCAGGTCTTGACAAGTCTTCATGGGCTCTCTTGGGCTCAAAATTAAATCCAATTTAATAATCAAGAATTTCCATCTAATGGATTGGACTTTAAGCCCATTTCTTGATTTTTGGATCCAAGAAAAATTATCTAAAAAATTGTCAAATAAAAATATGTGCAAATTGACCGTCGTCCACTAGATGCACATTTGTCTTATGCACAATTGTGAATCTAACATTCACCCGTAAACTTATGTAACAATTTCACTAAGTTTTTGTCTTTTGTGCATTATAAGCAAACAATTTGCTATTTTGTCTTTTGTACATCACACGCAACTCTCTGCACCATATTTTTATCTTTTGTGTGTAACAAAAACAATTGTAACTTTGACTTTTCTTTGCATAAGTGCAACAATTACACTTTTTGACTTTTGCATACCAGAGCAACGATTGCACAAGCTTTTGTCAATCTCGGTTTTCACAGTGCAACAATTTTACTTTAAAACAAATTGCACCAAGTCAAATTTGCACGTTTACCGAGCCTGCAGCAAAACTGCGAACATCAAAGGCAACAGCCATGCGCTTGTTTTCGCACTGCTGCAACTGCCCAGAAACACACAAAAATTGCACGCTGCTGTCTGTTGTCGTGCGGCTGCTGTCCAACTCTATTTAATCGCACAACAAACTGGTTCAAAACCAGTCACCAGACCGCATACGCAACTGGTTCAAAACCAGTCCATAATCGTATCTGCCCAGAATAGCAGCAAATCCTTAACCGCATCAATTTACAGAAAATATAAAAAATCTAAATCTATAAATTTACAACAGAAAATTTGCCACAAACGGCTTACAAATTTATTTAAATTAAATAACCAAAGAACCATATAATTAACGATCATACCATGCAATCCTCATTCATCAAACATGAATAAAATACATCATAATAAAAAAAATAGTGCCTACTCAATGACATACATATAAATACAAAACATATTATTTTAAAATCATTATTTTATTGGAACCAAGGCTCTGATACCAATTGAAGGAGAAACAACAATTGTTTTTATGAAAAATATGAATTTTACGGAACACTGAGTTTTAAAAATTTTTAGAAAACTCAATAAACCCTAGATCCATAAAACAATGAAATAAAATAATACAAGATAAAATAAAAATCAGATTTTTACCTTATGTATTAATTTTTGTGGATTGCTCACCACCTAACCTTCCTCGATATGACTCTATACCAAGAAAGCAGTGAGTGGGCACAGTTATATAGTATTGTGCTCACTTTCTTTTGATTTCTTTTTTAAAAAGAATTAACAATATATATAAGAAGTGGGTTTATGATTTTGGTTATGCTAAAAGAAAACTTTTTCTCTTCTTTTCAAATAACGTAAAGTAAAACCAAAATATAACTTCTGTGTTGTGAAAAGAAAACTATTTCTTTTCTATTTATAGGCAACTAATTAGGGTTTTAATTAATCAAATTAACATTAAGCCCCAAATTTATTAAAATTAAACTTTTGCCCCATATAACATAATTAATTCAAAATTAATTCATATTATACTTTAAAATTAAACATGTGACCTGTAATTAATTCATAATTAATTTATACCCTGTCACAACTAAGAATCAAATTCAAAACCTCTTATAAAATTAATTAAATAATTATTAATTCATAATTAATAATTAGCTAATTAATTATTAAATAATTTGAATAATCAATATTATTCAAATATTAAGTGAACACAAATTTTGCTACTTTTGTAGCAATTATAATTAGACGGTCTAATTACAATATTCTATATACAAGTTTCTTATAGTGAAATGAGCTATCAAGGGGACCCGATGGACCTACAATTTTGAGCTCCAATAATATCAAAATTATTAATTAAACTCTTTAATTAATAATTTACTATTATTAATCTTAGAGTTACTCCACTAAAAACCTAAGATTGCACTCTCAAAACTGTAGATGTTTTTATACAATCTGAAATTTTCAGTGTCCATTGATTTAATCACTACATATGATTTGACCCTCCACAAATAGTTCATAATTAGAGTTAGGTCAAAATGTCCGTTTTACCCCTCTAATTATTTCTTAATCCTTAAGTACCATTGATTCTTTAATGAACAATATGTTCATAACAACTTATGAATTTATCTTTTCATTTTCATATGAATAGAAAGTTGAGCGCTCATATTGTTCAAGACCTGAATCAACCGTTAAGGGAACTACTTCTCTACTTCTCGCAAGAAGAAGTGGATTCCACTATCGTGTAGAACGTTCCCAGCTACTTACAAATCATATCCCCAAAGTACGAAGTTATTGACCGGACATCTACACCGATCTCACCCATGTAAATCAAAGGATATAACTCAACAAGTAGGAGTCCATAATACACTCAGAATTAAGATCAATTCATATATGATCATCTGGTTGATAAATATAAATCTCTGAGTTTAACGGATATTAATAAGAGAATTATGTTTATCGTGGTCCAGTCCTATATAATCTTTATTATATAAGATGCCTCCATTTCCATGTCACTACATGAATAGTCTCGGATAAAATTATCGTACCGAATACAAAATGGACCGCAACTATAGATTTACCACAAATAAAGTACCCAGCTTTATTTGTTTTCTACGGACTCTTTAGATTACTTATTTTAAATTAAATCCGCCTGTATATAACACTTATATACTTAATTTGAAATTATATTAGTAATCAAGGATGTTTCTCATGATATATACAATTTTTGCAAAATATATAAATTGAATAAAATGAATACTTTATTATTTATAAAACCGTTTACATTATTACAAGCTCTGAGGGCACAAAACCCAACGGTAATGAGGAGGGTTGATTCAGATTGACAGTACGAAAGATGGTAAATATTCGGCCATCATAGGATAAAAATAATCTAAAAACTCGTTTGGTATGTTAAGATAAAATTTAGGCTTTAATCGAAGCAATTTTCATGTGTGAACGTTAAAGAATTTAATTGGATATTGTGTGCGAATAATTGAAGTTATTATGACTTGAAAAAGAATAATTTGATGCGCTTGTGTAGTTAAAAGTTTAATATGTTAATGCATGCGTTAATTTTTAAACATAAATTCGCTCGTATTATAATGTAGGTAAATCGGTGAATGGAAAGAAAACGTAAAATGAGTGGGTTATATTATTCGAAAAACACGTTGTGAATGTGGATTTTTATAAAGTTTTTATGAATTATCCATTAAGTATTTATATTTGCAATAGTTATTTTAGAATGGGATTTATTATGTTTTAGAATGTTATCATTTTCTTTATAATACATATATAGCTCTTTAAAGTTATGTTATAAATGCATTTAATTTAAAAGTAAAGTAATTTAGTAAGGTTATGATTAATACAGGCATAGAAGAGATTTGTTGTAATACCTTCTCCCTAGGAAATTACTGTACATGTGTACGGAATAAAGAAATGTGCAAATATACCCTTTGGAGAAATAATACAAAAGATTTTTCTTTTTAAGTATTTAGAAGTGAAAATTTAATGTTCGTAAATTTATGATAATATTTGGAATAAATCAAATTTTTTAAAAAGTTGAGGGATATAAGAGAAAGATGCCATGATAGACCCCGATCCTAGTTTCCTCAGAGAATTTATTTTCGACGATCAGATAAAGAATAAAAAGTCTAGAAATAATACAAGAGGTCCGATTAGAATTCGATTATATTTATAAGGCCCTGAGTATCATGTTAGGAAGAAATAAGAATTTTCAGTGAATAGTATTCGGATCTAGATGAATAGTGATTTTTCAAGAAAAGATCCAAAAGTTTGTGTTTAAGATTGAATTTGGACTTGGTTATATTGTTCAGGGTCATGAATTTAGATTCGATGGAAAACAAAAGTTTTTGGTGAATAATATTTTTCGGACGGAAATTTTTGAATGAATAGTAAAATTTTTGAAAATTGACCTTAAGGGTCGAAAAGGTCTGAAAATAGTATGAGAGTATAAAGAAACAGAAACGGATCAAAAAGAAGACCATTTGAATCAGTTTTAAGCGATCCGAAGAAAATTACGATATTGCTCTTTTGAGAGATTAATAGGTTTTAATGAGTTTAAATCCAATTGATTTTTTTTCGAAGCATGAGACTGATAGATAAGACACCCAATTAGAGTATTTCATAGTCAATTTGAAGATTAGATGACCATGGAATATTTTCATAATATTTTTCGATTAAAGTGAAATTATATCATAAAAAGGGCAAAATGGACATTTTAAGTTAAGTATTCATGGATCAAGCATGAGAATGATATGCAGAAGTTTCAAGGAGTGTAATCCAAGTGAATGAGAATGAGTTAACGAGAATGAGTGTAAAAATCGAGTTTTTAAGCTATAGATACGTATAAAAAGATATCGGTTGATTCGATCAGATTTCGGTTAGGAACATTTCCTTTATTAAGTATATATGAGAGGTATCAGATCTAAATTGAAGTTTATAAAGTCGAATTGTCCATAAGATGTGTGTAGAATATTTGTGGAATATTTTTCAGAAGGACTAGGTATTGCTATTGAAATGAAAATTCACCAAGTGTAAGCCCTCACCAGATTTATTATTTTATGGTACTATAAATATTCGAATTGAGTTACGGTCGAATCATATCCCTCCAGTAGTGTTATTTGAAGTTTATTATATTTTCGTATCGTAAGTCGGATATCGTTTGGCTGACCCCGGTACGATTACAAAGCGATTAGGCGAGAATTACGTGTTAATCAAGCGAGGTGAGCTCACAAAAATTCAACCAATAAGAAAATAGATAAGTGCTTTTGAAAAGTATTGGTTAGGGTTGTGCCACGTGTCATTCATGGATTTGTTGGAAAAATAAGTGGATGAAAATAGGCCAAGTGGACCAATAGAATATAAAATGATTTATTTTGGGCACTAATATAATTAGTGAAAGTTGAGGTGATAAAGTGAGATTTTCTTAAGGGAGCTTTTAGTAATTGAGCAATAAAATATAAATATAAGTGATTTGTCTCATTTGAATCATTTGAGACCGTGAAAAGCAAAGAAAAAGTGAGAGAAATCGGGTGAGAGGAGAGAGAGGCCGAGAGTTGCCGAGAGAGAAGCGGCGAGTGTCGCGCGCGAGAGAGAGAGAAGAAGAGAAGGTGATCCGATCCGATTTTCGCCGCGGTTTCTTCACGAAAGTTGTTCCTCGTCATCTCCTCTAGCTAACCCAACAAATTTGAAGCAAAACGGTTGCCTATTTGGTGAGTTATTTCAGTTTAAAGATTGGTATTTATATGAAACTCATTTTTTTTCTTTGGTTTATTTTCGAATCAGAGATTAGGGATAATAAGAGGGATATGTGAGGATGATTTGGTATGATTTTGGAGTGATTTGGTGGAAGAAAAATAGATAAAACGAGAGAGGGAAGTCGTAGAGAAAAATGGGTTTTTTATGGAATTTGATCCTGTTTTCGATTCTAAAGCATTATATTGATGCTTTAGAGGTTAGGGAACAATCTTTTGAAGTTAGATTTCGAAAACGAAAAGTTTAGGATCGATTTCGGAGCTAAACGGACGAGTTGAAGGGTGGTTTCTAAAAACCTTCGAAACGCGTTCGTTTAACGTTCGAAACAGTTTATTAATCATAGTTGGGTGTTAGAACACTAGAGGATTGATTTTTGAAGTTGTCGGAAGTCCAAAGCGAAAAGTAGTTTTCGTTAGTAAGCGAATCCAGTTGAATTTGGTTTCGAGTTTTCGACGATGAGATTGAGTATTCTGAGGTATTCCTAGGAAAGAATAAGTAAGATTCATGTAGAGAAAACATATTTCGAAAACCCCGGTTGAATAGAAATTTATATTCAAAAGTTTAGGCTCTAAAGGATATAAATAGAGATAATAGGATTTTTATTGATTTTGAATATTATTTGAATTAGTTAAGTGACCCTAAATGGATATTTGATGTTTTAGGGTAAAAGCGGAGACTTCCGGAGGCATACGGAGGAGAATCGGATTTTATCCAAGGATGTGTAGTGAGTGGAACTACAAGTTTCTATTTATATCGTTTTAAAGTTTATTATTTTAAAGTTAAAAGAATTTATTATAAATAGTTATTCTTTTATTAATTGAATTTATATTTGAATTCTAGCATAAAGATTTTGGTTTAATATTTATTTATTTATTTATATGAGAATTTATTGATATGAGAATGTGCTAGAATTAAAGATTTTAGGCTTATTGCCTTAAGATTTAGAATATTTTAGTGTGTTAAGAAAAAAGAAATTTTATTAGCCTATTGACGGAACCTTTCCCGAATCCCTCCTCTGGACCCGAGAAAGACCCCGTAGCACCCTGTCAGAACTCCAACGAACCCTAACTTTGGTCCGAAGAAATCCCGTCAGAGCACCGAAACTTTCTTTAAACTTCTTTTTAAACTCTTTTACTAGGTGGCAGGGGTACAAATTTTTCGCTTTTCTATTGAAAATCCGGCAGCATGCCGTCTGTTTTCTAAACTATGCCACCCTGCAAGTTTCAAATACAGTTTATAAAAACACTTCTATGAAATTCATTTCTCAACTTCCAGAGCCTCCGGCTCATTTTTCACAACCACAACCACAACCAAATAATTAAAATCAGAAAACTAATTCATATAAAATTTTAATAAAACATTTTTAACTAATACATCCACAATTTTTTAAAACACTTACAACTATATATATAAACATATACATGATCAAAATAACACCATATATACTTGTATTAGGTATCGTCCTATACGTCCACCTGCACGTTTGACTGAATCTCGTCGGCTGGATGACTAGCTCCTGCATCTGTGGGAGAATTTTTAAGAAAAATATTTAAAGAAAAACATGAGTATAACTCAGTGAGTGGTAGTAACTTTTAAACTAAAACTCATTTCTACACTTAAATTTCTCCCAAAAACAATTTAATAAAACTAAAGTATTTTTCTAAAATACTTTCTAAAACTCATTTAAAACTGCTTTTGAATCTCGTTCTAAATTTCTTTCTAAAACTTTGTGAAATCTTTTCTTAAAAGTATTTTCTTAAAATCTTTTCTGGTGCTCACCTGAATGGTAACCCAGAGAATATCTACTCCTGGCGTGGTAGCATATAAACTCTAGCTAACCACTAGGAGTGGGAAAAACTGCTTTTGAATCTCGTTTTAAATTTCTTTCTAAAACTTTCTGAAATCTTTTCTCAAACTCTTTTCTTAAAATCTTTTCTAGTGCTCGCCTGAATGGTAACCCAGGGAATATCTACTCCTGGCGTGGTAGCATATAAACTCTAGCTAACCACTAGGAGTGGGGGATCTACCATGTGTAGTCGCCGAAAGCGGGCCCACGCTGCGGACCGACTACACTACCCTATACGTGCATACGGATCACTCATATCTCGCTCACACATGAGTCGACTAGACTCAAATCTCACTGACTGACTTCCTCTCATCTACCGTATCACGCATAAGGCATTCGGCCGGGTACTAAACTGGGGCTAGGGTAAACCATAGGCTATTAAAATTTCTTTTTTCTTAATCCACTAAAATATTCTAAATCTTAAGGCAATAAGCCTAAAATATTTAAATCGAATTCTAATCGAACCTCTTGCATTATTTCTAGACTCTTTATTCTTTATCTGATCGTCGAAAATGAATTCTTTAAGAACACTAGGATCGGGGTCTATCACCTATGGTTTACCCTAGTCCCAATTTAGTACCCGGCCGAATACTCTATACGTGATACGGTAGATGAGAGGAAGTCAGTTAGTGAGATTTGAGTCTAGTCGACTCATGTGTGAGCGAGGTATGAGTGATCCGTATGCACGTATAGGGTAGTGTAGTCGGTCCGCAGGGTGGGCCTGCTTTCGGCGACTACACATGGTAAATCCCCCACTCCTAGTGGTTAGCTAGAGTTTATATGCTACCACGTCAGGAGTAGATATTCCCTGGATTACCATTTAGGCGAGCATCAGAAAAGATTTGAAGAAAAGATTTCAAAAAGTTTTAGAACAAAATTCAAAAGCAAATTTAAATGAGTTTTAGAAAGTATTTTAGAAAATACTTTAGTTTTATTAAACTATTTTTGGGAGAAATTTAAGTGTAGAAATAAGTTTTAATTTAAAAGTTATTACCACTCACTGAGTTATACTCACGTTTTTCTTTAAATGTTTTTCTTAAAAATTCTCCCACAGATGCAGGAGCTAGTCATCCAGCCGACGAGGTTCAGTCAGACGTGCAGGCGAACGTATAGGACGATACCTATTACATGTATATATGGGGTTATTTTGATCATGTATATGTTTATATATATAGTTGTAAATATTTTAAAGAATTGTGGATGTATTAGTTAAAAATGTTTTATTAAAGTTTTATATGAATCAGTTTTCTGATTTTAATTATTTGGTTGTGGTTGTGTTATGAAAAATGAGCCGGAGGCTCTGGAAGTTGAGACATGAATTTTATAGAAGTGTTTTTATAAACTGTATTTGAAACTTGCAGGGTGGCATAGTTTAGAAAACAGACGGCATGCTGCTGGATTTTCAATAGAAAAGCGAAAAATTTGTACCCCTGCCACATAGTAAACGAGTTTAAAAAGAAGTTTAAAGAAAGTTTCGGTGCTCTGACGGGATTTCTTCGGACCAAAGTTAGGGTTCGTTGGAGTTTTGACAGGGTGCTACGGGGTCTTTCTCGGGTCCAGAGTAGGGATTCGGGAAGGGTTCCGTCATGCCAGATATTTTGTAAGAATGGCATAATCATAAATAAGTGAAAAGGACAAGGATATTGTAGAAATAGAGAACTCTCTAGAATGAGATAGAAGTGTAATTTTAAGTAACTTTAAGGGCTAAAGGTGATCTTAACTCGGTCTATAAATAAGCGTGAGGTGTGAGTCGGTGAAAGAAAGAGAGAAGAGAAATTCAGAGAAAGAAAAAGGGAGAGAAAGAGAGGGAAGGAGAGCTCTCGATAGTAGAAGAGAGGAAGCTACTGCCACCGTTTCCAAATCCCGATTCCGCCATTTTTGAAGAAGGTCAAGGTGAAAAATAGATTTTGGAACCAGATCTGGTAAAAATCAAGTGGTAAAGTGGTGGTTTGTGATGTTTTTATAGTGTAAAAACTATTGAGAATGGTCTACATTTTAATGGAACTAACAAGATATTTGTGTGTAGTAGATTTGGAGATTTAAAGTAGCTCGTGAGTTGGAGAACAAGATAGAAGACTGAGGGAAGCTTGGTAAGTAATATAGTTAAGAAAATGAGTTAATTGAAGTTGTTTGAGTTAAAATGACTGAGAGCTATTGTAGAACCTATTGAGGTTGCGACTTGAGTGAGATAGAGAGTTGAGCAGAGGAGCTCATTTGAACTGAGCTGAGCAATGTGGAGGAGCTCGTTTGGGCTGAGTTGAGTTAAGAAACTTGCATGAATTAAGCTGGATGCGAGTCGGAGCTCGTATGTGTAGGTTGAATGCGAGATGCGAGCTGGAGCTAAACCTGGAGCTCGTATGGGTAGCTCGAGTTGAGAAGGGTAATGCAACTCGCTGTAGCTCAAGTAAGATAGAGCTGATAGAGCTGATTTGAAGTAATTTATGAGTTAAGTAAGATTTCTTGTGTGATCAAGTGTTGATGGCGTAATGAGCTATTCAGGAGATCGCTGAAGGCGAAAATGAAGTAAATTGGGAAGCAAGTTGTGAGTATGCAAACATTTTTATTAAACAATTTTTTAGTTCATTATGCAAATACTTTATAACTTTCATTTCGTGTTTTAGTTTATAAATGCCTTATGTATTAGTATGAGTTTTAATAGTTATTTTAGATAGTATGCAATATATATCTATTTCCTTTTATAGCATGAAAAAGAAATTTATTGGAATTGTAGAAAAGAAAAGAAAAGGTTTTCAAACCTAGTGGACAGCCCGAGTATTTATAGTGCGACCTTCCAGCTTAGACTTGGCTAGTGTACCCCGCAGCGTATGATAATAGTTTAGGAGAGCTAGTCCTACTAACATTGGGAGGATTGAGTCTGTCGTGTCTGTCAATCGCTCTCTACACTTGTGGGGTATTTCTTGACGCTTGGTGAGTGATGATAGTTCTGTGACACTTGTATACGAGACATCTTAGTAGCTTTGTCACAGTGAGTGATGCTAGCCTTTACGCCACATGACCCCCCCACACGGTGAGCTGGTCCCACCGCCTTTGTAGTTTTAGCTTCCTTGGGTGGCCATTAGAGATTTTTAGAAAAGCTAGCATACCATTAAAAACAATTTCTAGAAAGAAATTATTTTTAGAAAAAATTAAAATTTTTAAACAACTTGTTGAAACTTATAGAAATTTTATAAAAAAACTCAAAGATTTAAGAAATAAAATTATTTTGAAAGAAAAATGTTTTCGAAATATTTTTGAGAGGAAATTTTTATAGAAAGGCATACACACTTACAAGGTTTAATAATTCATAATGTTTTATTTCAAAAACCTCTCCAGATACAAAAATAGGTGATCAAGGTTCTAGCGTGCCTTGTTCGGACTAGGTAGACTTCGACAGACGACGCTGCTTAGCCTTTTTGTGCAAGTTCGCAATTTAAACTTAGCCATGTAATCTACATGTTTTCAGATTCATGAGTAGAAACTGTGGGGTCCGGGATTTGCTTATACTGGGCCTCAGCCTAGGTTTGCCCTACAAGCCCACTCAATCGATACTATCCCTAATCTCTAATGGGGTTTTACTTCGTCTTTCCTATCTCTTGAACACAAGACTAGAGACCTATAGTCTTAGTTCATTCCCTCTCCAATCCCTAATAGGGTTTTGCTTTGGCTCCCCCACTTCTCGAACTCAAGACCAAGGATCTATAGTCTTAGTTCATTCAAGGGAACGAACTAAGACTATAAGTCCCTAGTCTTGAGTTCGAGAGGTTGGGACGGCGAAGTAAAACCCCATTAGGGATTGGGGACAGTACTAATTGAGTGGGCTTGCGAGGCAAACTTGGACCGAGGCCCAGTATAGGCAAATCTCGGGCCCTATAATAAAAAGGTAGCAAAACCCCATTAGCGATTGGGGATAGTACCGATTGAGTAGGCTCTTGGGGCAAACCTGGGCTGAGGTCCAGTACAGGCAAATCCCGGACCCCACAATAAAAAGACATCTTTTTATTATGGGGTCTGAGATTTGCTTATACTGGGTCTCGATCGCCTTTTTATTGTAGGGTTCGGATTTGCCTATACTAGGCCTCGGCCCAAGTTTGCCTCATGAGCCCACTCAATCGGTACTGTCTCCAGTTCTTAATGGGGTTTTCTTTGCCTCTCTTACCTCTCGAACTCAAGATCAGGGACCTATAGTCTTAGTTTATTCACGGTGAATACCAATTGAGTTAGTCTTTTTATTGTGGGGTCTGAAATTTACCTATACTGGACCTTGGCCCAGGTTTGTCCCACGGGCCCACTCAATCGGTACTGTCCCCAGTCTCTAATGGGGTTTTCTTCGCCTCCCCATCTCTCGAACTTAAGACCAGGGACCTATAGTCTTAGTTCATTCAAGATGAGTACCAATTGAGCTAACCATTAGGGACTGGGGACAGTACCGATTGAGTGAGCTCACGGGGCAAACCTGAGCCAAGGTCCAATATAGGCAAATCCCGGACCCCACAGAAACTGTAGCACTTTATTTAAATACATGTATGTTTTAGATATATATATTTTTATAATAATATTTTAAATTATATGCTTATCAGCTGCATACTTGAAATCAAATTTTAAAATGAATGAATTTTATATACTTAAAGTTTGAAAGATAGTTATGGGTTTGCTCTATGATACACTTTTGGGCCTTATTAGTTGGGCTTCAGAAAGATTTCGTAGGTTGCTCGGCAGGATCCCTGGATTCATTAGAGGAAATTTGGGTCAGGTTCTATCATTTGTTAAGGTTAATTCAAATATTTTAGGTTTTTGCCTTAGAGAGAAAGTATTTCGGTTATAAACTGTAAACTATTGAACAAATGTTTACGAATTAAATTAATATACTCTCATGCTAAGTTATTGTAAAAGTTTAAGCATAAGATTAGACATATTGAAATGATTCTAATTGCCTTTAGTTTATCCCAATATTAGCAAGAGCCTAGAATCCCTTAAGGGTTAAGACCTAAGAAAGGGGCCCGTATAAACTGTAAAGGCCTAGAATCCCTTGAAGGTTGAGACCTAAGAAAAGGGCTAATATAAACTATAAAGGCCTAGAATTCCTTAAGGGCCGATACCTAAGAAAGGGACTCATATAAACCATGAGGGTCTAGAATCTTTTGAGAGCCGAGGCCCAAGAAAGGGGCTCATATAAACCGTGAGGGTCTAGAAGCCCTTGAGGGCTGATGCCCAAGAAATAGACCCAAAGCGGAAAGTATGGTTATTAAACCCTAGGTATGTCATAAAGCAAGTTAAAGAAAGAATTTTATGTCGTTAAACTTGAGAATTAGAAAACGAGAAAAAAATGAAGTTCTATGAAGGTTATAAATAAAAAGTATTAATTCACATTATATGAATTTTACGGTTTTCATAAAAAAGAAATAAAATAGTAGTTTCCAACCTATTTTGGGAGGAATTATATTTTAAAAGTAATAGTCATGGTTTAATAAAAACTACTTACTCACTAAGTTACAGGACTCATCGCTCTTTTTCTTGTTTTTAATAAAATCCTCCCCAGTTGCAGGTACGAGCAATCAGGCAGAAGAAACTCCATCGAACACATTGATGAGCTGAGGATGGACGTTACTACACTACACTAGTTTGTTTGATTTGGAAACATCATGTACATTTTTACATTTTAAAGTCTTAATGCATGTTGTAAATATCGTTTCGAATATTACAAGTCATTATGTTTTTGAATTATGATTTAAATCAGATGTTCTCTATGTTTTATTAAATCAATGAATTCTAAGTCATTTTTGAATTGAAAACTTTTTGTGATTGGTTATGGAAATTGAAAAAGAGCCTTAGGCTTAGAAGTTGAGAAAGTATGATTTTTAGAAGTATATGGGATTTTATAAGTTTTTATAGGGTGAAAATTTGGAAAAAGCAGTCGTTGTGATGTCAGATTTCCGTTAGAATTCTATTTTGAAAAATATTACTTTAAAAAGAAAAAATTTTCACCCATTTCCGCATCAAAAGAAATTCTAAAAAGAGTTTTAAAAAGTGTTTAAAGAAAAATGCTTAACTTTACGGAAACTTTTTAGTTGGAGTAGATTCCATTTAGAAGGTCATCGTGGGGTTACCGGATGGGTTGCCTAGTTTTAGAGTTAAAGAAGAGGGGCCCGTCAATTCTAGTAGAGCCTTTGGGGAATTAAAAAAGATAAAGAAAGTCTACTTAAAGAAGCTCAAATTTTGAGCTTTTCCAAGTAGATCTTTTTGAACTTTTGAAAAAATAAAATATCTAATATAACTTTATTAATATTATTATACCCTTAAAACCATTAAATCCTTTTTAATAAATTTATAATTTAAAAGATCATTTTTAATTGATAACCAAACAACCAATAATTTTTTTTTTTTTTAAAGCTCTACTAATGAAATATCTATTTTCAAAATATCTACTTTTAAAAGTTCTACTGAGAGAAGTTGTATTAAACAAAACGTTGATAATTTTATTCCTTATTCTTATTCCTCAATTCATCAAACAAATATACTATTAGTGTCTTCTTGCACGTATTAGCACCCACCTTCATTAATTCATTTCTTATAACATTCACAAAATACCGTAACTATCATGTCTCGTGACAACATGACCTTCAGACACTAAATCAGTTATAACTTTCTCTAGAAAATTTCAAATGATAAACTATCAACGGCCATAGAAACTAGATATCTGGGGATAGGTTATGGCCTGAATTGTATACTTCGTACAAGCCCACGCAAGATCGCGACATTTTTAGCCTAATAATTCTACAATTTTCTTCTAGAACCTTTTCAAATTTCATTTCTTCCTAATTTGTTTTTAGCTCTAATTCTCTTCCAATTTTCTTTAAGATTTATTTCCAAAAATTGAATTGATTTGACTCTCTTCCATTGCTTTGCATTAATTCCCAAAGAATTTTTTCTTGATTTAATTCCATATCCACTTCCAAATCTGATTTCTTTTCAAATTGTTCACAAATTTTGTTTTCAAATCTTATTTGATTGTGAATTGCTTCCCAAAAAATCCAATTTGATTTTGAATTACTTTGAAGAATATTCGCTTTAATTTGAACCTTCCAACTTTGCTCGAAATCTCCAATCATTGCATAATTGCCCGACAAATTATCAATTTGCTCAACAACACCTTCCATAACTCACCTAAATAAAATAAAAATATTAAATAATTAACATGATTTACTTAAATATTCATCACAAATGCCAGATAAATGAGTATAAAATAATGTTATAATTTACTGTTATCAATAGCATCACCTAGCAGTGTAGAAATTCTCATTCATTCGATTTACTGAGATTGCGTTCGCCATATATATATATATAGCCATTAGCAACCGTTACTTATTGCAATTGTCTAAAGACTCTGAATATACTTGTAATAGACGTTGAGATTCTATAGAATTATTTATTTCCTTTATTGGTCTAATGATTAATTGCTTAATTTTGGGTATAATTGCTGTACATAATTGGGAGAATGATTGATATAAATGGGAGCGATTATAGGTGATTGAATAACTTGATTGTAGGTTTTTCTATCTCTATATATTGGTCATACATTGAGAGAGAAAACTATGAATGAAAAATACCACCCATTATTTTGAAGTTGGTATCAGAGCCTAACCAAATTTTCTTTTCCTTTCTCAAATATATATAAGTGAAAAAATGAAAAATTTCTCAATCCTTGGCATTGTTTTGCTAGCTCTACTGATCACTACAGGTGTTCGTTAATTCTTAATTTCTGATATAATTTTTTTCCTCTTTTATGTTATTAAATGTCTTCTATTTCATTGTCGTTGGGTGGCATGACGTAGTGTTCATTATTGTTGCATTGTTGTCGAGTGGTACGATATAATATAGATTTCTGGAGTTCATAAATTTTTATTTTTTAGTGGCTCTTAGTTGAAAAATATAATTCGTTACAAAAGAAAAAGGAACAATTTCTGTCTTTAGATATCTAAAAATTTGATAAGACGAGTTTAGTTTTTTAATTTGCTTCTTACAGTACTTTTATGTTTAGCTCATGTGTTTGAGTCATGTCCCTCTTTTTATTGGATGTCATGCATGCAAATTATAATCTCCTCTTAATAAAACATGCAACTAGATATACATATGTTCATTAGGATTACTATTTATTGAAATATTATCAAAATAGCCCCGAAAATGAAACCAGTGTAAAACCATTATTATTATTTTTTTTATATTTAAAAATAAAGTTCGGTGATATTATTTTTCATTTTAAGGAGCATATGAATTAAGACATATTACTAAGTTTAATTTGTAGCATCATTCCCATGATTAATGTTGAATGCTCAAATCAATATTTACTATTGGTAGCATGTGTTCAGATAATTAAGAGATTTTTTTGACGACTGTAGGGGATGAAGTGATGACAGTGGATGCTAAAGTTTGTGAAGAAGCAATAAATCCTCGTGGTCCTGGTGCTTGTGTCAATGCTGAATGCAATCAGGATTGTCAGAATAAGTTTGGAATGAAAGCTATTGGGAAATGCCTTAGGCTGGACCCTCTTTGTCAATGTCTTTATTACTGTTAATTTCTTTTGTTTCTATATAGAGTTATTGAGACATATTGTCAAGAAATAATATCATGAATTTATTTTCATGTAATCTAATAAAAAATGCAATTGGGCTACTCCTGCTTCTTTTGTGTGGTGATGGGTGAAAGGCTATCACACGATACAAACACAAAACACATCTAGTGGTTTTGGGTCGTAGAATCACATGTACAATTAATTAATTAAGGAGTAATGATATTAACACCCCTAAAAAATTGTATGTATGTCTCAATATGGTGTATTTATAAAAATTTAATATTATTTATCCTTAGAGAAAATTATTAAAAAGGGTATATAATTTGTAACTACACCCACAAATATTAATCACTTCTTCATATATATAATAAAACATTTTTCATTTTCTCCAATCCTTAAGCTCTTTTTTAAATATTAATTTCAAATATCAAACAATTTTTGAGAAAAAAAATAAATTATAAAATATTGAGAATGATTTTTGAAATACTAATTTTAAATATCAAACAATTTTCAAGGAAACAAATTGATTGTAGAATATTAAAGATAAACCAAAATTATGATGAAATTATTATATTTAGTTAAAAAGAAAAACAATAAAAGAGGAAAACATGTTTGAAAGAAAAGAAAAATAATAAGAATATATATATATATATATATATCAAGAAGTTAGTTTTATTTCAAATACTCCTTAAGAAATGATCAAAACTTATGTTAAATCAAATAAAAGATAACACTTTTATGAAATAACAAGAAACTTATTTAAATGATATCATATAACTTCAAAAATCAATTTTAATCAAAAAATTAAACCGAGATGAAACTTTTTATACATTTTCAAATTCTATCTTCTCTAAATTAATTATTATTTTTTTCAAATATCAAATTTTTTCAAAACAACACAAATTAATTGTAAAGTGTGAAGAATAATTTAAAATCTTCTTAAGAAATTGATTGTAAGATGATAAGTTTTAAATTAATTATTTTTAGAATATCATAAGTTTTTTGTCTGAAAACTGAATGATGATGTTGAAGATTAAAAATTGAATAATGACTAAAATTTGAAATCTGAATGATATGTTTGTTTTCTTTTTTTTATTGCTAAATGTATAGTAATCTTATCTATTTTTTAAATTAAAATAATCTGAAAACTAATAATTTAACATTTATATTCTTTTACTATTAATTATTATGTAATTTCATTTAATATAATACAAACAATAATAGTAAATAATTTAACAAATACTAAAATACTTTTATATATATTAATAATATTTTTATTCATAATTCAAATATAATTAATTATTATAGTAAAGTGATTTTTTTTTAAATTATATATACTAAAGTAAATTCAATTTATATATCTAAATAAAAGTAAATAAATTGATTTTAAGTTGAATTACAATTGCCATAAAAGTTGAAATTATAAAATAATATATATTTTAGTCATTGCAATATTTCATTAATTACATTTAAAAGGAATCTATATAATGTAAAATTATGATAAATTTAAAAATATTTTATTTTGGAAAGAATAAATTTGGAATAATATATTTAAAATCCGTTAAGTGATTTCACATTCAGATAAAAATTGTAACTTTTTTATTTAAGTAATTTTTGGATGGTTTTAATTGGTTTGACGACTTAAAAAAGAAAAACAAAAATCATTTAATAGGTATAATTTATATTCATTGAATCAAAAATGATAAAAACATATGACCTCTTATAGGTTGTATTTTTCTTGGTCTAAAAAAGGTAAAGATAATATACTGCATTTAAAAATAATGAAACTGAATAAAAAATAATAATAAAAGCAACAAATCTGAATCATCAGTTACAAATGTACCTAGACGGATTTATTCGTGTAGAATTAGAGATGATCTTAATTCAATTGAAAAAATACATAATTTGCAAGGAAATTCACAAAACATTTATGGTAAGATAATTGGACATATTTTATAACCATTTTAGGAAGGACAAGTCAATTTTAGCCTGGTTCATGAAAGAAAGGATCAGGCTGCCAATAGGTTAGATTACTACGCAAAGGGAGTTGTGAATATCATTTATAATCCTTTCACTAGTGGAATTCCATTCGAAAATAGCTGGAGATGGTTCTTGTAATATGATGTTTACCTTTTATGGCTTTTCATGTGAAAATAGTGCACTTTCATTATTCTTCTCTCATTCTTTTTTATTATTCTGTTGTTTGTTTTTCTACTGTAGCCTAGCGCCAAGCAACTGTCCAAGGTCATGCCATGTTTAGCATGCCTGACACATACTATGCGAGCCCACCCGAGCTAGTATCAGACGGGGCTATACCAATTTGGCATTATAGGCCCATCAAGCCATAGATGACTGCCTATGTTTGTTTCTATGACTATATGGTAATTCGCTATGGGGGTAAATAAGAATAAGTGGACATATATTTTGATATTTCAAAAATGTAATTAATTTTTAAGTGAAAAATTGTAGAATAGAAAACATCAATGGATAGTCATAAATGCCGGAACATTTTCAATTTTACGTGAAAATTTATAAAATTTAAAACATCAAAGTGTAGGACCTTTGTTAGAAGAGAAATTGTGTGCCACATACTTCGGCCAAAAGGTCTCAATAGAGTTAAGTTGGGCTAGCATTACTGTTATTATTAGAGTTTATTACACATTAATATTATTTTTATTTGTATTTATTATTGCAGTTTATTTTCAAACATCGTACATTATTATTTTGTTATGAAATTCTGTTATACACTAATTATTATTTTGGTATATGTAATGAAACTTTGTTATTATGTTTATGTTCTTACGTGATGAATTTATGTTTTTCATGAACTTTATATTGATATTATATGGATTTGATGTTAAATTGAAGTAAGGATTGGCTTATTTTAAGTTTTAATGTTTATTTATTGTTTATATATATATGTGTGTTTTTATAAATTTTGTGACTTATTAAAATTAAATCAGATCAAAATGGATTGATTTTTGGGCATACCACCCCAATTGGATCCGAGTTTGGGGCACAAAGTGACCATATGTTTGGGTCATGGTTTGGGTTTGGAACACCCCACCAAAATCCTGGGTTAGGTTTGGGCACAGGCTACTTTAGTCCCAATGCAACTCGTTGTCATCTCTATCCTTAAGTTTTAAGGGTTATGATGAACCAAATCAAGCCTAATCTAATTTGGATCCATTATAAAATAATTAATATAAAATAAAAGAATTATATTGAATAGAATGCAACTCCGCACACGTGAAAGAAAAACATGGATATATCAGCAAGCCACTTTATCTGTAATGTAATGATTTAGATATAAATGCAATATACTGAAAATGTTACGTATATATGAACGCCACACAAAATTGTCAAGCAAATATTACTTGTTTTATCATGTTTTTTAATTTAAAGTTTAGCATATTAAAAAAATAAAACATAAAAATTCTGTGGCCCGAAATTTTTGGTTTCCATCTGGACTTGACTTGTATAATAATTTACTGAAGCTACCTCATGTTTGAACATTCAAAAGTTGGGTTCGAACCAGATATGATCCTTTATGAGAACAGGCCGAGTCAGATTAGAACCAAACTGGACTAGGATTGGGTTGGACTAGTCTTACTCTTTTGACATCTTATTTTCAAGCTCTTCTCATAATTCACAAATAATCATCTTAATGTAACAATTACTTATGATTTATGGTTACATATATGTGTTAATGTATGAATTAATTTTGAGTAATGGTTACATATATGTATACACATTGGCACATGTAATAGATATATGTGTATATAAATATATATATATATGTGTATATCGTGTGTCATTGTATATATACATGTATGCAACCATAAATCAAAATGAAATGCTATGTTAAGACAATTAGTTATTGTTGACGTTCGAAATCAATCAACCAGGTTCTTCAAAACCCAATACTGCAAAATGATTAGAACAAAGCAAGAAATAGATGAAAAGATGAAGAAGAGGGAAAAGGAAGAACACACATAACAAACTTTTTAGAGTGGTTAGGCAAAATTAGGCCTACATCCACTGTTTTCTCTCACTATTTGGGCAGAATAACGATAAAATTTACACTCGGTGTTTCTCTCTTGATTTTACAATGAAAATCCTCTTCTATTTATAGAGGGGGAAGGTACTACAGTAGTGTACAATAAGTTAAAATACAATAATGATCACATTTAATACTCATGGATTACATTTAATGCACCTAACACCTGTTAGGTTAATTCTGTCAAGACATGGATTTAGACGTTAAACCCATGCTGGTTAGGTGAGATCTCCTCAAATTACACTGCAATTAGTCTGAAGCACTTTTCCTGCATGACACGTCATGAAGGGGATCTGGAATTTTTTTGGGTGAGCTGGAGCTGGAGAGGACGACCTGCGATCTCAGTCTTTTAGTAATATGCGAACTGGTAACTATTGGGCGATCTCAACTTTTGGTGACTGTTGGACGAGCTTGACATTGCTGAAATTATGAAATGTGCGAACTAAGAGCTGACTTCTCCGATCTGGCAAATTGGGTCTGGCCTATGAGGCCAGTTTATTGGGCTTTTACCAGTCCATTTGAGTACATTTGGGTGATCCAGAAAATACCCATAATAGTTATGACTTATGAGAATTGCATAAACCTCAAGATTTGCACGAAGGATCATTTTATTACAGGTGTCATCTATCATGTTTTGTTAAAATATCCGTCTATCCAAAATTAGAATTTGATAGCACCATCTAACAGTGTAGAAAATCTTATTCATTAGCTCTACCAAAATTGCTTTTGCCTTAATTTTATGTATTCATTGTCTTTACCAATATAAGAAGACTATTAATAGTGAGAATAAAAAGAATTAGAGGTGGTGTGGCACTCCTTCTAGCACTAAAATATTGACTAATAAAATCAGCTAACACCTAATATATAATGAAATTAAAATAGCAATCAAAGCGTTAAGCAATGTAACAGAGATATGAAAGCAATAAAACAAAGACGCAAGAGAGTTTTTAACATGGTTCAGCCATATGAAAGATGTCTACTGACAGACCCCTTTCTAACTACTAGCTAGGCGACCTGCCCGGTAATCCCATGGTGGCTCCCCAGTCGAGATCTGCTCTAACTGGAAAGTTCCAGTGAAGCTAAGCCTCTTTTCTTTTCTAAAATACTTGAAATCCTTTTTATTCTGAAAAAGGGTGGGAATTTTGTTCGTTGAAAATAACTTTATGAAAATAGGATTTTCACAGAAAACTGGCAGCACAACGGTTGTTTTTCTAAAATTCCACCCTGTAAAATATCTCATAAAACCTGTATAATTGTATTCACAAACAATTTCTATAATCAATAGGCCTCCGGCCATTTTCAAACTCATAATCATGCAATTAAGCGGAAGTAACTTGAATAAATCTTAAAAACGACATGCATGATATTTACATAAAATCCTTAACTCAAAATAATATTTACAAAACTAGAGAATCTGGAAAATGATATTAAATACAATACATGATGCTATGTTAGAAAATAGTGCAGTCTGGTCGCGCGTGTCTAGCTGGCCTGCATGTCCGAAGGAGATACCTCTGCCGCGCTACTCACACCTGCACCTGAGGGAGGATTTTAAAGAAAACAGGAAAACAGTGGTGAGAATAACTCAGTGAGTGGGTGAGTTTATCATAAACTATACTTTTGCTTAAAATAATATTCCTCCCAAAAATAGATTGGAAAACTATTACTTACTTACTTACTTTTCCTGAAAACTGTAAACTCGTTTAAAAGCTGCGAAAGTTATTTATCAAACATTTCTTAAAACTTTTCTTATTTTCTTACTAGCCTATTTGGCAACCCAGGGAAATCTTGTCCTTCGTGACGGTGCGAAGACACGCCACTAGGATAGGGGAACTCTCACCATGTGTAGTCGCAGATGTGGATACAATTCTGGGATCGCGAATCCCTCCAATATCAGGCAGATCTACACTATCCCATACGTGCAGAGGGTGACTGACAGACTCGATCCCCCTAAAGTTAGTAACTCCCCCCAACTACCGTACACGTATAGAATACTTTCGACCGGGTGTAATCTCAAGGGCTAGGGTAAACCATAGGCATATATATAAAAATGAAATCTCGGCAATATACTATAATATTGCAAAATAACTTTCATAAATACTATCTCTATGCATGTATATAATTTCAACTTGCTCAATTACTTTATTAAAGAATATAAACATATTCATAGCATAAACTTTAAAGCTATACATGCATTTATAGATGATAAACTGAAAATTATAAACTTTTACTAGAATCTCAAAACCTTTTACTTGCTAAAACTGATTGCATTCAATAACAGAATGTATGAAAACTTTTAAAAATCCACACTCACAACTTGCTTCCAAAATACTTATCACCGTTTCCCGTTACGACTCTCGTTCGATTCCCAATTCACCTACAATTGATTTCGATCGAGATGTCGTTAAAACATAATTCGCGCGTAACTAAACTTAAGCCATACGAGGATTTATAAACACAATAATTCAAGTGACTATCCTCGCACAATAACAAAATGAAAACTCATATTTGCACGCGAAAACTATTTCAAACCGATTCGATATCGCAACTTAAAAACTATCCAATTAACTTATTTAAAACTCGAACTATCCTCACTTCAACTGAAACACTTTAAGGGCTTAATAACAATCTCGGGGCAGCGAGATAACATTCACAATCCTTTTATATTCGATAACAAAAATCATAAACTAACAACGCTCGCATTCGTGGAAAAATTCAACCGAAACGCTCGGAAACGATTTCTAAATAACCGAACGAATATCCGATACTTTAAAACACTCTAATATTATCTATTTTTTGCGATAATGAATGCGAAACTAAAAACATAACTCAACAGCCCCTACACATCTCATAATAGCCCATATACAAAACTCGCAACGAATACGATCGTTTACCAAATCATTCAAAACCAACCGAAACAACAAAACGAACGAACCTCCGCATTAACGAGGTTCCCAATCCTAGTCCCAAGCATAATATCATCAATTCGCTCTACTCTATTCATATATTCACATTACTAATGAAGGGACCCAACCCGGATTTAACCTCTTGAATCCGTGGGAAGCCCTCCCGGCACTCCAACGGACTCCGAAAACTTTTCCTTTAAACAATGAACTTAGGAATCCGTGGAGCGAACCCGATTAAAACATTTATCCTTTTCGTCAACTGACAGAAAATAGAAAATGTGGTGGGAAATTTTTTTTTTTTTTTTTTTTTTTCTATTAAAACCAATAAACCATTTATTCGATGAAAAATCTACAGAAAAACGGACAGAGTTTCCTCGGTTTTTCGAACATTCCAATTTTACAAAACCTGCAAATAAAATCATAAACACTTCAAAAATTCATTCATTTTCTCCACTACCATTTTCAGGACCTCAGGTCCATTACAGTTTAACCACAAAAACATTTAAAAGCTTTCAAGGAAATCCTTTTCATCCATAAAGAAAAACATATGCATTATGAACAATTCAAAATATTTTCTGAAATATTTTGGGCTTGAGTTTGGACACTCCCAAACACCTACGTACCTCAATTATCTACAGAGGATCAAAGCCCTCGTAGTTTAGAGTTTAATTATGCATATACGTATATACAATACAAAAATAATGATGCAAGTATCAAAACCATAATATGACATTTATAGCCCAAAAATTATATACATATTTTCAAGTCGTCGTCGTCTACAAGTAGGCCGCCTACGACTGCCCTGGAGGATGCTCAAACTGCTCCCTAGTCTCAGTTCCTGAAAATTTTATTAAAACATTTTGAAAGAGTGAGCTAAAAATAGCTCAGTGAGTGTGCAGTTCAATAACAAAATACCTTTCAACATCTTTCAGTAAAATCATAACATTTACATAAATAAATAAAACATTTCATTTATCAATTATATCAATCATAACATATATTTGAAACAATCTTTAACATTTCCGTCACTACCAATGGAACCCAGGGAATAATGCACCAACCGACCTAAAAGCGACGGTGGCGGGACGATCCATTTCCAGTCATAAAACCACTACGCTGCGGATAAATCACGCCTTGCGCAGGGTAACAGTCATAAGAATACTTTATAATGTGTAAAGGCAATCTTATAATTTCTATCCCTTCCCTTAGTTAGTAACCTATTTCTTTACCCGTACCTTTACACATTTAAAGTATCTCGGCCGATTATCCAGTCATTTCAGTCATTCCAGTCATGATAGGGTTTAGGGTAACCATTGGCTAAAAATCCTTTTATAAACCACATTTCATTTAAAAACCAAAACCATTCTTTTATACTTTCCATAAACATTCGTTTGTCAAAACTTTTCTTAAGATCAAACCTTAACACTTGATTCTTTTTCCTTAAACTTGATATCAAAACTTAAAACATTTCTATAATCAAAACGATTATATTCAAAACATAAACATATATAAAATATGCATATACAAACATATACTTAAAAGAAACATATATGTATAAATATATAGTTAAACATAACATATACATTTAAATAAAACATATATATATATATATAATTTTGCACTCACAACTTATTTCCGTCCGTTAGCTTTCAATTCAAAGAATTTCTTTCACTTCCCGCACGTCTCCGTTTCCGTTTGAAGAGTTTCCAATTCACCTAACATTTAATCACCAATTTATTTACAATTCTCCTCAAATCACAACTCTAATGATAAATGAATTTTCCTTAACAATCTCTCCAACTAATTAACCCATATTCTCCATTACATGCCATTATCTTAATACCATTCATTTCTATGATATTTCCATGTCCTAATATATTTAAAGACGTACTTGAACCCACCAATTTGAAAGAAAATAAAAATGGGACAGCTTGCGCATCATTTATTCAAACGACTATCTTTGAGTGTTACACGCGTTCCACGCAATGAAATTTATTACCTATAACTTAATCACCCTCAAATACATATTCGAGAACATTCTTATGACCTTAAAATCAACTTAAAATCACATAAATTCCACTTATAACCGGCTGTCTTACTTTTGTCGAAAATCACACGAATAACACCGTACGCGATTTTCTTTCGGTTTCAACGCGTAATCACACTCTATCATGCATTTATACACTTAAAATCAATTAATCTCCATTTAATTTAAACAAAATACAGCACACACACATACTCTCACATTCAGCCGAACAGAACATATACAGCCGAACAGAACATATACCCATACTTGTTCATTTCATCTCACGGCATACACACACACCCATCTACACAAACATCTATTCCATTTCAGCATTTATGAGATAAAATCAATAAAAACCCAACATAACTCACTTGTCTGAGAGTTCCACAGCTGCTCTGAGATTCTCACGTCAACCATTTCCATCCATTTCAGCTTGTCAACCTTAAGCTACTGCCCAAAATCAACCACAACTCTTGAAAAGGACAGCAAAGAACTCATGAAAATCACTCAAAAAGTTTCAGCTGCTTCCCTTACCTCTTGATCATCATCTTCTTCACGCCTCCCCTGCATTTTTCCTCCATCTGCTGGCTGTATCCAGCTCCTTTCAGCTCCACGTTTTCTGGTCCCAGCTCACCCGAAATCCCTTCTCTTCACTCGCGGTCAGCAGCTCGTCGACAGCCCGCGCGCGACTTCAACTTCTTCCCGATTTCTGGTCTGACATCTTCACTTTCAGATCTGATTTTCTGGGCTGAGAACAGAGGTTTATCTTGCTTCTTCAAGCCTCCATCTGACCGTGAAGAAGCCCCTTGGAAGATCGGTTCGGTGGCTGCACTTGGTGGCCGAGAGGGATGATCGCGCGAGTGGAGAGTGGCTGTCTTTTTGGTCTGATTTCGGGTCTGTTTTGTGTCTGCCTGAAGACCAGATCTGAGCTGGAAGAAACACTCTAATATTGTTTAACATATTGCCCAAACACCCCTCAATTGTCTTCAATTATGACAGCTGAAACTTCAATATAAATATTGCACTTAAACCCCTCTTTTATTGCTATTTTTATGAACTTCACTTATCCATTTCCAATCATGCCCATACTTATTTCTAATCTATAATTAACACTTCCTAATGACCTCTTTAAATCCTCATCACTTATATTTCTCATAAAAAACTTTATTCCATAAAAATAAATACGTTAAATCCATCAATTTCCATAACAATTTTAATATCGATAAAATTAACCGTTATTCCTCTCAATAATATTTCTAAAATATTCCACGCTTATCAATTCATCAAATTAACCTCATAAACATTCAATTAAACTTATAATTGTTCATTTTCATCATATAAGAAAACTTTCCCACAACAGTGGAATATTTTAAAAATACAATCACATTTGACGTACTTATCGATATTTATATATTCTTAAGCATAAAGGACTTGGTCCTAACAATTTCTCCCCTCCTTAAAATAAATTTCGTCCTCGAAATTTAAATATGCATACCTTAAGTAAACAAATGTGGATACTGTGTCTGCATTTGATCCTCGCGCTCCCTTGTAGCTTCTTCAACTCCGTGATTCATCCATAACACTTTAACCAAGTGAATTCTTTTATTGCGGAGAACTTGTTCTTTCCTGTCTAAGATCTAAACCGGTCTCTCCTCATAAGTCAAATTCTCTTTCAATTCTATCGGTTGATCCCTTAAAATATGCGATGAATCTGGAATGTATTTACGAAGCATAGACACATGAAAAACATCATAAATCCTGGCCAATTCACTAGGTAGCTTCAATCTATACGCCACTTCCCCAATTCTTTCTGTGATTTCATAGGATCCAATGTACCTAGGACTCAGTTTTCCTCTTTTTCCAAACCTCAACACCCCCTTCCAGGGTGATATCCTCATAAATACTTTGTCTCCAACCTGAAACTCTAAGTCCCTCCTTCGATTGTCCGCATAACTTTTCTGTCTGTCATTTGCTATCTTCAGTCTGTCTCTGATAACTTTAACTTTTTCTGACGTAAGCTGGACAATCTCTGGACCAATCAATTTTCTCTCGCCTACCTCATCCCAACAAATTGAAGTTCTACATTTTCGTCCGTACAAAGCCTCATATGGAGCCATTCCAATGCTAGACTGATAGCTATTATTGTATATACAAACTCCACTAAAGGTAGATGCGTATCCCAGCTACCTTTAAAATCCATAACACAAGCTCTAAGCATGTCCTCTAATGTCTGAATAGTCCGCTCAGATTGCCCATCTGTTTGCGGATGAAAAGCTGTACTAAAATTCAACTTGGTGCCTAAAGCTCGCTGTAAGCTGGGCCAAAATCGAGAAGTAAATCTTGGATCCCTATCTGACACAATTGACACTGGCGTACCATGAAGCCGTATAATCTCATTCACATATATATGAGCCAACTTATCCATAGAATAAGTATTCTTGATAGGTAAGAAATGGGCTGATTTCGTCAGTCTATCAACAATCACCCATATCGCATCATGGCCACTCTGGCTACGCGGAAGTCCTACCGCAAAATCCATCGTAATCCTCTCCCATTTCCATTCAGGTATCGAAAGAGGCTGCAAAAGTCCTGCAGGCTTTTGGTGTTCAATCTTTACTTGCTGACATGTAAGGCATTTGGAAACAAAATCTGCTATTTCTTTCTTCATACCCTTCCACCAATAATGTTCTTTCAGGGTACGATACATTTTAGTGCTACCCGGATGCATTGCATAAGCAGAAGAATGAGTCTCTTCCATGATTTCTCTTTTCAATTCAGGAACATTCGGTACACACAATCTCTGTCCCAATACCACTGTACCATCATCTTTAACTGAATAATCTGTTCTCTTTCCTGACTTCATTTCTCCTTTCAGTTTTACTAACCATGGATCCTGAGTCTGTAACTCACTGATTCGGTCTATCAAAATAGGACGAACATGAAATGCAGCTAGCAATGCTCCTGTTTCTGTCGGCTTTAGTTTCACACCTAAAGACCTTAATTCTACTAGAAGTGGAAGATACGTGGTCTTAAGATGAGCTACTGAACCTGTAGGCTTCCGACTGAGAGCATCTGCTACTACATTAGCTTTCCCTGGATGGTACTCAATGGTACACTCATAATCCTTAATGAGCTCAATCCATCTTCGCTGCCTCATATTCAATTCCTTTTGTGTAAATAGGTACTGCAGACTCTTGTGATCCGTGAAAATTCTGCAAGGCACCCCATACAAATAATGTCTCCATATCCGTAAAGCAAAAACTACAGCTGCCAATTCTAGGTCATGTGTAGGATAGTTCTGTTCATGTTTTTTTTCAATTGCCTGGAAGCATATGCTATCACATTTTCATTTTGCATCAGCACACAACCTAAACCTTGCCTAGAAGCATCACAATATACTGAGAATCCGTCCTTTCCTGACGGAAGTGTAAGCACAGGTGCTGAAGTCAATCTCCTTTTCAATTCATCAAAACTCTGCTGGCACGCCTCTGACCATACAAACTTTTCCTCTTTCCGTGTCAGCTTAGTTAATGGAGCAGCTATTTTCGAAAACCCCTCAACAAATTTCCGATAGTACCCTGCCAAACCCAGAAAACTCCTTATTTCAGTCACATTAGTAGGCGGTCTCCAATTCACTATAGCCTCTACTTTCTGTGGATCCACGGAGACCCCTTCTGCAGAAACCACGTGTCCTAGAAAAGCGACACTGTCCAGCCAAAACTGATATTTATTGAGTTTGGCGTATAACTGATGTTCTCTTAATGTCTGTAAAACCGTCCTCAAGTGTCCTGCATGTTCTTCCTTACTGCCAGAATAGATCAGTATATCATCGATGAACACAATTACAAACTGATCTAAATAAGGTTTGAAAACCCTATTCATAAGATCCATGAAAGCGGCTGGGGCATTAGTGAGTCCAAAGGGCATGACTAAGAACTCATAATGTCCATACCGTGTCCTAAAAGCAGTCTTCGGAACATCCTCTGCATGAATTTTCAGCTGATGATAGCCTGACCTCAGATCGATCTTAGAGAATACCCGAGCTCCCTGCAGCTGGTCAAAGAGATCATCAATCCTCGGAAGTGGATATTGATTACGTATCGTTACCTTGTTCAATTCCCTGTAATCAATACATAACCGCATGCTTCCATCTTTCTTTTTCACAAACAAAACTGGTGCTCCCCATGGGGAAGTACTCGACCTGACAAAGTCCTTATTTACTAACTCTTCCATTTGTGCTTTTAACTCTTTCAACTCTGAAGGAGCCATTCGATAAGGTGCTTTAGAAATTGGTTCAGTCCCTGGGGCTAACTCTATTCGAAAGTCACTTTCTCTGTCTGGAGGTAATCCCGGAAGATCTTCTGGAAACACATCTGGAAATTCTTGAACCACCGGAATATCTTCCAATCTCATTTCAGAGCCTCTCGCCTCAATTGCATAGACGAGATACCCTTGACATAACTTTCGAAGCATTTTTCTAGCTGTAATAACTGACACCATGCTAGTGGGAAGTATTTTCCGTACCCCACGGAAAATCACATCTGACTCCCCTACTTTACCAAAACTGACTTCTTTTCGAAAGCAGTCTACAGTTGCATGATGTCTTGACAACCAGTCCATCCCCAATATCACATCAAAGTCCTGGATGTCCAACATAACTAAATCTGCCAAGAATTCTCTACCCTCAATAATAACTGTACTATCCAGATAAACTCTATCTACAATCACTGAATCCCCTGTACCATCAAAATTCCTTACCCCCAATTTTCGTGCCCTTTCAATAGAAACTCCTGGTTCATGGGGTTGCCGAAGGGCGGCTGCTAAAATCTGTGCCATTTGCTCTACGGGTATATTTCCTCCTGCCATCTCTAGAGGCACTGGAGGTCCTGCCTGGGACGACTCAGAAGGAACTAGAGGTGGAGGAACATGTGAGGACTCTTCTATGTGTTCCTCCTCTGGTACAGGCTCTTGAGCAGGAGATCTCCTAGTGGGAGGTCGGCCTCGACGACGCATTTCTGTTAAATAAAACTTATTCATTATCATGTAAAACATATGTGATTTCAAAATAAATGAATAAGTCATGCAATTTTGAAAAACACATTAAATCATTTCAGGAAATGGAGACTTTTCAAAATCATTTTTATCACTATCAAAACCATTTGCTCTGATACCACGTTGAAGGGACCCAACCCGGATTTAACCTCTTGAATCCGTGGGAAGCCCTCCCGGCACTCCAACGGACTCCGAAAACTTTTCCTTTAAACAATGAACTTAGGAATCCGTGGAGCGAACCCGATTAAAACATTTATCCTTTTCGTCAACTGACAGAAAATGTGGTGGGAAATTTTTTTTTTTTTTTTTTTTTTTTCTATTAAAACCAATAAACCATTTATTCGATGAAAAATCTACAGAAAAACGGACAGAGTTTCCTCGGTTTTTCGAACATTCCAATTTTACAAAACCTGCAAATAAAATCATAAACACTTCAAAAATTCATTCATTTTCTCCACTACCATTTTCAGGACCTCAGGTCCATTACAGTTTAACCACAAAAACATTTAAAAGCTTTCAAGGAAATCCTTTTCATCCATAAAGAAAAACATATGCATTATGAACAATTCAAAATATTTTCTGAAATATTTTGGGCTTGAGTTTGGACACTCCCAAACACCTACGTACCTCAATTATCTACAGAGGATCAAAGCCCTCGTAGTTTAGAGTTTAATTATGCATATACGTATATACAATACAAAAATAATGATGCAAGTATCAAAACCATAATATGACATTTATAGCCCAAAAATTATATACATATTTTCAAGTCGTCGTCGTCTACAAGTAGGCCGCCTACGACTGCCCTGGAGGATGCTCAAACTGCTCCCTAGTCTCAGTTCCTGAAAATTTTATTAAAACATTTTGAAAGAGTGAGCTAAAAATAGCTCAGTGAGTGTGCAGTTCAATAACAAAATACCTTTCAACATCTTTCAGTAAAATCATAACATTTACATAAATAAATAAAACATTTCATTTATCAATTATATCAATCATAACATATATTTGAAACAATCTTTAACATTTCCGTCACTACCAATGGAACCCAGGGAATAATGCACCAACCGACCTAAAAGCGACGGTGGCGGGACGATCCATTTCCAGTCATAAAACCACTACGCTGCGGATAAATCACGCCTTGCGCAGGGTAACAGTCATAAGAATACTTTATAATGTGTAAAGGCAATCTTATAATTTCTATCCCTTCCCTTAGTTAGTAACCTATTTCTTTACCCGTACCTTTACACATTTAAAGTATCTCGGCCGATTATCCAGTCATTTCAGTCATTCCAGTCATGATAGGGTTTAGGGTAACCATTGGCTAAAAATCCTTTTATAAACCACATTTCATTTAAAAACCAAAACCATTCTTTTATACTTTCCATAAACATTCGTTTGTCAAAACTTTTCTTAAGATCAAACCTTAACACTTGATTCTTTTTCCTTAAACTTGATATCAAAACTTAAAACATTTCTATAATCAAAACGATTATATTCAAAACATAAACATATATAAAATATGCATATACAAACATATACTTAAAAGAAACATATATGTATAAATATATAGTTAAACATAACATATACATTTAAATAAAACATATATATATATATATAATTTTGCACTCACAACTTATTTCCGTCCGTTAGCTTTCAATTCAAAGAATTTCTTTCACTTCCCGCACGTCTCCGTTTCCGTTTGAAGAGTTTCCAATTCACCTAACATTTAATCACCAATTTATTTACAATTCTCCTCAAATCACAACTCTAATGATAAATGAATTTTCCTTAACAATCTCTCCAACTAATTAACCCATATTCTCCATTACATGCCATTATCTTAATACCATTCATTTCTATGATATTTCCATGTCCTAATATATTTAAAGACGTACTTGAACCCACCAATTTGAAAGAAAATAAAAATGGGACAGCTTGCGCATCATTTATTCAAACGACTATCTTTGAGTGTTACACGCGTTCCACGCAATGAAATTTATTACCTATAACTTAATCACCCTCAAATACATATTCGAGAACATTCTTATGACCTTAAAATCAACTTAAAATCACATAAATTCCACTTATAACCGGCTGTCTTACTTTTGTCGAAAATCACACGAATAACACCGTACGCGATTTTCTTTCGGTTTCAACGCGTAATCACACTCTATCATGCATTTATACACTTAAAATCAATTAATCTCCATTTAATTTAAACAAAATACAGCACACACACATACTCTCACATTCAGCCGAACAGAACATATACAGCCGAACAGAACATATACCCATACTTGTTCATTTCATCTCACGGCATACACACACACCCATCTACACAAACATCTATTCCATTTCAGCATTTATGAGATAAAATCAATAAAAACCCAACATAACTCACTTGTCTGAGAGTTCCACAGCTGCTCTGAGATTCTCACGTCAACCATTTCCATCCATTTCAGCTTGTCAACCTTAAGCTACTGCCCAAAATCAACCACAACTCTTGAAAAGGACAGCAAAGAACTCATGAAAATCACTCAAAAAGTTTCAGCTGCTTCCCTTACCTCTTGATCATCATCTTCTTCACGCCTCCCCTGCATTTTTCCTCCATCTGCTGGCTGTATCCAGCTCCTTTCAGCTCCACGTTTTCTGGTCCCAGCTCACCCGAAATCCCTTCTCTTCACTCGCGGTCAGCAGCTCGTCGACAGCCCGCGCGCGACTTCAACTTCTTCCCGATTTCTGGTCTGACATCTTCACTTTCAGATCTGATTTTCTGGGCTGAGAACAGAGGTTTATCTTGCTTCTTCAAGCCTCCATCTGACCGTGAAGAAGCCCCTTGGAAGATCGGTTCGGTGGCTGCACTTGGTGGCCGAGAGGGATGATCGCGCGAGTGGAGAGTGGCTGTCTTTTTGGTCTGATTTCGGGTCTGTTTTGTGTCTGCCTGAAGACCAGATCTGAGCTGGAAGAAACACTCTAATATTGTTTAACATATTGCCCAAACACCCCTCAATTGTCTTCAATTATGACAGCTGAAACTTCAATATAAATATTGCACTTAAACCCCTCTTTTATTGCTATTTTTATGAACTTCACTTATCCATTTCCAATCATGCCCATACTTATTTCTAATCTATAATTAACACTTCCTAATGACCTCTTTAAATCCTCATCACTTATATTTCTCATAAAAAACTTTATTCCATAAAAATAAATACGTTAAATCCATCAATTTCCATAACAATTTTAATATCGATAAAATTAACCGTTATTCCTCTCAATAATATTTCTAAAATATTCCACGCTTATCAATTCATCAAATTAACCTCATAAACATTCAATTAAACTTATAATTGTTCATTTTCATCATATAAGAAAACTTTCCCACAACGGTGGAATATTTTAAAAATACAATCACATTTGACGTACTTATCGATATTTATATATTCTTAAGCATAAAGGACTTGGTCCTAACAACTAATTACTCAAAACACTTTCAAAATGGAAATGGGCAGCACTTACCCAAGAAGCGAGCTGTTCATCGCTTCGAAACGGCTTCCGAACAGCGATGAAACTCTCGTGACAGCAAGCTGTCTCTTCCACCAGCCAGCTATCCTTTCTTGTTGCTGTTCTACTTCCTGTCTGAAAGATGTTTGGCCTGACTTAACAACTCGGCAGCAACTTGGACAGCTCACGGCAGCAACTCGACCACAGCTTGACTTTCAACAGCTCGGCAGCAGCTTGGACAGCTCACGGCAGTAACTCGAGCACAGCTTGACTTCCAACAGCTAGGCAGCAGCTTACTTCACGCCAGCAGCTCCCTCCACCAGCGACACTGGCAGCAGCACTTGGGGACGGTGACAGCAGCTGGTGCACGACCTCCTCACGCCAGTAACTGTCTTCCTTGCTAAAGGTGATGACAGCAACCTCACGGCAGCAAGCTTGCAACGGTGACAGCACCCTCACGATGGCAGCAACTCAGCTCGGCAGCAAGGTGACAACAACGACAATGGCAGCAACCTCAATCTGACTTCCTCCAGCTTGCATGCACGGGTAGCACACTCCTTCTCTATCTCTCACTATCTCTCTTTTCAATCCTCTCACTTTGGATTCTGTTTTTGGAATGAAGAAGAAGAAGTTGACAGATTGCTTGGATTCGGTTTTGAAATGAATAAAAGAATGGTGACTAAATGATGGCTTTGGTTTTGATTTTGTCTTTGAATGCATAGATGACCGAGAATGCCATAATTTTGCTTCCTTCTTTTTCAATTCCAACTTCATATATTAATATATAATTGCTCATCCAATGCATGTGTTGTTAGGACCAAGTCCTTCATACTTAAGAATATATATAAATATCGATAAATACGTTAAATGTCAATGTATTTTTCAAATATTCCACCGTTGTGAGACATTTTTCTTATGTGATGAAAATGAGCAATTATAAGTTTAATTGAATGTTTATGAGATCAATTTGATGAATTGATAAGTGTGGAATATTTTAGAAATAGTATTGAGAGGAATAATGATTAATGTTAATCGATATTAAAATCGTTACGGAAATTGACGGATTTAACGTATTTATTTTTATGGAATAATTTTTTTTTTATGAAAAATATAAGTGATGAGGAATTAAATGAGGTCATTAGGAAGTGTTAATTATAGATTAAAAAATGAGTATGGACAATGGATAAGTAAAGTGAATAAAAATAGAGTAAAAGAGGGGTAAACGTGCAAAATTTGGATTGAAAGTTAAGCTGGTATAATTGAGAAAAATAGAGGGGTGTTTGGGCAATTGTCAAGCATTATAATTCAGTGTTTTTCCAGCTCAAATCTGGCACAGTAATCAGACCTCATCAGACCCGAAAACACCAAAAAGCAGAACTGAAGACAGCCCAAAATCTTCCATTCGTGCGATCATCCCTCTCGGCTATTAAGTTCAGCCACCAAACCGATCAACTATGGGCTTTCTTCACGGTCAGACGGCGGCTTGAAGGAGCAAGATGAACCTCTGATTTCAGCCCAAAAAACCAGATCTGAAATTGAAGAAGCTAACCAGAAAGCGGGAAGAGAAGCTGAGGTCGCGCGCGGCCGTTGATGAGCTCGACAGGCCGTGTGAAGGAGGCCAGATTCGGGTAAGCTGGAGCAAGCAGAAGCTGAGCTGCAAGCAGCCATGTGAAGCCAGCAAATGGAGGAAAAAAATGCAGGGGAGGCGTGAGGAAGATGATGAACAGTAGGTAAGAGCAACAGCTGAAACTTTTGGGAGATGTTTCTTGAGTTATGGGCTGTCCATTTGATGTTATTGTTGGGTTTTTTTGTGGTAGCTCAAATTAGATCCGAAAATGGAAGCCTTGGACTGCTGTGGGAATTCATGACCAGCTGCTAAACTCTCAGACATCAGTAAGTTAGCTTGGGTTTTCTTGATTTTGCCTCATAGAAAAGCTGAAATGGAATGGTTGATTGTGTAGAGTTAATTGTGGTGTGTGTGCCGTGAATGAGTGAAAAGAATGGGTGTCGTGTGATGTTCTGTTCGGCTGCATGTAAATAGGTGTGTGTGGGCTGTATTTTTTTTAAATAAAATGGAGATTAAGTGATTTTAAGTGTATAAATGCATGATAGAATGTGATTGCGCGTTGGAAACCGAAAGAAAATCGTTTAGTTAGTTATTCGTGTGATTTTCGACAAGTGTAAAGAGCAGCTGGTTATAAGTGGAATTTGTGTGATTTTAAGTTGATTTTAAGGTCTTAAGTATGTGCTTACATGTGTATTTGAGTGTGATTAAGTCTTAGATAATAAATTTCATTGTATAGAACGCATTTAATACTCAAAGGTAATCACGTGGACGTATTACATACAAGCTGTCCCATTTATATTTTATTGTGTTTTGGTGATTCCAAGTGTGTAATTAAATGTGTTTGAGCATGAAAACTTTATGAAAATGAATGGTATAAAATAAGGACTAGAAATGGGTTGAGTTATGGCTTAATTAGTTTTAAAGAATTCTATTAGAGTTTATATTGGAATGAAGTAGTAAATAAGTTGGTGATTTAAACGTTAGGTGAATTGGAAGTTTCTCTAACGGACATCGAGACGTGTAAGGGGTGAAGAGAGTTCCTCGAGTTGAAAGTTACCGATTGGGAAACGCATCGTGAGTAGAAATCTACTTTTCCTCAAGTTTAGTTTGTTTAAAGCTTATTTTAATCTTATATGCATTTAGTTCATTATTATTTATATATTTTAATATAGTTGGATCCTATTATATGAACTGTTAAAGTAAATATATATTCATGTAAAGAAATTATGAGATTTTAAAGTTTTTAGGCTCTTTGCCTTAAAAACTAGATTATTTGAGAATACCAAGAAAAACATAATTTCTTACGACGATGGTTTACCCTAGCCCCAGTTGAGTACCCAATAGAATGCCTTATGCGTGTATGGTAGATGTGAGAGAATTACTAACTGAGAGAAAAAGAGTCAGTTGAGCGACCCTCTGCACGTATAGGGTAGTGTAGTTTAAACCGATTGTGTAGGGGTAACGCGTGCCCAGAGTCGCACATCGGTAACTACACAGGGTAGATTCCCTAATTCCTAGTGGCTTAGCTAGAGATTTATGCGGCCACGACAGGAGTAGTTTCCCTGGGTTACCATCAAAACGAGAAATGAGAAAGTTTTAAAACGAAATTCAAAAAGAATTTCAGAAATAGTTTTAATTGAAAGGAATAAAAAGTATTTTAGAAAAATACTTTAGTTTATAACTCTGTTTATTATTTATCTCACTGAGTTATACTCACCGTTTGTTTGTTTTGTATTTCTTAAAAATTTTCTTTAGGTGCAGGAGCGAGTCGTCCAGCTGACGAGGCTCAGACTGACGCGCGGGTTGACTGACGGACGACTACATTCCATTGTATAGCTCATCTTTTGTCACATGCATGTGTTGTATGTAAATCATAATATAAATATTTGTAAATATAAATACCAGATGTTGGATGCCTATTTTACGAAAGTGTTTTTGGAAAAGAAAATCCTAATTCTCCATTAAATTTTACAAATATAATTCTTGTGTGTTGGAGTTGATTTTGAGTAAGGGCCGGAGGCCCTTGGTAGTGGAGATTTGTGTGCTATAGAAGTATTTATTTTAAATTTATTTTAATCAGCAGGGTGGCATAGTCGAATATACAGTCGATATGCTGTCGAAATTTTTATTAGAAATTTAATAAATCAGTTTTAAGTAAGTCACGGTGCTCCGACGGAGTTCTTCGAGTCAAAGTTAGGGTTCGTTGGAGTTCTGTCGGAGTGCTACGGGATACTTCACGGATCCAGAATAGAGGTTCAGGAAGGGTCTCGTCATGTGTGACACGTATCACCAACATGCATTCCCTTTATTTTTCTTAAAGCCTTCCATGCATTCTCGGTTTAACTTCCAAGCTCGAATTTTCATTTCCGTCCGTCCGTCCTGGAATCCGCTTTTTAATCGCTTTCGCATTTGAAAAAATTTGAAAATTTCGAACTCGAATTTATTTCTCCAAATCGAAAATAATTATTCCAAATATTTCCGGACTCGATAATTATATTTTTCCGATCGAACGTGATCCATCGAAAAAATATTTCGCTCTCCGACGAACGCGGTTTTGGGTTTTACAATTCATCCCTCCTTATAAAAATTTCGTCCTCGAAATTTACACAACTTTCATGCAATGCATCTCAACACCAGAATCTATCAAACATACTCAAAAGTTCTTAACTTATAAAATTCGTAACTTGAAAAACTAGATATACTTACTTGTATCGAAAGGATGCGGGTACTGACTGCGCATCTGCTTCTCGTGCTCCCACGTGGCCTCTTCCACTGCATGATTCCTCCACAACACTTTAACCAAAGGAATAACTTTACTGCGAAGAACCTGATCTCTCTTATCAAGAATCTGCACTGGGGTCTCCTCATAAGATAGGTTCTCCTTAAGTTCCATTGGCTGCTCTAACAACACGTGCGAAGGATCTGCTATATACTTACGGAGCATCGAGACATGGAATACATTATGGATCCTGGAAAGTTCTACTGGCAGTTCAAGTCGATATGCTACCTCACCTACTCTGCCAATCACTTCATAGGGACCGATATACCGAGGGCTTATCTTACCTCGCTTCCCAAAACGAATTATTCCTTTCCATAGAGATATCCGTAGGAACACCTTATCCCCAATCTGGAACTCCAAATCCTTCTTACGCTTATCTGCGTAATTTTTCTGACGATCCTGGGCTATCTTCAAATTGTCCCGAATAACCTTGATCTTATCTGTAGTCATCTGAACAAGCTCGGGCCCAATCAACTTTCTCTCGCCCATCTCATCCCAACATATCGGTGTCCTACACCGTCTTCCATAAAGTGCTTCATACGGTGCCATACCGATACTAGCCTGATAGCTGTTATTATAGGCAAACTCGATTAAGGACGGATAAGTATCCCAGCTGCCTCCAAACTCTATCACACAAGATCTAAGCATATCCTCTAAAGTCTGAATGGTACGCTCAGATTGACCATCTGTCTGCGGATGAAATGCTGTACTAAAATGTAATCGAGTACCTAATGCTTTTTGGAGACTAGGCCAAAATCTGGATGTAAATCTCGGATCTCTATCGGATACAATCGACACTGGAGCCCCATGTAATCTTACGATCTCATCAACATACAACTTAGCCAATCGATCCAGGGAATAAGTACTTCTGATAGGTAGGAAATGAGCTGACTTCGTAAGTCGATCTACTATCACCCAAATACTGTCATAACCATTTCGACTCCGAGGAAATCCTACCACAAAATCCATAGTAATACGCTCCCATTTCCACTCTGGAATGGGAAGTGGTTGAAGAAGTCCTGATGGCCTCTGGTGCTCGACTTTCACCTGCTAACAAATCAAGCATCTAGATACAAATTCAGCTATCTCTCTCTTCATACCTTTCCACCAATAATGCTCTTTCAAGGTATGATACATTTTCGTACTTCCCGGATGCATAGCGTATGCTGAGGAGTGAGCTTCATCTAAAATTTCTTTCTTGAGTTCTGCCATATTTGGAACACATAGTCTCTGTCTCATCCTCAACGTACCATCATCCCTGACTGAGAAGTCTCCCTGCTGGCCTAACTCTACTTCCTATCTGATCTTGACTAACTGAGGATCCTGAATCTGCAACTCTTGGATTCTATCCACGAGTACCGGTCGAACTTGGAAAGTAGCTAACAATGCACCTGAATTCCATACTTCCAAATTAACTCCCAAAGATCTCATCTCTACTAACAATGAAAGATACCCAGCTCTTAAATGAGCTACCGAGCTGGAGGGTTTCCTACTCAATGCATCGGCTACTACATTTGCTTTCCCGGGATGGTACTCTATGGTGCAATCAAAATCCTTGAGCAGCTCTAACCATCTCCTCTGTCTCATATTCAACTCTTTCTGGGAGAACAAATACTGAAGGCTCTTGTGATCTGTAAATATCTGACATCGAACTCCATACAAGTAATGCCTCCAGGTCCTGAGTGCAAAAACTACTGCGGCCAACTCTAGATCATGGGTTGGGTAATTCTGCTCGTGCTTCTTTAACTGCCTGGAAGCATAAGCTATCACCTTTCCATCTTGCATCAGAACACAACCCAAACCTTGCCTCGAAGCATCACTGTACACCACAAAGCCTTCATTTCCTGAAGGAAGAGTAAGCACTATAGCTGTGGTCAATTTTGTCTTCAATTCGTCGAAATTCTTCTGACAGGCTTCTGACCACTCAAACTTTGCTTCCTTTCTGGTGAGCTTCGTCAAAGGAATGACAATCTTAGAAAATCCTTCGACAAATTTCCTATAATAACCTGCCAAACCTAAGAAACTCCGAACCTCAGTTACGATTGTATGCGGTTTCCAGTTCACAATCGCTTCAATCTTTTGAGAATCAACACTAATCCCATCGGCTGAAACCACATGGCCTAAAAATGAAACTTCATTCAACCAGAACTGACACTTGCTGAACTTGGCATACAATTGCTGCTCTCTTAACGTCTGTAAAACTAATCTCAGATGTTCAGCATGTTCTTCCCTACTGCCCGAATACACCAATATATCGTCAATGAACACTATGACGAACTTATCCAAAAATTCATGGAACACCCGATTCATCAATGCCATGAATGCTGCTGGGGCATTGGTTAGCCCGAAAGGCATAACCAAGAATTCATAATGTCCATAACGCGTCCTGAAGGCAGTCTTAGGAATATCATCTCCCTTGATCTTCAACTGATGGTACCCTGATCTCAGATCTATCTTAGAAAACAACCTTGCACCTTGCAACTGATCGAACAGATCATCAATCCTCGGTAAAGGATATTGATTCCGAATAGTCACCTTATTCAATTCCCGGTAATCAATGCACAATCTCATACTTCCATCTTTCTTTTTAACAAAGAGTACTGGTGCTCCCCAAGGAGATACACTGGATCTAACAAAACCTTTGTCTACCAATTCTTCCAACTGAACCTTCAATTCCTTCAACTCTGGAGGTGCCATCCTGTACGGTGCTCTGGAAATTGGTGTTGTTCCCAGCATCAGATTAATCTCAAATTCAATATCTCTATCCGGAGGTAAACCTGGAAGATCTTCTGGGAACACATTAAAAAACTCTGCAACCACAGGAATATTTTCTAGCTGAGTCTCCCTCTCGGACGAATCTATCACATAAGCTAAATAACCTGTACATTGCTTCTTGAACATTCTTCTGGCGGTTATGGCTGATATGATATGGGATGGAAGCATTTTACGCTCTCCTCGGAATACTACATCTGACTCTCCCACTGAACTGAACTTGACTTCTTTCTGAAAACAATCCACCATGGCATGATGCGTAGCTAACCAGTCCATACCCAATATAATGTCGAAATCACATAGATCCAACAACATCAAACTAACTGGAAAGGATCTACCCCCAAGTACAATATCACAATCTCTACAAACACTCTCTGCTACTAAGGAATCTCCGGTAGGAGTAGCTACTATCATATCGCACTCTAAGGGTTTTAACTTCATATTAACATGCCTTGCAAAGCTTTTAGAAACAAAAGAATGCGTAGCACCAGGGTCTATTAAAACATGAGCATCAGAGTTGAAAACTATTACAGTACCTGTCACCACCTCTGGTGTAGCTTCAGCATCTTGCTGCGTTACCGCGAACACCCTGGCTTGAGTACGAGGTCTCCCTGACTGTCCTCTGGGTGGCAAACCTCTCCCAGCACCTCCTCCGGATTGAACTGTAGTCCCTGGTCGTCTCATCTGTGGACCTCTCTGATCCTGCAACTGACCCCCGCTAGACTGCCCATGAGTAGACGGTCTCGACCTACTGGTTCCTCTTGTTCTCTGCGGACACTCCATCATAAAATGTCCCTCTTTACCACAACGATAACATCCAGTGATACCCATATGACACTCTCCTCGGTGTATCCTGTTGCATTTCCTACACGGCTCTACGCTTTGAGTATTACCTCTACTTTGGGGTCCTGATGGAGGTTTGACTGAACTCTGACTAGACGCGGCTCCCTGACTTCGCTGTTTGCTACCTAACTATCTAAACTTGTCTCCAGTTTTCGGTGCCATGCTGAAGCCTCCTGAATACCAACCTGACCCCTGACTGCGCTTTGATTTCTGTGCCTGCTCTTTGTCACCTATTGTTGTCCTTTCTACCCTTAAAGCTGCTTCAACTAACCGCCCATACTCTCTATGCTCTGCAGCTACCACATATGCCTTGATTTTCGGATTCAGGCCCTGCACGAACTTATGGCACTTGTTTACCTCATCATTCACTATAAACGGTGCCACTCGGGATAATTCAGTGAACTTCCTTTCATACTCTTCCACAGACATGTTACCCTGCACAAGACTGTAAAACTCCTCAATCTTTGCGTCTTTGTATGCCCTGGGGTAGAATTTCTCATTAAACTCTTCTTTGAACTTTTCCCATGTGACTTGTTCGTTTGCTCTTCGCTTGACGGAATCCCACCAATCCCTAGCTGACGCTCGAAGTAAGAATGAAGCAATTGACACCTTCTGGAGATCGGTGCATTCCATCTGTTCCAACACTCTTTCAATATTATCCAACCACTCTGTTGCAATTTCTGGACCACCTGTTCTGTCAAAAGCATCGGCACCTAGTTTCCTTGCCCTCTCAACGGTGGCGCTTGGTGCACGAGGCCTTAGCCCTTGGATAACCTGGGCTAATCTCTCGATCGGATCCTGCTCAGGTTCTACTGCCGGTGGCTCAACTGGAACCCCTGGCTGAGGATCATTGACGGACTCATTTACTTGCTCCCTTATTTCTGGAGCAAGAGGTGGAGCATTTTCCGCGGCTCTCCATGTACACGGACGACCGACACGACGCATGACTCACTGCACTTCGTATAATGTTTGAGAAATACTATGAAAATGTTTGAAAATCATGTAATGCATTTAAAATCTTTGCTCTGATACCAACGTTGACAGGCCCCTTTCTAACTACTAGCTAGGCGACCTGCCCGGCAACCCCACGGTGGCTCCCCAGTCGAGATCTGCTCTGACTGGAAAGTTCCAGTGAAGCTAAGCCTCTTTTCTTTTCTAAAATACTTGAAATCCTTTTTATTCTGAAAAAGGGTGGGAATTTTGTTCGTTGAAAATAACTTTATGAAAATAGGATTTTGACAGAAAACTGGCAGCACAACGGTTGTTTTTCTAAAATTTCACCCTGTAAAATATCTCATAAAACCTGTATAATTGTATTCACAAACAATTTCTATAATCAATAGGCCTCCGGCCATTTTCAAACTCATAATCATGCAATTAAGCGGAAGTAACTTGAATAAATCTTAAAAACGACATGCATGATATTTACATAAAATCCTTAACTCAAAATAATATTTACAAAACTAGAGAATCTGGAAAATGATATTAAATACAATACATGATGCTATGTTAGAAAATAGTGCAGTCTGGTCGCGCGTGTCTAGCTGGCCTGCATGTCCGAAGGAGATACCTCTGCCGCGCTACTCACACCTGCACCTGAGGGAGGATTTTAAAGAAAACAGGAAAACAGTGGTGAGAATAACTCAGTGAGTGGGTGAGTTTATCATAAACTATACTTTTGCTTAAAATAATATTCCTCCCAAAAATAGATTGGAAAACTATTACTTACTTACTTACTTTTCCTGAAAACTGTAAACTCGTTTAAAAGCTGCGAAAGTTATTTATCAAACTTTTCTTATTTTCTTACTAGCCTATCTGGCAACCCAGGGAAATCTTGTCCTTCGTGACGGTGCGAAGACACGCCACTAGGATAGGGGAACTCTCACCATGTGTAGTCGGAGATGTGGATACAACTCTGGGATCGCGAATCCCTCCAGCATCAGGCAGATCTACACTATCCCATACGTGCAGAGGGTGACTGACAGACTCGATCCCCCCAAAGTTAGTAACTCCCCCCAACTACCGTACACGTATAGAATACTTTCGGCCGAGTGTAATCTCAGGGGCTAAGGTAAACCATAGGCATATATATAAAAATGAAATCTCGGCAATATACTATAATATTGCAAAATAACTTTCATAAATACTATCTCTATGCATGTATATAATTTCAACTTGCTCAATTACTTTACTGAAGAATATAAACATATTCATAGCATAAACTTTAAAGCTATACATGCATTTATAGATGATAAACTGAAAACTATAAACTTTTACTAGAATCTCAAAACCTTTTACTTGCTAAAACTGATTGCATTCAATAACAGAATGTATGAAAACTTTTAAAAATCCACACTCACAACTTGCTTCCAAAATACTTATCACCGTTTCCCGTTACGGCTCTCGTTCGATTCCCGATTCACCTACAATTGATTTCGATCGAGATGTCGTTAAAACATAATTCGCGCGTAACTAAACTTTAGCCATAAGAGGATTTATAAACACAATAATTCAAGTGACTATCCTCGCACAATAACAAAACGGAAAACTCATATTTGCACGCGAAAACTATTTCAAACCGATTCGATATCGCGACTTAAAAACTATCCAATTAACTTATTTAAAACTCGAACTATCCTCACTTCAACTGAAACACTCTAAGGGCTTAATAACAATCTCGGGGCAGCGAGATAACATTCACAATCCTTTTATATTTGATAACGAAAATCATAAACTAACAACGCTCGTATTCGTGGAAAAATTCAACCGAAACGCTCGGAAACGATTTCTAAATAACCGAACGAATATCCGATACTTTAAAACACTCTAATATTATCTATTTTTTGCGATAATGAATGCGAAACTAAAAACATAACTCAACAGCCCCTACACATCTCATAACAGCCCATATACAAAACTCGCAACGAATACGATCGTTTACCAAATCATTCAAAACCAACCGAAACAACAAAACGAACGAACCTCCGCATTAACGAGGTTCCCAATCCTAGTCCTAAGCATAATATCATCAATTCGCTCTACTCTATTCACATATTCACATTACTAATTACTCAAAACACTTTCAAAATGGAAATGGGCAGCACTTACCCAAGAAGCGAGCTGTTCACAGCTTCGAAACGGCTTCCGAACAGCGATGAAACTCTCGTGACAGCAAGATGTCTCTTCCACCAGCCAGCTATCCTTTCTTGTTGCTGTTCTACTTCCTGTCTGAAAGATGTTTGGCCTGACTTAACAACTCGGCAGCAACTCGAGCACAGCTTGACTTCCAACAGCTCGGCAGCAGCTTGGACAGCTCACGGCAGCAACTCGAGCACAGCTTGACTTCCAACAGCTCGGTAGCAGCTTACCTCACTCCAGCAGCTCCCTCCACCGGTGACACTGGCAGCAGCACTTGGGGACGGTGACAGCAGCTGGTGCACGACCTCCTCACACCAGCAACTGTCTTCCTTGCTAAAGGTGATGACAGCAACCTCACGGCAGCAAGCTTGCAACGGTGACAGCACCCTCACGATGGCAGCAACTCAGCTCGGCAGCAAGGTGACAACAGCGACAATGGCAGCAACCTCAATCTGACTTCCTCCAGCTTGCATGCACGGGCAGTACACTCCTTCTCTATCTCTCACTATCTCTTTTTTCAATCCTCTCACTTTGGATTCGGTTTTTGGAATGAAGAAGAAGAAGTTGACAGATTGTTTGGATTCGGTTTTGAAATGAATAAAAGAATGGTGACCGAATGATGGCTTTGGTTTTGATTTTGTCTTTGAATGCATAGATGACCGAGAATGCCATAATTTTGCTTCCTTCTTTTTCAATTCCAACTTCATATATTAATATATATTTGCTCATCCAATGCATGTGTGACACGTGTCACCAACATGCATTCCCTTTATTTTTCTTAAAGCCTTCCATGCATTCTCGGTTTAACTTCCAAGCTCGGATTTTCGTTTCCGTCCGTCCGTCCTGGAATCAGCTTTTTAATCGCTTTCGCATTTGAAAAAATTTTAAAATTCCGAATCCGTCTTCGCGAACTCGAATTTATTTCTCCAAATCGAAAATAATTATTCCAAATATTTCCGGACTGGATAATTATATTTTTTCGATCGGACGTGATCCATTGAAAAAATATTTCGCTCTCCGACGAACGCGGTTTTGGGTTTTACATCTACAGCCAAAATTGTATTATTGCAATTAAAGAAAACGGTATAATTTCAAAGTTTTTGTATATGGTGGCTAGAGAGTTGGGTTTTTTCTCTAGATAAAGGGCCCTATTTATTGTGCTTAAAGTTCCTTATTTTCTTATAGTTAAATCACTACAATGTTGGAAGGGCTAAGATTTCCTTCCAATTGCACATCAATATGCGTTAAATACTTAGATATTGAATCAAACTGTAATTATGGATATTTCCTAGTTTATATAGTTTTCTATTTGATAGAGATCTCATTCTGTTTTAAAGAATTTTCTAAACCAAGGAAATATACCAATTTCTATTGCTTGAGCTATAATGAATGCGAGTTGCTTGACATATGGATCACTTGATTTGAGTTGGCTTGCTGCTTATTATTTTATTGCTCGATTACTTAGAGTTCTAACTGTATAGTATCATGTTGATGTGGCATTTACTAACGTGACAAATTTTATTGGATTTCTTACTATGTCAAACTATTAGGCTTCAGTTAGAGGTGGGCATTTGAACCCAACCTGAGTAACCCCACCCAACTTGATCATTTTTAGTTGGGTTGGGTCGAGTTTCTCATTGTTAAAACCTCAGCTCAGGTCTGATTTTCACAACCTAAGCCGTTCTCGGGTTGGGTTGGGCTAAGCAGGTAACCTGAGAACCTAACTCAAACTCGAAACTATATAAGCAAAAAAAAATTTGCTCCCTAGTCGCCCTCACCATTTCTCTCATATCTTCTCCCATTTTTCCTCCATCCATTATCCATGGCGGTCATCCACGTTGCTCCATGGCCTCCTTTATAGTTGTCCTTCACAGTGGTCGTCCAGTCTCTAGCCTCTACAGCTTCTAGTCACCGGTCCCTCACTCAATCGCAGTCTCTCCCTTTTGCTCTCCCCTCGTTGTGCTTCTCTGTGGTTGATTTTAGTTGTTGTTTTCTCAAACAAAGTAAGAAATCTGTTGATTTTGCATGTTTTTAACATTAACCTCTGTTAATTAATTTCTATGTATTGATTGTGATAGTACTTCAGTTTTGTTTGTGGTACTGTTTTATTTTGATTTTGGTTGTTTATAGTGCTTTACTTAAGGGTCTTCAGTTATCTATGATTTTGCTACAGAGTTTTTGTATTTTTTTTCTCCTATGTTGCTATCGTTAGTCATATTTAGTTTAGATATCTTTGGCTGGTTTTGTTGGATTAATTAATTATTTTTTTATTGGAAATATGTAAATAAAGCCCAAGTCATGGTGGATAAAATATGTAAATACTTGCTTACAAGAAACAAATTTTGAAACATGAAATAGTTTTGGATTCTGGTGGGGGCTCCTACCTTGAAGTAATATCTAGTGCCCAAATAGAATGGTTCCAATGCAAGTCTCAAGAGATCAATATTGACAGACCCATTTCTAACTATACTAGCTAGGCGACCTGCCCGGCACCCCACGATGGCTTTCCAGTCGAGATCTGCTCCGACTAAAAAGTTCCCGTAGAGTTAATCCTCTTTCTTATCTGGAAATGCTTGAAACTCTTTTTGTTTTGAAAATGGGTAGAAATTTTGTTCGTTGAAAATGACTTATGAAAATAGAGTTTTTACGGAAATCCGACAGCATGAAGACTGTTTTTCTAAAATTTCACCCTGTAAAAACTTCACAAAACTTATATAATTTCATTCAATATCTTTTATCAAACTAATGGGCCTCAGGCCCTTTTTCAGATACACAATCATTCAAAACATGCTTAAAAATATCCAATGATGTGGAAAGTAACTTGGTTAAAATTTTGAAACATCATGCATGACAATTACTATAAAATCCATTATCCAAAACAATATTTACAATATTTGATAAATCTGAAAACGATAGTAAATGTAGTACATGATAACTTGTCTAAAACTAGTGTAGCGTGGTCGCATCTCTAGCTCACCTGTACGTCTGATGGAGATACTTCCGCCGCGCTGCTAGTACCTGTACCCGGGGAGGATTTAAAAAAAAAACAGAAAATGATGGTGAGAATAACTCAGTGAGTGTACTTAATAATAAATTCTGCTTTCATTATTATTTTGAAAACAATACAGCTCATTTAAGCAAAAGATTATTTTAGTAAACTTTTTGTAATTGAATTTTTCTTATTATTCTAAACTAACGTCTATTGATGTATTTCATTTCTTTACTAACTTAGAAGGGTAACTCAGGGAAAACTCATTCTCTTAAGCTCTTAAGCTAAATATCTACATAACATGAAATACCAGAAATTTTCTGTTTGCGTGTGCTCAGATGCGGGAATTTGGGATTACAATTTCCCTCAACATTAGGAATGCGAGAACTTGAGATTACGATTCCCCCCGAATATTAAGCCGTACGGGAACTTGGGATTACGATTCCCCCCGTCTATTAGGCGTACGAGAACTTAAGATTACGATTCCCCCTATCTATTAGGCATACGGGAACTTGAGATTACGATTCCCCCCGTCAATTAGGCGTACACGCATAGGATACCTCGGTCGGGTTATGCTAGAGGTCAAGATAAACTAAAGACATCTAAAAATCTTTTAATACACTTAAAACTTACGCTTAACTTATATTTACTTAGCATTCAAGCATATTAATCACTTTTAGAAATATCTCATAAGTATTTCGTTTTCTAGTTTAAGGTTTTAAAACCGAAAAACTTTCTTCTTAAGGCAAAAACTTAAATTATTCGAAATAACTTTCTCGTGTATCTCCATGCATGTATTTCATTTACACTTTCTATTTTCTTTACTTCAAGACTAAATATATTCATAATGTATATTTACAACTATACATGCATTATAAAGAAAGCGATAATATTCTAAAATTTTGTTCGAATAACATAATAATCTTAACTAAAATGGTATTGCATTAATAAATGTTCATATAGTAGAATGCACGAAAGCTTTATGAAAATTCACACTCACTACTTGCTTCCAAATGATTTATCACCACTTCTCGATACAGATCTTGTTCGCTCGCCGATTCACCTACAATTGGTTTCGATCGAGATTTCATTAAAACATGGTTCGCGCGAAAACTAAACTTAAATCACACAGGGAATTCTAATCACGACATTTCAAGCGATTATCCTCACATAATAACAATACGGAAAACACTAATATTTGCACGCGGAAACTATCTCGAAACCAATTCGCGAACGCAACATAATCTACTCAAAACTCTACAATTACAAAACTGACAACTATGCCATTCGAATCTAAAGCAACATCATCGAAATCACATTCTAATGGATTCAACAAAAAGAATATTTGAATCTAAACGAATAATATAACACTTACGCGATTCGACAATTTATCGCGAACTATCCTTTTTAACGTTTTACGTGATTATTTCGTTTTCAATCAAACTTATCATCAATACAACTCATGACATCACTCAATCATGGAAAAATGAAGATTCAAACACTTCAAAATACAAAAATGAAAATCATGGCAGCAAACTAAACGATTATTCATTTTCCGATTCGATTCCGAAAATCAACAATTTCTTATAATCGCGCGCAACGAAACTATCCGTTTAACTTTAATATATTTCAAATTATCCTAACATCAATATTTAACACTTTAATGAACATAATCACACAACATGGCAGCTTGTTAACATCAATTACAATTTCACATTTGACAACGAAAATCGCACACTAATAACATTCGCAATTGTGGAAAACTTATCCGAATCGCTCGAAAATGGTTTTTCAACATCCGAACGACTATTCGATACTTTAAAACACACAAACACTAATCATTTTCCACAACAACGAACTCAAATTTAACGATGAACATAACAGTCCCTAAATCTTCCTATCTCAGCCCAAAATCAAATCGCAACGAAAACAACCATTGACAATTTCATTCAAAAACACAACCGAACAATAACGAGCGAACCTCCGCACTAACAAGGTTCTAAATTCTAAAACCCAATCATAACAATATCAACTCTCATCCATAACTCAACATAATCATTATCCATCCAAACGAAATCAATAAAACTTAATATACCTTTCGGAACTCAATTCGAAACTTCGAAACGATTGCGTGAAGGTGCTGCCCACATTAATGCTTTTATCCACGAGTTCCCTTGGTGTGAGCTGTTCTTCGCTTCGAAACAGCTCCCACGCGTGTGCGACGGTAGAACAGTGCCAAGACCACTCACGACAGCAGCTTTCTCTCCCTCGCGACCTCACTTACTTCTTGCTGCAGGTCACGGACAGCTTGGACCTCATTCTCGGCAGTAGATTACGGTAGCAGCAACTCACCCAAGGCTTGACAGCAGCTTACGGCAGCAACAACAGCTCACGGCAGCAATTCACGGCAGTAGCTCACTACCTAACAGCAGTTGATCGTCCCTCCTTGCTTGCATGCATGATCAGCTTGTCCTCTTGGTTTGATTTCTGGTTTGCACTGGATAGCTCACAAGCAGCTTGCTGCACTTCCCTAACCACACCAGCTCACGATCTGTATCTAGTCAGTTCACGGTTCAACTTGCACTCACCGAATAAATTCTCCTTTGTTGCACATGGTCTACTTCTAGCTCGGTTCCTTCTTGTTCTTGAGCTGGTACCCTTGGATCTGACCTCAAACTCTACATGCAATGCTCTCAGATTGATGGTGAGACCGAAGAAGGCAAGCACTCGGCTCTCACTCTTCCTCCCTCTCTCGGTTCTCTCACGATCTCTCATTCTCTAACTAGCTCACAAGCTCACTCTCTTCTCTTACTCTAAACTCTCTCGGTTTCTCTCTATGAGAAGCTCTCGGCTTTTGGATGATGAATGGTGACCGAAATGCCTTGCTTTGGATTTGATTCTTTTTATTTCATTTCTTCATTTTCAATTGACTTATATATATATATATTAATGAATTGCTTGACATGTGGCACCCATGCAAATGGACTTCTTGCCACATGTCTTGCTTATTCCTTGCATGCCACCAATTATTTTATTAAATTCTTCCATGCATTCTCTCGCTTTAATTCCCAGCTCGAATCCGTTTCCGTCCGTCCGTCCAGGAAACCGCTTACGACTTGATTTCGTCTTCGAAATTATTTTTAAATTTCGAATCCATCTCCACGTACTCAAAATTATTTTTTATTATTTTAACAAAAATAAATATTTCGAATATTTTCGGACTCGAGAATTATATTTTCCCGATCGAATGCAATTCATCGAAAAATAATTCGCTCTCTGATGAACAAGGTTTTAGGTTTTACAAATATAATCCAGATTCAAAGTTGAACAATTGTTTTAAAGATTTCTATATAGCATAGATATATTGAAACAAATATTTGAACATTGAATTGGTCATTTATTTGGGAAATGTGTGTGCCAACATTTTTTGTTCTCTTCTATCTAGCTAGTTCACAATAACATTTCATAGAATTTTCTGATATTCTTCTATTTAGGGCATTAAGACAAACCAAACGAAGTAATTTGGTAGATTTTGTATCATCTTTTTATTGACCATTTTTATGTTTTCTTTTGTATCTTCTATTTAGGGCATTGCATCAGAATGTTAGTCTTCTATAGGATTATGATTATTATCCAATATAATATAGTATAATGGTGTGGAATTGTGAAATGAAAATTTGCATCATTTGAGTGATTCTATGTACCAAACATTACTTATTTTGAATAGTAAATTACTAATAATCTTCTTTTGGTAGGTTGGATGGTCAACAATTGAAACAGTTTTCTATAAGAATATTTTGTGTTTCAAAATTGCCAACTCAATCAACTTAACCCAACCCAACCTAACTATTATTGGTTGGGTTGGGTTAGGTTAAAAAATTTTCAACCCAACCCACATTAGGTTAAGAGATCAATCCAACTCAACCCGAGCCTGAAAATGCCTACTCCTAGCTTCAGGCCTTCTTGGGTTGTTTAGACCTCTATTTGGGTTCAAGGTCTATGTACTATTTTTAGGCATAACATTATAAATTTAAGGTAGGGAAAAAATTATTCATATTTGGGTTTTAATCATTATTTAATCGATAATAAATTCAAAACTATTCAGTTTAAGAAGTTAAAAAAAAAAAAAAAATGAATGACCTTAAGTTGCTTACTTTTATATATTTGAAATTCATCTTATCGTGGGAGAAGAATTAAATTTATAGAAAACTACTCACATCTTCAACAAGGGTGGGATTTGAACCATTAACCTCATAAGATTAAGGAAAATGTTTAACCATTTCTACTAAGAGTTAATGTGCAAAATGTTTTTTATTACTTATTTATTTGATATATTAGTAGGAGAAATTAATATATACAAGTGCATTTGCAAGTAACTATAAGATCACAATCCCCTGTAGCCTTTGGTCCATAAATCGTTTTACAATCTCTCTCACATTTTTCTTTAATGCAATCACCTCCAGAAGATTTTAATCTTCTTGCACATATTAGCATCCACTATCATTATTAATTCATTTCCTATAACATTCACAAAATACCTTGATTGTTAAAAAAAAAAAAAAAAAGAAATAAAAAAGAGTTAAATTTACTAACCAAATCCCCCCCAAAAAAAAGAGTTCATTTAGGCACTCAAAAATCAAAGAATGCATTGGAAAAAAAAAAAAAGTAATTAAAGAAGCCAAGATTTAAAATTTAAATGTACTGATGAATAGAACAAGTAAACGAACAAGAAAATTTGAAAACTATTCATTTTTCCTAGTTTGAAAGTAGAAAATTATGATGCATGTGTCTCGAAATATGACGTGGTTTGCTAGTAAACACAATACAAAATCACTAAGCAATCTGCAATCCTTGACAAGATTGTTGGTGTGATATGATAATATTTCTCTTGATCTAAAAAAGTTAAAAATAATATGCTGCTTCTATAAATAAATAGAATAAAAGAAAATAAACGAAACAAATCTCAATTATTATTTACAAATGTCATTAGATGGATTTATTTGGGTAGCATTGGAGAGCATCTGAATTCGACTGAAAAAATACAACATTTGCATAGAAATTCCTAAAATATTTATGGTAAAATAATGTATCAAAATTTTAAGATACTATATATCATTCCAATATGATAAAATACTTTTGGCAACACCAATCAAGAAGATTTCGTAAAATATGATTCCTTGGTTCCTTTTTTTTTTTATTTTTTTTTATAATATTGTGCAAAACAAGTGCTTATCATTGAATATTATGAGGATATTTTTCTTTATAGGTACATTCCAATTTTATATTCTTATTTAGATCAGATTAGTTTGTCTCTTGAAATGTGATATAATATCCAAGTGATTTAATTGAGTGAAATATTAATTTCAAAAATTCTCTATATTATAATGATAAGGGAAGAAAAAAAGTATTTAATAAAAGATTTTCACTTTCAATTTTGATGGCACCATCTAGCGGTAAATCTCATTAATTAGCTTTACCAAAATTGCTTTTGCCTTAATTTTTCGTATTTATGGTTAAAATATCCTTCCCATCGAAAATTGAAATTTTACCGACTAATTTAATAATGCTCTAATATTATGTACAAATATACACAGTCTACTTTGTATATAATAACAAGTCAAGGTCGATTCCACAGGGATAGTTGCAAACTTTGTATTAAGTACCAAAATTAACTAATGACAACTTTATCCAAATTATCAAAGATGAATTGAATTTGAAAAAAAAAATAAATAAATAAAAGTTAAGAAATTAAACTAGCAATTAAAATTAAGGTAAATCAGCAGTTAAATAGCATCTAGGTATACAACTTCACTTAACCATGTCATTTAATTTGTTCTCCTCACCCCAAAAGTTAGTTTTTATCAATGTTCCAAAAATCGCTAATTGCTAATCGACCGGCGAGACAAAGATTAGCGATTTATTAGTTATTCAGTGATTAATTAGTGAGTACTGTTTAGCGATGGTCAAATTTAGTCAAACATGTAAAAAACAAAATATAGATTTGAAGTTAATATCATTATGGTCAAAACTTTGATATTGGTGTAATTTTATCAAATCTCAGGAGAGTTTGTATAATTTGCCCAAATATATATATATACACACACACACACACACACACACACACATGCACGCACGTAATTAACCAAACCCTAATCAAAATTTTCCTCTACTACCTTACACATGCCTCTTTTCCTCTATCCCCCTCCTTTCTCACTTCACCTCACACCAACGATTGGTCGTACCAGATCATCATCATTATCACCTTATGTCTGCGGTTGGCCACACTAGATCATTTCTTCACCCCACGTCAACACCGCTCCTGGTTTTTCTCACCTTATGTTGGTACCGCTTTTGGTTCTCTCACTTCATGTCGATGTAGATTATGGTTTTCTCACCTCACACTAGCTCCGCTTTTAATTCTCTCACCTCTCGTAGGCGCCGCTCCTAGTTCCTCACTAGATCTTCGATTCTAGTCTCTCTCAGTGCTCACCTCTAATGATTTACCCCAATCTCTTTCTTTCTTTGTCTATCATTTGGTTTTTTTTTATGGTGGTTGTTCTTGGAAATTTGTTTTTTTTTTTTTGTGTCATTTGGGGTGATTTCTTATCGGTTGGGCTTACTGAGTTGTCTGATTTGGGCTGCTTTGGCCAATTTGATAGATTATTGGGATGATTTGGTCGATTGACCTGCTCATCCGATTTTGGTCGTCGATCTCACCTTTACAGACTGGCAGAATGCCGATCAGCGTTTTATTATCAAAAAATCATTGATTTCTGACGATTTTTGAAACACTAGTTTTTATTAATTGAATAATTTTAAATTAGTAGTAAGCCTTTTCTAATGGTCAAGCACATCCCAAGTTAATTAACCTAACTATATCTTTATGTAGATTAACTAACCTGAGTTCATTAAATTTAGATTATCCTCATACAATTACACAATCCATGCAAGTATGTTTCTGAACCATATGAATTATGCTACTCTATTTATTTTTGAACACATAACACTTCTTTCGATAATGTTAGAGTCCTAAGATCTAATCAATTAACATACCTAAATTAATTGATTAACATTAAGCACTAACAGAATAGAATACAAGAATAAAAATCAATTATAAAATATTACCGAATCATTGAATAAATTAAAATCATGGTATTATAGCTTAGATATAAGAATTTAGTTCGACATAATAAAGGCAAGAGAAACAAATATTACAAGAACAAATTCCATAATTAGAATAATAAAGAAGAAAAGAAATAAACTAATTTCTCTCCTCCAATTGATTCTTCCTACAAATTTGTTATCGACTAATCTGCCTCTACCTTTGATTGTCTTATATGTATTTGAATGTGGGGAATAGCTCTCTTTATATAGAGCTTGGATAGGGGTGGCAAGGAGAAATTTCCAAAACCAAACTTGGAAGATTTTCAATGTTATTTTAACTTGCAAGTTAAGAAAAGTCAAACTTCCAATTTTGATTTGGAAAGATCTTGATATGGAGAGAATTTGATTTGGAAATTGAATCTCTTATATTAATGGCTAGAATCTTTCCTAATCTCGCTCAACTTTTGTTTAGGAAATTGATCTGAAGTGGTAAAAGAGGAAACCCGAATTTATTAAGTTTTTCTATAACTATCAAGTCTCATGATAGTCTGACCTTCAGGTAGGTCGGGTACTAAATCAGTCATAACTTTCTTTAAAAAATTTCAATTGACAAACCATCATTAGCTATGGAAACTAGACATTAGGACTTTACTTTGATAGGTTTTGGCTCATGTAACTCAAACTGTTCACTTCATACAAGCTCCGGCAAAAGCACATCACTTTCAACCTAATAATTCTGCAATTTGCTTCTGCAACCTCTTTTCAAATTGTATTTCTTCCTGATTCCTTTTTAGCTCTGATTCTCTTCCAATTTTCTTGAAGATTTACTTAAATTGAATTGATTTGATTCTCCTCATTAATTTGCATTAATTCCCAAAGTTTTTATTCCTGATTTGATTCCAAATCCACTTTCGAATTTGATTTCTTTCCAAATTGTTCATAGATTTGTTTCCAAATTTAATTTGATTATTTACTTGCTTCTAAAGAAATCTGATTTGATTTTGAATTGCTTCCAAAAATATCCACTTCAATTTGGAACCTTCCAACTTTGCTTCAAATCTCCAATTATTGTATAATTTTCCCGACGAATTGTCAATCTACTCAACAGTACATTCCATGATTCACCTCAATTACATAAAATAAAAACATTAAATAATTAACATGATTTAGTTGAATATTCATCGCAAATGCTAGGCAAATAAGTATAAAATAACATTATGATTTAACGTTATCAAATACCCCTAAACCTAACACTTGCTTATCATTAAGCAAATCTGAAAAACAAGATAAAACTAAAACATAAAAACTATCTACATTTTACTAAGCCACTTTCATAGGCCTTCACGATGACATTTAGCATATGTCATAAGCCTTTAAACCTCTAGGTGTCCTTAGTGGAGGACTTATAGTCTTCTAAATGTTTACCAGTTACGATACCCGCAAACGTAAACAGTTTTGCTCAAGTCTCTCAATAAACTGTTTCATGCAACTTCAAAGAAAATTACACCACCACAATCTTGTATCTAGACTAAAATTGAGTCACTAATAGTTCTTACATAATCTTCAGCTTTCTCCAACTCATCACCTAGTAATCAAGCTTTGAACATATCAGGCATATACATGATGGACTTATTTCGCCTCAACTCTAAAGCTCACAAGATGTCTCTCAATTTTTTATCGCTTAGAACTTAGGCTTTACACTCTTTCAACACGTGCGAGATGGAGGTTATGCATAAGAAAATGTCAAATTATTTACAACACATGCAACTAAACAATAGAAAGACCACCTAATATGCTCAAAGGACTTCATGGAAGGAATTAGAAATTGATAACATATAAGATATTTTTTTATTTCAATGAAACAATTTAACTTCTCTAAAGATCTATTAGGTCTTTTTCTTTAAGTTGTAAAGGGTGAATGGGTTAGAAAGAAATAAAGGAGAAGTAATAGCAGTTCAAATGAGCTTAGGATCATATAATGAGTTCCAACAGATTTCTTATTTTAGGCACTGAACTTTTAGTGAATGTTCTACCCCACCTAAGCTTTTGCTTCAATTTATTCAGTTCTAACCACTTTTAAAAATTTCTATCTTTGCACCTTCTCTCTTTACTTTTTTTTTTTTTTTCTCTTTACTTTCAAAAGAAAACTTCACACACCTCTACTTTGCTTTTACCTATATATTTTTATTAATTTTGTAAGTACTAACTAAACCTTCCATAATCTTCCTTCTTCACTTGAATTTTTCTTTAAATCACCCCCTTTACTTCTTTTTCTTCTTTTTTTTTTTCCACATCCCCACTTTGTATCTTTCCAAATCATTCTTAAAATTTCTCCTCCTTAATTCAACCTCCACCTTCTTTTGCCAAAATTTTATTCTCATATGTGAATCCAAGCTTTATAGGGTAACTTAATTTTAAATTGGGCTTGGTTATGGAATTTTATAGTTTAAGAACAAGAATATTCAAGCTAATAAATGTGTTTGGCTTTAAATTAACTATTAGCACACATAAAATAAGGTAGGAAAATTGATTGGGCTTTTGATTAGGTAAACTATAAATAGCCTAGTTTCACTTCTCTAAAATTGTCAAATTTTCCATAAATAAAAAAAGAAAAAAGGGTTTATGGGTGCAAAATATGTTATCTCATTCCAATGTGAAACCTATCGAGGTCTTTCTAATCAATGAAAACAATTGAAAAACTGTTAAGAAATTAGAAGAAAATGCACTTAGAAAAGAAACGTTTTAGGCTCAAATATCTCATTTGAGTAGTCTCCACTAATAGACCACAACTGTGCACACCTAATATCTCTCGGTACTCTTAACTAGGATTCGAGCCTTTGAAATCATCTAATCAGACTTAAACTTTCATGGCTACCTCCTAGTCCGAACAACCAATTATGAAGTGCATTAATTCCTTCTTAATCACACTAGACAATTTATTAAAAAAAGACTTGGAAAAAAAGATTTCTCAAGTTTTATTTATTTTTTTTTAAATTTGCAAACACTATTTTACTTTCTTTTTTTTCTTTTCTTAAAATGCATCATGTTAGTGTCCCACACCCAAACCTAATTCAAACATTGTCCTCAATGTTTTAAATCAAAATTAGAGGTAAGAAAAACTAACAAAATAAATAGGATAACAACACTCATGACAACAAAATAAAAATAAAATAGGTGTATCCTCAAATCTAAGTTTTGCAATATTAGCATAATAAAGGTGAAGTTAAGAAACTTCCCTCACAAGCTTAGGCTTGGAGAATTGATAATCTAGAAATTGCTTTGCTTCCTTTCCTTTAGATACCCTTGCAAAACACAAAACACACGCAAATTCAAAGTAAAAGAACACGAAATCAAACAAAATCAAACTAAGAAAACTCTTGGGTTGCCTCCCAAGCAACGCTTGATGTATAGTCCTTAGCTTGAATTCTTCTCTATTCTTTTATCAACTCAATTTGCACTACTCAGTATTGGTGAACATTACATCAAACGAGCATTCAACCACTTTAGTAAGATCTTATCTCGAGCTTTGAAAATCCTTGATTTTTGAGACTTAGGTTGACCATTCATCTTTTTACTGTTAGGAGGATCTAGTGGATTTCTTTCATCCGCTCAACTTCTTTATCTCTGTTCTTTAAGTCCACCCTATAGCATTCTTCTTCAATGTTTGAAACTTTTATAGGCTTGAGAACTTTAAAGATGACTTTGTCATGTTGAACCCTTATTATGATTTTCCCTTTTTGCACGTCGATCATGGTTCTTTCAGTTGCAAAAAATGGTTGATCCAAAATGATAGGGACCTCTTCATCCTCTACCATATCAAGCATAATAAAATCTATCGCGAGAATCAATCTGTCCACCTTAATCAATACATTTTCAATAATCCTCTTCAGACGCTTGAGAGATCTATGTGCCAATTGAAGAGTGACTAAAACGGGTTTAACTTCCCCTAAACCTAGCCTTTTATATAAGAAAAATGGCATCAAATTAACACTTGCCACAAGATCACACAAAGCTTTCCTTGAGAATTTTTCCCCTATCACACTTGGAATCGTGAAACTCCCCAGATCTTTTAAGTTGGGGAGTAACTTTTTATGAAGAAATGCAGTACACTCTTTAGTAAAGGCTATAATCTCATAGTCTTCCATATATTTTTTTTCAAGAGGATCTCCTTAATAAACTTTAAATAGCTTGGCATTTGTTCTAAAGCTCCCACAAAGATTATGTTAAGTGAAGCCTTTTAAAAACCTCCAAAAACTTGGAAAATTACTTGTCGAGCTTCTACCTGCAAAATTTTTACAAGAAGGGTAGAGGTTGTGCTTGAGGCGTAGTCATAACATGACTTGGCTTCACCACTTCCTCTTGTTTCTTTTTCTGAGATCTTTGAGGGAAATAAAGAGGAAGCACATATGATGATTTTCTTGTTTTCTTCTTGTCTTGATTTTTTCTCAACTTCAATTAATTCTGATTCTTCCCCATCAAGGCTCAACCTCTGTATCTTTAAATTCTTCTACCTCAATGCTTTCATGAATTGGCTTGGGCTTGGAAGTGAATTCAATGCTACTCAACTGCCTACCGCTTTTTAAGGTCGTAGCCTTACGTTGCTTTTGTTTATTGGATTATTGTTTGTATCACTCAAAAGTGTTCCTAGTGATCTATTATGAATAACATTGGCCAACTATCCAATCTACACCTCTAAATTTCTAATGGAAGCCTACTACTTCTATAATAAAGTCTGTTGTTCCTGAATGCATAGCAACATTAGCCCTTTAATTGACGATTTCTTTTCTTCAGAAGGATGATCAAGGAATCTAGATAGAAATGTAGGTTTTAATTGCAGTTCTAAGTCTTGATCTTACCTCCATGAAACGTTAGGCCGATTCCTCCACCCTAGATTATAGGAATTAGACTATATATTGTTATGTTGTCTATTGTAATTGGCAACATATTGCACTAATTCAAGATTATTTAAACAACTTGCTGTAACATGATTTCCTCCACAATTTTCACAACACATAAATGGGCTTTGAATAGAATGTAGCTCTTTTGTATTCACCTCCATTGCTTGGATTTTTTTTTTTTTTATAGCATCCAATTTAGCATTCATGGATGTAGCAACATCTAATTTATATATTTCTACCGCTACTTTCTTAGGCAAAGATCTTTTGGATTGCCACTGATAGTTATTTGATGACATCTCTTCTAGTAGTATGTATGCATCTTTCGGTGTTTTGCTCATTATCTTACCAGTTGTAGCATCTATTGTAGATTTATTGGCCTTCGATGCTCCTTAAGGTTGTGAGACCAACTAGTTTTTTTGCCTTATCTGTAAGGACCTGTCCCGGATCCCTCTACTGGATCCGACAGAAGTCCTTACGAAGCACCCCGATGGAACTCAATCGAATCCTCACTCTAGCCCGAAACGGTCCCGTGGAGGTACTCATCTCACTCAAAAACCTTTTTCTCGCGGAAATGAATATAACATTTTTTTTTACAAGAAATTGCAAAGTAGATTTATAAAAATTTTGGTAGCATAACGATTGCTTTTTGAACATGCCACCCTGCAAATTTTTATAAAAACACTTCTATGACACGCATTTTTCTCCGTTACCAGGCCTCAGGCCTTCATTTTCACAATCAACCCTAAATATGCTTTCAATTTAAATTAAACTTGAAAATAAAGTCATTTACAAAAATTCATAATATCCATTGAAATTCAATTTACAAACCAAAATTTTTAAAAAGGTTATAAACATTCAAAAGTAATATTTATAAATGCACAAAGAAGCATAAAATAAGATGTATGTGCATACATGTGAAAGAAATAAACTAGTGCAGTAGTATCGTGTTCGCGGCCCGCCTATACATCTGATAGAGCTGCGTTTGTATGTTGTTTCGTTCCTGCACTTGGGGAAGATTTTTTTTCAAAAAATATAAAAATAGAACGATGAGTATATAACTCAGTGAATGGGTAAATTTTTCAAATAATAAATTATTTTATAAAATATAATAATGTCTTCGCAAAATAGTTTTAGAAATCTATCGATTTCACTAAAATTTTATAAAATTAGAAAACTAATATAAATAACTTTAGTAAAGTATTTATACTTTACTTAATAAAATTTCTTTACTTTTTAATCTTTGCACCTAATGACGCTCTCTTTTTCTTTCAAGAACTAGTTAAGGCAACCCAGAGAAACTTGCTTTATTGTGATGGAATTTCTCATCGCCACTAAAGCTCGGGAATGCTACAATGTGTAATCGTAGATGTGGAAAACTCTGGGGTCATGATCCCCTCCCAACATCAGACAAATCTACACTACCCTATACGTGCAGAGTGTGATAGACTGACTCATCTCTCAGGAATCACCTTAACTCCACTCTCAAGTTAGTGACTCTCCCCACTCCTATCGTACATGCATAGCGTATTTCGACTAGGTATACTGAGGATTAGGGCAAACTTTGCCTTTATAATTTCTTTTACTTTAATAAGAAATTCTTAACTTTATTAGACATAAAAATAATTTAACTTAGCTAGAAAATCTTCATTCTTTAGTATAAAAATTCTCAATCGAAAAAAAATGCTATTTCTTTAAGGTGAAAGCCCAAATATTTGCAAGTACTCTTAGCATGTAATACGTGTAACTTATTAATTCACTTTAATTCTAAAATATAAATATGTTTATAACATAAATCAAGAAGTTTACTAGCATCATAAAATAAAAGAGTTACATGCTAAAAATCTAGTTAAATCAATTAAATGAATTGAATACTAAATTATATGCTTGCAAATATAAATTACTAACAATTAAATTTCATTAAAACATTAAACACAACCGCACTCACAACTTAATTCCAATTAGTGCACTACTCTTCTAAGTCTTTTCTTTCACTTTTCTTAATCCGAACTCCTCCTACGCTTAGCATGACATAATATCTATTTAGAACTTACTCAATTACATGCTTAAACACATTAAAATTCATCAAGATAAGTGAACAATCGCTTGGACACCAATTACCCCCCTTAGCTGAATCATCTAGCACACCCATCCAACCATTTTCTTTTCAATTTCTTAACTTATATCATCTTAAATTCATATCACACATCAATTAAATTCACCAAACAATAAAAATTCAAGTTGCACGCATAAATTCCCTATGTTGACCAAATACTAACCACCAATTACAAACCTTTTCTTTTCAATTCTAATAATCCATATCAACTTAAATTTATGTCAAACATCCATTAATTTCATCAAATGTCAAAATCCACTCCATCACTTAACTAAGCTAGCTTGGCCAAATTTTCCCCTAATGCATCCCATTTATTTTCTTCAATTTTAAGCTCATCAAACACCTTAAAAACACATCATAATCCATCTAACATCATAATAACAATTCAATTGAAATTTACTTAAAATATCACTTAAAACATTATCTTACTAGTTTGCTTACTAACTTGCTTCCTTTGCACTCCTTCCAATTCCAAGCTTCAAATACAAGGTAAATAATCTCTAATCACACCAAAAATTCCATCAATAAATCAAACCATCACACGACCATCAAAACCCATGAAAATCCCATAAAAAAAATCATCAAAATTCAACTTTCTTACCTAGTTTTCTCCACCCTTTTGCTTAATCTTCACTCTAGCTTCTTACTTGATAATTTTTGGCATGAAATCATGGATCAAACTCACTTATTTTCTCCTCTTGATGGCCAAATACCTTGCTGCCCTAACCTCACTATTTTGCTCTCCTTTTTGCCGTCCAAAATTGCTAGAAAACTTCACCACCCATCACTTTATATAGTGCTCCATGCAATTGACTAAAATGCCCCTCTTCAATTCATCAAATGGCCATTAAATCCTCCAATTATAATTACCACAATACCTTTAACTATATCTCACATTCAATTGATTAGTTGATGGGCAAACTTGTCACTTGACAATTAAAATATCAATACTTTATTTGTGCATGCCAACTCATTTCCAAATAATTCAATAACTTAATTTAATTTTGTCACTCTCTCATTGGTTAATTCAAGTTCACATGGATTGTGTTTCTAACTCAAGTTCATTCCATGTAGTGCTCACACCAAAATCCATGTGTTATTTGAGTTTAAAATGACCATTTTGCTCTTAAATGCATTTAGTCATCATTTTAACTTAATAAATTCCAAAAATATTCCATGGTCATCCTATCATCAAATTAATCATGTAATACTCTAATTGGATATAAAACCTATCAATCCTATGCTTTAAAAAAAAATTCAAATGGGTGTTAAATCACTAATATTCATTATTCACCAAAAAAGACATTATCGTAAATTACTTTCGAATCGCTTAAAACTTATTCAAATAAACTCATTTTTAATCCATTTCAATTTCTAATAACTCTAATTCTTATTTTGAGACTTTTGATGTCCGAAGTCTATTTTTCAAAAATCACTATTCATACAAACATTTTTCATCCGAAAATACTATTCATTCGAAAAAATTATTTTTCCAAAAAATGAGACCTAGGGCTCTACATTATCCCTCAATGAAAATGGAAAGAGTCTTAGTCATATAGTATCCTCAGAGACTTCATTATGCTTAAATGTATCATACATTTCTAGGAAGTTGGCTATATGCTCGTTTGGGTCATCATTTTGTAATCCTCCTAACAACACTGAGGATTAGATCATCTGTGTGATAGTTGGCTTAAATTCGAAATTATTTGCTTGAATTAGTGGTCTGACAATACTTTAATGAATCCCATTGACATTTGATACCGAATAGTCTCTAAGAGTTTTTGAACCCACAGCTATTGCTTAGTTTTTAGCTACCTCAACTGCTCGTTCAGCTACATTCTGATTGTCTCCCATGATGTCTGTTGATTCTTTGAGTTTCCTAGCTCTCCTTATGTTCCCAATTGTCCTTTCGATCTCACTATCAAAACGCAATAGATAAGTACTTTTCGATCTTCGCATACAAAGACCAAAGGTATTTGAAAAAGAAAAAGAAAAATTGTTTGAAGTAAAATTGCTCTAACTTGGTATTGATATTAATACTAAAATTTAAGACAACATCCTTGGCAACTGTGCCAAGAACTGGACTGGTTATTTTAATGATGCTATAGTATTATGTGCAACTATACATTAATAGCTAATTTTTGAGCGCATGCTAAGTTCACAAGACACACACATAAGAAACTCATACAAGTATATATGGTCCATAAGTAACACATTGATGAAGTAAGATATCACTCCTATGAGGATTGTGTTTTAAGTACTAAACTTGTATCAATTTTAACCTTATCCAAACTACTAAAACTTAGAAATGAAAATTCTAAAGCTAACACTAAAATTAACAACTAAGAATAAATGACTAAACTAATGGGGCAAGAGCTCTAGGGTTACTATTTCACCCTACTAATTCACCTAACCTAATCATCCATCGTTTTCATTATATCTCTATCTCCTTCTCAATTGAGTAATTCCTAATCTATCCATAGGCCTCTTCTGATAGTCTAGTGAACATATCCAAGCTAACCTAACCAACCACATTCTTATGCAAGTCAACTAAGTCAAGTTCATTAACCGTAGATTACTCAATGATTATTGCACAAGCAACCAAGTATATCTTTAGCCCATGCTACTCATGTCACTCTAATTAAGGTCTAAACACACATATCTCTTTTTCAAGTTCAATATGGTTACTGATTCTCCTAGTTAGTGATAATTAACTTCAAAGCATTATGCATAATTAAAATGAATGATTAAATGGAGAAATAAGCTTCAATGATAAATAAAAGTTAAGCTACAAAATTTGGTTCCATTACTATCCTAGACATAAATTAGTTCATAGATACAAAGGGAAAATCAATCCTACAATTCATATTCATCAACATTTCCACAATAAAGAGAGAGTAAGAAATTCTTATGGGAGTTGAAGAGAAGCTTCCTTCTTTCCAAAAGTGGCCTTCCCTCTCCTCCAAAGATGAAGCTTCCTTTCTTACTTCTCTTCTCCTCATTGAATGATGCAATGTAGGAGTGGATTCTTCACCTTGAGCTGAAAAGTAATGGACTTAAGTTGTTGGAGCCCAAGTCCTTGATCGGGCTAAAATTATGCACGATTATATATTTTTAACCTATACTCTTGTGATGAAAACCCGAGTAAAATAGGGGTATTCTAATGTTTTCTGAGTGTTTTGGGCAGAAATTGAATGCAGGGACTGAACTGTAAATTTTTGGGGTAAAAGTATAATTTTTGAAAGTTTAAGGGCAAAAGTGCAATTTTCAAAACTTGAGAGGCCTTTTCATAATTTTACCTGCAGGCCATAGCTGCTGGCTGATTTCCAGCAGCCCAAACCAGCAGCTGGCTGCTGAAATTACAGGCCTGCGTCCATAGGCTGCGTGTTTTATTTTTTTTACCCGTAAACGACGTGCAAGCCAGTGTGATGCAGTCAAAACGTGTGTTGCAAAATTTCCTTGCATATTTCACGACTGCAAAATCACCAAGAATGTCTCAGTTGATTTTTCGAAGATAATTTAGGCAAGGGATCAAGGTTTTGAAGGAAGTTCGAGCGGTCTTGCAGAAGATCTTTAAGTTAATTTGAAAAGCAGTCAAAGCAGGGATTCAAGCGATCGGTATATGGTTTTCACAGAGAATATATTGAAGGAAATTGAGGGAGCTTTAGTAGGCAATTGGCAGAGAATCAAGAAAGAAAAGGGAAGTCAACCAATGCGTTCAATTTGTTGAGCAGCAGACGAGGAGACTTTCAATAAAGAGAAAAGTTTAGGGTTTTTCTTTGATTGATTATTTTTCTTTTGGACGGCAGCTGGCAGCAGAGAGGGTTTGAAGAAAGTGGAGTCTCAGTATGATCTCAACATTATCAGAATTCAAGGCACTCCAGGATATTCAATTTCAAGAGAGAGCAACATCTCAGAGAACAACACAGTGACTATTTCATCTTTTTTGTTATTTGTTTCAATGTCGATTATTGTTAATTCAATTTTATACGCTATATTATTCAACTTGATGTCGAACTAATTTTAATTTCTAAGGCTACAATGTAGCCGATTTATTTCATCGCCTATTCAATGAGTTTTTGGGTTAATTGATTATTATTTTCTTTTATATTTGTATTCTATTCTATTGGAACTTAACGCTGTCAATCAAATAAGGCCTGTTAATTGACAGATCTTGTGACTATGATGCGCTTAACGAAGGTATCATGTGTTAGACATCAACAGAATGGCATAATCTGTATAGGATAGACATATACCTATAGGATTGTGTAATCATATGTGGGTAATTGAAACTTAATGAGTTCGGATTAATTTAATCTATATAGACATATAATAGATTAATTATTCTGGATAATATTACTTGACTGTTCGAAAGAGGTTGGTAATTGATTTAGAACTTTACCCGATTAATTACAATATAAAGGTCATTACTTTTGTGAGAATAAAATGAGAATAGCTTGATGAAATAAAAAGGTGAAATTATGCTTTAGATCTATTTATCTGCTGTTAGTTCCATCATTTAATTTGGTTGTTTATTTAATTTTTACTTTTATTGTTTTTATTTATTTTATTATATTTTTATTCACCTTTGTTTTAGTTTTGATAGTTTGAATAAAATTGTTCTAAATCAATTTTGGTAATTGATACGTAAAATTTAGCAATTGTCTCTGTGGGAACGACCTTGATTTGTCATTGTATTATAGTGTGACCGTGTATACTTGCACGCGACCTATTGTAATTAGTGCATTAGGAAAGTACCTATCAAGTTTTTGGCGCCGTTGCCGAGGACAACGTGCTGTTTTATAGTATCAATATCAATACTAGTTGAAACAATCTTACTTCAGACAATTTTATTTTGCATTTTTCTTTCAGGTGCTGACAGACGTTTTATGCGAAGGTCTAAAAGCGTTGAGTTATTGCCATTCGATTGTGAAATTGAGAGAACAGTTCGTGGAATAAGAAAAGCTATGCATTTGGCGGAACATAAAGTAAAAATGGGGGATAATCAAGCACATCCCGAGGGTTCCAAACCGCTCAGAGATTATTCTATACCAACCGTGGAAGGGATTCATCAAAGCATTCGCAGACCAGCCATTCAAGCGAATAATTTTGAGATTAAACCGGCAACCATTCAAATGGTTTTTTGCGGTTTACTCAATGAAGATCCAAATGAGCATATCACAAATTTCTTAGAGATTTGCGACACTTTTAAGTACAATGGAGTGACGGACTTCTGTTGAGATTGTTCCCTTTCTCATTAAAGGATAAGGTAAAGGGCTGGCTGAATTCATTACCTCGATCTTCTATCACTACATGGGATGAGTTGGCACAGAAGTTCCTAGCCAAGTACTTCCCTCCAACGAAAACAGTGCAATTAAGGAATGATATTGCTACATTCACTCAGAGGGAAGGAGAATCATTATACGAGGCTTGGGAGAGGTTTAAGGAGATGCTTAGGAAGTGTCCTCATCATGGAGTTCCAGAATGGATGCAAATACAGACTTTTTATCAAGGATTATCAAAGGTTGGAAGGTTCAATGTGGATGCTGCAGCAGGAGGCGCTCTATTAAAAAGAAATGTGGAGGATGCATTTGAGCTTATTGAAGAGATGTCCTCTAATATTTATCAGTGACCTTATAAGAGAATAAAATCCAGAAAATCAGTGGCAAGTGTACACAAGTTGGATGCGATTACAGCATTAACAGCTCAAGTTTCTGCCTTGACTAAGAGATTGGATGCTTGTGGTATGGGCGCAAGTGGCATTAACGCAATCCAAAGCTCATTTGTTACCTGTGAAGAATGTGGAGGCAATCACGCAACAGATAGTTGTCCGGGTAATCAGGAGTCAGTATAGTTTGTAGCTAATTATAACAGACAACGCAATGATCCATATTCGAATGTTTACAATCCTGGGTGGAGAAATCACCTCAATTTCTTATGGAAGCAAAATCAAGATCAAGCATCACAATTGAAGCCTACGTTTCCACCCAGCTTTTAGAGTCAACCACAACAAGTTCAACCTCAAGTCAGAAAGCCTTCAATGGAAGAAATGATGTTGCAATACATGACGAAAACTGATTCTCTTATGCAAAATCAACAGAATATGTTACAGAATCAACAAAATCAACAAAATCAATTCCAAGCTCAGTTACAGAACCAGAGTGCATCAATTCGAAACTTGGAAGTGCAAATAGGGCAGATTGCTAATTCTATCAGTAGTAGATCGTATGAAAACTTACCAAGCGATACAGAGCAAAACCCCAGGAGGGAAAGCAAGGAGTAGTGTAAGGCTATCACGTTGAGGAATGGTAAAGAGCTTAATCAAAGCATAAGAAAATCTACTGTGGTGCCTAACCCATCAATGGATGAAGAGGTAGTTACAGAAGAGGAAGAGCTGAAGAAAGAGCAGAAGGATGACAAAGAGGGACAGCAAAGCCAATAGGAGAAAAGAAAGTGTCTCAGATACCACCGTTACCATTTTCTCAGAGGTTTCAGAAGCAAAACCTAGACAAGCAGTTCTCAAAGTTTCTGGAGGTATTCAAAAAGCTGCATATCAATATACCTTTTGCAGAAGCATTAGAACAGATGCCTAGTTATGTGAAGTTCATGAAGGAGATCTTATCGAAGAAAAGGAACTTGGAAGAGTTTGAGACTGTAACACTCATAGAAGAATGCAACGCAATCTTACAACAAAAGTTACCTCCAAAATTAAAGGATCCTGGTAGTTTCACTATTCCGTACAGAATTGGAGAGAATTTTGAAGGAAGAGCCTTGTGTGATCTGGGGCCAAGTATCAACTTGATGCCTTTATCCATTTACAAGAGATGAGGTTTAGAGGAAGCTAAGCCAACATCAGTTACTCTTCAACTTGTAGATCGGTTTGTGAAGAGACCTAGAGGTATAAATGAGGATGTTTTGGTGAAAGTGGAGAAGCTTATATTCCCAACGGATTTCATTATCCTTGACATGGAAGAAGATCGAGAGATTCCTATCATACTGGGAAGACACTTTTTAGCCACCGGTAGGACTGTGATTGATGTACAACAAGGCCAGTTAACAATGAGGGTACAAGATGAAGAAGTCACTTTTAATGTTTTCAAAGCTTTGAAATTTCCTAGTGACACCAATGAATGCAAAAGGGTGGCAGTGTTGCATGATTGTATTCAAGAGGTACACAATGAAGAAACTCCACTAGATGCTCTGGAAGCCGCATTGTTGGATTCAAGTAAGGGGAATCGTGAAGAAGTCCAAGATTATTTGGAAATACTTGAAGCAGCTCCGAAGTATGAGGTGTTAAATATGTATAATGCTTAACCTCTCTTCACGTCATCGATACTCAAGCCATCAATAGAAGAGCCATCGACTTTAGAGCTTAAGCCACTCCCAAAACATTTACGATATGCTTATCTTGGGGAGGCATCCACCTTGCCAGTGATCATCTCTGCAGCACTGAATGATGTTCAAGAAGAGAAATTGTTGCGGGTGTTGAGAGAAAATAAGTTAGCTTTGGGATGGACAATCGTTGATATAAAGGGTATTAGTCTATCTTTCTGCATGCACAAAATCCTAATGAAAGATAACTACAAGCCAACTATTCAACCTCAATGTCGACTGAATCCAATTATGAAGGATGTGGTAAAGAAGGAGATAATTAAACTGTTAGATACAGGTATCATTTATCCCATCTCTGATAGTTCTTGGATCAGTCCAGTTCAATGTGTTCCCAAGAAAGGTGGAATAACGGTGGTGACAAATGAGAAGAATGAACTTATTCCAACGAGAGTGGTCAATGACTAGCGGGTTTATATGGATTACAGAAAGTTGAATCAAGCCACGAGGAAAGATCATTTTCCGTTAAATCAAATGCTTGATAGGTTAGCCGGACATGAATTCTATTGCTTTTTGGATGGATATTCTAGGTACAACCAAATTGCCATAGCTCCAGAGGATCAGGAAAAGATAACCTTTACATGTCCTTATGGTACTTTTGCTTACAGGAGAATGCCATTTGGATTATGCAATGCTCCCGCAACGTTTCAGCGTTGTATGATGTCCATTTTTTTTGAGATGGTGGAGCAATTCTTGGAAGTTTTCATGGATGATTTTTTGGTGTTTGGGGATTCGTTCGACTTGTGCTTGCAAAATCTTGCTAAGGTGTTGAAAAGGTGCACAGAGACTAACCTAGTGTTGAACTGGGAAAAATGTCATTTTATGGTTTAGGAGGGTATCGTTTTAGGGCATAAAATCTCAGCAAGTGGCATTGAAGTGGATCGAGCGAAAATAGAAGTAATTGAGAAACTCCTACCACCTTCATCAGTCAAAGGAGTTAGGAGTTTTCTTGGACATGCAAGATTTTACAGAAGATTCATCAAAGATTTTTCCAAGATATCAAGGCTATTATGTAGTCTCCTGGAGAAAGATGTGCATTTTAAGTTTGATGAAGATTGTTTGCAAGTGTTTGAAGCCTTGAAGAAGAAATTAGTAACAGCTCCGATTATTGCTGCTCCAGATTGGAACATACCATTTAAGTTAATGTGTGATGCCAGCGATTTTACAGTAGGGGCTGTTCTTGGTCAGAGAAGGGGTAAGATTTTCCACACTGTTTACTACGCCAGTAAGACATTGAATGAAGCCCAAATGAATTACACCACAACAGAAAAAGAATTACTGGCCGTAGTATTTGCATTTGATAAGTTTAGACCGTATTTGATTGGGTTTAAAGTTATAGTCTACATTGACCACTCTGCCATTAAGTACCTTGTAACCAAGAAGGATGCCAAGCCACGTCTGATCAGATGGATACTACTACTACAGAAGTTCGACTTAGAGATAAAAGATAAGAAGGGAACAGAAAAAGTTGCGGATCATTTGTCCAGATTGGAAGGGAATAGTGCAGATGATAAGACAAATATCAATGAGGCATTCCCCGATGAGCAACTTTTCTTGTGTAGCAATGAAGAGGCACCTTGGTACGTAGATTTTGTTAATTTCATAGTGTGCAATGTACTTCCTCCTAACTTATCATTTCAGCAAAAGAAGAAATTTCTCCATGACGTGAAAAGGTATGTATGGGATGACCCATAAGCAATGTGCCGATCAGATGTTGAGACGATGTGTGCCATATGAAGAGACCGAAGATATTTTACGACATTATCACTCGTCCAATTATGGGGGTCATTTTGGTGGAGAGCGAACTGCTATAAAAGTTTTATAGGCAGAATTTTACTGGCCGACGATTTTTAAAGATGCACGAAGTTTTGTGCAAACATGTGATCAATGTCAACAAACAGGAAATATTTCGAAGCGACATGAGATGCTGTTGCAGAATATTTTAGAAGTTGAGCTATTTGATGTATGGGGTATAAACTTCATGGGACCCTTTCCATCATCCTTTCAAAATCAGTATATTTTGGTGGCAGTGGACTATGTGTTGAAGTGGGTAGAAGCTGTTGCTACATCATCAAATGACGCAAAGGTTGTGACCAAGTTTTTGAAGAAGAATATTTTTACCAGATTTGGAACACCTCGAGCTATTATCAGTGATGGAGGTTCACATTTTTGTAATTGCCAATTTGAGAGTCTCTTAAAGCAATATGGGGTCACTCACAAGATAACAACCCCATATCACCCTCAAGCTAGTGGACAAGTGGAAATTTCAAACAGGGAACTTAAGGGTATTCTAGAGAAGACTGTGAGTAGATCAAGGAAGGATTGGAGTATCAAGCTTGATGATGCACTTTGGGCTTATCGAACTGCCTATAAAACACCAATTGGAATATCCCCATTTCGGTTAGTGTATGGGAAAGCATGTCATCTGCCAGTCGAGTTGGAGCATCGAGCTTTTTGGGCAATTAAAGTGTTGAATTTTGATTTGAAGAAAGCCAGTGATAAACGTCTTCTTCAATTGAATGAGCTCGAAGAAATAAGATTGGATTCATATGAGAATGCTCGCATCTACAAAGAAAAGACAAAGCAATGGCATGACAGGAAAATCTTAGCTAAGCATTTTGTACCAGGACAGCAGGTATTGTTATTTAATTCCAGGCTTAGATTATTCCCAGGCAAGCTCAAATCCAGATGGTCAAGCCCTTTCATTGTGAAAACGGTATATCCATATGGAGCAGTGGAAGTTGAAGATGAGAAGATGAAGAATTCGTTCAAGGTTAATGGCCAACGGTTGAAGCACTATTACGGTAGTGAATTGGATCGTCAAAAATCCACTATCACCTTGGTGGATCACAACAATTGAACCCAGATGGAAGTCGCGCTAAAGACTAAAAATCTAGCGCTTCTTGGGAGGCAACCCAAGTTTTCAAGTAACTCTTTTTATTTTTGCATTGTTTACTTTTCTTTTATTTGTTTTTATGTTTTTGTTTTGTTTTATCTTTAATCTTTTATTTTCTGTTTGTCTACTATTTTGTGATTGCTTATTTGTTTTCTTTTCTTTCATATTTAAGTGTGTTTTCTTTTTATTTCATTTTATTTTTGTTCTCATGACTTTAGTTTTTCAAACATTGGGGACAATGTTTGGACTAGGTTTGGGGGTGGAAACATTCATGTTTCAAACTTGATTAATAAATTGACCATGTGCTATTGAGATGAGAGTTATTGCACTATGTGAATGGTAATCTTGACTAGGGAAGAGCCATGAAAATCTTTAGCATGGTTTGATGTTATCAAAGACTTTGAGCTTAGTAGGAGAATGTAAAGATATTATGCATGCATAGTTGTGACCTATTAGTGGAGACTACCTCTGTGAGAACTTTTGAGCCGTATCGTTTCATTTCAGAGGGACTATATTCATTTCCACTCTTAAACACTTTTCAGAAAAATTTTTCATGGCTAGTGGTCTCTTTAGGTTTTGTTTGGACTTTAAGGTCAGAAATTCATTGCAATTCTTTATTATTTCTGAAGTTTTGAGTCATTATGTGAATTTATTGACATGAGGCAGGCATGTGTGTGATTAACTCCAGGAAAAAAGCTAAGAAACCAAAAATTTCCGAACTTAAAATATGTGTGCGCCTAAAACCAATTTGAAGCCAAACACATATTGGCTTTATTTTCTTTCATCCTTATAATTTCTCCTTGTCCTAGCCAAAATTAAAAGATAATCCTTACCCTAGGAGCTTGGATGTTATTTAAAAAAAAAGGTTGGAAGAAGGGAGTGTTGGGTGCAGAAAAACTCAGGTTTGAGGGAGTTATTAAGCAAGGACATCAATCTATTCGAAAAAAAAAAAAAAAAAAAAAAAGAGAGAAAAATTTGATGACGAAATAAAGGAGGCATCGTTCGGTTAGCAAAATTGAGCTCAATGTTAATTGCAATATTTTTAGAGATGGAATGAATAATTTTTGAAGGAGTTCAAGCTCTATTTGTTGACCTTATTCCAGTTCTTTGTGAGCCAAAACCCCGAGCCCCGTTACATCCCTTGGTAAGACCTGCTGATTAATAGGGGATCATAATTGCTTAAAATCAGAATTATGGGTGTTGCACTGACTTTAGATGTCTGAATCTTTCAAGAGACCTAATTTGTACTTAGCGTTTATAATTCATAAATTATTATACAAGCATTATAAAGATTTGAACTTTTCTTGATGCATAACATTCTAACTGCTTGTATGTTGTGAGAATGTTGTCGTAGGACTCTGTGGAATAAAATAAAATAAGTGATTTCCAGTGAGGCGTAGAGTCGAGGCGAAATAAGGTCATGGTGTGTATGCATAATGTTATCGAATTTCGAATGCTTGGTGATGAGTTGGACAAGACGGACGACTGTGTGAAGATTACTAGTGACTTATTTCTAGTCGAGGTTCAAGATCTCAGGTGGAGTGATTATTTTTCAAGATAGCACTGGAAGATTTGTTGTTGAGTTTGAACTTGATTGTTTTGCATTTGTGGGTATCGTAGCTGGTAAACCCTCAGGAGACACAACTCCTCCTCTAGGGACACTTAGAGGTTTAAAGGCTTATGGCATATGCTAAATGTCATCGTGTTTATCCACGAAAATGGATGTAATTTTAAATTTGGTTGTTTTTATTTTTTGTTTTGCTAGATTTTTGCTCGAGGGCGAGCAAAAGTTAGGTTTGGGGGTATTTGATCGGGCTAAAATTATGCACGATTATATATTCTTAACCTATACTCTTGTGATGAAAACCCGAGTAAAATAGGGGTATTCTAATGTTTTCTGAGTGTTTTGTGCAAAAATTGAATGCAGTGACTAAACTGTAAATTTTTGGGATAAAAGTATAATTTTTAAAAGTTTAAAGGCAAAAATATAATTTTCAAAACTTGAGGGGCCTTTTCGTAATTTTACCTGCAGGCCATAGCTGCTGGCTGCTAGAATTATATGCAGGCCTGTGGCTTGCGTCCATAGGCTACGTGTTTTATTTTTTTTTTCCCCGTAAACAACGTGCAAGCCAGCGTGATGCAGTCAAAACGTGCGTTGCAAAATTTCCTTGCATATTTCACGCGTGGAAAATCATCAAGAATGTCTCAGTTGATTTGTCGAAGATAATTTAGGCAAGAGATCAAGGTTTTGAAGGAAGTTTAAGCGGTCTTGCAGAAGATCTTTAAGTTAATTTGGTAAGTAGTCAAAGCAGGGATTCAAGCGATCGGTATATGGTTTTCACAGAAAATATATTGGAGGAAATTGAGGGAGCTTTAGTAGGCAATTGGCAGAGAATCAAGAAAGAAAAGGGAAGTCAACTGATGCGTTCAATTTATTGCCCTTCTCATATAAATTCATATTGTTGAGCAACAGACCGGGAGACTTTCAGCAGAGAGAAAAGTTTAAGGTTTTTCTTTGATTGATTATTTTTCTTTTGGACGGCAGCCAGCAGCAGAGAGGGTTTGAAGAAAGTGGAGTCTCAGTACGATCTCAACATTATCAGAATTCAAGGCACTCCAGGATATTCAATTTCAAGAGAGAGCAACATCTCAGAGAACAACACAGTGACTATTTCATCTTTTTAGTTATCTGTTTCAATATCGATTATTGTTAATTCAATTTTATACACTGTGTTATTCAACTTGATGTCGAACTAATTTTAATTTCTAAGGCTACAATGTAGCCGATTTATTTCATCGCCTATTTAATGAGTTTTTGGGTTAATTGATTATTATTTTCTTTTATATTTGTATTCTATTCTATTGGAACTTAACGCTGTCAATCAAATAAGGCCTGTTAATTGACAGATCTTGTGACTATGATACGCTTGACGAAGGTATCATGTGTTAGACATCAATAGAATGACATAATCTGTATAGGATAGACATATACCTATAGGATTATGTAATCATATGTTGATAATTGAAACTTAATGAGTTCGGATTAATTTAATCTATATAGACATATAATATATTAATTATTCTGGATAATATTACCTGACTATTCGAAAGAGGTTGGTAATTGATTTAGAACTTTACTCAATTAATTACAATATAAAAGGTCATTACTTTTGTGAGAATAAAATGAGAATAGGTTGATGAAATAAAAAAGTAAAATTGTGCCTTAGATCTATTTATCTATTGTTAGTTCCATCATTTAATTTGGTTGTTTATTTAATTTTTACTTTTTATTGTTTTTATTTGTTTTATTATATTTTTATTCACCTTTGTTTTAGTTTTGATAGTTTGAATAAATAGTTCTCAATCAATTTTGGTAATTGATACGTAAAATTTAGTAATTGTCCCTGTGGGAACGACCTTGATCTGCCATTATATTTTATTGTGACCGTGTATACTTGCACACAACCTATTGTAATTAGTGCATTAGGAAATTACCCATCAATTCCCCCCTGTCAAAAGTTATGTCTTTCAACATTTAGAGATCTATTTATAGCTTCTAAGAGGCTAGGGCACACAATGGATTAATAAAAGTTGAACATGCCCTTGCTCAAGTTCCCTCACACGATATGGGCAGTGTGTGATGCTACTTAGTGTGCTATTATGTAAGAAGGCACACATGCAAGCATGAGTAAGGCAATAGAAGCCTAGAAGCAAGCAGATTAGTGGAGAAGTGCATAGAATAGCACTATGCTAGTTGGTAGGTTAATGTGCACACTGTTTTATAGGCTACTGGACGAAGAAGCCTAGTGGGTGCTCTTAAGAGCTATTTTTGGTGTGTGGGCATACTATCAGATGCGCTGAATGGTGTAAGAGCACGCATGGAGAAGCTATTAGCAGCAATAGACATGCAGGTGTATACTATACAGGTGGAAGGTGTGCAAATAAGTGCGCACGGTTGGAATGTTATGAGTTGTGCGAGCTATCTTGTGTGCAATAAAATGTCAATAATTATCATTATTTCTTACCCATTTTACCTATCATTTATGTTATGTTTATGATAGGCCTGATTTCTATACATCCTATTCTGTATCAACGACAACCCGTTAGTAACCCCAAGGTGACCCTTCTGGTAATATCTGAATCCGACTAAAAGATTTCTGTGAAGTTAAGCCGATTTCATTTATTGAAAATCTTTTTAGAAATCGCTTTTCTAACGAAAACAGGTGGAAAAGTTTTCTTTTTATCACATAATTACAAAATAGTTTTATAAAATTTCAGTAGTATACTAGCTATTTTTTTGAAAATGTCACCCTATAAATTTTGCAGAAAATTTATACACTTCTAAATCAAACAATTTCCCCAAACTTCTAGGCCTCAGACTCTCATTTTCTCAATCCATAAGCAACCATAAACATGCCATCGATTCAAAATGTAAAGTGAATTATAGTTATAAGTCATGCATATATTCTTTTACACACTTTTCAAAACCATAAGAAAATTTATAGAATCATTTATATATATTTTTTCAAAAATGGTCAAAATATATTCATACAAACATAGCAATACACTCAACTCGATCTGTCCAATTCTGGGCTGGAGTTCCTACTACTGATGTACCCTTAGGGAGATTTTGTTTATAAAACATAAAACAACATGTGAGCTATATGAGTCCAATGAGTGTCATAAGTTTTCATTTCAAATTTAATTTTATAAAATTAACCAATTTTAAGTTTTAAAATGTTTTATAACTTTCAATCACTGTAATACTAAAAATCATTTTTCCTTAGAAAACCATATTTTAAACAATTGTATGGATAAACAATTTTCATAATATAATTTGATTACAAAGTAAAATTGAATAATAAAACAGTATGCTATATGCTTTCAGTTTTCTACTGAAAAACACAAATAGTGGCAGTATTACTATTTTTGGAAAATCTCTAAATAAAGTAAGCCAACCACTAATGGTCAGCACCACATGGTATCCTAAGTATAGAGCAGAATTTTTTGTTGCTTAAGTCATTCCGAAATTTTCCTTGTTCAGGCTATCTATTTGGATTTTATATAGCGGAATTTTTCCCTCGCTATGGAGTGCCATTTTTTCTCACTCAGATGATAGCTAGCTAATAATATACAATATACGTGTATTAAGCGATACAAAGGACTGAACTGACACGACACAATCCCACTTACGGGTTTCCTCCCATTGCTAGTGACTTACACCCCCCGACACTATCAATGCACGTTTAGAGTACTCAACCTCAACCGAAAATATCTGATATACATACAAGACATGTTATAGGTTCACAATACATTTCCAATAAACTATTTTTTATCATCAAATCATTTTTCATATAAACTTTCAATTTCATGTAATCCATGACAAACATTTTCATATAGATTCATTTAATTCAAAATCAATATTCTTCACACATATCATGCCATAAATTGTTATCAAATCATATCAAAATATTTCCAAGGACACTCATCTCATGTTAACTCACGCTAATATATGCTTTGGGGTTCACTCAATTCTGAGTTACCTACATTTTCGAATTCCACGTTTAGGCAACATCACTACTAATTTAACCATCTATATACACAACCATTGGCGCATTAACATGCAAACAACCATTTCACTATACGGGGATTTTGGACACCCACTATCTAAGTCATATACGCTTTTTGTTTGAATTATTCAGTATTTATGCATGCAAAACATCTCAATCGAAATTCAATTTTTACATCAATACATTAAATAAACTTGTGAACCAGTTCATCCCTAGGTTGGCTGAATATACATCATCTTTCAAACCATCCATGCAATTCAATTTTTCTTACCAAATCATATTCCAAAGCATGCAATATATTATAGAATTTAATCAAACTCATAAAACATCACAATCAACTACCATGGCATAGTTTGGCCGTCACCAAAATAGCCCATAAATCCATCCAAAACAATTAAAATATTCATTCATCACATAAGGCTTCTCATGGCCAAATGCAAAGTTTACATTCATACCAACTTTTGCTTCTCATTTCAACATCCTCAATTGATATTTCAACACTTTTACATGCATAAAACATACTTAGATAATTTAAATACAACTTGGGCAATCAATTCCATATCTTGGCCGAATACATAACAATTAATCTACCATGCTTTTGATTTTTATTTCAACATTCAATTTCAAGCATGAAATCACTCAAACACATCAAACATCAAACACAACTTGAACCATTAAAACTCTTATTTGGTTGTGTAACATATTCATACACACACCAAGATCTCTTCACGTTTTCCACTTAAAATTTAAAAATCACATCAAATATCATGGCAATAAAATCAACATCCTAAATATCATCAATCCAAATTTAAATCAAGGATTATCTTCGTTAGTATTCTTACCAATTAGTCCTTGATCATTTGCTTTGCTTTCCCTCAATTTTAAGACTTCAAGACTCCAAATCTATACATAAAAACTTCATCAACATCATATGTAGTCTATGGACAACTTTAAATCAAACTTTTCACACACTAACTTCATGAAACCTTAAATTTTTTCACTTGAAAATCACTTACCCTTGTTTGATAACCTTCATAGACTTGTTTTTCACCTTTTATTGACTTGAAATCACTTAAAAAATGGCTTGGAATGCTTGAAGAACAGCTGCTACCCTTGGTGTCCTCTGTTTCTGCTGAACCGGTCTTTTCTCTCTCTCTCAAATTTTCTTCATTCTTCTAGTCAATTCTTCACCATACATATAAGGCTTTAACACTTTGCTCCTCAAGTTTGTCACTTAATTACATGCATGCCACTAAGTTTAAATTCACAAAATTGTCCCCTCTGTCTCTATATTTTTTCATGTTTAAAAATTTTTCCAAAAACAATCTTGTACATTTTTCTAACTTAGTTACTCATGCTCTTTTTCTTGGAATTTTACTTTAATATAAATTTCATGCTAAACCCTAATCGATTATCATATCACTTCTCATGTTCGAAATTGTTTTCAGCCCATTCGAAAATTTTTCGTTATTCAATTTCACATCCGAAAATTTCATCATAATTCAATTTTGCATTTGGACACATTAAATTATTTATTTATTCCATAAATGAGGACATACTTGTACATTACATTTATAATACTAAAATGGGGAGGATATATCACAATTTTTCCCTCCCTTATAAAAATTTTATCCTCGAAATTTACAAGATTTATTTATTGAGACAAAAGGGGATATTTACGACCTATTTGGTCCTCATGCTCCGACGTAGCTTCTTCTACATCATGATTCCTCCACATAACCTTTACTAAGGGAATAACTTCATTGTATAGGACCTGTTCCATGTGATCCAAAATTTGCATTGGTTCTTTTTTATAAGTCAAGTTCTCCCTTAGTTCCGTCTGTTGCTTTCTAAGTATGTGGGAGTGATCAGGGATATTGATAACTCTATTTTTATAGAGTTATTTTATCTTTTTAAACTTGAATTCTTACTTAGTTCTTGATATTTTTATTATTATTAAGTAAATTATTTCATATTTTTGTATTTTTATTTTCAGAATAAAATTGGTGAAAAAGCATATATGGACCCCACCTAGTGCTATTGTTCGAGACAAGATCATCTCTACAAAATGAATGTCATTCAAAGCAGTTCATCGCCTCAAGAATTACTCGAATCAGAGATCACATAAAGAAGTTATCGCAGTTTGAAGGTCGAGTATTCTAAAAATAAATATTATGTCATGTTGATGTAAGGAATGATGTAATGAAAATTATGATGTAAGCAATGATGTAATATGAAAGTTGACTTGCATGGGGTAGGTGAACCATGATGTAAGTCATGATGTCATATGAAAGTTGACTTGAATAAGGTAGGTGAACCATGATGTAAGCGATGATGTAGAAGGGTGGAAAATTAGGAAAAGATTATGCATGTGATGATGTAATTGGAGGTGAACGTGGCCTATAAATAGGCCTTAAAATCACCATTCCATGCATCTCATCAAAAACCAAAATAACAAGTAGTTTAGAGAAAAAGAGAGAGAGCTTAGAGAGGAGGCGCAAAGCAGAGAAAGAAATTCTATGGCGAAGCTTCAATCCACTAAGTTTTCTTATCTTTTATTATGTTTAATTTTCTAGTCTTTGTAAATTTTAATATGGAGTAGATTTATTTTTCTAAGGTTATGATGTAACCTAACTTTGATGTTCCAATCCTTTATTCAATTTAATTAAGGATTTTTTTATCTTGGTTGATGCATTTAATATTGTGCTTAATGCTTCTGAATAACTTATCACTTTTTAGTTGAATTGTTAATCATAATGATAGCGGAAGCTGATTTATGTGTCTAGTTCATTGTATTGAAGGTCATAAATTACATACAGGATAGAAATATACCTGCATGGTTTGTGTAGTCTATAAAAGAGATCCATAAATCTTAATGAATCCATTAATGTTTTAACTTGCATGGGGACATAGCAGTTAAGTTTTATAGGGTATTTTCCTTAGTTCCTTAGACCTCGGGAAGGGCTATATGAATAATTCAAGGAATCTCGACTAGCAACTGGATAATTAATTTTTGTTAAAAAGAACAAAGGGGAGGAACAGATTAGTTATGGTGAAATCAAAATCTTAGAATTTTCATTCATTGAATTACTTTTTATTTATTTACATTTGCATTTAAATTTAGTTGTAGTTTTCACCTCCAATTTCATTTTCCAAATAAAAGTTGAGTTATTTTAATTTTGGACAGTAATAAACAACAATCCTCGTGGGACGATACTTCTCTCATCATTTTATTACTTGTTCGGCTCGTCCACTTGCGATTTTGCACGACAAATATACTTCCAGAGTATGGATACATGAAACACATCATGAATTTTATCCAACTATGATGACAACTTCAACCTATATGTCACTGATCCCACTCTATCTGTGATCTCATTTGGCCTAATGTAGTGCGGACTCAACTTACCACACTTTCCAAATCTGAGCACGTCTTTCAAGGGGATATTTTGAGGAATACTTTATCTTTAATCTTGAACTCAAGGTCCTTGTGCCGATTATCTGCATAACTCTTCTGTCTATCGCTCGCAATCTTGAGCCTATCCCTAATAACTTTAATCTTTTCTGAAGTAATCTGAACAAGCTCAAGATTTATTAGTTTCTTCTCACCTACCTCATCCCAACACACTAGCGTCTTGCACTTTCTCCCATAGAGTGCCTCGTATGGAGCCATACTAATACTAGTCTGATACTTATTATTATAGGTGAACACAATCAGTGGTAGATGGATATCCTAACTCCCTTTAAATTCCAAGACACACGTTTTGAGCATATCTTCAACAGTCTAGATAGTTCTCTCTGACTGACCATCTGTTTAGGTATAAAAGACTGTGTTGAAATTTAATCGATTATCTAATGCTTTCTACAAACTGGGCCAAAACCTTGATATAAACTTGGGATCACGGTTTGAAACAATGAAAACAGCGTACTATGGAGCATCTATGTAGAGTTGTGCTAATTTGCTTAGGGGATAATCATTTCTGATCAGCAGGAAATGGGCGGACTTTGTCAACCTATCTATTATCACCTATATAGCATCATGTCCCTTTTGACCATGCGAAAGCCCTACTACAAAGTTCATGGTAATCTTCTCTCATTTCCATTATAGAATAGAGAGGGGCTGCAATAGTCCTGTCGGCTTCTGATGCTCTGCTTTTACTTGCTGACAGGTGAAGCATTGGGAGACAAAATCTATTATCTCTTTTTGCATCTCTTTCCATTAGTAGTGCTCTTTTAGGGTATGGTACATCTTCATGTTGCCCGAATGTATGGCATACGCTGAAGAGTGATCATTCTCCATAATCTCCTTTTTCAGATCTTCCACATCCGGTACACATAGATATTGGCCCATGATCACTGTACCATCTTCTTTTATCATAAAGTCTGATCTCTATCCACTTTCAACTTGCCATTTTAGCTTTATCAATCAGGGATCTCGTTTTTGCTACTCCATTATGTAATCCACCAAAATGGTGTGGACACAAAAAGTAGCTAAAAATGCCCCCAAGTTTGCCACGTCCAACTTCACTCCTAATGACCTCAATTGTACCAAAAGTAAAAGGTATACGATCTTTAACTCGAGAGTCTCTGGCTTAAGGCATCAACCACCATATTAGCCTTTCTGAAGTGTTATTCTATTGTACAATCATAGTCCTTTATCAACTCTAACCACTTCCGCTGCCTCATATTTAGTTCATTTTGAGTAAACAAGTATTGTAGACTCTTATGATCTGTGAAAATCCGACAAGTGACATAATACAAGTAATGCCTCCAAATTCTCACTGCAAATACAATTGTTCCCAACTCCAGATCGTGGGTAGGGTAGTTTTCCTGATGATTTTTTAACTGTCCAGAAGCATATGCTACAACTTTATCGTTGTGCATCAACACACGACCCAAACCCTATCTCAAGGCATTACTATATACGGTGAAACTATCATTCCCCGTTGGCAATGTCAATACAGAAGCTAATGTTAATCTTCTCTTTAATTCATCAAAATTCTGCTGACAGGCTTTTGACCATTTGAACTTTTCTTCTTTCCTCATCAATCTAGTTAGTAGGGCTGCTATTCTGGAAAACCCCTCAACAAACTTTCGATAGTAGCCTCCTAACCCAAAGAAGCTTCTAACTTTAGTCACATTTATAAATGATCTCCAGTTTGTGATAGCTTCTATCTTTTGGGGATCCACACTAAGGCCCTCAGTTGAAATAACATACCCCAAGAAAGCAACGCGGTCCAACCAGAATTGGCACTTGCTGAACTTGACGTATAGTTGGTGCTCTTTTAGGGTATATAGCACTATCCTGAGATGTTCCGCATGCTCCCCATGACTACCTGAATACACTAAGATGTCATCAAAGAACACAATCACGAACTTATCCAGGTAGGGTCGAAAAACTTTGTTCATCAAATCCATGAATATGGTTGGAGCATTCGTCAACCCAAAAAGTATAACCAAGAACTCATAATGTCCATATCGAGTCTTAAAGGTCGTTTTTGGAGTAAAGGCCATTTTTGGAACATCTTCCTCATGAAATTTCAGCTAATGATAGCCCGATTTCAAGTCAATCTTTGAATACATTTTGCATCCCTGTAACTGATCAAACAAATCATCAATCCTTGGAAGCAGGTGTTGATTCTCTATCATCACCCTATTTAGTTATTTGTAGTCAATACACAACCTCAAGCTCCCGTCCTTCTTCTTGACAAACAAACTGGAGCCCTCCATGGTGATGTACTGGGTCTCACAAAACCCTTATCTAGTGGTTCTTCCATCTGTACTTTCAACTCTTTCAATTTTACTAGTACCATCTTGTACGGAGTGATTGAGATTGGCTTAGTTTGCGGAACCAAATCTATCTCGAACTCTATCTCCCTATCTAGTGGTAAACCAGAGAGATCTTTCAAGAATACATCTAGAAACTCTCTGACCACCAAAATATCTTTCAATCGAACTTTGTTCTTCTTCTATTCAACCATATAGGCCAAATACCCCTGATTACTTTTCGTATTCTACGGAATGCCACATCTGGTTCTCGGTCTGGCCAATCTGACCTCCTTCTTATAGTAATTGATTGTGGCCTGATGTTTGGATAGTTAGTCCATCCTTAATATCGCATCAAAATCTCAAATAGCTAACACGATCAAATCTGTCAGAAACTCTTTGCCTTCAATCAAAATTTTACTGTCCACTATTACTGTCTCCACCAATAATGAGTCTCCAACAGGGATAAAAACTACTACACCGCCATCCAAGGGTTTTAGTTCCGCTTTGACCTTTACCAAAAAAGGTATGGACACAAAAGAATGTGTAGCTTCGGGATCTATCAATGTTATGCGTCATGATCAAAGACAGAGAGCATACCAATGACTACTTCCAGAGCAGCATCCGCCTCCTGTTGGGTGACGGCAAACACTTAATCTTGGGTGTGGGGTCTACTTGGCTGACCCGTAGAAGATGTTCCTCTACCCACTACACCTATGACTAAAGCTGAAGTACTCTGTCCTTTGATCTGGGAACTTCTGCCTTCTTGTCACTGGCCCATACTAGCTTATGTAGGTGCTACCAAGGGTCCAGCCTTTGAACTAGCTATGGTGGCTAACTGCGAGCACTCTCTCATAAAATGGCCCTCATACCAATAATGAAAGCAAGCAGTGTTTGTGCCTCTTACCCGGCACTCGCCTGAATGTCTCTTTTTGCATGTACTCACTCTAGCACTGAGCTTTTGGTGTCACGAGAGCCTCCGGGCACCGTAGGTGGTCCCCTGACTGAAGGATGCTCCTCGGCTCATCCTCCTGCCACCAACCTATCTAGATCTACTCTTCTTTTTGACAAACTTTCTGGGTCCTTATTGAGACAGACTGGATCCGCTACGCTTGCCTTCTGACTTTCAATACTGAGCAGCCCCTATCATATTTCTTTCTACATTCAGTGCAACTTCAACTAGCTCTTCATAGTATGTTTGAGGGACCCATGATAGATGAACTCTAAGACTGGGATTTAGACCTGCCATGAATCTCTTGCTCTTTTGCTCCTCATTCTTAAAGATGAATCGGATAATCCGGACCAGTTCAGAGAACTTCTTTTCATACTAGATCACAGATGTAGAACCCTAGGTATCATTTGTGTGAAAAATAATTTTTTTTGTAAATAGTATTTTTGGATGAATAGTATTGATGTGAATAGTGATTTTTCGGAAAGCGAACCTTAGAAACCAAAAGTCTTGGAATAGGAATTAGAGTTATTAGAAACTGAAACGGATCGAAAATGAGTTCATTCAAATAAATTTTAAGCGATCCGAAAGTAATTGAAGAAAATGCCATTTTTGAGAAATAATGGGTATTAGTGATTTAACACTCATTTAAATTATTTTAAAGCATGAGATTGGGGGGTTTTATTGACAGGACCCTTCCCGAATCCTTACTCTGGATTCGTGAAGTATCCTATAGCACTTCGACAGAACTCCAATGAACCCTAACTTTGACTCGAAGAAACCCCGTCGGAGCACCGTGACCTACTTAAAACTGATTTATTAAATTCTGATAAAAATCCGGTAGCATGTCGGCTGTATATTCGACTATGCCACCCTACAGATTTAAAAGCAATTTAAAAATACTTCTATAGCACACAAATCTTAACTACCAAGGGCCTCCGGCCCTTACTCAAAATCAACTCTAACACACAATAATTATATTTACAAAAATTAATGGGAAACTAGGATTTTCTTTTCAAAAACACTTTCGTAAAACGTGCATCCAACATCTGGTATTTATATTTACAAATATTTATACTATAATTTACATACAATACATGCATGTGACAAAAGATGAGCTATACAATGGAATGTAGTCGTCCGTCAGTCAACCCACGCATCAATCTGAGCCTCGTCAGCTGAACGACTTACTCCTGCACCTGAGAGAAAATTTTAAGAAATACATAGCAAACAAATGGTGAGTATAACTCAGTGAGATAAATAATAAACAACGTTATAAACTAAAGTATTTTTCTGAAATACTTTTTATTTCTTTCAATTAAAACTATTTCTGAAATTCATTTTGAATTTCTTTCTAAAACTTTCTCATTTCTCGTTTTGATGGTAACCCAAGAAAACTACTCCTGTCGTGGCCGCAAAAATCTCTAGCTAAGCCACTAGGAATTAGGGAATCTACCCTGTGTAGTTACCGATGTGCGACTCTGGGCATTTGTTATCCCTACACAATCAGTTTAAACTACACTACCTTATACGCGCAGAAGGTCGCTCAACTGACTCTCTCTCTCAGTTAGTAACTCTCTCACATCTACCATACACGCATAGAGCCTTCTATTGGGTACTCAACTGGGGCTAGGATAAACCATTGTCATAATGAAATACTTTTTCTCGATATTCTCAAATAATCTAGTTTTTAAGGCAAAAAGCCTAAAAACTTTAAAGTCTCATAATTTCTTTACATAAATATATATTTACTATAACAATTCATATAATAGGATCAAACTATATTAAAATCTATAAATCAATTAAGTAATGAAGTAAATACATATAACATTAAAATAAGCTTTAAACAAACTAAGCTTGAGGAGAAGTGGATTTCTACTCACTAAGCGCTTCCCGATCGCCAACTTCCAATTCGAGGAACTCTTTTCACCTCTTACACGCCTTGGTGTCCATTAGAAAAACTTCCAATTCACCTAACATTTAAATCAACAACTTATTTACTACTTCATTCCAATATAAACTCTAATAGGATTCTTTAAAACTAATTAAGCAATAATTCACTCCATCACAAGCCCTTATTTTATACCATTCATTTCTGTGAAGATTTTCATGTCCAAACACATTTAAATACACACTTGAAACCACCGAATTGAAAGAAAATAAAAAGAAGACAGCTTGTACATTATTTATTCATACGACTACCTGTGAGTGTTACACGCATTCCATGTAATGCAATTCATCATCTATAACTTAATCACCCTCAAATACACATTTAAGCACATACTTAGGACCTTAAAATCAACTTAAAATCCCACAAATTCACTCACACGTAGCTGCTCTTTACTTTTATCAAAAAGCACACGAATAACTCTTTTCTTGATTTTCTTTCGGTTCCAACACATATTCACATTCCATCATGCATTTATATACTTAATAATCAATCAATTCTCATTTATCTAAACAAAATACAACCCATACACACACAAATACATACTGCCAAACACACACATAACACATACCCATTCCTTTTCACTCAACTCACGACACACACACTTCACATAAATCTCTACACAATCATTTATTCCATTTCTGCTTTTCATGAAGCAAAATCAATTAAACCCAACATAACTTCTTGAGTTTGAGATCAGCAGCAATTATGAGATTCTCACAGCATCATATCCTTCCATTTCAGCTTGGCAAACTTGAACTACAACAACATTGACCATAACTCTTGAAATTGACAGCTTTAAACTCAAGAAAAACAGCTCACAAACTCAATTGATTTCTCTTACCTACTGTTGACCATCATCTTCATGCTTACCCCTACCATTTTCCACCATTTCTTGGCTTCATCCAGCTGCTTCCAACTCAACTTTTTCTGGTCTCAGCTCACCCGAAATCTAGCTTCTTCACTCGCGATCTGCAGCTTCGTCGACAACTCGTCGCACTTCAGCTTCTTCCCGTTTCTGATCTATCTTCCTCACTTCCAGATCTGGTTTCTGGGCTGAAATCATATGCTCATCTAGCTCCTTTAAGCCTCCATCTAACCAAGATAACACCCTTTAGATGATCGATCTTCTTGCTTCTTCACTTGGCTGTCGAGAGATGTTGAGATTGCCGAGTGAGGTTGTCTTCGGTTCTACTGGCGGGTGTTTTTTGAGTCTGCTGGAGTGTGTTTTCTGTGCCAGATTTGAGCTGGAAGAAGACCCAATTAATTACTTCACAAATTGCCTAAACGCCCCTTAACGTTTGTCAATTATGCCAGCTTAACTTTCAACCAAAGTTTTACATGTTTACCCCTCTTTTACTAACATTTTTATTACCCTCACTTATACTTTTCCAATCATGACCCTACTCATTTTAACTTATACTTAACACTCCCTAATAACCTCTTTTAATCCTCATAAATTTATATTACTCATAAAAATTTATCCCATAAAAAAATAAATACGTTAAATCCGTCAATTTCTATAACATTTGTAATATCGATAATATTAACCATTATTTCTCTCAATAGTATTTCTAAAATATTCCACACTTATCAATTCATCAAATTAACCTCATAAACATTCAATTAGACTTATAATTCACTTGCATCACATAAAAAAATATCTCACAACGGTGGAATATTTTAAACATACGATTGCATTTAACGTTTTTATCTCTATATAGATATATATTCCTAAGCATGAAGGACTTGGTCTTAACAATTTCGCCTTTTTATTGTAGGGTCCCCTCTCGAGCCTTAGCTCGCTAGCTCAGGTTGCCCCACTCACTAGGTACTGTACCCCCCTCAAAGGGATTTCTTTCCCCTCCCCAGAGTCTCGAACCTGGTGCCTGAGGGCTTAACACCAAATTCCTTGCTACTTTGGTACCAATTGAGCTAGTAGCTCAATTGGTACTAGAGTAGTAAAGAATTTGGTGTTAAGCGCTCAGGCACCAGGTTCGAGACTCTGGGGAGGCAAAAGAAATCCCTTTGAGGGGGGGACAGTACCTAGTGAGTAGGGCAGCCCGAGATAGCGAGCTGAGGCTCGAGAGGGGACCCCACATTTATACCTAATTAGAGTATTTCATGCTCAATTTAATGATAGGATGACCATAGAATATTTTTGAAATTTATTTGAGTGTGAATGATAATTAATTACATCAAGGGCAAAATGACCATTTCAAGCTTAAATAACACATGGATTTGGTGTGAACACTACATGAAAAGAACTTGAGCAAAAAACACAATCCAAGTCATGCAAAGATTAACCAATGAGAGAATTACTCATTAAAATTAAATCATGGAATTTTGGGATTAATGGATAATAGTTGGCATGCATTAAAATTTTTTAATGCTTTAATGACCTAAGTGACTAATTTGCCCTTGGATGGATAAGTTTCTATGAGATAAAATTAACGGCACTTTGGTAAAATTAATTAAAGAATTTGATGGCCATTTGGTGATTTAATGAGGGGCATTTCAGTCAGTTACACGAAGCATTATATGAAGTTAGTGGGTGACCATTTTAATGCCCATTGTTGGACTTTAAAAGAAGAAGAAAAAAAGCATAGTCATGGCAAAGAGAAAAAGGAAGAAGAGCATGAAGATTTGATCCCTTTCTTGATGCTAAAACTCTTAAATTATCATCCAAAGGGTGTTAGAGCAAGTTTGGAACCAAGAAAGTAAAGATTAAATGGTAAGTAACTAATTTTAGTGTTGATTTACATGGGATTTTCATGGGTTTTCATAGATATGTGATAGTTTGATATATTTGTGGAATTTTTGGTTTGATTAGAGGTTGACTAACTTATATTTGAGCTTGGATTTGAAAAAAGAGACAAGGAAGTTGTGGTGGCAAGCAAACTAGTGAGGTGAGTTAGGGTTTATATGATTTTTTTTTGAAAATTTTCAATTGAGTTGCTATTAGGTATTAGATGGATTATGGTGTGATTTTAATGTGCTTGATAATCATAAAATTGAAGAAAACATATTGGATGTATTAGAGGTAGTGTTCGACCAAGCAAGCTTTGTTAAAGGATTGAGTGGATTTTTGATATTTGATGAAATATTATGATGTTTGGCATGGTTTTGAGTTGATATGTATCATTAGAATGAAAAGAAAAAGCTTATGTTTGATTTTTGTATAAATTTGGCCAAAATGGAAATAATGTGTTCATGAGTTGATCGTGATATTTTGAGGTAATTACATGAATTTTAGCAAGGTTTAAATATAATTTAAATCAAGAAATTGAAAATAGAATTGATGGATGAGTAATGATGTGTGTTTCGACCAAGGGGGAAAATTGATATGCAAATGGTTGTTTAATTTATTGGATGAGTTTTAATGTATTTATACATGTAGTTGAGTAAATTCTAAATGAAAAATATGTTATATTAAGTATAGGTGGAGTTTGGATTAAAGAAATCAAAAGAAGGGCACAAAGGAATGGTATACTAATTTAAATAAAGCAGTGAGTGTAGTTGTTCTCAAAGTTTTTATGTATTTCGTTGTTTAAAGATTTATATTCACAAGTATTAAATTTAGTATTCAATTTAAATTAGTTAAATTAATTAAACTTTTAGCATGTGATCCTTTCATTTTATGATGCAAATAACATTTTAGATTTATGTTATAAATATATATATATATATATATATATATATACTTTAGAATTAAAGCAAATTAATAAGTTGAGTGAATTACATGCCAAGAGTACTTGCAAATATTTAGGCTTTCGCCTTAAAGAGATAGCATTTTCAATTGAGAATTATATATTAAAGAATGAAAATTTTCTAGTTAAGTCAAATTATTTTTATGCCTAGTATGGCTAAGATTTCGTTAGCAAAGTAAAAGAATTTATAAGTGCAAGGTTTATCCTAATCCCCAATGTACCCGATCAAAATACCCCAGTGTATATGACAAGTTAGTTAGAAGAGTCACTAACTAGGGGGTTAAGTCGATGAGTCACCTTCTGCACGTGTAGGGTAGTGTAGATCTGCTGATGTTGAAAAGGGAACATGACCCCAGAGTTTTCCACTTCTACAACTACACATGGTAGTATTCCCAAACTCTAGTGGCTATAAGAAATTCCATCATGACAAAACAAGTTTCCCTATGTTGCCTTAGCTAGTTTTCGAAAGAAAAATAGCACATCTTTAGGTGCGAAGTTTAGAAATAAAAGAATTTTGAAAAACGATGTATTTTATACTTTACTAAAGTTATATTATTTATTTATACTAGTTTTTCAGTTTTATAAAATTTAGTGAGAAATTATAAATTTTTAAAACTATTTTGGGAGGATATTATTATATTTCAGAAAGTAAATTAATGTTTTAAAAGTTTACCACTCACTGAGTTATATACTCACCACTTTATTTTTATATTTTTTTGAAAAATCTTCTCCAAGTGCAGGAACAAGGCAGTAGTCAGACGCTGCAACATCAGATGTGTAAGTGGGCCACAAACAGGATATTATTGCACTTGTTTAATTACTTCAAATGTTTGTGCATGTATCACCTTTCATACTTCTTTGAATTTTTGTAAATATTACTTTTGAACGTTTATAAACCCTTTTGAGAATTATGTTTGTAAATTAAATTTCATTGGATATTATGAATTTATGTAAATGATTTTAATTTCAAGTTTACTTTAAACTGAAAGCATAATTAGGTTTGATGGTGGGAATGAGGGCTTGAGGCCCGATAGTTGAGAAAAATACATGTCATAGAAGTGTTTTATCTTGAAATTTACAGGGTAATATTTTCAAAAAGTAGCCGTTATGCTGTCAAAAATTCTTTCAGTATGAAAAATTCTTCCATCTAGGCATCCTCATAGCTCTTTGGATAAAATCTATCTATGAACTCCCTCTGGAATAATGCCCATGACACCCCCCTCTGGATGTTGTCTCTCTAAGGCTTTTCTACCAATCGTTTGCTTTGTCTTCTAGGAGGAAGAAGGAGAATAGAACGCTCTATTCATCGGAGCATCCCATCACCTGATAGATCTCGCTAACCCTATCCAGCCATGTTAGGGCACTCTTTGGGCACCACTCCTATCAAATGGCTTCACCGACAATTTACAAGCACGTTCAATCGAGCGCTTTGGTACTTTAGGGGCCTCCTATGGCTGGCGGATTGCCTCCATCGGAATCTAGGCAACTTGCTCTACATTAAAGTTTTTGCCGGTTGGTTCTGCTTGTGCCGACGGTCTCGGATGGTTTTGATCTACGAGGGCATTCACTGAACCCGTCATGTGCTCTGCTTGGTGTACATTAGGTGTGGGAGCCTTTGGAGTGGCTCTACGAGGACCCCTTCGACCTCGTCAATGCATAGTGCTATGATTTTAAAAAAACAAGATTATAAACATTTGAAATTTTTGAAATCATATGCATGACAAATAAAATAACAAAAACATGTCTGGGTTGCTTTATTCATATAACAAATTAAAACAAAATGATTTAAGAAACCAAAACATGAAAACATGTAATCCCATTTCAAAACCACGCTCTAATACCAACATGAGAGGCCTCGTTTCTATACAACTCATTCTATATAAACGGCAGTCTGCCGGTAACCCCACGGTGACCCTTCAGCTGATATATGAATCATACTGAAAGATTTCCATGAAATTAAGCTGATTTCTTTTATTGAAAATCATTTTAGAAATCACTTTTCTAACGAAAATGGGTGGAAAAATTTTCTTTTTATCACATAATTACAAAACAATATTATAAAATTTCGACAATATGCCAACTGGTTCTATGAAAACGTCACCTTACAAATTTTGTAGAAAATTTATACACTTCTAAATCAAAATATTTCCACAAACTTTTGGGCCTTAGGCCCTCATTTTCTCAATTTACAAGTAACCATAAACATGTCATCGATTCAAAATGTAAAGTGAATTATATTTATAAGTCATGCATATATTCTTTTATACTCTTTTCAAAATCATAAGAAAATTTATACAATCATTTATATACATATTTTCAAAAATGTCCAAAACACATTAATACAATCTCGATAGCACACTCAACTTGATCTGTCTAATCCTGGGCTGGAGTCCCTATTACCGATGTACCTATCTCTGCATCTACCTCTGGGGAGGTGTTGTTTATAAAATATAAAATAACATGTGAGCTACACGAGCCTAGCGAGTGTCATATGTTTTCATTTCAAATTTAACTTTATAAAATGAACATTTCTTAAGTTTTAAAACGTTTTATAACCTTTCATCACTAAAATTCATTTTTCCTTGGAAAACTATATTTTAAACAATTGCATGAATAAACAATTTTCATAATATAATTCAATTACAATGTAAAACTGAATAATAAAACAGTATGCTATATGCTTTCAGTTTTTAGTTGAAAAATGTAAATAGTGGTGGCATTACTATTTTCGAAAAATCTCTTAATAAAGCGAGTCAATCACTAACGGTCCGTACCACATGGTATCCTATGTATGAAGTGAAATTTTGCCTCGCTCGGGCCATCCCAGAATTTTTCTCGTTCAGGCCATCTATCCGGTTTTTACGTAGCATAATTTTTCCCTCACTACGGAACCGTAGTTTTCCTCTCTAAGGTGGAAGCTTGCTAATAATATACCCTATATGTGCATTGAACGACACACAAGACTGGACTGACATGACACTATCTCACCTACGGGTTTCCTCCTACTGTTAGTGACAGACACCCCTGACACTACCAATACATGCTTAAGATACTCAACCTCAACCAAAAATATCTGATATACATATAAGGTATAGGGAATTTAGCAAAATTACCCTTTTTTGGCACCTTGTTTGCATAATTACCCTCTCACTCAAAAAAATTGCAAAACTACTCTAAGTTACCCAAAATGCCCATAATAAATTAAAACCAACTCATTGATACAAATCATTAATTATTTACCAACCATTAATAAAACTATAATAAGAAAAGTTGAAGAAATTTGGGTGTTGATAAAGGTTAGTGTTTATAATTAAGTTTTTAGGGAATTAGATGATTATTTTTTTTGAAAAAAAAAAAGAGTGAAAGTTGAAAATTTAATCTTCAGGTTAGAAGCTGACCCGATTCGAGTTGACCCGATATCGAGTCAGCTTTTGACTTAAAGGGTTCTATTGACCCGAATCGGGTCAATATAAATTGTTACCTCGATTCGGGTAAAAGACTGACCCGATTCAGGTTGCCTCGAAATTTGGTTAGAGACTGACCCGATTTTGGGTTGCTCGAAAATCAAGTTAGTCTCTGACCCGATTTCAACCTGAAATTGGGTCAGTCTCTGACTTGAATATCCATTTTTTAACTTAATTTAATTTTTTTCAAAAAAATAATCATCTACTTCCCTAAAAACTTAATTATAAACACTAAATTTCCTCAACTTTTCTTCATGTTTTCTTCCACTCAAAATTAAAATTTAATGAAAAATTAATTGTTATTGGAATAAAATTGTGATGGATGATGGATTAATATGAGTTGAATTCTAACCTAAAGCTTGCTTTTTTACCAGCAGGTACTATTGACCCGATTCGAGTCAATATAACCCTTCCAAATTCATATTTGGTCTGATTGGGTCAAAATTATCACTTTGGGTTAGAATTTAAACTGATATTGAGTCAACCCGAATTGAGTCATGGAAGTGATAATTTCATTTCGGCTTAACTTTGTGACCCGATTCAAGTAGATTTAACCGAAGTTATAATTTTCGTTCTAGATAATAATTAACCCAAACTGGTTCAAACATTGAATCAAAAGATTTTTTTTTTTACTCTTTAAGTCCTTTAACAATAATGATTATATCTATTATCAAATTTTCAGGATTAAAAATATCTATTGTACAATTGATTTCCAATTAGGGTGGACAATAGAATAGCGATCGTAGGTTTACTAGTACGAGCATCAGAGAAACGTCGTAAGAATGTCGACCCTCTAGTTTATATAAGTGTGGAGGAGGTGAAGCATGATTCAATAAATATAACAGCCACTGATTGGGAGATTAGTTGGAGCATCTCATAGGTGATTAGAAAATAACAAGCATAATATTAAAACTTCATATCATGATAAAATCTTCATGTAATTGTCATATATAACATACTGATATGCAACAAACTAAGTAAACCTAACTTTGATATCCTTGAAGCTTAAAAGCAAAACAACTATCGCAAGACACTTCCATTTATCTAATCATTACTTTCTCAACTTCAAGATTTCTTCTTCCTTTGGTACTTGCATTAGCTGATTTGTTAGTCTTCTCTTCTCATCATCTACAGTGACAACAATAAATCCATCTTCAACATCATTGTCATCTTACAACATTTGAGGACCTTTTTATAGCTCTCAAATAGCTAAGGTATGAGTTGAATGGTGAAATGAAAAAATAGCCTTTGTTGGAGTTCTTTTGCATGTTGTTAAATGGGTTGGCAATGATTCGTGCTGCTTTGTCTACTAGTTCAACAAGAGACGCGCTGATGTGCGCACTTGGTAGCAGCAAAACAAGTTGGAGCATGCTAGATGAGAGGTTTATGAATGCGATTGTGCACTGTTGTGCATGTCTGAAGGTTGACAAATGTATAAGCGCGCTGCTTTACGGGCTAAGTGAAAAGGGAGCCTGCTGCTAAGCTCGCAAAGAAAGAAAAATGTTTCAAGTAAGAATCAATGTTAAAAACAAAAGCAAATTGGTACATAAGCAGTTCCCTTTACTTCAGGAATCCCTCCACTAGCTATAAGCAATTCCCTGTAAAGAGGAAGCAAAACAAATTCAATTGACTCACATATCAAGCACTGTGGGAGAAAACTTATTGGAGAATAAGCACAGTGATAAGAGTTGAACAATTTTTAAAGAAATCCTCACAATCAAACATGCCAACTTTAGTTATTGTACAACAACACACTAATCACAATAACGACATCATATATACATGGAATGGACATTCCTTGATGACTATACATGCAGTGTGTCCCAATAAATGGCATCTCTGCTAATTCACTCCCATGTATCCTATTAGAACCAATATCAACAGAATCAATTGCAACACTAAAAAAACCAAGACTACAAAACTTTTAAAACCGAAATCTCCCCTTAAGAGACCAATAAACAAAATCAATAAAACCAGCATACAATTAAACTCAGCAGCACGATCAATCACACAACGAACAACAATCATAAAACCACTTGGAACACCTTTAATGCTCTAAACATAGCATAAAACTTTATTGCCTAGTGAACATTTAGTTAAAAAAGACAACAATTTACCAAAATAACGAGTCATTGCCAACAATACACAAACTCTACTCAAACAGAGTAACAAGCAAACGCAGATAAAGATATCAAATTTTTTACCATCAGCAAAAGCTCAATTACAGATAAAATTATCTATTTTTTCACAACAATTGATATTTACTCTTCGAGTCAGAGGGAGACCCAAATTCGGGCGACTTGAAATCCGGTCACCCTCTGACCCGAAGAGATAACTGTAACTTAAATCAAACATAAGTCCAAAATTTTCAACAAGATTTCCAATTAAATCATCAAGTCATCACCAAGAGAGGGAGTTGTCTGCTAGAACATATATACCAGCTAAACATTCAATTTTATTCAAAAAAAAAAAAGGTCAGCTACCTTTTAAACCTAGTTACATTTTTTTTAAAATTTTCCTTTAGTTAAATAATTGTTTGCATGTTTGTAGACAGCACAAGCAGGCAAACCAACTCACACATCTCAGGGACCATGTTTATCAAAATTTTCAATTGTTGAGAAAAAAACTAATAATATAGCCACAAGCATACAGTTGTGTTGGAGATGCAATTCACTTTTACTAGACAACATCTTGGAGCACACATACACATTAACTCATAAAATGATTCAAATATATTATTTAGTTTAAGCTGTAAAATCAGGTAAAATGTGTTGCACGCTGACAAAAGAAAAGAAGAATACCAAAGACAAACATCTATTCCAGTTTCATAAACTTTCCTTCCTTGAACCACAAGCGAGTCTGCAAAATGAATTTTGGAAAGGTTTGTATGTCGAAAGATAACTGAAACCAAAATGATGACAAAATGACTGAAAAATTTAAATATTGAGCAGCTCACACTAAAAGAAAGAGTGGTATAAACAATGAGTTTTCACCTTGGTTATGGCAATGACCTCTTCATTGCTTAGAAGCTCGAAAGTTTTAGCAGTCATGTTTTGTACGTCACAACCAATCAAAATGGGAGCCTACAAATGTACTAAACTCATTTCTATTGAAAGGACCCAACCTGGATTAACCCTGTAGAGATCTGAACAGGGCCCTCCCAACACCTCATAGAATCCTTACAGTCGTTATACAGGTGACTCAAAAGGACTCTGTGAAGCAAAGCCGTAAAATAATTTCATTTCTTAATCATTAAAAAATTAGGGTGGAAAATTTTTGGCAACACAACGGCTGTTTTTCCGATATTTCAAACCTTTTCAAACACCTGTAAAATAATTTATTAATATTTCTAAATGCATACATTCTTTTCAGTTCCAAATGGGACCTCAGGTCCATCTCAAAATCAATGTTCAAACACAATTTAAGTATTCAAAACCAAAACCATTTCAATTTTTTAATGATTAAGAAATGAAATTGTTTTACGGCTTTGCTTCACATAGTCCTTTCGAGTCACCTGCATAACGATTGTAAGGATTCTGTGGGGTGCCGGGAGGGCCTCGCTCGGATCTCTACAGGGTTAATCCTGGTTGGGTCCTTTCAAGTGGTATCAGAGCCGGTTATTAAATATATATATATTACGAAAACCCACTTCCGAAAATGATTTAATGTTTTTCAAAGATTGCATGATTTCTTTCAACATTCTTTTAGAATCAAATATATTACATGATGATATAAGTTTAAATTTCACAGAAATGCATCGTCGAGGTCGCCCGCCTACTAGAAAAGCTGCCACAGAGACTCATTCGCCTGCAGAGGAACAAATGGATGAGTCCGTGGATGTTCCTCAGGATGCATTCCCATCCGAATCGTCCCAATCAAGATCATCTCAACCCCCAGAACCTAAAGGAGGAAATGCACAAATGGAACAGATGGCTCAATTATCAGCCGCGGCACTTCGTCAGCTGCGAGAAGCAGAGGGTTCTATCGAAAGGGCTAGAAAGTTAGGAGCCAGGAATTTTGATGGAACTAGTGAACCGGAAGAAGCTTTATCTTGGTTAGAGAATAATAAGGGGATCTTCGAGGTTATGAGATGTTCAGAAAAATAGATGGTGACATTTTCAGCCTTCCTATGGAAAGATAGGGCCAATGACTGGTGGAAGGCGTTGCAGAGACGGAATCCAGAAGGGGCATCCTGGACCCAATTCAAAAGCGAGTTTATGGATAAATTTTTTCCTAAAAGCTATAAAGATGCCAAGATTGAGGAGTACTTCAAGCTGGAATAGGGTACATTTTCCGTATCAGAATATGAGAGAAAATTTTTAGAATTGGTAAAGCATGTTCCGTTTATTCAAGATAATGAAGAACAAAAGAGCAAAAGATTCGCAGTGGGACTAAACCCAAAAATTAGGACCTACGTGGCATCAACTGCACATGATCAGTATGGTCAATTAGTAGAGGCTGCAATCAGGGTTGAAAGGAGTATGGGAGAGAAACCTCAGAACGGCATCCAAAATCTGAAGCGCAGTGGATCAACTGGGACACAAGAAGGAACTAGCAAGCAAGCCAAGAGTGGAGGAAAGTGTGGTTTGACAGTCATCAGCCAGGATACGGGGCACAATCCAGCCAAGGCTCCATTAAATCACTGACTAGATTCAAAAATACTGGAAGCACATAGAGAACCTGGCCAGAATGTGTGAAATATGGTAAATGTCATCCTGACGAATGTAGATTGGGCTCAGATGTATGTTATAAATGTGGTCAGAGAGGCCACTTTTGTGCCGGATTACCTGCAATTAGCTTTCGTTGGTATATCAAATGTAAGGTCAGCAGAACGAGACCAGGAGCAGAGAGGTGCTCAGGCTAAAGGCCCCACCTCATCTAGTAAATCGAGCGGACCAACAAGTAGGGATAAATCGTCAAGAGGACTGGCAGGCAGACCTTAAACTCAAGCTAGAGTTTTTATAATGACCCAGTAGGATGCAGACGCTACTCCAAAATCAATTTCGGGTATGATCTTCGTAATTAGTGTTTATATCTTTGACTTGGTAGTGAATTAATATTGTTATGAATAATTGATGATTGAATTTTGATTAGTTTATGCGCCTCAATGTACTTTCTTTTCGATATATAGATCTTTGAAATTTCGAGGACGAAATTTTTATAAGGAGGGATGAATTGTAAAACCCAAAACCTCATTCGTCGGAGAGCGAATTATTTTTTCAATGGATCGTGTTTTCGATCGGAAAAATATAATTTTCGAGTTTGAAAATGTAAGCCCTCACCCAGATTTATTATTTTACAGTATTAGAAACCTTCGAATTGAGTTACGGTTGAATCATAGGCCTCCTGTAGTATTATTTGAGGTTGATTATATTTTCGTATCGCAAGTCGGATATTGTTTGGCTGACCCCGGTACGAATACAAAGTGATTAGGAAATTCAAACCCAATTAACTTATGGATTTGGTGTGAGTGGTGTGAGTATTACATGGAATGAGCTTGAATAAAAGTCAAAGTCATGTCACTAGAATTGCACCAATGAATGGATGACAAATTAAAACTTAAATATGAATTATCATAAATTAGTTGTCATGCAATAATGACTAAATGATTAGTTTTAATTTATGGATTACTAAAATGCCCTTTTATGGAAAATTCTATGAGTTGAGTTAGTGGAAATTTTGTGGTAGTATAAAGGGCATTTTTGTCTCATGTAAGTAGCAATAAATGCATATAAGTGATGACCACTTAGAAGACACTTCATTGATCGGTCAACAAGCAAGAAAAGCAACAAAATGAGATGAAACAAAAGAAGTGGACGGCAACTACAAGAAAAAAGGGACATCATGGTCATTGTTGCAAAAGTGACATATATATATATATAATTGACACTTAGCAAAATTCTTATAAAACAAGACACAAATGTCGTGAGAAAGATAGATAGAGTGGGAGAGATAGTGACGGCAAGGAAGAGTGGAGAAGGAGAAGTGAAACCAAGCTTTCCTAAGGTCATTTTGAAGCTTCCAAATCCAATTTTGAACAAATCCAAGATAGGATAGCAAATCCCTAGCAACAACAAGGTGAGATATTATCATTTTGTTTAAGTTAATGATAGTTGGGAATTTTATGGATATGTTGTAGTGATTAGTTTTTGATGTGTTTAGATGAAAGTTGTATTTTAAAGCAAGTGTAGAATCTTAATCAAGGAAAAGGGTAACTTAGATGGTAGGAAATCATGCATGAAATTAGAGTTAGGGTTTATGGAGAAACCCTAGAGATTGCTTGAAGTTTGTTGAGAGTGAGGTAAGTGATGGATGATATGTTTGATAAAATGCTTGAGAGATTTTTTAAACAAAAATCATACAAAATGAAAGTAGTTGACGAATGTGTGAATATGTGTGAGTCACGGCCTCATGAAGGGGGAATGTGATCTCATCGAATTGGATGCTTATGACCTTGAATTGATATATATTTGATGTCCTAAAAATCTCTAGATAAGTTAGAATTGAAAAAGGATAACATAGAGCCAAGTTGGGACTCACGAGCTAGATGAAGGGCTGACATTGACCTGACCTATTCTAGGTTATCTGGGGTTGTTCTACACCTCAAATGATGCCTAGGAATCATAGAAAACCATAGGTTTTGGAATGGATCGATTCCGATAAAAATTGCACAAGTTATGCGCAAAATAGTGCCAATTTTTGTAATCCCGAGCTCAAACTATGGGCTGGAGATAACCTGGGAAAAACTGACCTATATGAGGATGTTCTACACCTCAAATGATGCCTAGGAGTCATAGAAAACTATAGGTTTTGGAACGGAATCATTCCGATAAAAATTGGCGAAGTTATGGCCAAAATAAGGCGCGTAGAAAGTGTCATAGAGTAAAAGTGGAATCCCGAGCTCAAACCATGAGCTAGAGAAAACCTGACCAAGTCTGACATGTATGGGGGTATTCTACACCTCAAATGATCCCTAGGGGTCATAGAAAACTATAGGTTTTGGAACGGATTGATTCCGATAAAAATTACACAAGTTATGCGTAAAATAGTGCCGTTGGAGAGTTGATAGGTGAACTAGCTATGCAAGTGCAATTTGTATTGCATGGAATGACTTTAGTTGATTATAATTAGGTAAAAGGAGCTTAGATACGAAAGAAAAACCATTGTCACTCGTTCGGTGCGAAAAGGGCATCGAAAAGTGCCCAAAACAGGGCATTTTTCCTAGATTTGACATAGTAACCGATAGAATTTTTTGACGAAACTTGACGGGTGACTTAGTTATGTGATAAGGAGATGGTAGAAAAAGAAACGGACGTGAAACGAGCGCCGGTTTTAAATCTGTTTTTGTGGGTCAAATGACTTATTAAAAAGTTGACTTTTTATTTTAAGCCTCCGGAGACCAAACGAACCATATGGAGATGATCCTAGGGGTCTAAAAGTAAGCATTTTACAAAGAAATAGGAAGTAGAGAGCCTCAGTTGAGTTAAATCGAGTTAGGAAAGTTATAGTGTAAAGAGTTGTTAATAGAGAAAAGTGTATTGGAAATGTTATTTTAAGTTTTGAATTATGTGATTAAGCAAGTAATGATAAGAAATTGACATGTAGGAGACGAGCAGGCGAGCGAGACACGAGAGGCTCATTGAGACAATCGAGTCGTTATTACTCGGATTGAGGTAAGTATACTTTACTTACTTTATTTTAACTTCCAATTATATTGTAACGTATTTTGTTATTTTGAAACGTTTAAAGTAAAGTTGAGTTAAAAACCATGTGTATACCGTAGCATTAGAGTTTGGTACTACACGGCGACGTAGAAAATTCCGCTCGTAGTTGTCGAGATTTATAGTTACTTGCAATAGGCTACGATATAGAAAATTTTGTACCTAGTTGTGAGTGATAGTGAGAAGTTACACTATAATACACGATGTAGAAAATTCCGTGTTGTAGATGCCCATAGTTGAGATCATTTTACCCTACGTCGCGACGTAGTAAATTCTGCACGTAGGGGTCGAGATGTTATAGTAAGCTTCATGTTAATATTAGTAGAAAAATCGTTACGTGATGCTTAGAGTACCCTAAGTATACACATGGTCTTTTATTAGAAATAATTTTAAAATTGAAACTTTCAACATATATATAAGTAGAGTACCACTATATAATATTATTATTATATGACAAACTAACCTTTCATTTGTATTGTGTAGCTCGCTCATTTCATCAGTTATGGTTATAAATAACCTCGTGGCTTAAGGATCCTCATTTCAATTATAGGTGGGCGTTGCCTAAATATATCATCGAAAGAACTAAATAATTATGTAAATAAATCATGAATATGGAAGCAATTGTATATTTATGTTTTTGGGATATGTATGTAATGGAAACACTCACACACGATATATATATATATCTGTTAAAACGAGTAAACCGGCAAAGTATTCTAAGGGTTCGCTTCTCGAATTTCCTAAATCAGACAAGTCAGGTTCAGGAAGTCCGTTGAAGTGCCCGGCAGGATCCTCCAAACAAGAGCTTAGAGAAGGTCTGGTTCGGGTTCTGTTAGGAAATATTCAGAATATTTATTTTAGAATAATAAAAATAAATTTGAGAGCGTGAAGACGGATTCGAAATGTAAATATAATTCCAAGTGTGCGGAATCAAAAAATTAAGTTATAAGTGGATTTTCGAACGGTCAGAAACGAGTTGAATTTCGAAAGCGGAATGGAAAGCTTGGAAAGCAAGTAGAGAGCGAAATCCGCGCATGAAGGACATGTGTCGCCGTGTAGGGAAGGAAACAAGACAAGTGGCTTGAAATTGAATAATTACATGACAAGTGTCCAAAATTGGAAACCAAATTTATATTAAAAATTGAAAGTGAAGATTGAAAAAGCTAGAATTAAAAAGCAAAGGTCTACATTCGGTCCTCTCTCAAGCATAAACCGAGAGCCGAAAAGAGAGAAACTTTGTAGCCGAGAAAGATAGAGAATGAGGGAGTTCTTGAGATAGAGAAGCAAGCTCGGTCCAAAAGCAATCAACAAAAAGAAAAGGAGCGCAGCTCGTTTGGAGAGGAGAAAAGGGATGACATCGCCGAGTGAAACTCCAAGTGAGTGAGTGAAGGAGCTGCCGAGAAGAAGAGGAACTCGTGACGGAGTGCACCAGCAGCTGCATGTGTCGTCCAAGCAACCAGATGGAGAATCTGATCTTGCATGCAAGCAAGGACGAACGATCTGCTGCTGCCAGACCGTGAAGTGCTGCTGCCGTGAGGAGTTGCTACCGTGGAGCTGCTGCTGCTGCCATGGAGCTGTGCTGCTACCGTGGAGTTACTGTTGCTATCGTGGAGCTGCTACTACAACCGTAGAGTTGCTACCAGGCCTTGAGAGGAGCTGCTACCAGGCCTTGAGGAGCTGCCGTCTTGACCTGCTGCTGCTGCCGTGAGCTGCCATCGTTATTGCCGAAACTGAGATTCAAGCTGTCGTGACCTGCACTTCGAAGTAAGTGGCTGTTGGGTTTTTGTTTGAATGCTATTTTGGGATGACAAACAATAGTTAATTGAAGGTTTTAAGTGTTGTTTTGAGGGAAGGCAGTGCATGCGGCTAGTATTTGGAAAGGGAGGGAGAAGAGCCAGTTGTTTGAAGCTGAAAACAGAAAATAGCTTGCTATTTTGGACGCGTAGAAGTTGTTTCTGAGCAGATTCAGCTCATTCATTGGGTAAGTGTTGTTCCATTGACTTTGTTGAGATGTTTTGAGTGACTTTAAAGCTTGCATGTCAATTTTGGATTGAAGGAAGCTCGGTTAAAGGTGAGGTATAAGGGCAGTACCTTCGCGAGTAGTTTTTGAAGTTTCGAATTGATTTTCAAGAGATACGTTGAGTTTTTATTGATTTCATTTTAATGGAAAAATAATTAGGATGAGTTTTGGATGATATTGATATCGTTATGATTGGGTTTTAGGATTGAGAACCTCGTTAGTGCGGAGGTTCGCTCGATATTGTTTGGTTGTGTTTTTGAATGATATTGTCATCGATTGTTTCCGTCGTGAAATCGATTATGGGCTATTATAAGATGATTTAGGGGCTGTTAAGTTATGCTTTTAATTTCAAGTTTGTCATCGTGGAAAATAATGCATTTTAGTGTGTTTTAAAGTATCGAATAATCGTTCGGATGTTGCAAAATCGTTTCCGAACGATTCGGATAAGTTTTCCGCGAATGCGAATGTTATTTAGCTACGAGTTTCGTTGTCGAATGTGGAAATGAAATTGATGATTATCAAGTTGTCATTTATGTTATTAAGCTCTTTAAGGCGATAAATGTTGATGTTAGGATAGTTTGAATTATAATAAAGTTAATCGGATAGTTTCGTTGCGCGCAATTATAAGAAATCGTTAAGTTTCGGAGTAGAATCGAAAAATGAATAATCGTTTAGCGTGCTGCCATGATTTTCATTTTTGTGTTTTAAAGTGTTTGAATATTCGTTTTCCATGAATTAAGTATAGTCACGAATAATATTAACGATAAGTTTGATTAGAATCGAAGTAATTGCGCGAAACGCTAAAAGCGATAATCTGCGGTAAATCGTCGAAATCACGTGAGTTTTACGTTATTTGTTTAGATTCGAATATCCTTTTTGTTGAATCCATTAGAATGTGATTTCGATGATGTTGCTTTAGATTCGAATAGTGTAGTTACGTCATACTTCTACTCGAATGTTAAACCATAGGTATCGATAAGGCGCAGGAAAGCGAAGTTGAGGAAGTATCGCAAGGTAGAAAATCGGGATGTTTTCGTGAGTTAGAAATCGATGAGTGTAAATTGTTTTATGAAATGATAAATGCACTATGATTACTATGCTTTCATGAAAGATTGAAATGTTTTTAATATTTAAATGAATTTATATGAATAATGTACACTTATAAATGTTTTTATATATGCATCTAAAGCAAGATTGATCGCGTAAATTATTATTGAAATGCGCTTTTATGTTTTGATTTCTAATCGAAGAAATATGTTATACAACAATTATTTTAGCATGTCGATGTATTTCAAAACCGATGGCTACCCAATCCCCATTATATGACTGAAATATGACTGTTATACGACCGAAGTGCCTTATTGTGAGTATGGCATGTCTGTGGGGGGAAAGTCCACTAACTATGGGGGGATCGAGTCTGTCATGTCACCCTCTACGCGTATATAAGGTACTATTATGACTAATGCCCTATGTACAGCGAGGTAACATTCCGCGGCATAGTGGTTTATGACTGAGATTGACCGTCCCCACCACAGGTGTCTTAGGACCGGGCGGTGATCATGAATTCCCTGGGTCCCATTGGATACATGTTGTATGACTAAGGATATGATTTATGAATTTATTTATGAATTTGTGATTATGTTATGAATGAATTTTTACGATGCATATAATCTTGTTATCTTGTTTTCAAGCAAATATGTATAAAAATGGTTATGTAATATCATCGAATTCATGTTTTGAATAACTTACTTCGGAACTTAGAATTCTTTCAAAACATTTTAGAAAGGATATTAAAATAAACTTATTTAGAACTGCATAACACTCACTGAGCCTTTTTAGCTCATTATTTTCTTGTTTATTTATAAAACTCCCCGAGCGCAGGATCGAGTCCCCCAAGCAGCAAATCTTCAGTTCAAGAATAGGCAAGCTTATCAGACAACCATCACTGTGAAATTAAAGTAACTGTTTTGATGTATAATGGATTTACTGTAATATACATGTTTAAGTTTTATAATAACGATTACACTACACATAGAGCATCAGTCATAATAGTACCTTATATACGTGTAGAGAGCGACATGACAGACTCGATCCCCCCATAGTTAGTGGACTTTCTCCCATAGACATGTCATACACGCAATAAGGCACTTCGGCCGCATAATAGTCATATTTCAGTCATATAATGGGGATTGGGTAGCCATCGGTTTTGAAATATATTGACATGCTAAAATAATTGTTGTATAACATATTTCTTCGATTAGAAATCAAAACATAAAAGCGCATTTCAATAATAATTTACGCGATCAATCTTGCTTTAGATGCATAAATAAAAACATTTATAAGCGTACATTATTCATATAAATTCATTTAAATATTAAAAACGTTTCAATCTTTCATGAAAGCATAGTAATCATAGTGTATTTATCATTTCATAAAACAATTTACACTTACCGATTTCTAACTCACGGAAACGTCCCGATTTTTTACCTCGCGATACTTCCTCAACTTCGCTTTCCTGCACCTTATCGATACCTATGGTTTAACATTCGAGTAGAAGTATGACGTAACTACACTATTCGAATCTAAAGTAACATCATCGAAATCACATTCTAATGGATTCAACAAAAAGGATATTCGAATCTAAACAAATAACGTAAAACTCACGCGATTTCGACGATTTACCGCGGATTATCGCTTTTAGCGTTTCGCGCGATTACTTCGATTCTAATCAAACTTATCGTTAATATTATTCGTGACTATACGTAATTCATGGAAAACGAATATTCAAACACTTTAAAACACAAAAATGAAAATCATGGCCTCAAGCTAAACGATTATTCATTTTCCGATTCGACTCTGAAACTTAACAATTTCTTATAATTGCGCGCAATGAAACTATCCGATTAACTTTATTATAATTCAAACTATCCTAACGTCAACATTTATCGTCTTAAAGAGCTTAATAACATAAATGGCAGCTTGATAATCATCAATTTCATTTCCACATTCGACAACGAAATTCACAGCTAAATAACATTCGCATTTGCGGAAAACTTATCCGAATCGTTTGGAAACGATTTTTCAACACCCGAACGATTATTCGATACTTTAAAACACACTAAAATGCATTATTTTCCACGACGACAAACTTGAAATTAAAAACATAACTTAACAGCCCCTAAATCATCTTATAACAGCCCATAATCGATTTCACGACGGAAACAATCGACGACAATATCATTCAAAAACACAACCAAACAATATCGAGCGAACCTCCGCACTAACGAGGTTCTCAATCCTCAAACCCAATCATAACGATATCAATATCATCCAAAACTCATCCTAATTATTTTCCATTAAAATGAAATCAATAAAAAATCAACGTACCTCTCAAAAATCAATTTGAAACTTCGAAAACTACTCGCGAAGGTACTGCCTTTATACCTCACCTTTAACCGAGCTTCCTTCAATCCAAAATTGACATGCAAGCTTTACAAACCACTCAAAACATCTCAACAAAGTCAATGGAACAGTACTTACCCAATGAATGAGCTGAATCTGCTCAGAAACAGCTTCTATACGTCCAAAACAGCGAGCTATTTTCTGTTTTCAGCTCCAAACAACTTGCTCTTCTCCCTCTCTTTCCAAATACTAGCTGCATGCACTGTCTTCCCTCAAAACAACACTTAAAACCTTCAATTAACTGTTGTTTGTCATCCCAAAACTGCATTCAAACAAAAACCCAACAGCCACTTACTTCGAAGTGCAGGTCACGACAGCTTGAATCTCAGTTTCGGCAGCAGCTCACGGCAGCGACGGCAGCAGCTCACGGCAGCGACTCCTCAAGGCCTGGCAGCAGCTCCTCTCAAGGCCTGACAGCAGCACGACAGCAGCAGCAGCTCCACGACAGCAGCAGCAGCTCCACGGCAGCAGCAGAGCTCCATGGCAACAACAGCAGCTCCACGGCAGCAACTCCTCACGGCAGCAGCACTTCACGGTCTGGCAACAGCAGATCGTTCGTCCTTGCTTGCATGCAAGATCAGATTCTCCATCTGGTTGCTTGGACAACACATGCAGTTGCTGGTGCACTCCTTCACGAGTTCCTCTCCTTCTCGGCAGCTCCCTCACTCATTCACTTGGAGTTTCACTCGGCGATGTCATCCCTTTTCTCCTCTCCAAACGAGCTGCACTCCTTTTCTTTTTGTTAATTGCTTTTGGACCGAGCTTGCTCTCTATCTCAAGAACTCCCTCATTCTATATCTCTCTCGGCTACAAAGTTTCTCTCTTTTCGGCTCTCGGTTTATGCTTGAGAGAGGACCGAATGTAGACCTTTGCTTTTTAATTCTAGCTTTTCAATCTTCACTTTCAATTTTTAATATAAATTTGGTCTCCAATTTTGAACACTTGTCATGCAATTATTCAATTTCAAGCCACTTGTCTTGTTTCCTTCCCTACATGGCGACACATGTCCTTCATGCGCGGATTTCGCTCTCCACTTGCTTTCCAAGCTTTCCATTCCGCTTTCGAAATTCAACTCGTTTTCGACCGTCCGGAAATCCACTTATAACTTAATTTTTTGATTCCGCACACTCGGAATTATTTTTACATTTCGAAAAGATCCATCTTCATGCTCTCGAATTTATTTTTATTATTCTAAAATAAATATTCTGAATATTTCCGGACTCGAAAATTATATTTTTTCCGATCGAAAACGCGATCCATCGAAAAAATAATTCTCTCTCCGACGAATGAGGTTTTGGGTTTTACATCTATTTTGTAACGGAACCAAATTATCACATCTAAGAAAACAGATTGCAAACAATCATCAGGCGAAGATCATATGTGGCTTAAATCATAAGTGAACAATTAAGGTGTGCAACTTAATCATACAGGATATACAACCAAATTAATAACACAGTGTAGTTTGTTACTGCCTAAATGAGACAGAAGCATAGCAAAATGATGCATGCTTTATTTAACCACTTGTATAAGATTTTCCACATCCAATGCTACAACCAAAAAAAGTCTATAAAGTAAATGTTGAAGTCCAAACAAGTACATAAGGAACATATAAGCTTGTTGAAATTTAGAAGTTGAAAATAGCAATAAGAACATAAAAACTAGAAATGCCCAAAGACTAAAATGAGAACGATAACCATTAAAAACTAGAAATGCCCAAATACTAAAAACCATAAAAACCAAAAATTTCCAAGATAGACCTTCATTAAAGCCCACATACTAAAATGAGAACGATAACCGACATCAAACATATAAGCTTGTTGAAATTTAGAAGTTGAAAATAGCAATGAGAACATAAAAACCAGAAATGCTTGTTGAATATAGCAATGAGAACATATAAGCTTGAATATATAATAATATTTACAATATTTTTCATAAAATCTAGAAGTTGAAACCAACAAAACAATTAAATCTTCATCAGTTACATTCAAGTTAATAACCAATATAACAACACATACATTACAACAATGATGAAATTTCATCAATAAATTAAAAAAAAAATCAATACCCTAAAACCCAAAATTAATATTTCTCATAATTTTTGCAAGAGCTAAGACACCAAACCCATTTATCTAACTCAATGATACAAATAAAAACAACCTTAAATGGACAAAACTAACCTTCCACCAGAAACTATTAAGATTGAAGATGAAAAATAAATTAAATGTTCATGTAGATGAATTCGGCACCGAACACCATAACTGGTGACAGTATAATGCTTCTTGGTAACTCAACGTCGACAGCGATAAGATGGAGGCACCATCGGCGGTCTTCGGGTTGCTGTGGTGTGCATCGGGTTGGTCTGGTTGCAGAAAGAAGGAGACGATGGAAAGGGGCTGAAATGGATCAAAGGGTATTTTAGTAAATTAAGGGCAATCTTGCAATTTTGTTGCTCTGAAGGGTACTTATGTAATTGTTATGTGTATTTAGGGCATTTTTGCCAAATTCCTTAATGTGTATTTAGGGCATTTTTGCCAAATTCCTTAAGGCATACTATAGGTTCACAATACATTTTCAATAAACTACTTTTTATCGTCAAATCATTTTTCATATAAACTTTCAATTTCATGTAATCTATGAAAAACATTTCCATATATATTCATTTAATTCAAAATCAATTTTCTTCACACATATCGTGGCACAAATTGTTACCAAATCATATCAAAATATTTCCAATGACACTCACCTCATGTTAACTCACGATAATATACGCTTTATGACAAGCCCCTCTTCTTTATAAAACTAAGCAGCACGTCCGGCAATCTCACAGTAACCTTCCAGTCCGAATCTGCTTAAATTGATAAGTTCTCGCGAAGTTAAGCCTTTTCTTTATACTGAAAACTTTTTAAGACTCTTAGAATATATTTTCTAACAGAGATTGGTAGGAACTTTTTCTTTTTGAAATACGTTTACAAATCAGGTTTTAATAAAAATCTGGTAGCATAACGGTTATTTTTCTGAAAATTTCACCCCGTAAAACCATTATAAGCACCTGTGCATTTCTAAAAAAAAAAAAATCACACTTTCTTAACTTCTAGACCTTAGGCCCTCTTTCAATTCACAATTAAACACAAACATGGTTCGAATTCAAAGACGATCCAAAATCATCAAATTTCACATAAAGAGTTACGCACTTATAACTTTAAAATATAAAAACAAGTTTCAAGTGTATAAATAGCTTCCAAAATAATATATACAAAACGTACATAAAATCTTAAAAGATATGCAAATACATGAAATTTCCAAAATAGAGGCTAGTGCAGTAGTATCGCGTTTTCAGTCAGCCCATGCGTCCGATAGAGCTCCTTTCGCTTGATGGCTCGTATTTGCATCCGAAGAGGATTTTTTTTCAATAAAAACAAGAAAAGAGTGGTGAGTCTCATAACTCAACGAGTGTGCAATTTTTATAAAACTAAGATATTTAGTACTACAATATAACTTTCCAAAAATAGTCTGAAATCTAATGATTTATTTCAAACTTGCAAGAACTATTATTCTAATATGCCAATGTAAATATTTTTGCTTGCAATTTAGCAAGTGTGCAATTTTTATAAAACTAAGATATTTACTAGTACAATATAACTTTCCAAAAATAGTTTGGAAATCTAATGATTTATTTCAAACTAGCAAGAACTGTTATTCTAATATGCCAATGTAAACATTTCTGCTTGCAATTTAATAGCAATTTCATGAGTTGTAAATCTTTTTCGCTTTCTAAATCTTACCTTAGCAATGTACTTTCTTCCTTTAATTTGTTTTATGAGGTAACCCGATGAAACTTATTCATAATAGGAGAAAATATGGCCCATCCCCTTTCTTGGGCCTCAGCTCTCAATAGATTCTAGGATGGCACCACAACTACAAAACGTGGCTCACCCCCTTACTTTGACCTCGATCCTTAAGGGATTCTAGGGTGGCATCACAACTTAACTAAACCGTGACTCTCAAGAGATTCTAGGCCCTAGTTAATATTAGGGTAAATCAAAGCCATTAAAAAAAAATATTCTTTCAATATACTTAAAACTTATGCTTTAAATTTTTACATTAACTTAGCACGAGAGTATATTGATTTAACTCGTAAATATTTTGTTCTCTAGTTTACGGTTTATAACCGAAATACTTTCTTTCTAAGGTAAAAGTCTAAAATTTTAGAAATATTTTAAGCTTATTTTTCCTATGTGTGTATTTCATTTAACATAACTTGAATAAAATTATGCATGCATTAAAATAAAATAATAACATGCTTGATTTTACTCAATACGCATAAAATTTTGAATACAATCATAATATCGTATTTATAAAATTTCAATAGATATAAAAGGCATAAAAACTTTAATAAAATCCACACTCATAACTTACTTTCCAATAATATAAATCACTCCTTATTATTCTTTCCTTCCACTCATCGATTCACCTATATTTTAATATGAACGAATTTTCGTTTAGAATTAACTCCCGCATTAAAATATAAATTCTAATTGTGCAAGGATATCGAAATATCTATTTTCAAGCCGCAATAACTTTAATTAATCACACACCATATCCACTGGAATTTCTTAACATTCACGTATGAAAATCACTTCTATTTAATCCTAAATTTCCCATTAACGCATCAAACGAAATTTAAGTCATTGTAGCCACTTAGACCGAAATTAAACTAATCTTTATACCATCCATCAAATTCAATTTTTTTCATCGCAATATACTTAAACAAATTCAATATGGCATAAATTCTAATCGAAATCATAAAACACCACATTTTTGCAAATACACGAAATTTAGTTACGGATATTTTTAACATTTCAATGGATTTCTTTCAATTTTCAAGATAATCCTATCATCAAAATAACCAATAAAACCATCTAAATCATTCAAAAATCATAGTTTAACATTTTATATTCTCATAGCAAAACCATGGCAGCTTGTACATCATTCATTTTTACTTTCCATTTCATCATCCAAATAATCCATAAATCACACAAACCAACCAAAAACAACTTCTTAATATAAAAACATCACCTTAACACTTTCAAACACATAAAAATTTATCATTTTTCATGGCAACACAACCCAAAATAAATTTAGACTATAACAGCCCCTACATGACCGAATTTCACATGTTTTCCAACATCAAAATTTCATTCATTTTCACACCAAAATCACATGCAAATGAACCTCCACACTAATGAGGTTTCCAACTAGAATTGACACTCACTAAATTTAGCATACAGTTGGCGATCCCTCAAGGTTGGCAAAACTAATCTCAAATGCTCAGCATGGGCCTCCCTACTACTTGAATACACCAGAATGTCGTCAATGAACACTATCACAAACTTGTCAAGAAAATCATGGAACACCCTATTCATCAAATCCATGAATACTGTTAGAGTATTGGTTAGCCCGAAAGACATCACCAGAAACTCATAGTGTCCATAGCACATCCTGGAGGTAGTCTTAAGAACATCTTCTTCCTTAATCTTTAACTGATGGTATCCTGATCTCAGATCAATCTTCGAAAACACACTGGGCCCCTGAAGCTAATCAAACAAATCGTCAATACGAGGAAGTGGATATTGGTTCCGTACTGTCACTTTATTCAACTCTCTGTAGTTAATGCACAACTGCATACTACCATCCTTTTTCTTCACAAACAATACTGGTGCTCCCCAAGAAGAAACACTTGGTCGAACGAAACCCTTGTCCACTATCTCCTCTAACTGCACCATCAACTTCTTTAACTTAGTAGGTGTCATCCTATAGAAAGCTATGACTATAGGTGCTGTTCTCGGAATCATATTAATCTGAAACTCGATCTCCCTATCTGGGGGTAACTCAGGAAGATCCTCCAAAAACACATATGAAAACTCTCTAACCATTGGGATATCCTCTAATCTGACCTCTCTCTCTATAGTGTCTATCACATAAGCCAAGTAACCTTCACACTGCTTCTTTAACATCTTCCTGGCTATCATAGCTGATATGATATAAGAAGAAAGCGTCCTTAATCACAACCTGAACTAGAGGTCTCCCTAACTGACCTTTGATTGGGGTACCTCGACCCATACCTCTGCCTGGCTAACTAGAGGTCCTTAGTCCTCTCCCTTATAAACCTCTCTTACCTCTCGACTGCCCTCCACTAGGTTACACCGGAGTCACTGATCTTGACTCACTACTCTCTATGGTATTCCTCTTTGGGCAATCTCTCTTCAGGTGTCCCTCCTAACCACAATAATAACATCCCATACTGCCAATATGACACTCTCCCCGATGTAATCTCCTATATGTCGCACACTAGGGTATCCTGCTCTGGCCACTACCTCTGCCATGAGAACCTAACGGTTCCCTCACTAAATCCTGATTAGAAGTAGCTCTCTGACTCTGCTGTCTTACTATAGATCCTTCAGGCTTACCTCCTGTTTTAGGGGTTTTACTAGGTCCCTTTGTTTGCTATCCCTAGCCTCTGCAGCGGTTCTCTTTCAGCCTGAACAATCCTATCAACCCTCAAAGCTGCCTCTACTAATTTCCTGTACTCTCTATACTCTGTAGCAGCTATATATGCCTTGATTCTAAAGTTCAGCCCCCGTAAGAATTTATGGCACTTGTTGGCTTCATCATAAACAATGAATGGCGCCACTCGGGATAACTCTATAAACTTCTTTTCATATTTTTCCACCATCATATTACCCTACACTAGATGGTAGAACTCTTCGATCTTCCATCCTTGTAAGCCCTATGATAGAACTTCTCATTGAAATATTCCTTAAATTGATCCCATGAAAGCGGAGTAGTCACTCTCCTCCTCATAGAATCACACCAGTCTCTAGTTGAAGCTCATAGGAGGAATGAGGCAATAGATACTCTCTGCGGATCCTCACACTCCATCGGATCTAGAACCTTCTCTGTACTCTCCAACCACTCTAGAGCTGTAGCTGGGCCCCCTGATCCATCAAAACCCTCGGTGCCTAACTTTCGCACTCTCTCTACGGTAGCACTTGGTGTACAAGGTCTCATTCCCTTCATAATCTGGGCCAATCTCTTTATAGGATCTACTGCTGGCCTTGCCACTGATGGCTTTGGCAGAACCTCGAGCTGAGGCTCATTTATTGACTCATGAATAGGCTCCTCAGCCTCTGGTGAAAGAGAAGGAATAAGTGAAGTCTCAGCAGTGGATCTGCACGTACGGGGATGACTAGTTGGACATATAGCTCTACTACAATAAAAAACAATGAATGTCATGCAAAATTTTATAACTCAATACAATGTAAATGCATAAATAACTTTTTGGATGCACCAATGTTCAAAAGTTTACTAAATAATTTTAAACCGAAAGTTCTGATACCAAATTGATGTGACCATTTCGAATCCCTCCTCTGGACCCGATAAGGACCCCGTAGCACCCCGACAGAATTCCAACGAACCCTAACTTTAGCCTGAAGAAATCTCATCGGAGCACCCAAACTTATTTTAAACTTCTTTTTAAGCTCGTTACCAGGTGGCAGGTGTAAAAATGTTTTGTTTTTCTAATGAAAATCCGGTAGCATGCCGGTTGTTTATAAAACTATGCCACCCTGAAATTTTCAAATACAATTTAAAAATATTTCTATAGCACTCAATCTCAACTACCATAGGCCTCTAGCCCTCATTCCAAAATCAATTCTAGCATGGAAAACCACATTCATGAAAATTGATTAAAAAATTAAAACTTTCTTATCAAAACAACTTTATAAAGATATGCATTCAAAAACTAGTATTTACGTTTACGATTTACACCATGTTTGATACAAAATATGCACATATCACAAACATGAAATATACAATGTAGTAAAGGTCGTCCGTCAGACAATCTACGCATCCATATGAGTCTCGTCTACTAGACGACTCACTCCTACACGACTTACTCCTACACAACTTGCTCCTATACCTAAGGGAGATTTTTTTTAGAAACACATTGAAAATAAACTGTGAGTAAAACTCAGTAAGAATAACAATTTAATAAAACTAAGGAAAAACAATTTTATACTTTTCTGAAATAAGTTATCGAAACTTGTTCGAAAACTATTTTTTCAAGCTCGTTCTAAATCTTTTTCTAAAACTTTCTTATTTCTCGCCTGAATGGTAATCTAGTGAAACTACTCCTGTCGTGGCAGCATAAAATCTCTCACTAACTACTAGAAGTTAAGGAATCTGCTAGGTGTAGTCGCTAATGCAAAAATTCTGGGCATGCGTTACCCTCTCGCAATCGGTTTAAACACTACCCTTATACGTGCAAAGGGTGACTCAACTGCCTCTCTCTCTCAAAAGTCAGTCGAATTCCACTCTCAGCTAGTGACTCTCTCACATCTACCATACACATATAGGGTACTCGGTCTGGTATTCAACTGGGGCTAGAGTAAACCTTCGGCGTAATAAAATATTTTTTCTCAGTATTCTAAAATAAACTCGTTCTCAAGGTAGAAAGCCTAAAATCTTTGATTCTCTTATATTCTTGGTACAACTATATACTCAATTCAAACACACATAATAAATTCTCAATATAATTTAAATAACTAACTCAATCACATAATGAAATAAGAAAATATAAACATGAAATAACACTTAAATAACATAACGCTTAGAAAAATTATATTTTCACTCACGAAACGCTCTCCGATAAACTATGATTCTCCTCCGAAAGCCTTCGATATTCTCCGATTTCATCCTAAAACATCAAATACTCATTTAGAATCACTAAACTCATTAATACAAAGCCATAGATAGCTTTTAATGCAACTAACTCTATATAATCCCCTTTACGCCAAAACCTTCGCAATTAAGTTCTAACTCATTTAATACTTTCAAATTTTGATTTCTTTTTATGAATCCTATTTATTATCACCTAGGAACACCCTGGTATGCTCAAAATAATTTTCTGAAGCCTGGAATGAAAAAACCCAAAATTAGACCCTTTTTGGCCAAATGCTACCTAGAGAGCAATCCTTAGGTTCTTTTCCTTCCGTTTTCGCTCCAATCATCTCCCTAACTTGCATTTAGGTCAGTCATGAAGGGAATTCAAAAATAAACAACCGTCGGATGGGTGTTCCTAGCTAAAAGGCACATTTTCTCAACACTTTTTAATTCACACTTTGACTTCACTTATGCAATAAACTCAATTCTTTCATATTTAATATTCTTTCACTCAATTATAATCAAACAGATTCAATTAAAGCATTAAAAGAACACTTATACGTGAAATTCATTAATGCCCTTCAACTAAACTAAAATCATTCAACTTATCTCTGCACTTTTGTTTATTCCATTCTATCACTTCTATAAGGTTTCTTAACCTCACATAAGCCTATATTTAAGTTCAAAACATGAAAACAAAAATTATAACACCCTCTCTCGAGGATGTTATTGTTCCTGTGTTCAGAACGAAAAAATGTTCCAATGTGCCCCTTTGGAAAGAAAATAAAAAAATATATATATAGGATTTTTAAGTAATTTAAGTGAAATAGTTAAAAGTATAAAATTTTGAAAGTTTAAGGAAATAAGTGAAATTTTTAGAAGTTAAGGGGCTTCAAGGGAATTTGACAGATATTTTAAGATAATTCTCTAGAATTAGTGGCATTCTCATAATTTTGAGGAACAATTAGCTTGGATCCATGTCTATAAATAGGCGTGCGCTGCATTAGTTTGAAAGGGGAGAGAAAAGGCAGAGTGAGGAGAGAGAGAAAGAGAAAGAGAAAGAAGAGAGAGAGTAAGAGCTAGCATGAGTGAGCTGAGAGCTCGTGTGAGTAAAGCTGAAAGCTCACATGAATGGAGCTGAGGAGCTCGCGTGGGTGAGCTGAAAGCTCGTTGGAGCTAGAGGAGTTGATGCAAGCTGGAGTTGGAGGAGCTAATACGAGTTGGAGCTAGAGCTGGACAAGCTTGAGCTAGAGGAGTTGAAGCTTAATGCGAGCTAGAGCTGGAGCTGAGTGTGAGCTAGAGCTAAAGTTGAGAGCGAGGTAGAGCTGAAGCTAAGTGTGAGCTAGAGATGGAGCTGAAACTGGAGCTCGCATGAGTAGCTCGAGCTAAGAAAGGACGAGCAGCAAGCTAAATGAGGTCGCTATGCAGCAAGCTGGTTTTGGTCGTCGAGGCAGAAGCAGAAGCAGAATTTCTCAAGCAATCTGTAAGTGTGTTTTTATATTATTATGAAATATTTCTCAGTTTATCATCAATATTTTATATATTAATTTTAGATAAATTATTAAATAGTTTATTTAGTAAATGAGTTTATAAACATTTTATATGTTTAAATAAACAGAAATAATTAAATGGTATGCTTAAATATTTTTCATAGAAAGAAAAACAGTTTTAAATTTATAGGTCGAGTATAGATAGCATGACCTTTTAGCTTTAGACCCGGTCGGTATACCTCATAGTATATGACATAGTATTGGGAGGGCTAGTCCAGCTGACTTCAAGGAGATTGAGTTTGTCAGAGTCTGTCGCCCTCTATACTAGTGGGGTATTTCTTGATGCACGGTGAGCGATGATAGTTTCGCCACGCGTGTATACTAGATGTCTTTAAGTAGCTTGTCACGATGGGTGACAATAGCCTTTGCGCCACGTGACCCTCCACACTGAGCAGAGATGGTCCGACCGCCTCTGTGGTTTTTAGCTTGCTCGTGGGATCAGATACAGTTAGCATACCTTTGATAAATAGATTTTGGAAAGAAATGATTTTTTTTTTTTAAATATGAAATATTTTCAATAAAGCTTTTCAGATACAAAATAGAATTTTATGAAAACCAGCAGCTTTTAAAAATTAAAGATATTTATAGAAAGTATGTTTGAAGCATATTTTTGGGAGAAAATAAAATTTTATAAAGATATTGTACTCACTAAGCTTTTAGCTCATTTTAGTTTTGTGTTGTGTTTAAAATCCTCTCCAGGTGCAGGCGCAGGTGATTCCACGTACCGGAGCATGCTGCGTAGTTTAGGTGGGTTCCGATTGTCGACGCAGTACATTCATTTGATTTCAGATAGAAATTAAATGTTTGTATGATTGTCAGATTTATGAACAGATTTTGTAGCATTTTATTTATAGTTGGATGTTTCAAAAATGTATTTATTTATGATTTAACAGATAAATTTCAGGCCAAAGCCTCAGAGATAGTTAGTAGCTACGAGTTCGCTCCATGACGTCCTTTTGAGGCTTAGTAGATAGGCTTCAAAAGGGTTTCATGGGATGCCCGGCAAGGCCACCGGATTCATTAATAGGAATCTAGGGCAGGTCCTATTAAAAATAGCATCACAAACCTTAGCTTTGGTCGTGACCTCCCCTCACAAAAGTTCTCATTTTTCTTTCAACTTCTAACACAATAATCACACAAAAACCATCATCAACTAATCTAGATTCAATCCCTAAACTCAAATTAAGATTTTGAAACACGATAGAAATGGGTTTCTAGGTGATTTAAATTGAATTGTCCCAATGAAACTCACCTATTTAGACTTCAATCTTACTCCAAATTTGCACACAAAGTTTTGGTTGATGACAAGAAGCAATTTGATGATGATTTACTTGAAGAAAATAGTTTGATTTCCCTTGTTTTTCTCCTTCCTTATGACTGGCCTCCAACCTCTCTCTCACTCTCGGTTTTTAAACGCCAAAATGAATGAAGAAATGGCTTTACTTCAACTATTTATAGTGGGAAATTTTCTAAAAAGAATCCTTTTTTTAATTACAACTTAGCCCCTTGAACTTTGCTTAATTCCATTTTGACCCCTAAATGGATAAGTTTAATGCTAATTAATCCACTTCTCACCACTTAAAACCATTAATTCTTCCACTAATCAAATGGCTCCAAGTGGCTCTCTAATATCCACAAACTAAACTACACTAGGCTAATATCTATTGATGGAATTTTTATATCATTTTTTACTTTAATTGTGAGTTTATCTCACCTTATACTCTCTCATATCATTCTCTAATACTCTTGGGTCCTTTAATCGATATCTCACTCGAGATGCGAAAATAAATTTAACTTTAAAGACTACTACTAGAATGATACTAGTATACTGTAAATAGAATCGAGGGTTTACAATATTCTTCAAAAAAAATAATTTATTTTTCACCAGAGGAAGTTTTAGGTTTTACACTTTGGGGTCCCTCGATTCCGAGTTACCTACATATTTTCGAATTCTACAATTAGGCAACATCACCATTAATTTAACCATACATATACACAATCATTGGCACATTAACATGCAAACAACCATTTAACTACACGGGGATTTCAAACACCCACTATCTAAGTCGTAACGACTCTATTTATTTGTATACACTTTTTGTTTGAATTCTTTGGTATTTATGCATGCAAAATGTCTCAATCGAAATTTGTTTTTCACATCAATACATTAAATAAACTTTTCGACCATTTCATCCCTTGGATGGCCGAATATATATTATCTTGCAAACCATCCATCCAATTCAATTTTTCTTACCAAAATAATATTCCAAGACATGCGATATATTATAAAATTTAGTCAAACTCATAAAACATCACAATTACCTACCATGACATAGTTTGACCGTGACTTGCATCCTTTAATATCCAATTGAATTCTTTTCAATTCTATGCTAAATTCATCATCAAAACAGCCTATAAATCCATCCAAAACAATTAAAACAATCATCCATCACACAAGGCTTCTCATGGCCAAATGCAAAGCATATATTCATACCAACTTTTGCTTCTCATTTCAATATCATCAAATTTTCAAGCATGAAATCACCCAACCACATCAAACACAACTTGAACCATCAAAACCCTTATTTGGCTGTGTAACACATCCGTACACACACCAAGATCTCTTCAAGTTTTCTACTTAAAATTTATGCTAAAATCACTTCAAATATCATGGCAACAAAATCAACATCCTAAACATCATCAATCCAAATTTAAATCAAGGATCATCTTAGTTAGTATTCATACAAGTTAGTCCTTGATCACTTGCTTTACTTTTCCTCAATTTTAAGACTTCAAGACTCCAAATCTATACATAAAAACTTCATCAACATCACATGTAGTCTGTGGATATCTTTAAATCAATCTTTTCACACACTTACTTAATGAAAACTTAAACTTTTTCACTTGAAAATCACTTACCCTTGTTGGATAACCTTCCTAGACTTGTTCTTCATCTTTTATTGGCTTGAAATCACTTGAAAAATGGCTTGGAATGCTTGAAGAACAGCAGCTGGCCCTAGTGTTTTCTGCTTCTGCCGAATTGGTCTTCTCTCTCTCTTAAATTTTCTTCATTCTTCTAGTCAATTCTTCACTATATATATATATGGCCTTAACACTTTGCCTCTCAAGTTTCTCACTTAATTACATGTATACCACTAAGTTTAAATTTACAAAATTGTCCCCTTTGTCTCTACACTTTTTCATGCTTAAATATTTTTCCAAAAATAGCCTTGTATATTTTTCTAACTAACTTAGTTACTCATGACCTTTTTCTTGGAATTTTACTCTAATATAAATTTCTTGCTAAACTCTAATCGATTATCATATCACTTCTCGTGTTCGAAATCGTTTCCAGTCTATTCAAAAAAAATTTCGTGATTCAATTTCACATCCGAAAATTTCATCATAATTTGATTTCACATTTGGACACCTTGAATTATTTCTTTATTCCATAAATAAAGGCATACTTGTATATTACTTTTACAATATTAAAATGGGGAGGGTATATTACAGTTTATAAGTGAAATTGGTATTTTTATTTTGTTTTGTGTTTTTGTGTTTAAATTAAGGTTAAGGAAGAAAAGACAAAATTGGCAGTTTTCAAAATAAATTTCAGTGGAGAAAAACTAGAGATCCAGCCCAAAGAGCTTGCAGTGCGACAATCATGTTGAAACAAAATAAATGGAATTTTTTAAGGAATCTATGGTGGTAACGATGACTCGAGACCGTACTAACTCTACAATTTACTTCTAGAACCTTTCCAAATACTATTTCTTCCTAATTCATTTTTTGCTCTGATTCTCTTCCAATTTTCTTAAAGATTTATTTCCAAAAATTGAATGGATTTGACTCTCCTCTATTAATTCACATTAATTCTGAAAGATTTTCTTCCAGATATAATTCCAGATCCATATCCAAATCTAATTTCTTTCCAAATTGTTCACAGATTTGTTTCCAAATCTAATTTAGTTATTTACTTGCTCACAAAGAAATCCCGATTTGATTTTGAATTGCTTCCAAAAATATTTACTTCAATTTGGAACCTACCAACTTTGCTCAAAATCTCCAATTTTTATATAATTGCCCAAACAAATTTCCATTACTCACCTAAACAAAATAAAAGAAAAAGATTAAATAATTAACATGAGTTACTAGAATATTCATCACAAACACTAGATAAATGAGTATAAAATATGGTATAATTTTGCATTATCAATAGCACCACCTAGTAGTGTGGAAATTCTCATTCTATCTCTAAAACAAATTCTCTCTCTTATTGAATTAAAATGCATTGAATGAATTTGATTTATACGTCCTAACTTTCCAAAGTTAGGAGGCACTGACCATAGAAGTTTGGTATCTATATATACGGTCACTAGCAACCACAACTCATTGCTTCTTATCTGTATATACTTGCATTAGATTCTTTAAATAGGAGAGAAAGAATGAGAAATTTCTCAATCCTTGGCATTCTTTTATTAATTCTATTGATCACTACAGGTGTTCGTTAATTCTTAATTTCTTTCATAATTTTTTTTCCTCTTTTAAGTTTTTAAATATCTTCTATTTCATTATTGTTGGGTGGCATGATATAGTGTTCATTATTGTTGCATTGTTGTTGAGTGGTATGATATAATATAGATTTCTGGAGTTCATAAATTTTTATTTCTTAGTTATTCTGAGTTTAAAAATATAATTCATTATAGAAAAAATTACAATTTCTGTCTTTTATTAATTATTATTCTTTAAGCTAAGATCTCCAAAAATTTGATAAGATGAAAATTTTTTAATATGCCTCTAACAGTACTTATATGTTTAGGTCTTATGTTTGAGTCATATCTGTCTTTCCAAATCCCAAATTAATTATAATATATTTTCTTTAACCATATCTCTCAATAAAGCTAAGTTCCCAAGTTAAAGTTTCCTTCACCCTCCCCAAGTTAAATATTAAAAATAAAAAATAAAACACTAACAAAGAATGATCATAACTTAAAAAATTAGGATGTCATCTAGGATGATCTCTTTATTGGGTGTCATGGAAATTATATTCTCCTCTTAATAAAGCAACTAGATATACATACGTTCAGTAGGATTATTATTTTTTGGAATATTATTAAAATATCTTCAAAAATAAAACTAATATAAGACCGCCATTTTTTTATGTTAAAAAATGACGTTCAGTGATATTATTTTCCATTTTAAGGGATATATGAAATAAGATAAATTAAGATAACTAAGTTAATTTGCAGCATCATTCCCGTGATTAATGTTAAATGGTCAAATCAATATTCACTATTGGTCGCATATGTTCAGATAATGAAGAGATTATTTCGACAATTGTAGGGTATGAAGTGATGACAGTGGATGCTAAAGTTTGTGAAGAAGCAATAAAGCCTCGTGGTCCTGGTGCTTGTGTCAATGCTGAATGCAATCAGGATTGTCGGAAGAAGTTTGGAATGAAAGCTATAGGGAAATGCCTCAGGCTGGACCCTCTTTGTCAGTGTCTTTATTACTGTTAAATTCTTCTGTTCTACATAGTCATTATTGAGACACATTGTCAAGAAATAATATCATGAAGTTATTTTCATGTAAACTAATTAAAGATACAATTGGGCTACTCCTGCTTCTTTCGTATGGTGAAAGGCTACACGATACAAACTAGTGGTTTTGGGTTGTAGAATCACACATACAATTGATTAATTAGGAGTAACGATATTAACACCCCTAAAAAATTATATGTTTACCCCATATTATATTTATAAAAATTCAATATTATCCTTAAAGAAAATTATTAAAAAGGGTAAATAATTAGTAACTACATCCACAAGTATTAATCACTTCTCATATATATGATAAAACCATTTTATTTTCTCAAACCTTTAGCTTCTCTTTTAAGTATTAACTTCAAATATCATATAATTTTTAAAGAAACAAATTAATTGCAAAATATTAAGAATGATTTTGAAATACTAATTTCAAATATCAAATAATTTTTAAGGAAATAAATTATTTGTATGATATTGAGAATGAATCAAAATCATTATGATATTATTGTATTTAGTTAAAAAGGAAAAAATGAAAAAGGAAAACATGTTTGAAAGAAAAAAAAAAATTAATGCTAGGTTTTCCAAAAATTTTGTTCAAATTCATTCTCAAATAATGTGGTATATGAGTTATCAAAATCATATTAATTATCACATTATCTCATGATTTATAAGGTATTGAAAACTCACATACCACATCATTTGGGCATTGATTTGGATAAAATTTTTGAGAAGCCTAACATAACTTAAAAAAATAATAATAATAACAATATATACCAAGAAGTTTGTTTTATTCTAAAAACTCCTAAGGAATCATAGATCAATTCAAACTTCTTTCTTCATAATACAATATATCCATTGAATTAAAATAAAATATTACACTTTTATCAAATAATAAAAAATTTATTTGAATGTTATCATATAACTTCAAAAATTAAACTCAATCAAAAATTAAATCAAAATAAAAACTTTCTATGCATTTTCAAATTCTATCTTCTCTAACTTAACCCCTTTTTTTTTTCAAATATCAATTTTTTAAAATATATATAAATTAATTGTAAAGTATGAAGAATAATTTAAAATCTTCTTAAGAAATTAATTGTAAAATAAAAAATTTTAAATTAATTATTATTAGAATATCATAATCTACTTGTCTTGTTTGATGGGGAAAAAAGCTCAAAATTTTAGTAAAATTAATTGGATAACAAAATAAGTATCGTGGATTATACTTACAAAAATATAGTACAAAAACAATCAAATAAAGACAATATTGGTATTAATTGAGTTTTATTTATAAACAAAAGATTTTTCACAGTTTTGATGAGATGTACTTATAAAAGGGGTGTACACACAATTTATGTTGAGTGGAAATATCGCCACTCTTAATTAAATAAACTGTGTTCCAACTGACACTAATACAATTATTATATGTAAATTATTTTTTATACTATTTATTATATATACCTTAATTTTTATACTATCCTATCCGTGAGCACCATATCAATACAAAATGAAAATAGGTTATGTAATGGATTGATAAATTTCACACCATTAATTAATTTGGTCGTGTTTTATTTTTTATATAACAACAACAACAACAACAACAACAACAATTACAATAATAATATTAGTAATAATAATAATAATAATAATTCTCAAATAAAGACGTCTTGAAATTTATATTTCAGGATCATTAATTACAATCATTAATTTTCAGTGGACCCAACCATAATTATTAGGCCCATCAAAATTACATGGTGGTAATTAGGATTACTAATTACAACCACTTATTTTTAAATGATCAAATAACTATGGTTGGATCTACTGAAAATGAATGGTTTGTAATTAATGATCTAGGAATATAAATTTCAGAATATCCTCACTTGATAATTATTATTATTATAATTATTTAAAAAAAATATTATGTGTAGATGCCACCATTCCATAACCTACACTTAAGACCATTATTATCTCTCATAATTCTTCTCTCAATAGTGTCTTAATGTTATATAACTTATGCTTTTTCCTATTACCTATACTTATGGTTCTTAGTCTACAAATAAAGGGTGTATAGATATATATTGTAAGACAATTCAAGAAGTGAATAAAAGAATAGAAAATTACTCTTTCCTAAATTTCTTTTATGTTTTCTCTTTTCTCTATTGTTTTGGTTACTATTCTAAATTCATTACTTTTTAGGCTTTATTTCATAACACATTATCAGCATAAATCTAATATGAAATATTACATTCAGATAATCTTATTAACATATACATGTTTCATATAGATGTCAATATTATGCTATCATATGTCATGTTAGATTCAAAAAGTTTTTCTTTAAGTTTAATTACTTTCTTTTTGCTATCCTTGTTTTGTATGTTTATTAATTTAAACATATGTAATATAGTTATTGTTTTGAAAGTATATTTTAAGAGCTTTAAATTCATATATTATTTATATGATTTGATTAACTATATAAAAAAAAAAAAAAAAGGTAAATAAAGATTAAATTGAAAATTTTTTTAATTGGTACGTTGATTGATGCAAAAGGAGAGAGAAAAGAAAAAAATTTATATGAAATTTTTCTTTGTTCGTTGATGGAGGGAGAAAAGGAACAAAATTTTCTTTTTCTTTATTTGTGTACTATGCAGAAAATATATAAAGTATATATACATATATTCTTGCTCTTTATGAGAAATCAATGTTCTTTGTATTTGTTTAATGAGGTCTACTATAAAGACTGATTTGTAAAGTTGTGGTTTCTGTGGAATCTTCTATAGTCTTTTTCTTCCCATGGTCAGTTTCTAATCCTCTTAAGATAGTTCTCATTTTCATATTGGGCTTTTGCTTTTCTCTTTTTGTACTTTTTTCCTTGTTTTAACAATATGTTGGTTTTGACCAACAATCTTACACAAAAAAAAAATATATATATATATATATATATATATTTTGTATTTGTTTAAATAATTTTGTGAACATCATTATATGTGAATTACTATTTTTTTGGTTCTTTTGCATTCAAATGTGAACCTTATATTATGGTATCTTATTTTATATGAACTCCTTCTATCTTTCTTAACTACAATCTGAAGTTTGCGAGCGAAAACTAAAATTAAAAGTTTTTAGATTTGAAATAGAACTAGGAAATCTTATATATTAAATTTGTTCAGAACCGGAAGTTTTACACTCTCAATTTAATTAAAATTAAAAATTCTAATACTCGAATTATCTATTAAAATCAAAAGTTCTATTGTCCTAATTTATTTAAAAGTAGAAATTCTAGTTAAATTTCAGTTAAGTTTTCTTAGTTTTCATGCTCAATATGGGAGATTTTTTATGTCAAATAATTATAGGTGGCTAAAACAACATAAACAGTTTTTGCCTATTTTATAGAAAGCGTGTGCTTTTGACTATGGATCTAAGTTAAATAAAAAGATAATAATATACACAAATTTGTGCTATACGTTTGAAATCAACGTTATGCATATACATATACATAGATAGTTATGTGGCTCTCTCAAGTTATAAAAAATAAATAAATAAATAAACAAAGATTGAACGAATATGGTCTTATGATGTCATGTTTTTGCATTTGGGTATGACATAATAGTTCCATCAAGTTGCTTTAATTAATTGGATTATGATGAATGGAGTGAATCCAAATTTTTTTATTTCATTTTAAATTTCGAACTTGAAGTTCTAGATTCTCAATCAATTTAATCACAATTTTATTTGGATTTTAAAACCAAAAATTTTAGATCTTTACTACACTACTATAAGTTCTAAATTACAACTTATTTAGATTTTGGAACTATAAGTTCCAAACTATAATTTATTTGGATCTAGAATTTTAGAAATATCCTACAAATGAAAAAGATAGAGAAAAATAAAGTATTTCTAACTTGATATGAAAAGAATTTGTATATAGATTTAAAAATATGTCTCCTCATTGAGGGTAAATAGAGCTTTAAAGATTTTTTATATCAACTTTTATTCATGGTTTCAGTGTTCATGATTTTAGAATATCTAGATCATGAAATTTAATAAATCACATGGCACATAATCCAGATTCGTGCCATAGAAAAAACAGGCATTTAAAAAGTTGTAGACTCATGCCTCATGCTATACGGTTAAAATCTATTGGTGTCATGATGGAACCGTCTCCTTTCTAATAACAGTATGGGTGTGATAGTGGTGTGAGTTGTTAGATATGAGAACTAGCAGCAGCGACTGGTAAGGTTTCTTGATAGTGATTTTATTTAAGGTTTTTATGAAATATTATTAAATTAAGGTATGATTGTAATTTACTCAAAATCTTAAGTTTTAAAATTAATTACAATGATTGATGTGATTTAGAAAAAAATTTTAGTCTTAATTCTATCAAAACCTGAAGTTTTAAATTACTATGAAACACAATCACATCATAGTTTGAAGCTTTAGTTGTTTGGGAAGAACAACAAGATACAGAAACTAGATACAAGATATGTGTGCATATATATGTATGTATGTATGTATGTATGTATGTATGTATGTGTTCTTTTATCTTAATTGACTATTAAATATCCATTACAATTCATTATAATTATATTTTGAAGATTTGTTCATTAATTTATTGTAGTTTATCTAAAGGATTGCGGTATATATATATATATATTTTGATAAAATATTTATTTACATTTTTTTAAAGAAATATATATATACATATTTGATCACTAAATAAATGAAGTTTGATAATTGAAACAGTTCATACTTAAATTTTGCTCTTACCAGTATCAATGTTAATGACTATAGGGTGAAAAAAACATATATCTCATATTGCTAAATTAATTAATATCACTCTTTGAAGCGAATGTTAAATTATCTAATAGTAGTGATGGTGATTATAGTCAATAAAGCCTTGGTGATCATAATAAATTTTAATTACCAGGATTGGAATTTACACCAATGCGAAGTAAGAAAAATGCTTACAATTGGTAGAATATGAAATTACAATAGTTGTATACTTTAAGCATACATAAATATCATATTAATCATTTATCAATTATATATAAAGGCACCAAAAGAGCAAATTGTATATTACAAAATGAAAAAGAAAAAAATAACAATGTTGTATAAGTGACACTTTGTTACTTTAATAGATCCTAAAGGAATTTATTTAGATATATGTTAAAAATATATATATATATTGTATTATTTATACTGTCATATATCATAAACATATTTTACGATTGAGACTATCATAAGATCATAAGTATAATATGATAAAAAAAAATTTTGATGAACCAATTTTTTTTTTTTTTCATCCAATGATACAAAGAAAAAGAAGCATCAAATTATTGGAAGTAACATGGATATTTATTATAAAACCTAAAGGTTTTTACCTAGTAAATGTCCCCGAAGAATAATATTTAATATTACAATTTGACATCTGAATGACATTATATAACTTTTAGTCATTAAAGAATAGTATGATAATTGATATATCTCTTAAGGATGGCAAGACATAAATAAGCCCTAGAAGGACATTATAATAATGTAAATAAGTCAATGAAGGATAATGGTATAAGACCAAATTTTCTCATTATCAGGGGGAGAAAATTGTATATCCGAATGATTTTATACTCAATGTCAATTTATTAACATAAATAATTGTTCCTAAAGAACAATTTATGTAAAATGGCAACAAATAAATTATTAATTACAAATAGAAATGTGAAAAGTAAATATTATTATAAGGTTATTATTCCTTGAAGTAAATAATAAAATATCATAATCATTTTAAAGATTACGTTCGAGTTATATGTAATTCTCATCATATAAATAACGACTCCTAAAGAGTTAATAATTTTTAAAGTGATAAAACTCATTGAATAATGAACAAATTTATGTAGTCTCCCCCCAATGAAATTCACAAAAAGGATCTTATTTGCATATCAAAAAGTGCATATATCTAAACTATAAATATTATAATTTGCTTTAAGAATATGTGAAAGTTTATAATAACCCTTGAAAAGGTATATGTACTGAAAACTTATAAAAAATTGAAATTTTATATTTTATTACTCTGCATATTACAGAAAAATAATAAGAATATTGAATAAAATATTATGGATAAATATTGATATAAAAAATTATTGATCAAAATAAAAGTAGAGCTTCACTTATATAGTTTCATTGGAATTGTCATATGAACGCTTAAAGACGTCATATGTTTTAACCAAAATAATACTTATATGAAAATTGAGACAACAAGATATAATTGTAACTCAACTATAGGGTTTATTGTAGAAGCCCAATTTTGGCAATGTAAGAATAAATTGTCTCATAATTAATTTCACATAATTAAAATAAGTTTAGAATGATTTAAAATGCCAAAAACATATAATTCAAATTTTTCGTAACTTGTATTTTTTAAAGTTGCAATTACCTTAATATGGTTTAAGCAATCTTAATAAATATGGTATAATTGCCTTAGTGAATACTTCATAAGGAATGATATATTAATGATCTCATATACCCATATGTATTAAAAAATAATTAGAATATGGATTTGCAATTATGACATTATATATCGATGACATGAATTAATTAGAACTCTTTGAAAAACTCATAACAATTGCTAAATATTTGAAAAAATAATTTGAGATAAAAGATTTGAGAAAAAACAAAATATTATCTTGGCCTGTAGATCGAGCGCAAATCAAATGGAACAATAGCCCATTAATCAGTTTATGTTGAAAAAGTTCTAAAAAATATCAACGTGAATATGACACATCCCTAAAGTATTCTTATGATATTCATTATTTGGACCTAAAGAAAGATCTAATTCAACCAAAAGATAATAGTAAAAAGATACTTGATCCAAAAGCACCGTCTCTTAATGTCATTGATATTTTATTATACTTAGCATAATGTATAACACTAGATATTGCATTTTCAATAAATTTTTTGCTAAGGTTTATTTTCTACACCAACTAGAAAATTTTGGAATGGAATCAAATATATCTTGTGATATCTTCAAAGAACTACAAGAATGATAGTTGTATATTTTTAAAGAGGAGAATATTCTTTATTTTTGGTCGAATATCAACTACACTCCTTTTTGTTTGACCAGGTTTTGTCTTACTGAGTTTTACTGATAAGGTTTTAATGAGGCAATTCTGAACGTAAATCCTACAAAAATAATATATTTTTTCCCCTTTACTAGGTTTTTTTTTTTTTTTCTCATTGGATTTTTTGCTAGAAAGATTTTTAACAATGTATATTCTTTATATGGTAAACATCGAATCCAAAGGGAAGTGTTATAAAACAATTACGTGTTGATGCCACCCTTTTGGTATTTTATGACCTACACTTAATACCATCATTATCTCTCATAATTATCCTCTTAACAGTGTCCCAATGTTATGTAACTTGTGCCTTTTCCTATTACCTCTACTTATGGTTGTATAGGTATGTATTGTAAGACAATTCAAGAAATGAATAAAAGAATCGAAAGTTACTCTCCCTTAAATCTCTTTTGCGTTTTCTCTTTTCTCTATTATTTTGGTTAGTGTTCTAAATTCACTACTTTTAGGCTTTATTTCATAGCTATATATATATATACACACACACACACACACACATGTATATATAATAGATTATTTGCAATAAAGCATCTTGACAAATTGTGTAATTATAGCAAAAAACAAGTCTTGTCACTAAGGATGAACGTTTGTCGTATTAGGTTGAAAATCTTCCAAATCCAATATAAACATCAAGTTGAAAATATTTCAACTCAATCCAACCTAATATAATTTTTCAACCATATTAGGTTAGGTTGGGTTGGGTTGATTGGGCTGCAAATTAGTTAAAATATTGAAAAATTCTAAATAATTACAAATAACATTCATAATATTATATTATTATATATAAATTCAAACATTTCAAATAAATATTCAATTCATAAAACTAGTACAAATAAATATTCAATCCATCAAATAATTATAAATAAAAGTTTTAACCCATTAAATGAATACAAACAAAAATTTGATCCATCAACCACAAAGGTAAAAAATAAAAAACAAAAAATAAAAATTGTAGTTGTCCTTTATGGATCCTCATCTAAGCATTTTTTGTTGTATCCAAAAATAACACTTAGGTCACTAAACAAATAAGGCTTAAGAGACTAATAGGCCTAAAGGCTTAGGAAGAGGAAAAAGCAATATAGAGCCTATCAGCCTATAACACATCAACATGCGCCACATCATCGAAATATCTGAGGATAATTTGCTAAGGCAATAAGAGTAGCTTGTGTTGACTAGTTCGAATAAGGAACAGCTCGAGGTCATATAACATAGCAGCTCGTGAATTCTATTATAAATAGTGTAGAATTCCAGAGACAAGAAATTACCTATAACCAATAGAAGATTACCTCAAAAAGGAAATTATCAAATTGCACTTTGATTCAAACATGGATGTATTAAATGTACATTTAAGCAAAATATGCAAGAAAACGTAGTTTTCCCATATTTTAATGATCAAATTAAATGTAAACAAGGAATCATAATGCTGTATAAAAGGTCTTTCACATGCATAAAGGGAACACAACACAATAGCAATAGCTCGGCGTTAGGCAATCCTAGAAACCCTAGTAGAAACTCTGCTAAATTGCAATCGTCTCTTTCAAAAATAACAAAACCATCAACATAGGTACCCTTCAAATGGTCAAACCACATTAAAAATGCTCTTATCTCTTTGTTTTACTTTCTTGCACCGTTATTATCTTATTATTTCACCACAATTGTATTTGTACTAATTCATTCATCTTTAAGCATTCAATTCGCACCAATACAAGTATTGACCGATTTTTGACATCAACATTTTTTTTCAATATTACCATCCTTTTCTGTTGACAAAGAAAAAGCAAAACCAAAAGTAACCATGTGAAATTTACATTTAAACATAAAATAAGATAAATAATTCAGTAAAATAAAATTTTTTTATTTAAAATAAAGTACATTCTACATGCACTTGAGTATGAATACACTTATAAAAAGTTCTAATCTTGATCATTCACTTATTAAGGAGAAAGATCCAAGGACTGTGATTTAATCTTGAATTAAAAAGTCATTAAGTTGGGCAAACCTATTGAACAGGTAATATAGTGTGTTCCAGCTATTGCACACACCCAAGTTACCGTTTCTAGTTGTTGCACACACCCAAGTTACTGTTTGCTTCCATTTTTCCTTACCTAACTGGCTTTCATTACCCAAATTACCTTTTCCAGCTATTGTACACACCTAAGTGATCATTTGCTTCCATTGTTCCTTCCCTAACCGGCTTTCATTCTTCCTTTCCAAACGGTTAGTTACCTGTAACTCTTCAACATCTCTTGTAACTCTTCCATTCTTGATTCATTCTCCTTTAACTCTCCTCTCCTTTTTCATTCTTACTTTCTTTCTCCTTTTCTATTGCTTTCTTTCTTGCTTTCATATTACTATTATTTATCCTGCCTTCTTCCACTATTGATTTCATTCTCATCTTTTTCTTCTGTCCTCATTACATTCATTTTTTAGGTTTATAGTTGGACAAACACTAGCTTTGGTATTTCCAAGACATTCACTTGCGGTGGCTGAGCATCCATTTACACTGTAATGTCAAGCATGAACTTACTTTAAAATCCTTATCTGGATCAAGTGGAGCATCATATTTCAAAAGTAGGACAATACATGTAGCAATGAGGCAATTTGATCATATGTAGTTAACTTGTTTTGTTAGATATTTTGTTAGTGGAGACATTGTTTATCTATCTATTAGTGATGGCAACTTATGTAGTATGTAATTTTTATCTGTTAGCATTAAGTTTTTAATTCATTAAATCATTCATATATCTTGTACATACAATTGCATAAGGACCCTTAAAAATACAAAGATAGAGGTCATAAATGTTGGACTGCACCTATAAATTGTAAATGGGTTGGAAGCAATATTTTTTGTTGTTTGGGAATGTTTCCTCCAATTGGTGGTTTGATTATTTGCAGCTTGTGTAAAGAATAAACTATAAAACATTGTGTTTTTGTAGATTTATCTTGACACCATTGTGTTGTATGGATCTAGTTCTCTACTTTGTACATTAGAAAGCACAAATAATAGAGAGGGAAATTATGTTTTAATTGGTTGTAAAATGTGTAACTAATTACTTATATATTATTAGACTCTCCAGGCTTCAATTATCAAGTTTTGATAGGTTATTGTTTTAATGGGTTGTAAAACGTATAACTGATTACAACATATAACTGATTACTTAATTATCACGTTGTTTAATATTACGATCACATAAAACAATATACGATCATAACATTATTATCAATAGTAGTAACATTTTTATTACAATCGCATATCTTGATGATTACCATATATTAACTATTTATCTTAGCATATTTTTCATTTAAATGCATCTACCCATAAGGTTGCACAAAGCACACTTAGGCAACACCTTGTGCCTTGGTCTATGAGGTGTGTGCCTCAATGAAGGCGTTGCACCTTGAGGCGTCTCCTGCCTAGGTGCACCTTTGACAACTATACAATGGAGTTATGGTAAATATAGCAAACCTTATCACAAACAATTAAACATATGTATTAGAAACAGCCATGTAGTTCATGAAATGGGATATTTGGTGAACAACATGGTAATTAGGAATCACTTAACAAATCAATTGTGATAACAATAATTTGATGTTTTTCCAATATATTACTAATAATCTATTATTGGTGTGCTTTTCATCTTTGGTAACCAAGTTCCTGAAAAAGCTAGTTGATGTTTAATGAAAAAATCTTATCAAAAGTTTCAATGAAATAAAACTCCATATACACAATCTTTGTCCATTCAAGTATTTAGAAACACTTAGGTCTACGCTCTCTCAACTCTAGGTGACAAGAGTTTCCCTTTGCGAATGCCTTAATTGAGAAAGGTAAACATTTCTCCCCTCCACCTTGCAGCTATCATGGAGTGACATTTCTTCTACTTCAATCTACAAGCAAGAACTAATCCAAAAGGATCCACGAAGAAAATGTAAATTTGAACATCAGACTCAAAATGACTACAGAAAACTAACAGGCATAAGGTCTTTGCAATCTTGAAATAATAATTATAAACAGCATCCATTATCCATAAGCTACATCAACACCCACCTTGTAGTCTACAAATTTCAGTTGTTTTCTTTCCCAAATTCTATTTAGCAGTAATGGTATGAGCATATATTATTCCAAAAATCACAGCCAGGTGCTAGGTGGTTGCTGGGCATGGTAAAAACTCCTAGGCATCGCCACTAGGCACCAGTTCGACTAATTGGCACCTACGTACTGTAGGCAGTCTCCCCACAGAGACAAGTTTTTTTTTTTTTTAGGGTTTTAATGCCCAAATCGGTGTTGTTTTCAGTGTTTTTAAATCAGAAAAACAAAGCCATTAAGGGAGTTTCAAAAAATATCACTAAATGATGCTGTCTTGGGACTTTTAATTTTTTTTAACACACCCAAAGCACGACACCATTTTGGGTATCTGTTTTAGAGAAAAAAAAAAAAAAAATGCAATCGGAAGTAGTCATCTTCCCCAAAACGAAACCGTAAAGCTTCAATCACCTTCAACTCACACCCTCAGCAGCTTCCTTGACTGCCAAGGAATTTACCAGGTGCCGTACCACCGCCCGACTAACACCTAGCCTAGCATGTTTTAGAACACTAGCATATCCATACAAGATAGATAATCACAATCCAATCCAACAGTGAAACTCCATCATACCAGTGAAATTCTCATCAAGACAAAAGTAAAATTTAAATTTTCTCTGTGTCTAAGGTGTTGAACAAAAACTCATTTCAAAGTCACAACTACTTGAAGCAACCTCATCCTCAAATAAACCAAACCAACTAAAATTGTTTTCAAAATCCATAACTCACCGGACCAAATCAGATAGATTTAGTACAACGTCTAAGTAGCTCTACTCCCTACGAACAAAGTAAAGCTTTCCCATGACATGAAGAATAGCGACGAAAGCTATGAAACCGATGCTCATGACGAGCACAACATTCGGAGAGATCTTAAGTCCCGGAGCATCATCAGTGTAAAACTGGAGCATGGAACCAGCCGCAGCTCCAGGTGCCCCACCACTAGTTGTCCTCCTCCTCCGCATACTAGCAGCTGCTGCTGCACTTCCTCTAGGGGGTGCAGTTCCAGTCAAAGCCATTTCTGTAACACCCACCAAATATATTCAGCAATCCGAATTCAATATACACATAGCACACGACGTAAGAATCGATATTCACAATTGCATTCAAATCAATTCGCACAATAAGTTATTAACAATTTCTTTTGACGTCTAAAAAGATGCACAAAACCAGTATTCACCATATATGGAGATACAATATATAAATATCTAAAACTGCAACAAATAATTGATTCACTAAAGAGCACTGTAACGATCCTCAAGCTGTAGATCAAATTAAGTTTAATCGGGAACACAAGGATTATTAGGTCAAAGTGGGAATCAGATCTGAGATTAATACACGCAATGACAGAGATGGCACAATAAAAACTAGTTGAATGACAATGAACGAATTAAAATCGAAAAGAGAAAGAGAAAACTCACTGAATCGATTTGTAATGACAGATCGTCCAAAAATCCAGAATTCAGGGTCTACTCAGTTTCAGAAGCCCTGTTTTGTGACACCTCTGTCTTATGAAGGCATACGTTTTCAAAGCCTTTTCACCCAATCATCTCTTGCCACGTCATCAATAAGTACTCAATGTATGCAAGTAGTTTGAACCCATAAATTATGGTAGAGTGTAGTGGTGGACATCTCCGACTCAATCCGATAAATCCACCTAATCCGACTATTTTTATTGGATTTGGTTGAAAATTAAATTGAGTTTGATTTGATTGAAAATTTTTCAACTCAACTTAATTTAAACCCAACAAATATCTATCCCTAGTTTTAAATACAAGATTTTCTTTTCTCTTTAGAACAACACTTGCTATGGATAAAGGTTAAGGGCAGTCTTTATAGTGTATTAAATAATTTATTTATAATTATTGAATTTTTATTTATATTCGTTTTATTTATAATTAAACTGTTAATATTGCGAAAGTTATCAACTAGACCTTTTATATATGGTAAATTAAATCTAACTTGATCAATCCAACCTAACCCAACTCATTGAATTAGGTTGAGTTAAAGAATTTATTAGGTTACGTTGAGCTAAAAAAATTTTAACTTAACCCATATTGGATTGAGAGATTTCCAATCTAACCCAACCCGAACCCAAAAATGTTCGTTCCTAATAGGACGTGTTTGAAGCTCGAGAAATTCGATGGGATTGGAAAAATTATGGGTGGATATATGATTATCTTTATTTGTTTATTTCATATATTTTAAAATTCGTCTATAATTTATGAAAGATAGTCACCGCCCACCTTAAGATAGACTATGTATGTCTCATTTTTTTTTTAATTTTTTTATTTTTAAAATTTATTTTAAAATAAAATATAAAAAATTATGATGAAAACATAAAAATACCCTTTAAAGGCATTAAAGCTAACCAATAGCTAGATTGTAATTATAACATAGAGTTTACTTCATCTTTTAATAAATTTACATGGGATAACTAACTTATAATTTGTGCATTTTAAAATTTTCATATGTTCTAAATTGAACTATTAGGTGGTGTTTTGTTCCATTTTCAAAAAAAGGGTTTTTCATTTTTTGAAAATAAAAAATAAATGAAAATGTATTCGGTCACCTTTTTCTAAAAATATGTTTTTTGAAAAAAGAATAATGTTTTCAAAAATGCATTTGGATTCATTTTGTGAAACATTTTTTCATTTTCAAAAACAAAAAATGGATGAAAAGTATTCGGTAAACCGTTTTGTAAAACATGTTTTTAAAAATAGAAAATACATGTTTAAAAACGAAAACTAAAATAAAAAATAACTTTTTTAATGTTTTTCACCATTTTTAAAACATATTTTTAAAAACACTCATTATTTTTCTCTCTAAACAACTATTTTACTCATTTTCAAAAATAATATCAAACATATTAACATCATTTTCTGATTTTGAAAATAGCTTTTAAAAATTTCTATCAAACACATTACATTTTTAAAAACATCATTTTTAAAACATATTTTTTTATTTTTTTTAAATAATTTTCAAAAGCACTATTTTAAATATAATTCCAAAAGCACAAAGTGAAATTTGACTCTTTTTTTTTTTTTCAAAAATGCATTTTAAAAAATACTACCAAACATATTATCATTTTTAAAAATATCATTTTCAAAACATATTTTTTTATTTTTGAAAATACTTTTCAAAACTATCATTTTAAAAACGTATCAAAATGCCCCTTACTTTTCCATTTTTAAGTTGTCTCTTTCAATATGGCTATTTTTTAACCTAAGATATAAGTGATTATTCTTAAGTAATTATTTGTTAAGGTAAAGCAAATTGATATATAGTACTCAAACCATTATTTGCCTAAATTGTGTTTAAAATAGCTCATCATCAAACATCAAAATTTTCCAAACATAAAGTCAGAATAAACAGTGCATAATTTCTACAACACTAATCATACCCAACTTACATAGACTACAAAATCCTTTCATCAAACGCTCTTTCTGGTAACCAGTTACATAGTGCTTGCATTGAATTTCTGAACTATTTAACAGCAACATCTATGAGCAGGATATGCTTTACACTTTCATCTCAATGGATTTGGATCAGAGCTTTCTTCATTGCAAGAGCTTGAATTTGCATTCTCTCTCTCTGAAGCCTCCTCTTCATCACAGTAATTCACCGGCCAGAGCTTCTGTCAGCCAACCTCTTCCCTTCAATTAGTTCTGATCAAATTTCAATTGCGCAACATGTTAAAGAGTTGAAAACCATACATTTTTTATTAAAAAAAAAAAAAATTGATAAGGACTTGACTACAAGACATATTTCGCTTCAAGGAAAAAAAATACACAGAACAAGCTCACTAAACTGCAGATATTCAGAGGTAAATTTATTTGGAAAGCGGAAATCCACCCTCCAGATGCATCCATAATATAACAACATAATTTCCATTTATTAAATTGCATGTAAAATGCATCCCTTATGTTTCATATGCAAAAAGCTATAGCAATATCTATATCTGCCTTAAGTGATTTAACATTTTCTTTTCTCAATAAATAAGGGTTCCTATATGTTTTGATACTTCCAAAAAATATATATGATATAATTCCAGAATGACCACAACAAGTGCCTTACAAAAGGGAATAAACCACTGAAATAAACAAGCATATTTGATGAAAGAAGATGAGATAAGACTTAAGAATGAAGTAAACATAGATATTAACCCCAGTATTCAATTTTCACCACTCTGTTATCGTCACAGAAAAGTTAAAAGGTTAGATTAGATAAACCACTGAATAACAATAAAAATACTTTAGGATCCAAGACCACATTGGCATAACCAATATAATCTAAAACAAGAAGGCATACAGCCGATCTCAGCACAATGGTCAGATTAACATGCGTCACTGACATGTAGCATAATGTTCTATCAACATTGTTGCCAATTGTAAAGATCCCTCAACCATCAAAACAAATTCACCTACTTCTGACATCAAAAACTTTCTTTAAGCTTAAACTACATAAATCACAATAGCTATTACAATTAAAACACATTGTCCACCAGGAAAAGATGCCCAGAATGTTTTGATTAGAACATCAGAGCATATTATGACCGCACACACATGGATTCACATATCCATTTAAAGGATTCCATCCTAGTTTAAAATCTAAGCCACTATTACCTTAAGTATCAAACTTCGAAATTTTAAGTTCAATAAATTATTGCAAGGGTTTGATTACTTTACTAGTTGGATAAAATTTCTCATCAATAACAACTCTACGCAAGGGGTTGATAGAAAACCTAATCCAACCAATTTAGGTAACCAAACCCATTATTGCAGATTTCAAGTCTATAAATAATTATCATTCACCAAAACAAGATATTATGAACTTAAGTAAATAAAAATATGAACAATACTTATAATGCCTAGCATTCAATTGAAAACTAGACTAGTCCTCAAGTTTACATAGCAACGTAATCTTACCACCATGAAGCCAATGGTGTATCTAGCGGTGAATGTTGAGCATAGCTTTGGCCTCATCCTGCTCTTCCACCAAATCTTGAGTAGCATACTTGCTCAAGAGCTCCATCTTCTTCTTCTCAAGCACCATCTTCTCGATCTCCTTATCGTCAGGCAAAGGCACGTGCACCACGAACTCCCTCTCCTTCTCCTTCCTCTCCTCCATCTCCTTCCTCCTCTCCTCCTCGACAACGTCCTCCTCTTCCTCGAACAGAACCTCTTTCAAAACCCCAACACTCACCACTTCCCCACTCTTAACCGCCTTCTTCGCCTCCTTCCTAATCTCATCCATCCTCCTCCACTCCTCCTCTGCCTCAATGCGCATTCGCTTCTCCGCGGGGCCCTCCACTCTCTCCAACACCCCATCCTCTTCGTCCCTGTAACCATAGTAGCTCGCGTCAATCCTCTTATATATATCATACCGCGTCCTTCGTTTTCGCAGCTCCGGTGGCTTCTCGAACAGCTCCTTCACTCCAGGCAACTTCTTCGCGGCGCCAAAATACCGGTACCCAGGGCCACGCCCGCTAGGGTTTGGCACGTCGACGATGTTGCCTTCCAGGTCCGTCATTTTTGCCGAGTGTTTGGTGTAATTGGGGCCGCCCAGCTCCACGATCCGCCTCTCCCAGTGCGATTTCTCCCGTATAAGCTTGTTGATCTCGTCGTTGAGGTCGCGGAGGCGGTGCTCGCCGAGGCCTTCGTTTTGGATCTCTGCGACCTTGCGGCCGATCTCGCGCATTATCTGCTGGCGCCATTTGTCGGCTTCGGACAGGTCGCGGCACTCGGAGGCCAGATAAGGACGTCGCTCTTTCGGCTTCTTTTTCTCCTCCGCTTTGAGAGCGATGAAGCGATTGAGCATAGATTGGGCTTTCTCTTCGTTTCGAGCCATGGTTTTGATTCACAAAATTTCCCAAAAACAAAGCCCTAATTTCGGTTTTGTAGAGTCTTCAACTGTGCCTGTGTTAAACCCTAACTAGATTACGAGAAGGAAAACCTAATTAAACTCCAAGAAGCAAAAGAGGCGCCATTCATTCACCGAGGATTTTTCTCAGACAATTTTTACTTTACGATTTTTTTTTTTTTTTCTCATTATATTTTAAAGACCTAAAATTTTAGAAACAATTTATTTTATTTTAAAAGTATTTTTATTATCATTTTTTACACTGTTATTCTAAAACTATTTTATTTGAAAAATATAAATTTAATAAATTTCTTAAAATATAGTATAAATTCTAAATTACCCCAAATTTTTGCCTAAAAGAGAACTCGACCTGTCAAAAAACCCTATTTTCCACCCAACCGTTTTACTTTCCGTTTGAAATTTGACTTTGATAATTAAATAACTTATTTTTCCTTGATTTAAATTTAATTAAAATTAAATAACAATTTATTCATCAAATTTTCACCATCTATCTCATTATGGATTAATTTGAAAAAAAAATTTAAAAAATAAACAAAAATTAAAAATAAATAAATAGTTTGTTCATTAGATTTTTATTATTCATTTTAAGATGGATGGTGAAGATTGATTTGAAAAAAAAAATTAAAAATAATCAAAAATTAAAAATAAATAAATAATTTGTTGATAAGATTTTCATTGTCCATTTTAAGATTGACAGTGAAGATTGTTTGGAAAAAAATAAAAAAACGAATAAAAAATAAATAATAAATAAATTATCTTCGTTATTCATCTTAAAATGGACAATAGAAATTAATTAAAAAAATTAAAATTTTTAATAAAAATTAATTAAAAAATTATTAAATTCTTTTCACTCTCTATCCCTTCTCACTCTCTCTGTCTTGTCACTCTGACTTCTCACTTAATCCCACAACCCCAACTTCATCTTCAACCAATAACCGAAATGTTATCTTAAGCTTCATCTTCTGTGATCAAAGACCTCTTTTCTGTTCCTCTTTTTCTTCTTTCATTTGGATCCGTAGAACCCAGCTTTCATCTGGGTTCATTTAATCTAGGTCCTACAAACCCAAATGAAATATGGGTTCAACGAACCCACAAATCCAAATTTCATCTAGGTTCCTCTCATATTGATGATGAGCTTGTTGGGTTGATTTTGATGTTGTTTTGATTTGGTTATCTGGGTTCTACGAAATCTAGGTTGATTTTGATGTTTTCATGGATGGAGAACATTGAAGAGCAGATTTTTCTTTTTTTCTTTTGAGTTATTTTTAGCTTTCAGTGATAATGTTTTGAGAGATTCATGATGATTTTTATGGGAGATTGATGATGTTGGATTGATTTTGTGGGAGGTTGATGATGATTTTTATGGGAGATTAATGATGTTTGGTTGATTTTGTGGAAGATAAATGAATTAAATTTTTATTTAAATTTTTAATTTTTATTTAATTTGTTTACAAATTTATTTTTTTTTTAATTTTTAATCTTAATTTTATTTATTATAAATATTTTATTTTTATTTTTTTTATTGACTTGTGTTTAATTAAAGACTTCATTTATCATTTTACCCTTAACCCACTAACGAAAATCATCTTTTCAAACAAAAAGTGGAATGACAAAGTGGAAAATGGGTATTTTCGGAAGGTTGGAGTGTGTTTACAATTTATTCTATAATATATTACTCATTATTGATTGAATTATTTTCATGTTTTCTTTGAAGATTGACAAAGTATCATTTTCCTCTATTGATTCAAGAAATATATATTTATATTTTGAAATGAAGAAACATCTTTTTATTCCTGCTTTTAACTTAAGTTAACTCTAATTGAAAGTTTTTTTTTTTTTTTTTACATTTTTTTAAATTGTCAAGGGAAACATATTGATTCATTAATTATCAAATAAGATAAATAAAAATAACTCAAATTAGTAATCCAATTATAAACGAAAATCTCGCCATTGAAGCAAATGAAAATTCCTCAAGTTAAAGTCATGCTTTATAAAATAAAAATAAATAAAAGGCCAATATGTCAGGATTTTTATTTGGAAGTTCAAGTTAAAAATGTGAATTTTCAAATTCAAGAGCTCATTAAATATGAGAAGCTCTCCATGTTCGCCTATTTGAAAATCAAAAGGCGACACCCGTTAAAATAAGTCAACCTACCTTCTAGCAATGACTAAATTAATTAATATCATTCTTTGAAGCAAATGTGAAATCATCTAATAGCAATAACAATTATTATAGTCAATAAAGTCTTGATGATCATAATAAATTTTAACCATCAAAATTGGAATTCACACTAAAGCAAACTAAGAAAAATTATTACAATTGATCAAATATAAAATTACAATAGTTGTATACTAGAAGTATACATAAATATCATATTAATCGTTTACCAATTATATATAAAGACTCGAAAAGAGCAAATTATATATTACAAAATGAAAAAAAAAAAAATAACAATTTTGTATTAGTGACACTTTGGTACTTTTATAGATTCTTAAGGAATTTATTTAAATATACATTAAAAAAAGGTATATTGTATTATTTATACTATCATATGTCACAAACATACTTTACGATTGAGACAATCATATGATTATAAATACAATATGATCAAAACATTGCAATAAACCAATTTCTTTCTTTTCATCCAATAATACAAAGAAAAAAGAAATATCAAATTATTGGAAGGAACATAAATATCCATTATAGAACTTAAAGATTTTTACCTAATAAATGCCCCTAAAGGATTATATTTAATATTACAATTTGGCACCTATAAGACATTATGTAACTTTTAGTTATTAAATAATAATATGATAGTCCAATATATCTTTAAAGTATAGTAATACACTATAAATAAACCCTAGAAAAATATTATGATGATGTAAATAAGTCCGTGAAGGATAACGAAATAAGATCAACAAATTTTCTCGTTGTTAGAGAGAGAAAATTGCATATCCAAATGATTTTATATTCATTGCCAATATATTAACTTGAGTAATTGTTCCTTAAGAACAATTTACATAAAATAAATAAACATCCTTTTATCCTTTATTTTAACTTAAGTTAACATTAATTCAAGGTTTTTTTTATTTACTTTTTTAAAAATTATCAAGGAAAAAATAATTATTTGTTAATCATTAAGAGGGGAAATATGAATAACTTAAATTAGTAATCCAATTGGAAACGAAAATCTCGTCATTGAAGCAAATGAAAATTCCTCAAGTTAAAGTCATGCTTAAAGAAAAAAATAGGTCAATATGTCAAGATTTTTTATTTGGAACTTCAAGTTAAAAACGTGAATTCACGAACTCATTAAGTGTGAGAAGCTCTCCATGTTCACCCACTTGAAAATCAAAAGGTGACATCCATTAGGAGAAGTCAACCTACCTTCTAGCAATGGACTGCCACAAGTATGTCGACAATCTAAGTTCAATGACGTTATGCACGAGCTAGAAGGTAAATGTAAAGCTCGAACAAGCTCAAACTACATAAGTGTGGAAAGAAAAAAATCTTACTTAGTCATTTGTAATCAAATGGAAAAACTCTTAAATTAGGATTTTGATTTTGCATGTAATTAATGTAAATAGTGCCTAGACTTGCTCAAGAGGTTCATCATTCTTTCCTAAGGTAAACCATGACCTTAGACATTTGAACTCATTTGGACATTCTAGGTCGTCATAAGTTCCTTAGATTTATCCTACTTACTGAAATTTGGTCTACATTTCAAAATTCAAAGTATGGTGTCAAGGTGGCTTTAATGTAGCTTGACTATTTATGTTTGTCATGTCAATGCGGATTCACACCCCATTTCTGTGGTTGTACTAATGTAAAACCGTTCTGCAACCACACTTCCAATTATGAAGCCATAAAGGCTAGTTTCTACAACCACATTCCAACCACAGTACGATTGATCTACGACCACTTATTTTAACAACTTTTCTAACAAGCAAAACAACTAGTTTCTCATATCTCTTATATATACAAGTCTTACACAAAATGAGGAGGGAAACAATTCATACTTATAGCCCTTAACCTTCTTAAGATCATTTCATGAGTTTTTATAATTATTCTTAGCTTGAACCAAAATCTTCAAATCTATTTAGCTAAGTTTGAGCATCATTATTATATTTACTTTTGTGAGAGTATTTCCTTATAACCTTCTATAATTATTTTCTATTCTTTAGAGTTGAAAATCTAAGTGTGAGGTACCACTTGATAGAAATTGAGATTGTGGTGGGATATCCATATGATTGTAAAGGTTATTGACACCTAAACATCCAATTGAAGATAGTGCAAGACTCGAGCTTGGAGGAAGCTTGAGGAGTGGATGTAGGCACAGATTAGGGCTGAATCACTATAAATTCTTGTTTTGATCACTCTATTCCTTATCCCTTTAAATTGCACAATTACTTTAATTGTTTATGTTCATATTTGCACAAGCATTAGTGTTGCATATCGTGGCTAGGATTTTGATAGAAAAATGTTTTAATTTCTTAGAAACCTAATTCTCCCACCCTCTCGTGTTGACTTTCAATCCAACAAAAATACTTAAACCAAATAAGTTCAAAAGTTCTATGGAAAGAGTATAAAGGTCATAATATGTTTTATAAATTTTTTTAAAATGTTTCATCCAAATAGTTTTAAAAAGTCTTTTAAGTGTAAAAGTTATTTTGAAATACCTAAATGTCTCTTAAAAATTAAATACCATTATAAATAAATAAATAAGATAATTTAAATAAAATAACAATTAAATACCAATATAAATAAATCTTTTCTTTTCTTTAAATAAATAAGATAATTTAAATAAAATAACAATAAAAACTAAATATAAAAAGAGAAAAGGAAGAAAAGCCACCGCCATGAGCGATAGAAAGGTTGGCAGGAGATTACCGAATAGAAATAAGATCCATTGGTCTCTTCTTTGAGGGAGGAGATCGGCCAAATCTCCTCCCAACAATAGCATATCGTCATTGATCTCTTGCTGTTGGGAGGATATCTTCATCGATCTCTATGCAGGACCTTGTTAATCTTCTCTTTTATAGAAGAAGTTCAATAAGGTTTCAACAACATGACCTCATTGATCTCCTCCATGATTGAGGAGATCAATGAAGATCTCATTCTTAAAAGAGATCTTCATCAACTTCTCCCATTAAAAGGAAACTAAATCCCCTCCATTGTGGAAGAGATTTGATGCTCTACTCTTTGTGTGATAAAAGCCTATCTACGATGATTCCACACCTATTGCCATTAAAAGTGAAATACTTTTATGTATGTTTTACAATTTTTTAATGTTATTTTTATAATTATGTTTTGTTTTATATTTCATTTTTTATTTAGTTTCTTAGACTTTGATTTTGTTTTCAATAGTTCAAAAGACTAGAATATCCCTCAACCGTAAAATTTGACTAACAAAAGTTTAGGGAGAGATAAAATTGGTACATTTTATAAATTAATGATCAGTATGGTTACTTTTGTAAAAATCCTAAACTAATTGAATTCAAGAACAAGTTCATAATTTATTTGATAATTTTCCAAATTTAAGTAACTAAATCAACTAATCAATAAATCAATGGGTTAATTGTGTTGTAATGGATAACTCATTAATTTAATAGGTTATATTTATATTTTATCTTATGATACAATAAGCTTAATAGCTCATTGATATTATTGTAGGTTTTAAAATAATCACTATTAGCTAAAGCAATAATCCATAGTGAAGGTAATCAAACTATTATTTGGCTGATTCTGTTAGTAAACCTATTATAAACCTAAAAAATAATATGTATATGCTTGATAAATTTTGTGTTAATTGTTTTAAATTAATAAAAATATTTAAAATATGCTTAACATTAAAATATTCTAATATTTATTATCACAAATACATTTCTTTAAATTAAGATTGAAATATAAATATTTATATACTAAAGTTGATAAAGGTAATTTGATCATTAGAAAAAGTGAAAGATACCAAAAAGAACCAATTAAATAACATAAAACACATTTTTAACCCCTAACTTTTAAAAAATTCTATTTTAACCTTTCAAACAAATAATTTACATCCTATACCCAAGATACCCAAATTGCCCCTAACCTAAAATTACAAAATTGTCACTACATTTCAAAATTAAAAAAAAAAAAAATGAAAGCAAAAATTACGAAACTGCCCTTGCCATATAAGTTGGAAATTTGGTGTGAAAATGGGAAGAAGATCGGTCGCTATCAAGCAGCACACCCCAACGACCAATTTGCATAGTCACCGACCATCTCATGCCATCACTAACCATCTCATGTCGTCGTCGTCATTCTGTTGGCACTATACACCACCGACTAGCACGTCGTCCTCATCCATTGCTTAAGGTACGCCGATTCGACATACTACGGCATAATTTTATGACTTTTTGAATCTTTTGCTATTTGTAAAGTTAATTTGTGTTTTTATATATTGGGTATTGATGAAAAAGATGAGATTATATTGTATTTGGTTAGAATGTGATTGGATTTGCACTGAATATGCAGGTTTGGTAAAGTTCATATTGTGAGAAACCAATCGGCTTATGGGTGACAATATAGGTCAACGTCGGTTTACGTATACCAACAAATGTCGAATCGGTTTATGTTAGATAACTTACATCGATGTCGGCTTAAGTTGACAAATAAATATCGATAAGCTTTTTGTATTTGTTGGGTATTAATAGTTAAGGTCAGATTATATTGTATTTTATTTAGGATGTGATCCGAATTGAACTGAAAACGTAGGTTTGGTTGAGTGATCGACCTGTGTTTTTAAACATAGGCCAACGTCGAATGAAGTGAACCAACAAATATCAATTCGGCGTATGTTTGGAAACATAGGCCAACGTCGGTTGAAATCGACAAACAAATGCCAATTCGGCTTATGTTTGAAAACGTAGGCTGACGTCGATTCAAGTGGATAAACAAATACTGATTCTATTTAGGTCTGTTAACGTAGGCCGATGTCGGTTCGAGTATATCAACATATTTCGATTCAACTTACGTTGCACAACTTAGAGCGACATCGGTTTATGTTTAGTATCATATATCGACGTCGGTTTAAGTACATGAACATAGGTCGATCAGCTTATTTTATCAATAATTATTTTAATTTGTTTAATTTGATTGATTTATTTATTTTCGTTGCTTTTCTTTCTTACAGATGGAATTCAATTATAAGCACCCAGTACAACATATTCCTGAAGGAATGGTGGGGAATACATACAATAGTATGAAGCATATTGGTTATCTAAATGGATTTCTGCAGCAGAGACAGCTTCTAAACAAGTTTAAGGTAGAGAGTTTGATAGCGTATTTTATAAAAATGCACAATCAATAGCTGCTAGTCACTCTTTTATACTGGTCATTCTTGCTAGAAAGTTATTATATCCTAATTTATGCCCCGATGAGGTATGGTTTGAAATCGGGAGAAGACCATATAGGCTTGGAAAACAGGAGTTCTTACTAGTGATAGGACTATAGTTTGGGTATCTCGACTTACATGTCTTTAAGGGGAAGCAAGAAAGCGAGAATAGTCTATTGTGGTAACTTTTTAAAGGAGTATTGCCAAGATTGACTGAAATTATGTAAATGTTAAGGGTTTGGGGGGATACTATAAGCAATGAGAATGTCTTGAAATTGACTAATATAGTCATTGCTTACAATTTATTCTATGACTTTGATAATCGGTCTAAGGTGGACGATTATCTGTGGGTCTTGATAAAAGATCTTAATGTGTGACATAAGTTTCGCTTGCTACAGTCGACTACAGTAGGCTTATAGAGAGCCTTCGTCAGGCGCTTTGTAGGACCCAAAATTCTATTTTCTAGGATAAATAGTGTTTCTTATATGAATAGTGCATTTTCTGGTGAATAGTGATGCATGAATAGTAATTTTTGGAGTTTGATCTCATAAAATCGAAAATATTCAGAATGAGTAATAAAGACTATTGAAACTGAAACGGAGTAAAAAAGAGTTCGTTTAAGTGGATTTTAAGGGTTTCGAAAGTTAATCGATAAAGATACCTTCGTTGGAAACGTTGAAAATTTAGTGAGTTTAAACCCAATTGAAATTTTCTTGAAGTATAAGATTGAAGGTTAAGATTCCCAATTAGAGTATTGCATGGTCAATTTGATGATAGGATGATCATGAAATATTTTTAGAATTTATTAGTGTTAAATAAGGAATTAAATTTAAGTTAGTAAATTTTTAAGGGATTTATGAGAAGATAATCATCCAAAGAAGCACAATCCATGTAACTAAGTAGAAACCAATGATGTTGTGACACATTTAAAGTAAAAAAAGCAAGGTGATTAGTGAAATTGAAGTAAGAAATTGAGTGATTGGTTAGTTATTAATAGAATGAAATTAAATGACCAATCAAAAGCTTTATTTGATAACTAGTGGCACTTGTGTGATTTTTAAGTGAGTTAAAGGGTAATTTAGACATTGGTAAGCATGGGTATATAAAGTGGAAGTGCATGAGAGTTGAGAAAGTGGTTCATTCGGTCAAAAGGGAAGCAAAACGTGAGAAACAAGCTGAAGCCGTGAGCTGAAACAGAACCGTGACACTTCAGTCGTGAAGAGAAGGAAGAAGGACGAAGAAGAAGAAGAAGAAGAGATCCCAAATGTGTCATCCATCCTTCTCTCTCTAATCCATCAAAAATTTTCAAGAAAAAGTGAAAAAGAGTGAAGGTAAGTTTAATGATTTATGAACTAGTTTGAATGGGTTTTTGTGATTTGATGATATGGTGTGTGACTGATGAATTTTATGACTTGAATGGAGTTAGATTATCATCAAAGTAAGCATAGAAGTGAAGGAAATTATCAAGAAGCTTTGGGTCAAGAAATTAGTAGGTAAGGTTAGGGTTTGATGCATTGATTAGAATGAGATCATATTTAATTTGGAGCTTGAGACTTTAGTTGTGAAATTGATGAGTTGTTGAAGCATTAGGGTGTGATTTTAAGATTGGAAATGAAGAGAAAAACTTAGTTAATTTATGTTCTAGTATGTGTCTAATTTTGGAAAAAGTTTATGTAATGGAATTAAATGAATGGTTGGATGAATTTTTATGACATTCTAAGTGGATTAGAATGAATTTTTGAAAAGAAAATCAAAGGAATGAAGTGATGAGTAATTATACTAGTGTATGGACCATTTGTATTTTTACATGTGTTTAAGTTGATTTGGATGTTGAATGGGTCATGTGATGTTTTGGAATAAAGTTGTGTTGGTTGGAATTAAAAGAATGAAAGAAAAATGGAATTTAAAAAAGTTTGTATGTTGATTTTAGTTAAGCTCAAGAATGAATGCCTCAATGGGTATTCAATTATTTTTATGTGATTTGATGGTGTTTATGATGTGTTTGAATAATTTGGTGCAAAAGAAATTAAAATGAATGAATGTAAGATTATTCTTTGGAGATATGATGGAATGGTGAAATTATTAAATACATATGTTGAATGAGAATTGGGTGATTTATGGATGTTTATTGCATTAAAATTTATTTTAGTGAATTGTTGGATTTTAAATTGATTTTAAATGGATAAGTTGGTTGGAAAGATAATGTTAAGAATTGGAATTAAATGGTGCATGATTATTTAGTTTAAATTGAGGAAATAATGTGATTGTAGGTGAATTGGGAATAAAGCATCAAAAAGGACAGTAGAAGAGTGGTGAAGTGGTGTTGGAAGAAATTTTGTGAGTGGTTCTATGTTGTAAAGCATTTATGGGTTGTAATAGTTGGAATTAAATTATTTAATTGTTGTTTTAATAAAAATTGCATTTTTTTTTTAATATGGAAATTGTAGTCAATTTAGTATTAAAGCAATTAAGTGTTTTGAGTAATTATACACGAGAATGAGACATACTAAAGTTGTTTTTATGATGTTAGGCTTTGGCCTTAGAAAAGCTAAAAAACTTTTATCTCAAGTTATAATTTAAAAAGAAAAAGAAAGAATTTTTAGTATTTTGAAAAGAATTTGAATGTCTTGGGTTTACCCTAATCCCCAGTATACTCCGTCGAAATACCATTACGTGTATGACAAGATTGTTGGGATAGTCACTAACTTGGGGGGGATTGAGTCAAGTATGTGAGTCGCTTTTTGCTCGCATATAGTAGTGTAGATCTGCCTGATGTTAGGAGGGGATCATAACCCTAAGAGTTCCCCGCATCTGTGACTACACATGGTAGCATTCATGAGCTTTGGTGGCGATGAGAAATTCCGTCACAATTGAGCTAATTTTCCCTGGGTTGCCTTTGGCGACATAGAAGAAAAAAACATGTCAAAAGATGTGTAGTTTATTAAATAAGAAAGTTACTTCGAGTTTATTTATTTCAAGTTCAAGAATAAAGAAAAGTTTATAAGAATTATCTAGTTCCGTAACCTTTAATAAGTTGTGAGAAATTATTAGTTTATAAATTATTTTGGGAAGATATATTGTATAGATATGTATTTAAATTAAAAGTTATCCACCCATTGAGTTTTATACTCACAATTCTTTTTATATGCTTTTGAAAAATCTTTCCCAAATATAGGTACGAGCCGTCAATCCAAAGAGACTCATTCAGACGCGTGAGTGACAAGACATGAAGATAATCGCTGCATAAATGTATATTTGAAAGTGTATGTCATACATCATAATTATATTTTGGTGTACATATTGTAAATAATATTTTGGATTGTACATAGTTTTCGTGTTATTAATAAACAAAGTTTTGGAAAATGAAATTATAAATTATTGATTTTAAATTTAAAAAAATTGGTTGCAGTTGGATTGTAGAAACTGAATTGAGGGCCTGAGGCCCAGTAGTGGAAATTTGATGGATATAGAAGTGTTAAATTTTAAATTTATAGGGTGATATGTTCGGAAAACAATCGTCATGTTGCCCAAATTTTTATAAATCCGTTTTGTAAAGAGTATGAAAAAAAAATCCCTGCGTTTTCCGCTCAAATCGAAAAAGTTAGACAAGTTTTTTTTTAAAAAAAAAAGTAAACAACATAGTTTCACAGGAACCTTCCAATTGGATCAATTACCCACTGGAAGGCTACCGTGAGATGGTCGGCATGCCTAGCAAGGAGAGGGGCCTGTCACGCTTGATGAGCATTGACTTATGACTGGACGTAATATTAATTTGTATGATTTTATTTGGACATTTTAAGTACAATATTTAGTATACTCTCTTGATAAATAATGAAAATTGTTTAGTGTTTATGACATGACCCAACCTGGATTCTCTCTAACAAATCTGACGATCCTGTCGAGAACCTCATGAAACCCTCCTGAAGTCTGACTAACAAAACTCAAAGGATGTTGTGAAGTAAACCTGTAACTATTTTTCAAACTCTAAGCATATAAAATTCATTCACTTTAAAATTTCATTTCAAGTATGTAACGAATAAGCATATAATTTAAAATATTATCATAAAAATGTAAATATCTAAAATATGCATGTATTTAATAAAGTGCTACAGTATCTGTTCATAAATCCGAAAGCATGCAAATTACATGAACAAGTTTAAATGGTGAACTTTGCACAAAAAGGCTATGCAGTGTCGTCTATCGGGGCCCACCTATTCTAAACGTGGCGCACTGGTATCTTGATTATCTGTTCCTACACTTAGAGAGGTTTTCGAAATAAAAACATTATGAGTTATAAAGCTCAGTGAGTGTGGATATATTTATATAAAAATCTCATCCCAAAAACATTTTGAAAACATTTTCTTTAAAATAATTTTATTTCTAAAAGTTTTGGATTTTTATAAAATTTCTATAAGTTTCCAATAAGTTATTTAAAAATGTTTAATCTTTCTAAAAATAATTTCTTTAAAAAAAAAAATCCATTTTTAATAGTATGCTAGCTTTTCGAAAAATCTCTAACGGCCACCCAAAAAAGCTAAAACAACACAAGCTACCGGACCAACTCTGCTCAGTGTGGGGGGTCACGTGGCGCAAAGGCCTGCATTGCTCACATTGACAAAGCTACTAAGACGTCTCGTATATACGTGTGACGGAACTACCATCACTCACCATGCATCAAGAAATACCGTACAAGTGTAAAGGGCGACCAACAAACTCGATCCCCCCGATGTTAGTAGAACTAGCCCTCCTAAACTATTGCCAAACACTACGAGGTATACCGACTGGGTCTAAGCTAAAAAGTCACGCTATAAATGACGAGACCCAATCCAGATTTCCTCTAGGCTAGTATCTAGTAGCTCTTGTCTGACACTCCGACTGACCTCTCTTAAACCCCACTAAACAACTAAATGAAATCCGCGGAGTGAACCCTTAAAACTTGTCCGTTTAACTTTGCTTCGAAGCTTATTTGATTTTATGATTTTGAAACTAATTGAGTTGATTTCATTTTAAAATCAACTTACTAAATTAGAATTTGAACTAAAATCATGAAAATGACTCTTTTATTTTCTGGATTTAAAACCCGTTTTAATAAAAATCCGGCAGCATAACGGCTGCATTTATAAGGTTTTCAAATTCCTACAAAGAAGATACACTCCCAAATATTTTCAATCACAACCCAATTTCTTAGGTTTCACAAACATGCATCTCAATCATTCTTTTAAAACTCATAAGCGATAATCATTTGCTTAAACAAGTATACATTCCAAAAATAGTCCATAATCTTTTATACCATAGGAAAACTTTACAAAGAAATTTGCATCACAAAAATTTAATAACACAAATTCTTAAATGGGTGTTACAAAAGATGCGAAAATGATGCATGCAATCGTTAGGTTTCTAATTTTTACAAAATGCAACATGATATTATGCAATGCATCCGTTGAGTGCGCCCACCTATTTTTTTGACGACGAGGCTCTGTTAACGAAATCACCTGTGGTTGTACCTGAGGAGGTTTTTTTATTATAAAATACAACAAGAAATGTCATCTCAAATAGTTTAAACAATTTAATAAATTTTAAACAAATACTCATAAACTGATTAAGTTTGCATAAATTTTTACATAAATCTTATTCTTTTTCAAAAAGTGCCATTTGTACCCCTAAATAATCTAACCACACGGTGACTAAACTATTGCCGCTCAATATGGCATGTCATGTGGCAATTTTCAACTGACACCAACTATGATACTACTGAGACACCTCAACAACTACGTGCAAAATTTTCTGCATCTCAAATCGTAGTATGAGATAATCTATGAATCTAAGCAACTACGTACAGAATTTTCTGTATCGCAAGTATAATGCTAGAAAATCTCTATATCTTAGTGACTATATACGGAATTTTCTGCATCATAAACGTAGCGCTAGATGATCTATAAATTCTAGCAACTACGAACAGAATTTTCTATATCGCCACGTAGTGCTAGGTAACATATAAAGCTGAGGGGTACGCATGGCCTTTAAAAATATTTTTCTGCTAAGTGCAATAAGCACCAAAATAGTTTATCTTTCAAAACTATTTTAACTCATGTTTTAAAACTCGATTCTCGTAAAATCAACTTTACTCTCAATTTGCTTTAAACGAATATAATGATTTCCTTTTACAAATCATAACTTACATTATAATTATCAATCATAAATTGTTAAATAAACAACAAACTTTACAATTTCATAAAATAATGTTTATAAAGTAATTGTTTAGCACTTACCTAGATTCCATACTTGTTGAAGAGCTTCAATAGGCTTCTCTTGTTCCTCACCTACACATCACATTCTAACTCAAAACATTCTAAAAATAAGCTACTCAAGCTACAAATAGAGCTTCCATTTTAAATGCGTTTTAAACATTTTTTAGTGTCCATTTTCACTTAAACTTTCATCCAGTTGTTTCTATTTCAATTCTCTATCAAACTCACATTAATTTTAACTCATTTAAACACTTAAAGGCATTCAAAATCATTTGAAACAATCTTAGGACAGCAACTATGTTTACTGCCCTTCACCAACCGAAATCAATCCAAACTTTACCCAATGGAGAATTTAGAATCAAATTTACAATAATAAAATAATTCATATAGTGCTATAAAAACTTGATTTAATTCAATATAGCATTTAACAAAACATAATTCTCTTATTATTTACTCTATAGTAACTTGAAACTTAACAACATTTAAATTTGATATCTAAGCATATTTTTATATCTTAACATAACTCAAATAAACGATATATAGATCAGCCCTCATCACAGCCCCTAAAAATTGAATATTCCTCCATACTACACAACATCTCTTTATCTTAAATTATTATACTCATTTAATCATTCCAAGGCATAGCTACTATCTTAATTTACTTCATTTAGACTCAATTAATCCTCTAAAAACATTTTCACTAGCCACTTAAAATATCTTTAACTTCAACCCAAATTATAAATCTAACAATTCAAACTTTAAACAAAATAGAAAGGATAATATCACAAACCTAAGGGTACTGATCACGGATTGCTTTCTCTCTACAGAAAAATTTGCTCAAGAATCCCACCGTTCAGATTAATAAACAACATCTGAGGAACCTTCAGACCAAATTTGAGGCCGACCAACTATTAACAAAGGAGGTATGGTTCAACAAGTAAGATTGTCCTGGTTGTACCCTGTTATCCAGCTAGCTCTGTTTCGAAAGCCATAACTAACCCTAGAGACATCCATTTGAAAATCAAACTGTTCAGAATTAAGAACCATGTGTGTTTAACATACCCTACAAATTTCAGCTCTATCCAACGATGGATGATGGAGATATCCCGATTCTCTGAAAACTGTGTAGATAACTCTATGCTTCTTCTTCTTCCTTCTTCACGGTTGCAATTCTTTCTTCTTCTCGATTCTACTTCAGCTCTCCCTCACAGTTTTAGCTTGCTTTGACTGAATGAATCCCTTTCTCAAGCTATCATGCACTTAAACTTTATATACTAACACTTGCGAAAGTCTAAATTACCCTTTAACTAACTTTGCAATCATCAAGATGCCATTAGTTATAAAGCTTTTGATTGGTCACTTAATCTCATCCATTTAACAACTAACCAATCATTCAATTTCTTAGTTTAATTTCACTAATCACTTTGTTTTTTGACTTTAAATGTGTCACAACACCATTGGTCTTCACATAGGCACATGGATTGTGCTTATTGGATAGTTATCTTATTATCAATCCTTTAATAATTCACTAAACTTAAATTTAATTCCTCATTTAACATTAATAAATTCCAAAAATATTTTATAGTCATCCTATCATCAAATTGACCATACAATACTCTAATTGGGTGTCTTAACTTTCAATATCATGTTTCGAAAAACTTTCAGTTAGATTTAAACTCATTAAAATCACAACGTTTCCAACGAATGTACTTTTATCGATTAACTTTTGGAACCTTTAAAATCCACTTAAATGGACTCTTTTTCGCTCCGTTTCAGTTTCATTAAACTCTATTACTCATTCTGAATATTCTCGACTTTGCGGGGTCGAACTCGAAAAGTTACTATTCACACATCATTATTCATTCGAAAATTACTATTCATCCGAAAAACACTATTTCTCTTAAAAAATGAAATTCTAGGTCCTATAATAAATACTCGGGCAGTCCACTAGATTTAAAAACTTTTTCTTTTCTTTTCTACAATTCAATAACAGAAAATATTTAGCTTTTCTTTTCTCTTTTTATATTTAGATTTTTCATGCTATAAAAGAAAATAAATATATATTGCATACCATCTAAATAAATTATTTAATCTCATGCTAAGACATAGAACATTTATAAATTAAAACATGAAATAAAAGCTATAAAGTATTTGAGTAATAACCTGAAAATCATTTAATAAAAATGTTTGCACGCTTATAACCTGCTTCCCAACTCGCTTGAATTACTTTAGCTTCTGCTCAGCGACCTCCTTAGCTCACTATGTCCATCTACACTTAGTAACACACAAAAGAATCTTAACTTAGTTCGCGGTTCACTTCAAACAGCTCTAACACTTCTACTCCACTCGAGCTACAACGAGCTACATTGCCCCTCTCAGCTCAGGCTTTGAGCTTCAGCTCGCCACCAGCTTAATCCACGCGAGCTCTTTTACTCAGCTCAGCCTAGACTGAGGGCATTCCTAACTCAGAGCAATTCCTTAACACTACCCAACTCGTACCCTATGGTTGCTACCTACAACCAGTTCGACCTTACGAGCTTTTACCGTAGTCCAGCTTGGACAGGCAATATGGTAGGCTGGGACAGCATCACTCAGCTCGCTCCCTGGGAGCTCGGGCTTCAACCCAACTCGACTAGGGCTGAAAAGAGCTATGGGTATTCACCCAACTCGTACCTAACGAGCTCCTGCCCTGATCACACTACTCATAATTCGTCATTCCAAATTTACACACATCAGCATAAGTACATCTCTGACCTCAAAACTCCACAAATATATAATCAACATAACACTAGCTTCCATTTCCACCCAGGTCGCGACCTCAATATGTTCCACGACCGAACTAATTCTAATCACAAACACCACCAAACTAACTTATTTCTTAGCTACTTCACTTATCGAGCTCGTCTCAATCTTCTGCCTTACTTTCCACCAGTTCGTTGCTTCCGCTCTAGATCTAGACACAAACTCACGTCAGTTTCAACTAAAACCAGAGATTGTTTTCGATAACTATTACACCATAACAACGCCATAAATAATCATCTTACCACTTGATTCTTACCAAATCTGATTCTGAAACCTTTTTTTCACCTTCTGGCAGCTCACAGTCCTCTTTAAACATAGAAGAAACCGACTTGGAACGGCGGCAGCTTACTCCCCTTTTCTGCTGAGAGCTCTCCCTCTCCTTCTCTCTATTTCTCTTCTCTTTTCAATTACTCTTTCTTTCACCGACTCAAACCTCACACGCCTATTTATAGACATAGATCAAGCTCGCTTTTAACCCCCAAAGTTCCATAAAATTATGATCCTACCACATTTTAGAGAATTCTTTATTTCCACAATGTCCTTGTCATTTCCACTTATTTGCCATTTGCCCATTCTTAATAAATATCTAGTATTTTTCTCTTATGTCCCTTAACTCTTTATAATCTTAATTCATTCCAAAAACTTTCAAAAATTTACAAATATTGAATTTTCAATTCTAAATATGTAAAAATCCTTTTTATTAATTTACCAAAAGGGTACATTTGTACATTTCTTAATTTCATACATATGTACAGTAATATCTTCGGAAAAGAGTAATACAGTTTATATATATATTGACTAAATGTTTATCAAATTTTTATTTAATCCAATGAAAATTATAGTGGTGGCTGGTGAAAATGTTTCTGTGGTTGGAAAATATAGTAGGGAAGATAGGCATAAGTGGCGATATGGTGCTGCCAAGGTATGTAAATTGGAATATACTAACAAAAAGCAAATAACGTGGTCTAATGAGCTTATTCGTGTAAGTATCTAAACTAACCTACATTTATTTCTATTTATTGACTATTATTGTTTGCAATTATAATATTAAGTATATTATATATATTGTGCAGTTAATAGGAAGGAGTAGTACCCTTGAGTCCACTGCTGTGGAGAAAGAAAAGAATTATTAGAAGTCCATCAACCCTAGGCATCTGATTAAAGAGAATGCCTATAAAGTAGTTAGCGAAGGGGGTGTTGATGAAGCTACAGATGATGATTCAGATAATAAGGAGAGTGAGAGGGAGTTGAATAAGAAGGAGGAGGGTGAGAGGAAGTCGATTAGGGAGGAGAAGAAAAAAGAAGAGAAGCAGCAACATCATTATCACATCCTAGACCCACTAGTCGACTCTGAGACTACATATTCAGAGATAAGGACAAAAAGAGTACACGAGTTTAGATGAGGCAAAGATTAGCATGATAACATCGTAGTCCCACGGGGTCATAGCATGGCCCCTGGACCTCTCAATGTTAGATGCGAACTTTGTATGATTATCTTACTGTATTTTATTCTTACTAATTTATATTGTTATTTAATTAATTTTGCAGGAGCCTCAGACAAAAGTGGGCAAGGTTATGACATTGTTAAAGTCTATTTTAAAGACACAACAGGAGCAAAATGAAAGGTTTAGTAGAATTAAGAGGATACTGAAAATTCATGTGCCTCTAGATGGCAAAAATGACTCGAATGACGATGACGATGATACTGAGAGCTCTATCCGAGATGAGCATATCGATCACTCTTTACCACCAAAAAGAATATCACCATCGAAAATATCACTATCACCAAAAGGACAACGGTCAATAGATGCTTTACCACCCCATTAGGACCCATTGCAGTTGGATGAGAGAGACCGGATAAATTTATAATTTATTTTATATTTTAGTTTAGTTTTTCAAATCATTATAAACTTGTAATTACAATTTTTTATTTTCTGCAGATTATGAAAGTTCAGGACATAATATTGCAACTGTTGGAGGAGGTCGAGGTCATATTTCCCCATGAGGAGCTACCACCCCATTAAGATCCAGGACATCAGGATGAGAGTGACCAAGTAAATTTATAATTTATTTTATATTTTACTTTAGTTTTTCAAATCATTATAAACTTGTAATTACAACTTTTGATTTTTAGCAGGTTATGGAAGTCCAGGACATAGGATCGCAGCTATTGAGGGAGGTTGAGGTCCCACTTACCACCCTATTAAGACCCACTGCAGCAGCATGCAAATAAATTTTATATTTGTTTTGTAATTTAGTTTAGTTATGCAAATCATTATAAATATGTAATTACAATTTTTTATTTTCTATAGATTGTGGAGGTTCAGAAAATTGGATCACAATTGTTAGAGGAGGTCGAGGTTTCACTTCCCCATGGGGACCTATCACTCCATCATGATCCACCATTCCAGTATGATATTAATCAAGTAAAGTTTTTGTTTATTTTGTATTTTACGTTAGTTTTTCATATCATTATAACTGTATACTTACAAATTTTGATTTTGTTAATATTATAGAGGAAATCGTCATGACCTAAACAAAAGATAAAACTGTCGTGTCACCATACACAGATCTTAAACATGCGAAAAAGGCTGATCTAGGTCTCAATGCTGTTGCAATTATATGATGACATGACAATTGATCTAGGTCCCAATGTCGACAACTGCATGTCCGTTCAAAAGGCTGAACGAAGTCATAACCTAATTCATGTGTGACTTTGAACTAGATCTGCTGTTGAATGGTAGATAGCATGGCACTCGTTGATTCATTAACCATCGAGTTCACATGATCCTCTGTAGTTTTGGTAACCGAAGTTCTGAGTTTCTCAGCATGAACACGTCTATCATTATACCATTTTTGCAGCATATGTTTTAAATATTCATGTGCAGTTGTTATTGGAAGCCGACGTGCTTTCATCATACATTTGTTCAACAACTCTGCAATGTTAGTGGAAATTATATCATATCTTCTTTTTGGAGAATATGCATGTGACCATTTTATCACTCCAATATTAACCAATTTTTCATATATTTGCGGATATATCCCTTGAATTTATTCCAAATATCTATCACAATCTGACTTTGTATAATAATATGTTGTAAGGTAAAATATATCTTCCACATCTTTTTGCTTTCTATAATGTTTCTTCAGGTTTTATTTCAAGTGAAAGAAATAAAACACGTGTGGGACTTCGAAAAAAACATCACTCATCGCATTTGTAATGCTTTTATATGATCAGATACAATAATTAAATCTAATGGCAAATATTGTCTCCCATCAATAATCTCTCTCAATCTACTTAAGAACTAAGTCCATGAATTATCCGACTCTCTATCATCAAATCCAAAAGCGATAGGATAAATCATCTCTTTCCCATTTTTACATGCAGTAACAAAAATCACCTCTTTATATTCATCTTTCAAATGAGTGGCATCAACCGCAATAACCGATCTAATGTAAGATCGAAAACCCTCAATTGAGGCTCTAAGTGTAACGAATGAATATAAGAACCAGTTGTTTTCATCCTTCTCAATTGTAATCATTGTACCAGGGTTTGTTTTCTTTGACATGTGAAAGTACGAAGGAAGCTACTGAAATGACTCATCCGCTTTTCCATATGCTAATTTCTTTACATATTGTAAAGATCTCCAAGTTTTAATGTACATGATCTGTATACCATATTACTCCAACATATCTGCAATCAAAAGCTGAAATGTTATACTATCAAAGTCCACCTTTTTTCTCATACAACGTTGCTATGACAACAGTCTTCACACTCCGTCTAAGTGACTCGTAGGCTTCTTGACAGCATGTTATACACATACCACATCGAACCACCCTTTCTGCATCTTACACGAATCTCAAAGCTGCAACTTAGATCCTTGCAACCAACCTCATATAACCGTGCATGAACGTCTAACCTTATATTGATGCTTGAAATTAAGAACACATTTTCCAACGGTCATATTCAGTTCATATTTACTATATAAAAATGTACCTTTATACAATATATCATATCAGATAAAGGTCAACATAGCAGTTGACGTAACCTCAATTTTACACTGATCTACACAGAGAACAATGCAGTATGGTTGTAAATGGTTAGTTTCAAATTGTGAACTTGAAAATCCAACTTCTAGATACTCCACAATCTCTGCGTCAACTCCAGTTTCAATGTCATCACCTATAGTTTCTTTATTATCATCTCTACTGTTCGATGTCTCATCACCATCATTATCTGCGTCCTGATCTTCATCATTATAATCATTTCCGCCAAAATCAAAGTCACACATTAGACTTTACACGAATGTAAATATGGCGATAAAAGCTGGAACTTGATTGTTGTCACTAAAAGAAATAAAACAATTTTGATCTTCACCCATAATCAAACTTGCAATTCTATCCGCAAGTACCTTTATATGTCTTAAATCTGATATTGTGTTGATAGCAAATTGAGGGACAATAGAGTTAATATCTCCAGAATCTCTCACAATCTTATCAACATAAATATCTCTATAAGAAATTTTTTTGTTTGAAATCACACCCCGAACACTGAGATCAATGGTGATAGGTATCTTGAATGTTGGCATTCAACTAGTTTGGAGTAAATAATGCAAACGAATATCTCATGTTTTTCTATCAATGCTAGTCACTGTGTAAACAAATTTCACTAATCAAGAAAAATTTACATCTTTAGGGGCCTCAATCATAAATGTTTCACCCCTAACATAGTTATTCTCATTTTACTCTCTGTTGCATTTGACTATTATCGTCATTTTACTCATTCCTAACAAAAAAATAAAATATAAAATAAATTAGTCTCAAACATACTCTCGTCATATTTAATATCTCATTTCATATTGCCAAATTCATAATAATCTAACCAAATATAACAACATTTTATCAATACCAACCATACACAATAGAAGCAATTAGGGGGAAAAAAAAAACTAATAAAACACTTTTTGGGTTATCTGAGTGCATGTAACCCGAATCAAGTTATATGTATCCACAAAACTCGAATCGGGTTTTGTAGAAATACATAACCCGACGCGAGTTTTGTGAATACATATAACCCGATTCGGGTTTTATGGATACACATAACCCGATTCGGGGTATGTGTATTCACAAAATCCGACGAGTTGTAGAAAATCGCAGTTCCGTTTTCTCTTCGTTTTCTATAGATCTCACTCACATAAGATTAAATTATAACCAAAAGTCACTCTTAAGGTTTTTAACTAAGCAATGTGAATAAAATAAATTAAAAATCAACAAAAATCAATAACATACCCTTTTTTTTTTTTTTTGAAATATCAATCACATACCTTTAAACTTGATAGTTAAACTTAAATGTGGAGCTTATTAAAGACAAAAAATCTTAAATGTGTGTTTTTAGGAGTCAAAGAAGGTTTAATGGGTGTACAAATAATTTTAAATGGATAAGAAAAAAAAATGGTAATGAGTGGAAGAATTGAGAATGGAAGAGATAAAAATGTTATGGTAGAGAAAAAGGAATAAGAAGAAGAATAGTAGTTTGGTAATTTCAGGTACGGTTATAAAGGGAATTTTAAACTGAAAAATAGTTAAGGGTAATATGAGTAATATGGATATTGATAGTAATTTGTTTGTTTGAGAGGTCAAAAATGAATCTTTATAAAAAATGAGTTAAAAACGTATTTTTTTTTTTATTGTGAACTTAATTTAAAAAGTACCCTTAGAAAAATTTAATAATTAGCCATATTATTTCATAATTATTTTAAAAAATATTGTAAAATCTACTTAAATTCTTAAAAAATCACTTTTGAAAGGGTTATAAAACACACATTTGTTTTTTTATCAAAATTATTAAATCATTATATTTTAATTTCTCAAAAAAATTCCAAAGAGGATCTGAAACGTCTGGTTCAAATTGTGCAAAGTCAAATAACCCAATGGAGAATTCACCTTTGAATTCTTACACATGGCGAAATATTATTTGTTGATGTAAGTCGTCACAGAAAGAGCATAACAGCGGATAATAACCCGCACAGAACCCTCAATGAATCCTCCAGTTTTCTCTTCTCTGCAAATGGAAAACCAGTGAAGACCCTCTCTGGAACCTTAGTTTCCTGAAATGATAAAAACCCAAATCGTCTGATCAATCACTCAATCCAAAACAATGATCAGAAGAAGACTCTTTTCACTTCTCTCAACCTCACTCAACACAACACGGAGTTTCACTGCTGCCACTCCACAGCCACCACCTGTCCCATTCCGACCCCTACAGTTGATACAGTGCCCTAATTTGAACCAACACAACTGGCTTGTGGGTGTGAGGCCTTATAGTCTGCTGAGCTTGAACGACTTGAGGGACAAAATACCCAGAAAGCAGAAGACGAGAAAAGGGAGAGGTATTGGGTCTGGGAAGGGAAAGACTGCAGGGAGAGGTCACAAGGGCCAGAAAGCTAGAGGCACCATGAAGTTTGGCTTTGAAGGTGGACAGACTCCTCTGCGACGTCGTATGCCCAAACGAGGCTTCAAGAACCCTTTTTCCCTCACTTTTCAGGTAACCTTTTTCCTTCAATGACTGAGCGAATTAGGTAGTTGAGTGTTCACCTGATATGTTTGAGGATACATGTTTATAATTATTCGTTTGAAGTTTGAATAGAAACCAATGTGATAAGCAATAGAAAACAAAACAATAACACATTGAATTTACGTGCAAAAACCAAGGAAAAAGCCACGGGCAGAGGAGGAAAAATTCACTTGATCGTAGATGAGTACAAAGGGGAGTGTTTAGGATGGCTACAAAACATAACAACCAGCCCTAACGGAATACATTATTTATAGGCATTATCAATTGTTTTTCCGTTTTCTTTGATTAAATTCTCAGATTGGGCAGTCTTGTTTAAGGTCACTTGTTTCAAGAAAGCTTTCAAATGTGTCTGCTTTCTTTCAGTTCACTTCTTGATAACATACTTGCATATATTTTTTCTGGCAGCCAGTAGGGTTGGGAAAGATCGCATATCTAATAAATGCTGGGAAGATAGATTCTCATGAGTTAATTACAATGAAAACTCTCAAGGTATGGAAGCTTGTGTAAGTTTTATTTTCAATTTTATCATTTATATGCTCTGGTTCATCCCAATTTTACTGTTCAACAGGATGTCGGGGCCGTAGGGAAGCAGATAAAAGATGGAGTAAGATTGATGGCCCGTGGTTCGGAAAAGATCAAGTGGCCAATTCATCTGGAGGTAAATTTACATACAAATGCTGTTTTGCTTTTGTGCAACTTTTCTGTTGTATAGCACTTGGGCAAAATGGAAAAAGAAAAAATATATATATTTATACGAATCATGCATAGTTCTTGTTTGTTCTATCTCTATTCGGATTAAACATTACTTGGATTTAACTTGAACCTGCATGATTATTTCAATTTTGTTATTCTCTCAGAAATGTTGTTCACCTTTCACACCTTTTTGGGAGTCGGGGGTTATGACATAACATACAGTACATCATACTTCTGCAATGTCATTATTGCAGAATTCGTAGGTTTGGTTGAGTTGATATGACTACGCTGTCTACAGGCTTCAAGTTTTTATTTTCTTTGTTTTCCCCAATTTATTAAATGTTTTAAAATTCTTGTCATAGATTGAAATGGATTAGTAACGGCTTTCTGTTTTCACAATTTGTTTTTATTTCAGTTGCATCTTGCATTCTGCTTTATGCAACCAATATAAAACACCAACAGATATTATCCTAGCTTTTAATACCCCAATCAGAACATGTTATGAAACCTGACGGGCCTCGGATCTTATAAAATTGAGTTAACAACTAAAGAAATCACTGCATTACAGGCCTACATTTATTGAGGGTGAGTATTTGAATTTATGTTGCTGAGAATAGCAAAGCTTGAAAGCAGTGAAGTGCTGGAAAGGAAAGTTAGATCCCAGAAATATACATTTGAAAAGACTTAACAGTCATTCATAACCTCGTGATTGGAAGTTCAAACCATTATAGATCTGATTTTATTTTAATTGTGCGGAAAACTTAGGTCGTGTTGAAACATGAAATCGGAACAATGATCTGCAGATGGAATTGGAAGTAGGCTCCTTGATTTCAATTCTAATGCTTGGTATGTTAAAAAAAATAATAAATAAAATATGAATGTCTAAAAGAACAAAAGTTCACATACTAGATGGTGATCACTGAAAAAATAGCTTTTGTGGAATTTATCTTCATTGGAATTTTTATTATCTTTTTGTGTAGTTGAGTCAAGAATCAGAAGTGTTGGAAGGTTGGATCAGTAAAAGATTTTATAGAGGTCACCACCTTCCGTGGTTCGAACTTCATATATGTTGCAAGAGATGATATGGACCTTCATCTCTTTTTCTTTTTCTGTGTCCAGTACTATTGGTATTCTATTATTCTAACATCAAAACTACAAATTTGAATGTAGAACAGATAAAAAGTTGCATAAACTGGAAGGGAGTTGAAAATCAAAAGTTTGAATACCTCTGTCAACTCTTTTTCTTGAGTTTGGACATTCATGCCTTCCTAAATTATAATAATTTAATCATTTTGAGGTTCAGCATAAATTGGGTTTTCAAGCTTGATATTTTTAAATTGGTGAATGAACCACAACTTTTGCTGTTCATTGGGATTTCTAATCACAACTGGTGGGGTTCTATATTGTTGTTGTTAATACTATTTCGCCTGAGAAAGAAAATTGAGGTTTTATTTATGTAAAGAATTGAGAAATGTATTTTGCCAATAGGATTAAAATTTGAATTCGAGTGAAATGTTCAAACAACAAAAATTCTAACTCTATCAGAACATGCGGTTCTATTATATAACTCTGTTCTGTGTAACATTCATATTAATTGTGAGGTCGGAGCAATTTATGTCATTTTTTAATCTTCGAATTGTTTAGAGTTTTTTATTGCTTTTATTTAAAAGTTACATGTAGGAGAGTTATCCTTGTACAATTACAGCTCTCAGGTAGTGTTATTTTATATTTGTAACGTCTAATATCATACTTACATATTCTTGTAAAACGTAAAAATTCTTGTGAATGGAATATGCAGGTGTCAAGGGTGACCGTTAGGGCAAAGGCCGCAGTCGAAGCTGCAGGTGGGTCTGTCCGAAGAGTGCATTACAACAAGCTGGGCTTGCGGGCATTGCTAAAGCCAGAGTGGTTTGAGAAGAAGGGAAGGTTGCTGCCCAGACCAGCCAGGCCGCCCCCTAAACTGCAGGATAAAGTCGATAGCATTGGCCGCCTGCCTGCACCAACCAAACCAATTCCATTTTTCACTGAAGAGGGGGCAGCTGCTTCTGCATCAGTCTAGATTACCAACTTATTATTTCGTTGGCATCAACTTCAAGATCTTGTATTTCCGTGATAAATAATCATGCAGGCAGATTTTGTTTTCCAAAAGATGTTTGTTTCTTTCTGTTCCCATGTTACATTCCATAGATTTTTTGTTGTGTTTAGATTTAGCTTAAAAAGGGTTAAATTTATCATGAGGAAATTGTTGTCATTGGCCTATATTTGGGAAAGCTTTCTCTTTTGTTGTGCTTGCAAGGGTTGTGAATTGATCTCGTTTCATTGTTCTTCAGAGTTCAGGCAACTGTTCTTTGTCTCACAGTATATTGCCTTTTCATATACACAATGCAACATCTTATTTTATTATTATAAGATTATATAATTTTCATGTTAAACTAATAAAATTAATTTTTCAATTACCATTTTGCCCTTCATTTTTAACACCCTTTCAGAAATTCTAACACTAGGGCAGTTTATCTAATATATTAAAAATTGGGTTCAAATTCGGATTTGTTTATTTTTTAGGGGATTTTCATAATATCTCTTATTTTTAAAAAAATCAGTAAATAATGCCTTAAAAAATATAAATACCATGTGATCCATGTGTCATTTGAAAGGAATAGTAAGCATAAAAATCTAAACCCACAACACAAACAATGGCACATTCGATTGAACCTAGAATTTCATGTTTTGGTTTCAGGTTCAATCGACCCCAGGACATGATGCTTTAGGTTCGATTGAACCCAGATCTTCAATATCTAGGTTTGATCGAACTCGACTTTAATGATATTTGAACCCAACTATTTGAAAATCTTGATGTATTCTTCATAGCTTCAAATTCCATCGAGTGGAGATGTCCCCCTTCAACAGTAGAGATCTGGATCTCCACTAGATGAAATTCATAATTTTTTTAATTCAAATTATTTATTTTATAAAATTAAAAAAATATATATTTTTTGTTATATTTATATAAATATTTTAATTTATAAACAGATGATGCGACGATTCATCATTGGTGTAAAATTATTTTACTTTTTTAATTTTTAATTTTATTTTACACTTGTTGGATTGCTATTAGTAGATAAATTAGGACAAAATGATTAAAAGTATTTTAATCTTTATATAGTTTTCATCACGTTTGACCATTAGTTAATCGGTCAAATAGATAATTTGTTGAATTTATTAAACTTTAGGGAAGATAGGAATCAAAAATCAATTCACGAGTAAAAAAATGAAATTTCATCAAAAAATAGTGATTAAAATAAAATTGCCCTTTAATTTAAATTTATTTCTATCAAGTATTTTATTTATTATTATACTCATTTTTGTGTTAATATAATAAAATTACTTATTTAATTACCATTTCACCTCCTTTTTGACACATTTTCAAAATTTGTAAGAGTAGGGTAGTTTATCTAATATTTTAAAAATTGGGTTCAAATTCGAATTAGTTTATTTTCCACAATACCCTTATTAAAAAGGGAAATTTCACTTTTATCCTTAGTTTTTAGGCAAATATTATTCTTTTATTCACTAATATATTTTTAGTTTCCATCATCCCTAATATTTGAGAAATTCATCAAATTGATTAATCTAACAAAAAAACTAACAGTAAATCGTGACATAATACATACAAAGATCAAAATACTCTTAATCATTTTATTTTTATTTTAATTAAATTTAAACAAAAAAAATTAAAAAAGAAAAATTAAATTATTTACAAATTAAAAAAATAATTATATCAATCATGAACATCTTTTTACCATCATCAACCATCTCATGACATGGACAGTGCATTTTTAAAATAAATTTAAAATCTGGATGGACGATGAAAATCTAGATCTCCAAATTTGGTTCTTGATTTTTTATATTTTTATATTTAATTTTTAATTTAATATTTTGTTATTGAAAAAAAGAAATAAGGTCTTTTTATTTATTTTAAATAGCTAGTGACATAAAATAAAATTTTAAATTTAAATCAATATGTTCTTCTTCCTCGATCACTCACTAGCCACTAACCACCTTCATTAAACCTTATAACGTTTAGATGTCTATCCATTTTCAATTCCTCATTATTAGTTTTGCCTTGTCATAGACTGTGCATCTTCCTTCACTGCTTTGCCTCCTTCATTTTAGAGAAGCACCATATAAACTTTCTAAAGTCCGACGATGTCGAGCTGCTAGTCTTCCCGCTCCCTTTTGTCTTCTTCCTTGTTACCATCCTTCCTCTTTAGATCTTCGAGTTTTGTACACACTCTGACACTATCTCCGAGATGATGGAGGTCAATAGCGTCGACGAGAGTGTGAAGCACGAGCACCTCGTCAATGATCAATTCTTCCTCATCTGCAAAGGTCAAGAGAGGTTCCACATGACTTGGGCAATATGTTGTTATAAATCTCTATTAGAATAATTATTGTTATAAACTTTAGGGTTGAAACAACAAGTAATAAGGCGTAATGTAGAGAACTTTGGAGATGTAGAGAAAGAGAGATTATGAATGAGTAGAGAAATAGTGGTTTTTTATTCATAAAATAGGATATAAATTTACATATGGTAAATGCCTATTTATAAACAAATGTTGATTGTGATCAACTAATTAAATTCCACTAACACAATAATGAGTAATAAATGCTAACTACATGTTGCAATCATGGACTTGACAACTTGATAAGTTGATTAGGACTTGAGTAATCTAACTTGGGAAGTTGATTAGATGAACTTTATAATTTGTTAACAAATTCAATTTATAATTTATTTCTTTCATGAAATGAAAGACTAATTTTTCGACAATGATATTATTTTTAATTTTTAATTTTATTCCAATTAAACTCATTAAATCTCCACCATTTACCTCAACTTTGATGAATAGTGGATATTTATAGTTTTTTTATTTATTAATTTTAAATGGTTAGTCAAATAAAAAAATTAAAATATCTTTTCAACCGTTAAGTTTGACTAACAGTCAATTGACAAAGAGATTAATTTAATGAATTTTTCAAACGTTAAGAATGATGAGAATTAAAAATACATTAATGAGTAAAACAATAGTATTTTATCAACAATTAGGTACTAAAGTGAAAATTTCCCAAAAAAATCTATATATGATGCCTTAAAAAGGTGTAAAAATAATGCGCTCCACGCGTCATTGAAAGGAACAGTTAGCATAGAAAAACCTAAACCCACGACACAAACAATGGCCGTTGAACGCAAACTCTAAATATTTGATCTGCAAGTGAGAAGTGAGACCCAACAATGGCCATTACATGTTTGGATATTTCACTCAAACCCTCCACTTACTTCTTCACCAAACTCCCTTCAAACCCCCCTTCCAGATTCAGGGTTTTCACCGTCAGATGTTCTGTTCCTCCTTCTCTCTCATTTCACGCCGCCGCCCCCGGTACTTTCTTTTGTCACTCTATTTTTGTCTTTCAATACTTGTATTTAAATGCATTATAAATACAGAAGCTTCGCAAACTCAAAAGGGTTTTTAATATGATGTTAGTTTGAGCTGAATAGTGTTGAATATCAACAATTTGTGGTTTAGTATATCATATTCAACTATATGTATGTTTGGTTACATTATTGTTCTTATTGTTATTGCTGTTGTTATGTTCAATAAATGCGTGTTTAGTTTTTGTGTTGATGCTTGTTATTTTTTGTTGGGGTTATTAGGTTTGGTGGAGAGGCCTTGGAGTGTTTCAAATGCTAGACTTGTGCTTGAAGATGGTTCCATTTGGAGGGCTAAGTCCTTTGGTGCTTCTGGAACCCAAGTTGGCGAAGTCGTCTTCAATACGTCCTTGACAGGGTCAGTTCATTTCGTTGTTCTTTTCGATCAATGAAAACTGTCTTATTTGTTCTCATAACATAATGAAATTTGAAGTAGGCGGAGTTTTAACTGCCTGACCTGCCATTGTTGTGGAGTCATCATAGGAATTGCAGTGATCATGTAAAAGTTGCTGGATAAGTGAAATTATTATAGCTAAATTAGTTAGTGTGTTATTGAATCTATTGTGCGTTATGTGCACACATAGAGTAATTCATTGGTATTTTGTGTTATTTAAAGTTAATATAGGGTATTCTCAGTGGACTTTGAATCTTCTTTTTTCAGGCTGGAACGTGACAGCTAGAGTCAATTTAAAAATCACTGTGTGTATTATTTTAGTTAATTGTTCAAGGAAGGGCAAGAATTGTTAAAAGTTCTTTTTTCTGTTTTTTTGTCTCCTGCAAACAATCATTTTCATTTTGGTTGGGGATGACAAGTTCTATATATAAACTTGGTTTATATTAAGCGGGATGTTTTTTGTGGGGACTCACGGTTGATTAATCAAAGGTGATTATCTATATTCTACATCAAGTATAGAGGTGAAATTTTTTAGTGGCCCTTAAGGATGGACTACCAGTAAATCCTTGTGAGAAATGAGATTGGCTAAACTCTTTTGTATTCAAAACTTTATAATCTTCTTAAATTTTTTAATATTTGATTGATACTTGTTATTGTTAAATTAAATTTAAAATTGAACAAGTGTTTTTCAGAACAATGCAATACCTTAAGCGTTTCAAGAATTAATGGATTTGATTCTTCTAACATAATAAATTGAAGCTGTATCGTGTGAGGAGTCTTTGTAAGTTTGTCTTCAAGATCAATAAGTTTAGATCCTTTCAAGCTGCAGGAAAACTGTTTTCTTTTAATGACTTATTATTGGCTGTAGGACCATGAGAAAATTCAGCAACTTATTGACATGTGAAATTTATCTGATCATCTATTCTTTGGGAAAAGCTGACATTTGTTGTTTATTTGTTAAGGGATTCATGCTTGAGTATAAATATTTGTAGTTTGGATGGTTTATAAGCACAATCTGATTCATGCTTCAACACCTATATTCTGCAGGTATCAGGAAATTCTAACTGATCCTAGTTATGCTGGTCAATTTGTCCTGATGACAAATCCACATATTGGCAATACTGGCATAAATTTTGGTAGGTCATGTTCGTGCTTTCAAATATTTTGGCCTTCTTACATTTTAATATGATTAAATGCCTTCCTTTCCAGATGACGAAGAATCAAGAGAATGCTTCCTTGCTGGTCTAGTAATAAGAAGTTTAAGTATCAGGTAAGCAGTCAAGTGTTGCTGTTCTTCTCCATTGTCGCATCGAGAAATTGCGTGTTTGCAACTTTTTACTATAAGTATCAGTCATATGTTAATTTGAGTTTTCAATATATGTTTCCCAGTACCTCAAATTATAGATGTACAGAAGAACTTTCCAAGTATTTAGCTGACAGGAACATCATGGGGATCTGTAAGTTATGATTGATGACTTTAATTATTTCGACATCCCCCATTCTGGAGGAATTAAAATACAGGCTTCATAAGCTTTCCTCTTTTTTTGGTGTAACCATTGGCCTACATTTCCTTTTTGTGTTGTTTCTTTTGTGCAACAGATGATGTTGACACACGTGCAATCACCCGCAGACTTAGGCAAGATGGAAGTCTTATTGGGGTGTTAAGCACAGAGCAATCTAAAACAGATGAGGAACTTCTTGAGATGTCTCGTTCATGGGACATTGTAGGTAAGAATTTGCTACGATTGACAAAAAGAATGTTGAGAGTGCTGCAGAAACTATACAATCTAGAAACTTATGGATTTGTTTTGCAGGTATTGATTTAATAAGTGGTGTTTCATGCAAAGAACCATATGAATGGGTAGATAAAACAAAGCCAGACTGGGAATTTAACACCAACGGAAGACATGGGGAAAATTACCACGTTAGTATTATTTTTCCAAGTTTGTGTTTGAAAGTTCTAGGTATTTGTAGAATTTGTTCTTACGTTTCCCTTGTCTTGCTGAACTGAAGGTGATTGCATATGATTTCGGGATCAAGCATAATATACTGAGACGTCTAGCATCCTATGGCTGTAAAATCACTGTCGTGCCTTCAACATGGCCAGCATCAGAAACACTGAAAATGAAGCCAGATGGAGTTCTTTTCAGTAATGGCCCGGGAGACCCATCTGCTGTCCCATATGCTGTTGAAACAGTCAAGGAAATACTGGGAAAGGTTACAGTTTTTGGAATTTGTATGGGCCATCAGTTGCTTGGTCAGGCTTTGGGTGGTAAAACCTTTAAAATGAAGTTTGGTCACCATGGAGGAAATCATCCAGTTCGTAACATTCGAAATGGCCGAGTAGAGATCAGTGCCCAGGTGTGTAACATATACTCTAGTTTGTTAATTAAGCATTGAAATGGAATTGAAAATTTGTGATACAAATTTACTAAAAGCTCTTCTTGGTGATGATGTAACTTATTAATAGATTAGATTGAACTAGATTGTTCTTGTCCTCCCACCATTGTGACAGTTGAAAATGTCAACTTCTAAGTTTCACTTAAGTTAGTGCTGGTGAGAGATTGCTTTTAGTTTGTTTACTCTTTTAATGTTGGTCTTATGTTCATGTTGAATTCATATTGTGGCAGAATCACAACTACGCCGTTGACCCTGCAACACTTCCAAAAGGTGTTGAAGTGACTCATGTCAATCTCAATGATGGAACCTGTGCTGGTCTTGCATATCCTGAACTGAATATCATGTCTCTCCAATACCATCCAGAAGCATCACCAGGACCTCATGATTCTGACGACGGTAATGCAAATCTCTAAGACGCTTGTAAATAACATATATTTAATTTACACAATGCATTTTATGGAAAATACATCACTCCCGTCTGTATGGGATCACTTCATATGGTCTGCGCTAAAGAGACTGATATCCAGTGGAGATCCCAGCGGATAAAAACGGAGGCTGTGCTTTTCTGTCTGCCCAAGAGCGTTAGTTTTAGCGTTTTTAACATTTCTATTGTTCGTAAGTTCATATTGCATAAAATTTCTCTATCGGGCGATATTGACAAAATTTTCATGCCACAGTTTTTAGGGAATTCGTAGAGCTGATGGAGTCAGTGAAACAACGTGCCTGATCAAATTCGGCGCCAAGTTATGGAAGTGATGATTGAAGTTTGGTGGTGATGATTCGAGTGGCCGTGGCTGAATTGGAATTGAGCCTATGCCGTTGTTTGTGGTTAAGTTTGGAGTAGGTCCAGTTTTGATAGTTTGTATAATATATCAAATAATTGTAAGCTTGCCACACTTGTATGTTATCTTTCTTATTGTTTGATGGCATTTGATTTCAAATTAGTTTAACATAATATCAATGAGCAATTTTCAAGTTGTATGAAATAGTATGGACATTAATATGCTTCGTTCTTTATATACTTATTCAAAGATTTTTAATCAAAGTAAAATGGAAGAGGTTTAAAAAATAAATAAATTATTATACACTATAGTTTTGGTCTGATTAAGAATTTAAATTTCATCCTTGGATTGAGATTGTGTGGAGGAATGTTTAAATAAATCAAAGTTTCAAAATTATTAAGTTGATGGTTTCATCATCAGCCTCTCTCTTTTACCGAATCTATCATGCTCAGATTGAGACACTTTATTTTTTCATTTGTTTTTTTTAACTTACTGACGTTATATATAAATTACTATCGATAACTTTAAAGTAAATTTAGATCTTTGCTCTCAAAACAAGTCACGAGAGGAATATCCATCCAGGTAAGAAAATTTTTCACATATTGGTGGGACTTTGTTACTTGAGTCTGTCCCTCAACTTTTAGGGAAGCAAAGACCAATGGCGGGCTTGTATTTGTTATTTTTGAAATGTATTGTTTTGGTTCTTTTGGATTAATTGTACAAATATCCTCAAGTTTATTTAATATTGCATGTAGCAATAACTTTTGTCATTTTCTCCCCAGAGTTGTTTCAAGGATCAATCATAACAGTTGATTATCCTTGAAACATAAAATGTCCATATTGCCTCTCATTTAGTTAATTTATGTTTTTAAAATAATAATTTGAAATTAAAAAAAAGGTTTTTTATATTCCTTTTTTATTTTTAAGACTTCTAGTTTTATTCTATAATTTTATTTTGATAGCTTCATAATTTTAAACTTGTTTGGGGTTAATTCATAATCATAAATTTTTTTTTTTTTTTTTCAAATGAAAAGATATTTGTACCCTTCAGTCATTAAGTGAATGATTAGTCAAAACTAGTAGCAGTTTGTTCCACCCTTTTTAAGCAAGGTCTGTCCAATGATGAGAGTTTGTCATTGCGTGCATTATTGTTTAAACTCAGGGAATGTTGTGCAATTAACCCTTTTTTGGGGGTTACATGGATTTAAATTCGAACTACCACCGTTTAATATAGTTCGGTGGTAAGATTGACAACGGGTCAGATTCGGGCGGATTAGCCCAAATCCGCACATGAACCCGCAAACAAATTTTACGCATACACTCGCACCCACAAAGTTTTATCGGGTGCGGCTAGACCGGCATCACACCCGCAAGCCCACAACATTTAAAAAACTACCATCTCCAACCTCGACCAAATCCAAGAGGGGGAGAAAGTGAGAATATCCAGATTCCAGTAATGCAGATCTCCTTCCAATGGAGAAGATTGCTGCTCGACCTGCTCCGTTGAAGAACACCGGAGAAGGGAGAGTCAGCACTCAGAACAGCAGGTCTTGGGTGGTCAACAAAGAGGAGAGACGGAGCCATCGTGGGTCACGAGACGCGTTTGACGGCCACGAAGTGTTGTGAGGTAGGTGTGGCAGTGACGATGTGGTCAGTGGTATTATGGGTGGGTGGCTGCAGCAGCAAAAATGGGAGGGACAGAGAGCAAGGATTGAACAGAGAGAGTGCGGATTACGGTTTCAACAAAATTTTATTTATATAGACAAGCTCAAAACGATATCATTTTGACCTTGTAGATAAAACTATGCTCAAAACTACATCGTTTTGAGCATAATTTTTTTAAAATTTTGCACATTCGAACCCTTTTTTTTTTTTTTTTACCTGTCCGCGAACCCATTGAATAAAATTCATACCATCCGGATGCGGGTGAAAATCCACAGGCTCGTGGGTTTACAGATGAAATTGTCATGTTTAGGTGGTAAAGACCCTTATCATTTTGTCTAGTAATAACTCTTGTTCAAAAGAGTACACTATAAGTGATGTTAAAAAAGTTACAATGAATACACATCGATTTATAGTTTCAATCAAAGAGAAAAGCACTATGTAGTAGTGTGTCTTCTGGATTATTAAAATATTAAAAAACATATTATTATCTCACATTAAAGTAGTTTATTTTAAAAAACTTGCCAATTTTGTGTGAGTTGCCTCATAAGTACTTATGAGTGAACTTATTAAATTGAATTTCCAATTATCCATTCATTTCTAATAGAATGGTTAGAAAGAAAGCGTGAATAGATCAACATAATTGACAATCTTCAAATTAAAGTGTGTATATATATATATGATGTTACAAGTATATTTTGTCTGTCGAGACCTCTTAATAATGATTCTAAGATGCGGCTCGGACCACTACAATATTACTAACTCTATTCATTAACAAACGAGAGAGAAATCCACGTTTAGCTGGAAAACTGTTCTTAAACCAAAAGTACGCAAAATTTATCATAATATATAAAGTGTTAAAGCTGAAATTATACACATTTTGGGAATGCTGTTACTCAAAATCTGATCTTACTTTTTGAGTTAAAATATCAGACATGCTTGCCACACTGACAAGCGACTTGCAAGTAATTATATATTATATTTTGATACCACAAATTTTAAATTAACATCCGCATCATACTTAACAGAGAATTCACAATTTAGGTCGTTGTAGTCTAGCCAGCTAGCTCGGCTCAGCTAATCCTCATTGGTGTGAAAACGGATCTGGAGCTGGAATATCTTTTACGAATTTACAATTATTTATTTATTAATTTTTTTGATAAAACATTTATTTATTTTTTAATTGGTTGCATCCAGTACTGTTTTACATATAGTTAACAACAGATGCTGGGGGCATGTGCATTACATCATCATTACTAATTACTTTTCACACCCCCAACCCGTTCATCTTTCATAATTACTGAAACATTCTTACATGTTTTAACCCACTTTTTCTTTTTAGATTCATTAATTATTTAAAGTGCAAAAGAGAAATAAAAGTATACTCACTGACTCAACCAATTCACTTTATTAGGTCTAGTTTTCTATTTTTTATTAAAAAAAAAAAAAAAAAGACATAGAATATATCGACATCAATTGAAACCAATTGAGATATTACTACTTACCTAGATTAAATATTCACTCTCATAATCGATAACAGCCCAAAACAAAGCTTGTAAAATGTATTTTCCGATATTTGAGACCCACCATTAAAATGAAGGGAGAGACTATGTAGTAGAGGATGTGCAATTAGATCTCAGTAACTATTTCTACATTACCTAAGAAGAAGAACAAAACAAGTAATAAAATAAATGGATACGGATTTGAGTTTTGACATGCTCAAGTTGTACTAAAAATAAATAGCTAGTGCTCTAATTGATTCAACTAAACAATCATATTTGAATTGAGACAAAAATGATAATATAACATCAATTTCCAACCTAAATGTTGTCATTTACGTAAAATTCTCACCAAGTTTTTTTTTTTTTTTTCATGATTAGTTAAACGGTCTTACTCACATGTTTTAACCTTATTTTTTTAGAATAATTATTGTAACGGCAAAAGAGAAATAAAATATCCGCACTACCCCATCTGTCTTTATTCCTCGTAAGTCACGCAAGTAACCAAATTCAATTCGTAAGATTTAAACTTACTCAATCCCATAGAAGTATGTTTATATAAAACTTTAACTGTTCGCGAAAGTACTGAATACAACAGTTATTTACTATTCTTGTGATGGTTACTAATAACTACTTTTTTGTTATATTTTGTATGTGCTAATCATTTTTTTAGAGAAATTTAAGTTTGATTTATGAATGAGAAAGAAAAAATAAAATCACCTTAGTCATATATTATTTTTTATATTAATGTATCACTAGATTATCAAAAGATACAAAAAAAAATGACATAGAATCCTTGCTCTAATTGTATATCCTATCAATTTGTTAGAATTTTTCTAAAATATCCATTCATTACATACATCCATGGCAATAATATATTTTACAACAATATATTTTACTAAATGCATGTACAATTTTATTTTTAACTATTACAATTAAGTTATTTTTTTAAAGAAAAAACTAACAGTGAAAGGATTAAAAATATTAAGATCAGTTGAGATCAAACACCTTTTTTCCATGTTCCTTCGAATACTCATGAAGCAGGAGACAAATGACTTCCAAAATAAAGGGAGTAAACCAATCACATAAATTATAATATATATCTAGTGAGAATTAAATATTTAACCCTTTTTAGAGTGAAAAGGTACGCCATGGTGATGTGTCAATTAAATTAGGATTTGACTAAAAAAATTTTATTTAAACCCACGGTCTGTAGAAATGAGGAATATATTACTCGTAAAACCATCTCCCACATTCCTAGGAACAAATTTGAATCTATGATAACATTTGTTGGATGGAAGAATAGATGGAACCATGAACATGTTCTGGAAGCAGACAGACCTAATTCCGATATTGAAACTCACGTGCTAACACAAACAGTAGATTCCTCTAATCTATTATGGTCCTCTGCCATTCAAGCAAAAAAAGCAAAGCAGGTTCGACTCTCGAGTTCCGAGCAAAATGTAACTTCAAAGTACAGTAAAAGAATACACCAAAATTAACTTTTACGTTTCAATTTTAACTGTACATTGATAATGCTGTGTCGCGTGACATTTGGGTTAGCTTTGGTGACCATCCAAATCTTGAAGACAAATCTCAACTTGCTATAATGACATTCTTCAGATTCTAAGAATATACTAACACAATTGGGACCTAAGTTTTCTTTTTATATTTTTCCTTTCCACAGGAGCCGATAGCGACACCCCATTGTCCTCCAAATTTTATATTCATTATTCCATTTTCTTGGAATTCTAAGCAATACTGTTGACTGCAACTTGAAATTTTGAATTCATACCAATAATTGAAATTTTAGACCGCAAGCAAGCAAGGAAACCCTAATACGAATTCAGACGAACATCCAACTATGATAATAATTTATGGGCAAAGGGCATTTTTTGGACCTTCAAAATTTAACTACAGCCATAAAATCCCAACGTTTGCATTGTAGTTCCAAGTTACAATTAAACTTAGAAAACTTAATAATATAATTAATAAGTTCCAATATGGACAAAAATCTTCTATAAAAAAGTCCCACAGCTAATATGCTGAAACAAATTAATAAAATAATATCATTTATTTTTCTTTTCCTCTCCCATCGATTTTTTCTCTCTCTTACATTTTCTCACTATATCAGCTTTGGAGAGCCCCATAGAAGATTTTTTCCTAAAATAAATGCCACATGTTTTCTCATCAACCACTTGCAATCCTTAAGAGAAGCAAGTTGACTAGAGATGATAATAGTTGGGTGTGCCGGGCTTTGGCATGTACGCATTTTAGGATCTCAACAAAATACATAAAAGCAGAAAAGATTTGATCATAGGAGGCCAAGTATTATAAATGCACATTCAAAGAAATAAAATATACCTCATCAAAAGCTTCCAAACCAAAAGTATTAAATATAATTTCAATAAGGCAGTTTATGACCGCAAACTGACACTAATATAAAGTTTTCTCATACATAGCTATTAACATTAATGTTCCCAGGGACAAAAAACCTTCAAATATGAAAATTTAGAAAATGAAAGGAAAAGCATCACAACCACTCTTCATCTCCAGCTACAAACATCCTACTAAAAGACATGGCTGAACCTGAGATGATGCCAAGGCGAGGACGGACTTGAGTACAGATAGGTCCATCCACCAAACCCGGAGGACCCTTATGATTTTAAGTGTCTCAAACATGATGGCAAGCTATATGATACATCAATAATAGAACACAACCTCTTTCATTCATTACCCCCACCTCAACATGTCTCCCACATCAACCAAACTTGAGAGTTCACATGACACGACACAAAAACCAACTAAATTGGAAAAAAATAACTCACCATCAAATCACTTATAGAACTTAGAAGCACTTCCTGTGGACAATCGATGGACCAGACTCGTCATACTCACCCTTTGAAATCCACATCTGTTACAGATACAAAGCACTTAGGTTAGTCTTAGAAGTCGGGCAGTAAAAGCATATCGTAATGTAAACACAGATAGGTATAGGTAATAAATTCTCCACCTGTTGGAAGGTGCTGAGAGATGCGAGGATTGATCCTCCAATCCAGACACTGTATTTTCTCTCAGGTGGAGCCACGACCTTGATCTTCATGCTGCTTGGTGCAAGGGCAGTGATTTCCTTGCTCATACGGTCGGCAATACCAGGGAACATAGTTGAACCACCACTGAGCACAATGTTACCATAGAGATCCTTCCTGATATCCACATCACACTTCATGATGGAGTTGTAGGTAGTCTCATGGATACCAGCAGCTTCCATTCCGATGAGAGATGGCTGGAAGAGGACTTCTGGGCAACGGAATCTCTCAGCTCCAATAGTGATGACCTGACCGTCAGGTAACTCATAGTTCTTCTCCACAGAGGAGCTGCTCTTGGCAGTCTCGAGTTCCTGCTCATAGTCCAGCGCGACATAGGCAAGCTTCTCTTTCATGTCACGGACAATTTCCCGTTCGGCAGTGGTGGTAAACATGTAACCTCTCTCAGTCAGAATCTTCATCAATGCATCGGTGAGATCACGACCAGCAAGGTCCAAACGCAGAATAGCATGAGGAAGGGCATATCCTTCATAGATTGGCACAGTATGAGACACACCATCACCGGAATCCAGCACGATACCTGTTCAAACAAGAACCCAGTTCTGAATCAATTCAATTTGAACTCTTTAAACACATTAAACTACATCCAGGGTTCATGACTTAAACATACCAGTTGTACGACCACTGGCGTAAAGAGAGAGGACTGCCTGAATGGCAACATACATGGCAGGCACATTAAAAGTTTCAAACATAATCTGGGTCATCTTCTCTCTGTTGGCCTTGGGATTTAAAGGAGCCTCAGTAAGAAGCACCGGGTGCTCTTCCGGAGCAACACGAAGCTCATTGTAGAAAGTGTGATGCCAGATCTTTTCCATATCATCCCAGTTGCTAACAATACCATGTTCAATCGGGTATTTCAAGGTAAGAATACCTCTTTTCGATTGGGCCTCATCACCAACATAGGCATCCTTCTGACCCATACCAACCATCACACCAGTGTGTCGGGGCCGACCAACAATACTGGGAAAAACCGCCCTGGGGGCATCATCCCCAGCAAATCCAGCCTGCAATGCACACAAATCATGTCAACAACAGTTGCATAAAATCAACACCACTTAAAATATAACATTGCTTGTAATGGCTACCAAACAAACACACTGCAACGATCTGACTAACCTTCACCATCCCAGTTCCATTGTCACAAACAAGAGGCTGAATATCCTCAGCATCGGCCATCTTTTATAAATCTGCAAGCAGCAACCAAAACGACCTCAGCAACACATACTATAATAGCATCCCAACCAATCAGTTACAATCATGCACATCTGATTTTTCTCCACAATATCAATTCCCACATATCTTCTTAATCTCCACAAAAATCAACTACTTTATCTACCATCACAAATAAGCCTTTATTTCTCACAAATAAAATGAAGCTTAAATCTTTCAAAATGAAGCTTTAATTACAAAGAAATTAAAACAAACAAAACCTTCCAATAGATCTAGCCGGTCGAATTCAAAAACAATACAACAACACACGAAACGACAACAAAACGTAACCAAAAACCACAGATCCACACAATCAAAGACAAGATCAAGCAATCAAATCAATCAAACCTACAAAACACCTCTCAATCAGTTAAAATCACAAAATCCGATTCAAAACCACGCCAAATCCAACGATCAACTCCACTAAACCCTAGATCTCAGTTCCAGCACCACAAATCGAGCACCGAAACCTAGATCGGCTTCACAACACCAATCGCAACCATGACATCACATAAGCACCGAACTTTCGGACAAATTACACAGCATTTGCAATCGAATCTACAAAAACAAACGTAGAAGAAAGCACGATCGAAAGCGATAGATCAAGAAGCTTACGTAGATTGGAAGCGAAACCGGTGGGGGTCAGGCCTAGTGAGAGTGTGTCTCTTGAGAGATGGAGCGAGAGCGAGCAACGAGTAGCGAGAGACGAAAAATGTGAGAGTGAGAGACGGGGAAGAGAACGGTAGAGAGTATATATATTGCTTGCTCCCCTCTCGGTGTTTTTAAATGCAAATGAAATTTACACCAAATTTTCAAGGAATCATTTCCACCACCACAAAAGATAGCCTGACCTGGCTGGCAGCCTTTTTTTTAAAAAAAAAATAAAATATATAGTTCACAATAATAAGAGATAATTCCACTTTCTTTCATTGTAAAATAACGTGATGGTTAATTTCTCTCCTCTATAATTCATTAAAAACCATTCTACCTTTTACCATTTCTAAAATGATCTAAATAGTCCAAGTATATTATGGTGTCGCTCTTTCATATTAACAGTCAAATTTTGATTTTTTAACGTCAACTTTAAAAATTAGAATTTTTTTGACATTTTTACATACTATATAGAGTATTTAATTTATTTCTATAAGTTGATAAGGGTGATATTAATGATTTTAAAAAATACTGGGAGATTTTGGTATTATATCAAACTCAATGAGGAAAATAAGATTATCTCTTTATTTTATTATATTACAATAATAATACCTTTAGTATTTAAATTTTAACTTGTATCTCTAACTATTGGTATATGCAATTTATAGATTTGGTTACCTTACTGATTGAATAATCTTATCCATTAGATATAACTGTTAAACTAGTTTTAATAACCACTGTTACCATCAATCCAATAATGTAATTGACATCCAAACTCATACTTTATATATCTAATTTTTATTTTTGTATAGTTATAAGATGATTTGACGTCAATGGTTATTCAAATTAATAATATTAAAATTTGAAGAATAAATTCAAGATTTATAGAAAGTGTTAGCATGAAACCATTTCAATTTTTGTCTTTATAATGTCAAAAATCTTAATTTAAATTATAATTTGTGCATCATTTGTAATATAAAGGTTTTAATGAAGATAAACTATATTCATATATTATATAAATAAAATTATCGTATTGTAAATTAAAATTTATATTTGAATCTCTAACATCAAAATTGATAATTCTAGTGTTATTATTATTTTACAAATCAATTGAATGGAATTTAATTGGAAACCATTTTGTCCACAAGTTGAGATAAAAAATATGTAATTCAAAAGAAAAAAAAAACAGTTGTGGCTACCTAGGGATTTTGATTAGTTTAAGGAGTGCCGTTGGATGGTTTGTCTTAAGTCGGCTTCGGCGGCTATTCAAATCCTTTCATGTTCGGACAGCAGCCAGTCACTCAGCAGCGGCGACAGTGATTTTTGGTGTTGGATGGCGGAGCCGAGCCGAGCCGGTAGGAGAGGTGTTGTTGCCTCTGCCTGTTTTTGAATTTCAACCGAAAGTCTTGTGCTGGTTTTTGGCTGGTCGTTTGCTTTTGTTTCGAAAACATCCATATTATTGAACATCCTGTCCTAATGTCTTTTTATTTTTTCAAAAACCTTTTGTACTAGTGTTAATTTCACTTACCTCCCCAATGTTTGGGTTACATAATCCTCAATCTCAACTATGTTATATTATAACTATACACATTTAGTTTTGCATCTATACAAGTATAAAATTGGACCAATCAAAGATGAACATGTTGGCAAAACATAAGCGTGACATGTGACATATTGCTCAGACTTTGAATGAAGGCAATGATGGGTGAGCTAGATCGTTGAGTAAATTATTATCGGAGACAAGATTTGAACCTTCGTATACGTTTCAATGGCCTTTAGACAAACTGTCTCATTAAAGCAATGATACATGTTCAACATATAAGTCACAGTTGTTAGTTGTCGACGCAAAATTAATCCAAGCAATAAATGGTAAGCACCTTAACATGCACAATAACAACCTTGTCCTCTTATAAATGGTAAATTTTTTTGTTTTATAGATATGAGTGATTTTTATCACTAAGGAGAGTGTATTCAATCATGACTATAAAAAATTTTTATAGACTTCTTTTAGTGAATGACTTTTATAGAATTTCATAAACTTTTAATGACTTTACAAATTCATAAAAAAAAATTAGAGACTTTTATAAATTCTTTTTAAAAAATTTTCATTAACTTGTATAGATTGTTATAGACTTCTAAAAAAATAATATCAAAAACTTTCATAGACTTCCAATAGACTTTCATAAATATTAATAAACTTTCACTAATTAATATAATATTTACTTTATAAGTTAGTAAAATTATATTTATCATGTCGATAATTGATTAAAAAATATGGCATATGAAATAAAAATATAGTTTATTTCAAAATAATAATAATAATAATAAAAGTATAGTCACCTTAACTACATAAACAGGTAACCAAAATATCAAGTATTTCATTATTCGATTTATATCTTTTATGAAAAATAAAATTTTTAATGTCTATTATTGTTAATAATCTCAACATTATTCCACATATCAGCAGCTATAATAGCCATCAATTTATTAGTATGCTCTCTTTTTTGTTCTTAAGTCTAAAGAATATTCATATATATTAATAAACTTTTGTATATTTTCATTTACTTCTAAAATAAAAATATATTCATTTAATAAACTCGTGCAAATTATACATTTTATAAATTATATTTTTCATTTCAATGAAAATATTTTTCTTTTGACATAATATAAATAAACAGGTGGAAAACAACTATGAAAACTAATGTTTTACAACATTCAAACTGATTAATTTTATGATATTTTACAAATATTAAAATTGATTATCCAACCCCAAATATTAAATAATCAAAAGTAATATGCATAAAAATTGAAAAAGAAAATATCACATGTATAAATATAATTAAATAATTAAATTTAAAATTTTAATTTTCTTAATTAACCACAAGCTAAAAAATCATCAAATATTAATTTTTTCCCCCTCTTTTAATAGAAATAAAGGTTTTTCCTTTTATTTTGTAATATAAAAAATAAAGATTCCATTGATTAATTCCATCAATAAAGTAATGAGATTTTTTATTTATATATTATTAATTCTATTTTCATCATTTATACACAAGAAATACTAAATTGTTTGCTTACAATATAATTGTTAATAATAGTTGTATTATTTATTATAAGAATAATGAGATGATTTAGATCAATATTTATCTAAACATTTTTTTTATTGTATTTATATAAATATAAATTATAATATATATTTTTAATTTATTTTACCAAGATCTAACTCCTTAATTTTGATTCAAACTTAAAATCCTTTACAAAATAATAAATTGATGTCATTTGAAAAAGAAGAGGTTTAATAAGATTTAAAAAGCTAAAAAGCTAACAATTTAAACATAGGAAGAAAAATATTGACTATTATAATTCATAATCAAATAAGAGTGAAATATATATATATATATATATATATATGTGTGTGTGTGTGTGTGTGTGTGTGTGTGTGTATTTTTAAAATAAGTGAAATATTTTTATTTATGAGAGATTTAAATGTAAAATTGATGGTGAAGTTTGCTTCTATAATTAAAAATAAAAGTTTACAAAAGTTTTTAAGGGGAGTAGAGGAGAATTTGTGGAGCTTGATTAGTATAAATTTAGAGCAAATTACAATTTACCTCCCTGATTAAAACGCTTTTACGAACGGAGCAATACTTTTATCTTTATTACACATTACCCTCTACTATTAATGAATTCAGTTACACTTAACTGAGAGGGGGGTAAAATTGTCTTTTGATATTAATTTTATTTTTTTTTAATTTTAAAATAAATTAAATAAAAATATATATTAAAACATAAAATAAAATAAATAAAAATTAATATTTTAATTTCATCATCCCATTCAAAATCATAATCCCAAAATTATAATCTCAATCAATTCAACAGATTACTAGAAACACAAAAAATAATCCCAAACATCATCATCCATCATCAACCAACTAGCCAACATTATAATCCACTTCTGAAAACCCAAAAAATGACCTCAAACATCATTAATCAAACCCAACATTATCAATCTCCCACAAAACCATCAAACCCAACATCATCTAAAATCAAAACCATCAATCAAACTGAAAAATATATATATATATATATATCTGGGTTCATTGTCAACCCAGATTCTGGGTTCGTTCATGCACCCAGCCACAAACCCAGCTGGGTTCATCAAGAACCCAGATCTGGGTTCCTGAGAACCTAGATCTGGGTTCGTCAACGAACCCAGCTGACGAACTCAGATATGGGCAGCGAACTCAGCTGGGTTCGTCAGGAACCCAGATCTGGGTTCCTGAGAACCCAGACCGCTGACGAATTCAGATATGGACAGCGAACCCAGCTGGGTTCGTCAATGAACCCAGAATAACAGAAGAAGAAGAAACGGAAGAAGGGAAGAAGAAGAAGAAGCGGAAGAAGAAGAAGAATGAGAGGAAGAGAGAGAACAGCAGAATGAGAGACTGATGAGTTGACCAGTGTATATATTTGGTCAACTGGTCAATTTCAGTCAAAGGATAATTTCGTCTTTTTACTGTTTTGGTATTATTTACCGTTAAATGTAACGAATCTTACTAACGGTAGGGAGGTAAATTGTAATAAAGATGAAAGTATTGCTCCGTTCGTAAAAGCGTTTTAATCAGGGGGGTAAATTGTAATTTGCTCATATATTTAACATAAAAGTCTACAAAAATCACTAAAATTTTAAATTCTATAAAAGTCATTGACATTTTGAATACCTCATAATTTTTATAAACTCTTAAAAAGTTTTGATTGAATACACATTAATTTTTATAGACTTTGTAAAAATCTTTAAAAGTCTACATTGAATACCAAATGACTTTTGTAGAGTCTTTAAAAGTCTGTATTGAATACATCCTAACTTTTAAACTCTATAAAAGTCATTAAAAGTTTAGATTGACTATACCCCCCTAATTTTAGTGAGACAAATGGATTTTTAGAGAGATAAACTCTAACTTAAGTATCGAAATGTGCTTTTGAAGATAACCTTCGAGTCATTTTAAAGGTGTTTAATTGTTTTACAAATTATGTTGCGGTAGCCTACTAAGATCAACATACGAGCGAATTAGAGACCTTCATCCTAATTTCAGTTGACCATTTCAAACCCCAACAGTATTAGTACATATGTGTACTTGGTACTATAATGCTACAAATCAATGTTCTTGGAAATTTTTTTCATTATGTTTTAACTAGAGTTATTATTATCATCATCATTATAATAGTAATATTACATTTCTTAAATATATTTTATATTATCTAAAATAAAGAATAAATTTGAAGAACGTAATATGTCTAACGTAAGCATAAACTATGTTTCCTCTCCAATGTGCAAGCAATGCTTTTTTTGCTAGTAATTGGCGGAATTTGATGAAATTTCTACCAGCTAGCTACTTAAATAACGTATACTTTCAAATTAATTTATTAATCTTGTAACGTACTTTAAACTATATATATAATTAGAGTATCTACTAATTACAGATACTAAAAATTTGTCAAGGTAATTTATGTTGTTAAGCTCAATAAAAGCATCACATAATACGTTTATACTTGAAATATTACTGAAAAAAAAAATGAAATCTATTGACATTATTTTTTTGTAAATTAAATTTATGTTCAAACAGATTTCATATTAATATCTATGAATCTGTCCATGACTAGTATTTTAACATTTAGTTTGAATTAAATTTTTTGTCGGCCCTTTCTGAAACAAATGCGATTCATCATGTCATGTGGTGACCAAAAAAATATGAAAAAAAAAGGTTAAATTATTTGACCAAATGGGATAAATACGGCTCTCACATTAGTATATATTTCTCTTTCTTTCTTTTCTAAAAAAAATTAAAATTTATGAATTTAATTATAATTTTCAGTTAAAGGTGCACTCCTTTGTCTTTCTAGTGAAATCATGCTGCAATTAATTCTTTTTTAAGAAATAAAAATCACAGTCGGATCATTAGATTTTCGATAAAGAAGAACGTGATATAGATTTTAATGCACATGTAACCAAAAATCGTTGTAATTTATATAATATTGTAAAACATATTACAAATATTACGCCTTGTTATTTATTTAAAATATAATTACAGTAACTCGTTTTAGTATGAAAAGAGGTTTTTTTTTTTTTTAAAAAAAAAAATTACAATAATTCAGTAGTTTAGGGCGAGGCATGATGATTTATATAATATTACAAAACATATTAAAAACATTAAATTACGGTAATAAGTAATGACTTACCAATGCGCAATATAGTTGTTTGGTGGTAAAAAGTCCTTATTCAATATGCCAATGACTCAGTTTGATGTCGTTACACTGCTAGTGGTGTTAAAAAAAATAATGACCAACATCATGTTATATATTTTTAAGAACCTCGATATTTAAATTCTAGCAATTATCAATTATATTATCATTATTATTATTATTATTATTTCAAAACTCGCTATTCGTTACTCGACCGACGAGACAACGAGTAGTGCGTATTGGAAACTCAACAGAGGGCAAAATTGATAAAAACTATAAAAAAGTAAAAAAAAAAAAAAATTATAATTATCATACAAAAAATGACTAATTCAAAATAACAAAAGGATTAAATTGTAAAAACTAGTGGTTTTTTTTATTTATTTTTTTTAACTAAAGGAAACAATTAAGGGCATTTTTGTTCAAAGGTAAAGAAGTTGAGGGGCATTTACGGACTAACAATTTGCAAAGTCTCTGCCTTCAACAAAAATCTCCCAGTTCCTACATTTTCTCACCCCAGACCAGAATCCATTTTCTTCCACATCTTCATCACTCCTCTCTGCCTCCACTCTTTGATCTCTTTCTTCTTCCGATTTTTGTGTGTATGAGTGTCAGACGACGAGCAAAGATGACGATGATTAGCAGATTTGGAGATGATGATGAACGACGATGAACAATAAAATTGGAGATGACGACAGTATTCAGGGGGTCCTTGGATCGAGGGAGTGCCAATTTAGGAAGAACCAAACGAAACTCGTCGAGTTTTTAAAAACTGATTATTAACATATCTAAATCATTGATTTTAATTATGAAAAAATTTAATATGTATATGTAATTCGAATTGAATAAGATAAATGTCAATTTAAATCCTATAGAAAAGATATATTTTACCAATTTCTCAGACATCCTGGATTTAAACTTTATATTTAACTTTATATATCCATAAAATATTCAAGTAACACATGCTACTGTTTCAACACCGAGATAATGACATTATACATTGTAATATTATGACTGACATTTTATAAATTATAATTATCAATTTTGTAAGTATTTTGGATTTAAATGTTTTAGTTTAGTGTTAAAAACTCTAATATCGTGAGTAAAATTTAAAGTTATAAATCATTACCAATACTGTTTATGTACGTATAATAGCAATTCCATTCTTTTGAAAAAAAAAAAAAAGGTATAATAGCAATTCCCTAAAATCCTGTAAACGTTTTCAATTGTTTAATGGAAGGTTTTCGAAAGCAACATTAGAATTCAACTACATGTTGTGGTCTTGCAGGTATGCGGGGGCGATGCTTGAAAAAATGAAAGTTAGTTTAGGGGGGTCAATAAAAAATATATAATATTTAAGGGTACAAAATAAAGTTTTTGGAAAATTGAGAGATAGATATATAATTTTTCAAGATAGATAGATAGATAGATAGATATATATATATATATATATATATATATGTGTGTGTGTGTGTGTGTATAAATTTTTATGGTGCCTGCTGATATGATTTTAATTAATTAGACGGTTTAAAGAAGAATTAATGCGAAGAGTATGGCTAACCTTTCCCTTAAGCAGGACCGCTCATTTATCATCTTGTAACCAATACAGTGGCATCCAAAAGTAAAAATCAATATGACCACATAAATTCTCTTTATTATTTTAAAATAAGTTCATTAATGTTTTCTAAACCTATCTAAAATATAAGTTGTGTGGATTCGGATATTTATAATTTTGTTATATTTGTTTAAAATTTGTTGAAATTTCCATTAAAAGGAGTATTTGGCATGGAATTTGAATACAAATTTTATTTTATTTTTATGTTGACACCACATTTGAACCCCTAGCCGGAGCATCGAGTTTTCGACCTTATATCTGAAAGGGTGGGGTAGAGGTTAGGTGCCGTTATATCTTTTTTGAATCATAAGGCGATATTCTTAGGATTTACCAGTAAATTTAAATATGTTTTAGTTACAAACCTAACACCATCAAGTAAAGAGTTTTTGGTCTTAGCCTCGGAGAGATGTGGTGGAGTAGGTGTTGCCATATTCTATTTGAACCATGAGGTGGCTTGCCCAGGATTTGAACCATAAAACGGCTCGCTCATAATTTGAATCAGTAACTTTATAAATATTTTGGTTGTACACCTGATAAAATAAGGACAATTGTTTTTATGGTATCAGATTTGTAATTGTCTAGATTGTATCACGTTTGCAACCAAAACACCTAAAAAATTAGTGATTTAAATATTGGGAATATCATCTTGTGATTTAAGAATGACACGATAGCACTCAGTCTCTACTATACCCCTTTAAGGGCAAGGTCAAAAACTCAATGCTCTAGCTAAGGGTTCAAATATAGTGTCAATAAATATTGGAATAGAAATTTGATTAAAACCAAATATTTGGTTAAAGTTTTTGGATTATATAAAACACCATTTTTTACTTTTGAATATATTACATAAACTTTACATTAAAACTAGGGGAAAAAAATATAAAAAGCCATTTAGATCACGAATAACATACATTGTACCAATTAGATTACGAATCAAATGCTACCCAAATTTCTGGCATGTCAAAATTCTTCAACATATTTTAAACTTTTAATATTCATATGTATATATACTTGAGCCATATATCATAAAAGATAAAAAAAAAAAAAAAATTATACCCGACATTGATCTTTAATTAAAAAGATTATGAAACCAAATAATTTATATATTTCTAAAAAGATTGAAATTCAGCTAGGTATATAAATTAATATAATAGAGAAGGGGATAATATAATATGTATAATTTTAATAATATAATTTGAAGAGGTGATTTGGGCATGTAGAAAGTGGCATAAAGGCAATGTAGAAGGGGAATAATAAATATAAAATATAATGCTTTTAGCCTGCAAGCTTGCATGTGCTTACATGTGCAAAATACATGTCTTTCTACATTTATCAATCAAAGTTGGAAAGTAGTTGGCTGCGTTGTCACCTAAAAATTTAGGGCCATTTTTAGGGCTGAGCTTTTGGGATCTGAGAATCTATGGCCAAGCAAAATCCTCTTCATTTCAATTTTTGCATCATCAATTAGTATCAACTGATTACGATAATGAAAAAGGAAAAATTATATATGCATTTTCTTTTACATTTGATTATGTAGAATCTAACATTAATCGACAAATGAATGTAGAGCTTTTCACTGAAGTACTAGTTATATATTTTAAATCTCAAAAAATTCACTCGAGTCAAAGGGTTGATTGCTCGTTTTTGCAAGAGTCTTTATGGATGGCACGTTAAACTAGCTAGGGAAAGAACATTTATGTCATCTTAATATTGTTAGGATTTTGGACTTACATATTTAATAATAATTATATATATTTAAAGTCACAGTTTAACAGTTTAATATATTTAAAAAAATATATATATATATATTATAGATATTGTGACTTTTTCCGCTTGCGTTTGTTTAACAGTGTTTTGTTTGTTTTGAAACCATTGAAGATTTATATAAGCTATAATATAGTTTAAAAGTCACAGTTTCCTTTCGAGGAAAAGGACGGCGGTAGTATAAAATATGTATATATATACATGTAGTTAATGGATGCTATGCCTTGTGTTTTGTTTTGTTTTGATTTTCTTGTGCCGTGTGTAATCAGAATTCATTTATTTATTTTATGATAATGGTGCCTTTTGATTGGTTTTCTTTTTCCGTGTGGTCACAATTCTGTTGATTTATTAATGGTGCCTTGTGTTTTGTTGATTATATATATATTTGCTTGACTTGTGACCCTTTTCAATTTTGGATTCATAAATATTTGGTGGTCATCGAATTACTTTTTCTTATGATATTAGTTATATATATTAGTGTCAGTATATATATATATATATATATATATATATATATATATCATCAACAATGCAAGCATACTAATTAAATTGATGACAATTCTATTTTAGTTTGAAAATTGAGGGAAAAAAATGGTCTGATATTTCAAAATAAATTGAATTAAAATTATATGTTGTCAAAATAATCTCTATAATGTAAATTTGTTTATTTTGAAATATTAAGATATGTTTGTTTATTATTTATGTAAATAATGACCGGTCTAAAGGAAGGTTATTGTTTGACCAAATAATGGGTATACCTGTGATAATAAATATGTGACGATTATTAAGTTTTTCATATGAGTAATAAGTCAGTTCAAAGAAAGGCTTACTACTTGAGAGGATTAATTGTCAATATTTGATTACTACACAAAGAGTACCACTTACAATTGATATTTCTGCCAAAAGACTAAATGTCAATGTTCTGTTAGGTATCTTGTTTTATGGCTCACCATTATAGGAATCGTTAAGTCATGTCATGTATGAATTTATTAATTGAGTATTTTTTATGTTATGACATGATTATTGATTGTGAGCTTGTATTTGATTTTGTTCTCGATTAAGTTACTACTACTTCAATAATATCTGCCAATATTAATTTCATTCCTATGCTTAATGACACGAATTTCAATCGTTGAAAAGAGAACATTATGATTGTTCTCGGTTGCATGGATCTTGACCTTGCATTTCAAGAAGAACGGTTTGCATCTCTTAATTAGAATAGTTCCACTGATAAAACGGCGAGAATAGAGAAGTGAGACCGTTCTAATCGCATGAGTCTTATGATCATGAAACGTTTCATTCCGAAAACTTTTAGGGGCTCTATATCTAAAGAGGAAAGTGCTAAGAAGTTCCTTGAGAAAATAAAACAATGTTTTGTGAAAAACGAAAAGGTTGAAACAAATACTCATTTGACAAAACTTGTTTCAATAAAGTATAATGAAAAATGGAACATAAGGGAGTACATCATGGAGATGTCTTATATCGCTTCTAAACTAAAGGTACTAAAGTTACAGCTGTCTGAGGATTTGCTGGTGCACTTAGTTTTGATTTCTCTTCTTGCACAATACAGTCAGTTTAAAGTGAGTTACAACACTTAAAAAGGCAAATGGACTCTTAATGAGCTCATATCTCACTATGTGCAAAAAGAGAAAAAATTGAAGCGAGAAAGTTTTGAAAGTGCTAACTTAGTAACCATCTCTAAGGACAAGAAAAGGAAAAGAGGAAAAGAAGTTACAGTTGGGATATCACAGCATAAGATGCAAAGAGATACCTGTTACTTTTGCAAGAAAGCTGGATATATGAAGAAAAATGTTCTAAATATGTCAACTGACGTGTCAAGAAAGGTATGCTTCTCAATCTAGTTTGTTCTAAAATTAATTTAGCTTCTGTACCTAAATACATTTAATGGATAGATTCTGGTGTCACTACTCACATAAGTGTGTCTATGCATAATTGCCTATGGAGCCGAAAACCAAGTGATACCGAAAGATTCATCTATGCGAGCGATGACAAAATAGTTGCAGTAGAGGCTATAGGAACTTTTAGGTTATTATTAAAGACTGGTCAATTTTTGAATTTGGAGGAGAATTATGTAGTACCGTCTTTTAGACAGAATTTGGTTTCTGTTGACGTCTGTATTTGGATCCTAGTCAACGAGATTCGTTTTTTGGCCCAAACTACAGTTTCGGATCATGGATGTTGAGTATGTGAAGTAAAGAAGTAAAGGAGAAGAGATTAGAGGAAAGGAGAAAAAAATCAGGAGATTTTAGAGTGGTTCGGCCCAATTAGATGCCTATGTCTACTGTTCACTCTCTTACTATTTTGGCAGGATCTTGGCCCTCAAAAGATTGTACATACCTTTACAATGAAAATCCTCCCCTATTTATAGGGAAAGGGGAGTGCTTTAGTAAAACAGAATAAGACAAAAGTATACAGTAAGCTGAAGTTACAATGATGAATTACATCTAATGCGCCAGAATCTCATTTAATATGGTTGACAGTGCATTTAATGAGGTCGAAATTACATTAAATGCGGCTGAAAATGTCAGCCTTGAGCTCTGCCCGAGCATGATTTCAAGCGGCTAATTTGTATGGGTTAGGTGAGGCCATCGTAATCTTGGCTGTAGTCTCTGGCAGAGATGGCGTGCATGACACGCTTTGAGCTGCATCTTGCATGGCCTCTTTGACTTCTATTGACTCGCGGTTTGAGAGGTATGGCGGAGAAAGACTTTCTAGCGAACAAAATATCCAGTTGAGCTGGCGAATTAGATGATTTTCTGACGGATCGAGCACTTTGAGAGTTAATGGGACAGATCATGAATAAATTCTTCCATGACCAGGCATAATATTAAGTGAACAGTTTCACAAATGAGCAGGCGTGTGAGTGTGCTCAGAAATCGCCGAGCAACCAGGTGAACGATTCTGAACGAACAAACCCGAGCGAAATAGATATGTCGATCACCATTCGGCGAACAACTTAAGCGAACAGATCTGGTGAACAAGCCTAGCGATCAGCTTAGGCGAACAGGCATAGCGATCGGAATTAAGGATCGGTATTGACCACAGTCGTATACAGGACAACGAACAGATCACTGAACAAACTACCAAGTCTATTCACGAGTAGATTGACGATCAGTAGGGAGCCTTGGGATACGAGCAAAGTGGCGAGTCAGTCTAGCGAACAGATCAGCGATCAGGAGGTCGATCAGAAAGAATGACAGATTGCTGAGCCTTTGGATTATTGGGCTCGTACTGTAGATCTTCCCTGGCCCAATCGGCTTGATCGCTAAATTACCCATAACAGTTTCAGTTTCTATTTTGGACAAATTTGGATATTCTTGTTCGTTTGAAAATAATAAATTTAGTCTTTTCAATATTCAAATCTTATTAGTACTGTTTCTTTATCTTTGCATGATAACCTATATTTGTTGGATACAATTGCTTCAATTAATAAAACCTTGCATATAAATTCACGAGGTACAAAACAAAAATTAACTGACAGGGATTCCGTCACACTATGGCACAAATGTTTAGGTCATATCTTTAAACAGAGAATTCAGAGGCTTATGTCTGACAGAATTCTTGATTCCTTTCATTTGACAGATTTCGAAGTCTGTATTGAGTATATAAAAGGGAAACATACGAACATTAAGAGATTAGGTACCAACAGGTGTTCTGATATCTTATAACTAATTCATACTGATATTTGCGGACCATTTCCTACAGCCTCTTGAAATGGTCAACGGTATTTTATTACGTTCATAGACACTATTCAAGGTATAGATACCTATATTTAATACATGAGAAGTTTCAAGCCCTGGATGTATTTAAGGCCTTCAAAGTTAAAGTTGAAAATCAACTTGACAAGAAAATTAAAGCTGTCAAATCTAACCGTGGTGGTGAATACTATGGTAGATATGAGGGATTCAGTGAACAACATCCAGGACCTTTTATGAAATTCCTAGAGGAATGCGGTATCGTCCCGCAATACACAATACCAGATAAACCTATCATGAATGGTGTTGTTGAAAAACAAAACAGAACGCTTAAGGACATGGTAAGAAGTATAATCAATCATTCTTCTTTACCAGAATCTCTCCGGGGATAAGCATTAAAGACTGCAGCATACATCATTAACAAGATTCCGAGTAAAACTTTAGTTAAAACCCCTTATAAACTATGGACCGACAAGAAGCCTAGTATTAAATATTTACACATTTGGGGTTGTCCAGCTAAGGCAAGATCTTATAGGCCAAATGAAAAGAAAAATGACTCAAGAATTGTAAGTTGCTACTTTGTTGAATACTCTAAATAGTCAAAGGGTTTCAAGTTTATGATCCCATTACTAGATCATTTTTTGAGGCGAAAAATACAAGATTTCTTGAGAAAGTTAAGTTTGTGGGGGGAGATAAGGTTAAAATTATTGTCTTTGAAGAGAAATTTGTTTATCTTCCTACTATTGCTATTAATAATGATCAGACTTCTATCCCTGACATTATTCAAAATGCAAATCCAGAATTTCAAGACAATGTAGAAGAGCTCCCTGTGCAAAATAAAGAAATTATACCTCAAGTGCAAACTTAACAACCTCAAGAGGATATGCCATTGAGACAATCCATTAGAGAAATGAGAAGTGCAATTCCGGATGACTATGTCGTTTATCTCTAAGAACATGAGATTAATATAGGAATGGTGGAAGATGATCCAATCCACGTTCATCAAGCCAAACAAAGTTTTAATTCTCAAAATTGGATTGATGCCATGAATGATGAGATAAATTCCATAAAGAACAATAACGTTTGGGATCTCGTCGAATTGCCTGAAGATGCGAAACCTATTGGTTGCAAATGAATATTTAAGACCAAAAGGGATTCAAAAGGTAATGTTGAAAGATATAAGGTGTAACGCCCTGATAATTATTTTCGTCCGATTACTATTCGTTGATTTCATAAGTAATTTATTAAATGAGAATAAATTTGGATTTAATGAAATTCGCGTGATTGTAAAATGTTTTAATTGTTAATTTGTGAAATTTAATATTTTTGAAAACGTTTTTTCCCGTAAAGAATTATTTTTGAATTTAAATAAAATAAGTAGCAAAATGAGAAAATTATGATAGAGTATTTAGATTGTATTGTAAGGAATAATTTTCGAATTGAATAAAAGAATTTATTATACAATTATTAGTAATACTATTATTATTATTATTATTTTTAATTAAAATAAGTTAAATATTTTTCGATAAAATAAGATTATAGATAAGTTTGAATGAGTTCGTGAGATGATGTGTTAGTAAGAATGTCAAATGGGATATGAGCATGCGAGTAGGGGTGTAAGTGTAGAAAATAAAAAGTTTTGGGGTCAATTTGTAAATATCAAAAATTTTGGGGCAAAAACGTAATTATGAAAAGTTGGTTATTATAAAACCCGATTATTTCTAGATTTTTCAGTCTCTGTTTTCTGCTCCAGCCCAGCCGACTCTGCTTCTGCTTTACTGCCGTGAGTCTTCTTCCATTTTTTTTCATTTTGTTTTGTTTTATTTTTCAATTAATTTCTTTAATCTTGTAATTTTTCCATGATCTACCTATTTCTAAGCTCAAAATTTCTAAAACCCATCTATTTATCAAGTTTAATTTCGGGTCTGATGAGATTAAATGAAATAAATGAGTATGGGTGTGTGATTTTATGATGGATTGTGTTTAAAAGTGTGATAAATACATCAATAACCATGTATTTAAAATTGTTTTAGTAGTTTGATTTATTAAGTTGATATTATTATTTATTTTTATTTATTTTTGAAATCTTAAGTGAGGATTTAATTTCAGAGGACTTAGGGAAGGTTTGAGAGGCCTGAAAACCTCCCATTGGGTGAGTGGGAAACTATAAAGCAAGCCCATAAGGTTGGTGTACATTTATTCTGAAACTTTTAATTTTATTAGTTTTGAATCAATTATGTAAATCCCTTAAAACTTGTTTTTGTTATTTATCTAAGATGTTAAATGGTTTTAGAGGTTATCTGTATGTTAATTGTATGTTCCTAGATGAGTTTATTTGATGAAAAAATGGATTCGAAAAACAATCTCGGAAATAAGATACCGTAGGATCGAAATTGATGTATAGTGTGCTCTAGGAGTAATTTTGTCATTTTATACCATGTGTATATTATTCGAATGATGTTTGAATGATCGATGGGTTAAAAATAAATAAATCGAATTAAAAAGAAATATAGATAAATAAATAATAGTAATAAAAATTAAATAGATAAAATTCATTTCTTGGAACTAATTTGTGCTAAAGAAAAAGAAAAAGGGTTTTATTAAAAATTTAACTCTGAAATTAAGAGCAAAATGGTCATTTACAGTGATCATGAGAAGTGACACAAAGACATTTGAATAATTGATCTAAATAAATATTCATATATATATGGGATTTAAATTTTGTTGGGTTTTGAAGTGCGTGGAATTATTTTGATAAATTATTCTGAAAGATAGTTTAAATATGATTTGACTGAATTTTGAATGTAAACGAAAAAGAAAACAAAATGAAACGGAAAGAAATGAATAAGTTGAGTACCTTGACCGAATATATATCTATATATATCGGAATAAAGGTATGAACATTTGAAAAAGAGTTGATGAATTAATTGAATATATAATAGTGTTTTATGTCGTTTATATTGATAATTTATAAGTATGAGAAAAACCGTGGCTGAAATTGTGTTTATTGGTTTTTTTTTTAAATGAAATTTTTGTTAAAAGATAAAAGTTGTATGTATATATATGTGTGAAAAATTTTAGTAATTAATAAATAAATAAATTAAAGGGCCCGCGTAAAACTAATCACCGGTAGGTGGGGATTGGTAGTTAGCTAGTCAATAGGGTGAATTTTAGCAGTATTGCACCGTTACGATTGATATCAGACGTTGTATGACGGACTTTGAGAGGCACCGAGTGCCGGTCCTGAAACGGAAACAGATTGTGATATGCAACCCGATGGATAGTCACCGAGCGGCCGTTGCCGGGGTTGCCGTTTAGTCTGGCTGGTGCCAGTAAACCCGTTACCGATCAATGGTATCGTGATAGAATTTTACAAAGGGCTCTAATTAAAGAAAAATGGTAGAATCGGAAATATATTTGATAAATGTTATTTAATAAAGTATAGTGTGTGAAATACGTTAAAAAGAGAAATGATATGAGAGAAAAGGGCATTATCGTAATTAGATATGATAAGTAAGATTTGACATGATGAATGTTGACATTTTATGTATTAATTGATATAATGTCATGAACTTTACGATTGGTTAAAATTTTTAAATAATTAGTTAATGTATTACGAATATATCGTTGAAATTCGTATCTTGTGTTTTGGTTTCTAATTGATGATAACGTGCTATTTTCAGAAATATAATGATGATTATGATATAAAAATTGAGTTGAAAAGATAATAGTGTAAATGTGATTTACAACGGATTTTGAAAAAGTTTATAGGAATTGCAATTTATATTGATTCGGGTTTGATATATATATATATTTGTGAAAAACTGATCGTCATGTATTTCGTTTGATTTCATTATTGTAAAATTTAAGTTTAGTTACCGTGTTAAAAATGATTAAAATGAAACTTATTATGTTATAATATAAATATTTAAAAAGATTATAAAATCCGGATTTATGACTTAAGTTTTGGAAAAAATGAAAAATAATTTATGAAAATAATCTGATTAAAAATCGGAAAGAAATGAGTTATGTACTGTATCTATGTAATGAGATAATCGATTAGTAACTTTTAGATAAAAAGCTTGAGAATGACGTTAATAATATTAATTGAAAAGTTGTGTGAGTTGTAACGGGATATAAAGAATTTTATATGTTTTACATCCGAAATTGTTAATAAAAAGGTAATTAGCGAAATTGATAAAAGTTTGAAATTGTGTAACATATTAATTGTGATTGAATTTTGAGAAATGACAATTATTAAATGCAATAGTGTTATATATATGTATATATATATATATATATGAAAAATGATTGCTAAGTATTTAATAAGTATAATTATTAGTAATATAATTTCATCGGGATTTGTAATAAAATCCTTATAAAATCTAATTAATAGGATTCATAAGTAATAGTATAAATATTAAATATATAATTTAGATATTTGAAACTGTTAATAAAATAATTATGTTAGGATTTATTATAAAAATTTAAAAAGAATATATATGTATATATATAATATCGGATTACTATGTTTAACAACAAATTTTATGTGTTGAATATGTGAAATTATGTGTAAATAGATGAAAAAACGATTATTATGTAATTGATGTGTATAATAAATAGTAAAGTGTTTTCATAGTGATATGTAATAGAATTTTAACAAATATAATTGATATGTTTAATAATAAACTGTATATATTTTGTATGTGTATTTATTAGTAAATTAATGCAATTATGAAGTTTAGTAACGAAAAATACTGGTTGAAAAATTGTTTCAAAATCTCGTCAAAAGAAATTTTATATTTATATCTATTTATCAATCAATAGATTATTAATGTGTTATATGATGTTTATTTGAAACTGAAAAAAAAAAAAAAAAAAAAAAACTGAATTTTATAAAGTCATATTTGAACCAATATTTTATGCACTTTATGACTTGTGTTTTCTTCTGAACTCTTACTTATTTTTGAAAGGTTTTGTTGAGATTATATTATGAGAAAATGAAGTTTTATGATTTTTAAATTAAGTGTACACCCACTAAGTAGAAATACTTAGCGCGTTAGATTTACCACGTGCAGGTAATTGAATTGGGCTTGTTGCCGAGACGAAGACGAAGCCCCTGCAGATAATCTACGAGTCACATCCGACATAAATTTTTGGGTAATAATAATTTTGCATCATGTATATATGTATGCATGGGTACCATCATGTATGTATATAAGTTTTTAAATTTAAACGTCTGTAAAGTACAATTTGTATTAAAGTTTTAAAATATTTGTAAGTTATTTATATTATTTGATAAGTATGTAATATAAAGTTTTATAGTGGTGGATTTTGGAATTTGATTAAATATTTTTAATTATTTGCGTGTTTAAGTGATTTTTTTTTTAATCGGACGGAAGGTCCGAATTGGAGTAGAGGTTAAAAAGAATTTTATAGAAGTGTTATTATTTTCTTTATAGATTAAATTTTGGATTTTCAGAAAAACAGAGGAGACTCTGCCGGATTTTCTAAAATTATAAAAGAGAAAATGATATTAAATTTTTTCAATATCGTAAAACTTTTAATAGTGATTCCATTTCTTTTAGTAAGAAATTTTCAAATAAATGAATAAATGAATTTTCAATTCGAAACGTAACGCCCTTCGCCTCGAATCTCGATCCGATGGGAAATCGGGGTAAGGGGTGTTACATAAGACTCGTCTAGTTGCCAAGGGTTTCACTCAGAAGGAAGACATTGATTATAAAGAAACTTTCTCTCCGGTTTATACGAAATACTCTTTTAGGATTATAATGACACTTGTGACTCATTTTGATTTAGAACTACATCAGATGGATGTAAAGACTGCGTTTCTCAATGGTGATATTGACGAAACAATATATATGTGTTGGGTTTTAGTATGCATCTCATACATCATAGCACAGTGGAAAAACAAAAATTACGGCAAACAAAAACCAAAAACCCAAGTTAGATCACTCTAGATTAGTTTAAAACCAAAATAAATAAAAACATATAGAATGTTTTATTGAAATCATACCTTTGTTGGAGGCTCATTCCCTTTTTGTATGATCTAATTCACTAGCGATCCAAGCGTAGAATCGCCTCTAAGGTATCCATACAGCAACACGATGTTCAAAAACCCAATTAGAGATGGTAATAGCCAAACACCCTATGTGCTACTCAAGGTGGTTGGCTGTGTGGTGATATTGAGAGCTTCTTGTTTTGCCCTAATTTTTTTTAAGAGAGATATATCAATTGTTGCCCCATCATATGGGTATTTATATTTTAGACAAAGAAAAGAAACCCTAATCTAAGCCCATTATGAATTCACCTAACTCATTAGTTTTAGGTTAAATTTTAATTTAATCCAATTAAATTAAATTGATCCTAATAAAATAAATGTGCCATTATTTTATTTTATCACCATTAATATTAACATCTCATGTTAATATATTAAATCCTATTAAATAGCTATTTTACACTGTACATCGAATCGCTCAAGTGTGTGACCCATTAAGTATCCGAACACAGGAATAAATTATAATCTTAATCAAATTAGGATTAAATTAAACCTTTTTGATTTAATCCTTGATTCACCAATCAGCTAATTGATTCCGAGTAGATCAAGATTGACATCTAGCAATGCATCATGACCACCCAAGTGCCCAGAATTGTCTGTGGTTAGAACAATACCTTTCCATAGTTACCATGCAATTCATCATTTCGTTATAACATATCTCATTCGGTTATGAGTATGAACTATGTGTTAACTCTCACTAGAATGACTAAGTCATGTCTAGCCCGAATTTATTAGTTTTTGTTTCCGAAATCCATTATTCCCAATTACGTATCTTGGGAGACTCTTCCACTAGTACGATCACTTTGGCCAGAGATTCCTAGAATAACGATTTCCTCAAGAGGCCATGAAATATCTTCTTCTACTATGAGAAGTGACGAATCCTTTATTGATCACTCAACTACGCTCGAGTAGCTCATGTCGAACCCAAATACCACTCTACGAGTCAACTCTCCGAATCAACAAGGAATGACATTAAAGGACGATAGTCGATACTAGTGTACTTTGGGGATCTTATGTCAGAGGATACTTGCACCTACTGCTATGTCAAGATGAGATCACTAACATAAAACTATCCATGTGATCATCTTACAATCAGGTCATCCATTGTACTCATTCTGAATAAGCATCCACATGTTTACTCTAGGCATCTCATATGCCATCAGCTTATGAGAACTACTGCTCAATCCAATCGAGGAGTATAACACGTGCTAGTCTTCCGTACTAATGATGTCCCGTCTCATTAATACTATGACTAGAGATATTTAAGTATAAACACATTTGCATGTAATAGGAATCTCATATCATAAACTTTTTCATGATTTCCTTTACACTGTGTTATATGTACTAGGGATTTTATTACGTAGTTGAATATAAGAATATAAACTGAATAATAATATTGCCGTTTTATTAAAATGAAATATGCATAAATACAACCTAAAGTTGATTGGTTCTAGGGCACATCACTAACAATATGGTGCAACCAGAAAACTTTATATCTGGTGATCCAAAAAAAATGGTTTGCAAATTGAAGAAATCCATCTATGGTCTCAAACAGGTTTTTCGTCAATGGTGTCACAAATTTCATCAAGTTATTATCTCATATGGGTTTGAGGTAAATAAGGTTGAAGATCGTGTATATTATAAGTTCAGTGGGAGTAAATACATATTTATGGTGTTATATGTCGATGACATACTACTTGCTAGTAGCGATATAAGCTTGTTGCACAAAACCAAGAGATTTATGACAAAAGAATTTTGAGATGAAAGATCTTGGGGACACCTCTTTTGTATCAGGCATACAGATAGAACGAGATGGCTCTCGAGATATCATTGGGTTATCATAAAAGAGCTATATCGAAAAAGTTCTTGATAGATTTGGCATGAAAGGTTGTATACCAGGAGACACCCCTATAGTTAAAGGAGATAAGTTTACTCTAATTCAGTGCCCTAAAAATGAGTTGGAACGAAAAGAAATGCAAAAGATTCCTTATGCATCAGCTGTGGAAAGTCTAATGTATGCTCAAGTATGCACACGTTCAGATATTGCGTTCATAGTGGGAATGTTGGGTATATATTTAAGTAACCCAGGGATGGATCATTGGAAAGCAGCCAAATGGGTTATGCGTTATTTAAAGAGAACAAAAGATCACATGCTTACATATCGGAGATCAAATTATTTAGAGATCGTTGGGTATTTTGATTTCGATTTTGCTGGATACCAAGACAGTAAAAGATCCACGTTGGATTATATTTACCTACTAGCTGGTGGAGCTATTTCTTGGAAAGTGTTAAACAGACACTCATAGCTTCTTCCACCATGGCAGCTAAGTTCATAGCCTGTTATGAGACATCTAATCATGGGATATGACTACAAAATTTTGTCACGGGGTTATAAGTTGTGGATTGTATTGAAAGACCATTAAAAATATATTGTGACAATAGTTCAACTGTGATTCATTCTAACAACAATATAAGCTCTATGAAGTCTAAGCATATAGACATCAAGTTTCTTGTTGTTAAAGAAAGAGTTCAGAGTCATCAGGTGACTATAGAATATATTGGGACAAACTCAATGATTGCGGATTCGCTTACTAAGGGATTACCACCCAAGGTCTTTCATGAGCACACTGCTCATATGAGTGTTATTTTGGTTGATGATGTGCATGTTTAGTGGAAGTTAGTATTTTGATGTTATTTGTAATAGACATATTTTATATTTATTTTATATAGAATAAAGCATATGGTTTAATTATAAACTTTGAATGTTATTTGTGTTTGATCTCATTAAAGATTAAAGTAGGACCAGTTGGAAATAGGCATGTTTGAGATCATATTGCATGTAATTTCCATGCTACGCATCCATACTCGATCTATGTCATCGAATATATTGGTATAATGACCATTGATGGGTCTAGTTATGAATAAATGTAACAAATGTCGTTTTGATCTCATATTAATATAGTAGATGGACCAGATTGTAACTAAAGGGATATTTCAGGACGGATAGATTTTCAGTGCGCACTTAAGATTATAGATAATATAATTATCTCAGGAAACATATGTAGCCCAAATGAGAGATTGTTAGGATTTTTTATATTTCCTATTATGGGCTTATATATTTAATAACAATTATATTATGGACTATCTATTTTAATAGGGTCAAATAAGTGATTTATTAATTGAGCTCTAGGATATCTATTGAGTGTGAGCTTTAATGTGTTGAAACCTAATACTAATAAAATTAGAGTTAATAAAAACCTAATTAGATTAGTATATAAAGAACTTTATAAAGGGTTATGGTCCCCAAGTCAAATCAACATAATTTTGCTCTCTCTTTCTTTCTCCTTACCCATTCAAGAAGAAGATTATTGAGCAACTAAGGAGATTTGACTGTGGAAGATCCAATTCTATTCAAGTTTATCAACATGAATTCAGGTATGTTTTCTCTATAATAATTCTTAATGATTTAATATAAGTTTCTAGATTATGGTATAGGTTTTCACCTATTAAAGATTTATCTAACAAATACATCCAAGAGTAAATTTTCTTAGGCGATTTTATGCAAATGATGGAATGGATTTTTCCCCATCTTAACTCTTAGTGGCATGCCATAACTGTGTCATGAAGTTTTCTTTTTTATAATATAATGAGCAAATTATATTTTTCTTTTAATGTTTTCTTTATGCCAAACAGGATCATGCTACACTTTTTAGTGTCACAGACTAAATTGTTAGTGTAAAGGTTTGACATCATATGACAATGGCAAAGATTTGGAATCATATGACAATGTTTGAGCAAACTCAGATTTTGTCAATTAATTAGTTTATTTATTTATCTCTCAGATTATCTTGAATAATCTCTTAATAATCTTGGGTTTTAATTATTTTGAATAATCTCTTAAGAGATAATCTTGTTTTAATTTGATAATATCTTTTCATTAAATATGAAATTTCCTATTTAAGAAAAAAACAAATCTTTTTGGGATAAAATTCATTTGAAAGATTTTTTGGAATTATCCCTAATTTTTTTTATTGATTTTAAAGTAATTTTCTTTAATTTATTAGAGATATTCATTGATCAAAATTAGAATTGATCTACTGGATGAATCTAGTAATGATAATGACCAGAAAATGTTCTTAATTTAATCTGATTTATTTTAACTTTTTTATCTTTAATTAAATCCTTTATTTAATAATATTGAAGAGATTTAAGAGTGTACGTTGGTGCTATAAATACTTATCGAATTCAAGAAATTCCATGCACAAAAAATGAGCATATAAATGTAATATAAAATATAAAAGCACCAAATATATACTAGAGAGTTTTATATATTTTGTGAGTTATAGAGTGAATCTCTCTAAAGTATTTTAGTTAGGAAAAGTGTGACTTTCTAAAAATATACAGCAATGTAAGTTCTTCGGGAGAAAGAACTGTTACTCTTTGAGAGAATATCAGTCTCAAGGTTTTTAAAGAGAATTCAAGAAGCTATAGATCAATTAAGTCGAGAGGAGCTCACTATATTAAATTAGTGAATAGAGTGCAACACTTTGTGTTAACTATAAAAAGTTAGTCTTTAGTTAAGTAAGTCAAGTTGTATATATATTATTTGAAAATTTAATAATTAGTATAAATATTTGGACATGGTCTCGTGGATATAGGGTAAAATCGAACCACATTAAAAATGTTGCCATCTTTTTCGTTTTCTATTACAATATTTTTAGTTAATTGTTCCAACGGAAATTTATTAGTTGTTACAACAACTAACTATTAGTCATTACAACAATTGGACAAATTTAATTTAATCCAAAAAGTTTGGCAATTTCAAAAGGAAATTTCAATAGGTATCAGAGTAGAGTCACTAGAATTTATTTAGTAAGACTCTTGTGTGTTTTTGATTTGTTTTCTTTATAGCTTGCAGATATTTGCACAACAGTCCTGAATTCAACTAGATTTGATTCCTTAAGGAAAGCCTTAGGAATTTGTTTGATTTAATTCTTTAAAAATTGTTTCTATTGTAAGGCCAAATTTTATTTTCTTTAATATCTGACATATTTTCAAGATGAAAAATTTACTAGCGGTTTCAAAAGTGTTAAATTCATCTATTTTATAATTTTGGTTTTCAATTGGGCTGTATTTGTTAGGTTATTTACTTTTTTATTTTTATTTCTGAAGATTTGAAAGTAGATGAACATTCTGGATTGATTTTTTATTGATAAGCTTCATCTAGCATTTCTTATGAAGGTTGAGTTATGATTAGGTCCTATGGTTGGATAGAGCTATTTACACTAATGTGTGGAAGTCATCTTTGAGTAATTTTGGTTTTTGTATCACGAATATAAAAAGAATAATCTATTGTGTGAAAAGACTTACCGCAATGATAAATGAAAGCTACCAATTATGTGCACTTTCTATTGCAACATAAAAGAAAATTAAAAAAGCTTGACCGAGATTAAAAGAAAAAAATAAGAAGAAATTATACATATATATATATATATATATATATGTATGAAACACAACACACACTAATGCTTGAGAGTGGCTTGATATCTATTTGAAAAGATGGAAAGGAGTGAGTTAGTGATTTTCAATCTAGTTCATCTTGTGTTCATAAATTAAGAGACTTGATTTTCAAAAAGTCAACAATGCTTTTGAATTTCACAATGATCGACGTTATATTTTAGTCGACCTAGTTCTTCAAGCCCAATACCTATGAATCAACAACTAACACAACAAAACAAAAAAAAAAAGGGGCAGGAAATAAGAACAACACGCACATAACTTTTAATGTGGTTCGGCAATAACAGGCCTACGTCCACGACTATTCCTCTTTATTTTTGCAGAGTAACAGTATTATATTTCTCTCATTTCCTTTACAATGAGTTTGATCCCTTATTTATAGCTAGGGGATGATACAATTTGAGTAAATTTGAATTACATACATATAAGGTAAAAAATAATTTACATTTATTATGATAATTATGACGCTAAGATTTTCTCCAACAGATTCCGAGAATCTTGGTATTCAATTTGCTTCAAAACAGGAAAGTTTACTCGTTTCCGAATTAGACTACTTAAGGCTTCTAGAAGGTCAACAGGACTGGTCACAGCGAGCTTATGAACTGGTGAGCTATTCTAGTGAGCTAGTACGCGAGCAAATACACCAGCAGCCCACATACAAGCTGATGGACCAGCAGATACTATCCTTGGAATGCTATCCGAGGTGATTAGCGAGCTGTTAGTTATTGTGAACTTGCTGAATAACGATCTGTGGGCTCAGAATCCACCACTCTGGTAGACGATCTCAAAACATGAGTTGATGAAGGATAGTGAACTCTTTACACTGACCAAATTAACGAGCTCATAAGACGACCAAATTATCAGGCTTGCCAAGCCTCTAACTGTTGGGCTTAGGTACAATAGCTTGTGCGCCTACAATGTCGTTTTGGCTTTCGGGTCTCTTGAACTTACATCCACTTATGCTGAAGCATTGGGCCTTAACAATCCATTCCCAAGTCACTAAAATATACACAATAGCAATCATTCTTATTTTAAAAATAAATTTGGCACTTTCCATCTCTTGCATATTTATCATGGTTGAAAATTACCTTATATTTCTAGAAATTTGATTAGGCTATGTGCACATATTTTTCAAAATATTTTTCAGAAAGTTTGTAAGTTTGTTAATCAATTTCTATCATATAACACACTTTCTTTTTCTTTTGTGGCCAGTGCCCAAGTTTGAGTGGGAAAATATCAAGAGAATTTTTTTTTAAAAAAAAAAATGTGAAATTCCTGTTTTTGTGGTTGGATGGTTGAGATATTTTATGATTCATATGAAAGGTTTACTCTAATTTTTCTATTGTTCCTAACCTTAGCCGACCTTTCCTTATTCTTCAACCAATTCACTATTTCTCTCTCTTGTGTTTCTTCATGTTTTCTATTGCCTCACTATTACTATGAGGACCAGATCTACTTTTTTTTTTTGGTTCAACAAGACTGCCACTCCTCCCTCTCTTGTTTTTCTTTTTCTTATTATTTTTTGGATCTTTCAATTAAAAAGGGGGAGAAATTATATTAAAGGGGATAGTTCACATTGAAAGGGAGTAGTTGTCTTCTGGTTTTTGTCTATTGGGGGGGAGTATATTGCATTTGATTTGGATTGTAGGATTATTTGAGTTTTGCTCAAAAGTTTATCTTTGAGTAGTCTATGTGTTATGCCAAAGGGGGAGATTTTTAGTGCAAAGGTTTGACATCATATCTTCGGTTTAAGAATGTTTGAACAAATTGAGATTTTGTTAATTAATTATTTTTTTTAATTTAATTATGAGATTATTTTAAATAGTCTATTAATAATCTTGAGTTTTAATTATTTTGAATGATTTCTTATGAGATAATATGGGTTTTAATTTGATAATATATATTTTTTTTATATATGAAATTTCCTATTTAAGAAAAAAATATATTCTTTTTGGAGTAAAATTCAGTGGAAATATTTTTTGGAATTATTCATGATAATTTGTTGTTGATTTTAAAGTAAATCTCTTTCATTTATTAGAGATATTCGTTAATCAAAACTGGAATTAATCACTTAGATGAATCTAGTAATGATAATATTAATGACCAGATTCGGTCATGACTAAAAATTTCGAAAACTTTTCTATTTTAATATGATTTATATTAACCTTTTTGTTTTTATATCTCGAATTGAATTCTTTACTTTGCAGATAATATTAAAGAAATTTAAAAGTATATGCTGGTGCTATAAATACTGAACGAATTTATGAAGTTCTGTGTATAGACAATAAACTTTTAAATGTAATATGAGTGCACTAACTATGTACGAGAGAAGTTTATGTATTTTGTGAGTTATAGAGTTAATTTTCCTAAGGTCTTTTAGTCTTAGAAAGAGTGTGACTTTCTAAGAAAATAAAGCAACGTGAGTTTTTTGAGAGAAATAACTATTAGTCTTCGGGAGAAGATGGGTTCAAGGCTTGAAGAGAGTTTAAAAACCAGGGATCAATTAAGTCAAAATCAACTTGCTATACTATATTGGTAGAGAGAGTACAATACATTGCATCAATTGTAAAGAGTAAGTCTTTATTAGTTAAATGAATTAAGTTATGTGTATACTATTTGACCCTTCATTAATAATAAATATTTGGATATAGTCTCGTGGATGTAAAATAAAACCGAATTATGTTAAAAATATTGCTGTCATTTTTATTGTATGTTACAATATTTTTTAGTTGATTATTACAATAGAATATTTTCAGTTGTCATAATAACTGAGCAAATTTAATTTCATCCAAAAAATTTGATAACTTTAAAGAAAATGGGTTTTTCTTAGGCAGTTACTTATAGTAATTGAAATACACCTTAAACTATGAGAAGGAAAAGTTAATCATAATATTGAAATTGTGAATGCTGACTAATTTAATTAGCAAAATATCTTTTATTTATATAAATAATATGAATCTAAGGTTAATCACACTAGGATTGAGGTCATCCGTTTACATTTCAAAGATTAGCGCGTGACCTCGAAAAAAGTCGAGATTTTTTCTTGTTGAAAACCAAAATAGTTAAAAGTCTAACAATTCGTCTCATTTTATTTTATTTTTTAATTTTTTTTATTTCTTTTATTTAAATTACAACTCAGTCTTGGCGAAGTCACATTCATGACTGGAGGGGCCAGACCCAAACTATTTTTAAAAATATATGTAAAAATATTTTACAGAAATGTCCAGTTTATAATTTTATTTATACTTTTCCTCTTACATTTAAAAACGTTTTCAAACTGACCCCCTAATGAAATGGATCAGGCTTTGCTTCGAGAAAATCTCTCAAAAAAAAAAAAAAGGGATGTGTATATATATATATATATATATTAATGAAAAGTAAATGAGATACAAGAAAAATTTACAAAATTTATATGGAGAAACACCCCAAGAATTAAGAATTTCTTGCCATTAAATATATCTTGATGGATATGTCAAAAAATAAATAAAAATCTTGATGGAGTATTAAACCAAGAAAATTAAACTATATTAGCATCTCAAAATAAGAGAGAACAAATATATATATATATATATATATATATATATTTATATTTATATTTATATTTCTTTTCTTTTCGTTTCTCTTCAGTATGTATTAATATAATAAAATCGATATCTCAGTTATTAGTAGATTTATTTACTTTAACTTATTTTGATTTAGTCAACGACCACTTATATTTAATTAATAACCCACATACAATACATTAATTTAATTAAGGTACACTGGAGTCAAAATTACTTATATATATTTGTGAAAATAAAAAAGAAAATTTTGTAGTTGGGACAAACAAAATTTTCCTTGCTGCAAATGAAACTTCAATTATTTTTAGCATGTTTCTGTACAGCATTTCACGTAGTCATATATATGAAATATTGCAGAAACTAAAAATGGGTTAAAAATTATTAAAATTTCTTAAGGCAAAAAACAATTAATTTTTTTTTAGTCAAAAACAAATTTATACTATTTTATGAGATATTTTCAATAACTTTCACACATATATAGGGCAGTCAGACACAAATTTATTACAATTTGAATATCAATTCTAATTCAAAATAAAATTTATTGATTTTTAATTTTTGTTCTTTTTCCTATAATAAGAGGTTTAAATATGATCTCAAGCACTGTTTTAGTTTTCCGCTTCGCATTTCATGTGGTTTGCGCAACCAGTTTATTTGTGGACTATGCACCTTTTTCTTTTTGCGGGTTTAATAAAAATTCCATCCTAGCGTAGCAAATCATAAGGGGAAAAAACCATTTGTCATGTATATTCAAATATAAATTTTTCTATAATTTTTGTGGTATAACTAATATATTAAAGAAAGTATCTAGAGTTTAAATACAAGACCTTTTTTTTTTTTTTTTTTTTAAAAAAAAATATCTTTATTAAATAAGAATATTTTGATATCATTTAAAATAATCGTTAACCTCAAAGTCCAAATTTACCACTCCAAGAGATTTAATGTAATGTCACCCGCCTAGCGTGACTCATGTGCAAGGGGCAGGTTTGAGCATTGTCATACATTAATATGTGATAATTTTTTCATTAAATATGTGGATAGATCTCTTTTCCTTTTAGGGATTCAGGCGCTATGATAATGTTATATTCCTATTAAATTTTGATAGTTTTCTGATTTGATTTAGTATAAAATGAAGAGCAAATTACAATTTAGCTACCCAGTTTAAACGCTTTCACAGACGGAGCAAATGTTTTCATATTATTGCAATTTACCTCCCTACCGTTAGTAAGATTCGTTATATTTGACGGTAAACGATACCAAAACGGTGAAAAGACGAAATTACCCTTTGAATGAAGTTGACCAATTGACCAAATATATAGTTTGGTCAACTCCTCACTTACTCATTCAACTGTTCTCTCTCTTCCTCTCATTCTTCTTCTTCTTCTTCTCATCTTCTTTCGATTCTTCTTCTTCTTTCCTTCTTCTTCTTCTGTTATTCTTCTTCCTCGGAGTGAAGGGTTCACTCGAATCTGGCTTCACTCCGAGGACGAACCTCAGTGAACCCAGTTGGGTTCGTCAAGAACCCAGATCTGGGTTCTTGAGGCTCGTCCTCGGAGTGAACCCAGACACTCCGATCTAGGTTCGTTGACGAACCCATCAGGAACCCAGATCTAGGTTCCTGGGTTCGTCAGCAAACCCAGAACCTAGGTTCATCAGTGAACCCAGTCTGGGTTCACGAACGAACCCAGATTCTGGGTTCACGATGAACCCAGAATCTGGGTATATATGTATTTTTTTCAGTTTGATGGTTTTGATTTCAGATGATATTGGGTTTGATGCTTTTGAGATTGATAATGTTGGGTTTGATGGATACGTTTGAGGTCATTTTTTGGGTTTTCAAAAGTGGATTATGACATTGGCTAGTTGATTGATGATGGTTGATGATGTTTGGAATCATTTTACGGTTGATGATGGATGATGGTTGCTGGTTGATGATCTTTTGAATCATTTTATGGTTGATGATAGGTTGACGATGTTTTGGGATAAAATTTAAAATAAAAAAAATTAATATGAAAAGATAATTTTACCCCTCGCTCAGTTAAGTGTAACTGAATTTATTAACGGTAGGGGGATAAATTGCAATAACATAGAAACATTTGCTCCACCTGTAAAAGCGTTTAAATCAGGTAGCTAAATTATAATTTGCTCTAAAATGAAAAAACAATCAAGTTTACCATTTATTTTATTATACAATTATAACAAGCGGGAAGTTTAGTTATCATCACTTCAATGATATAATTATTTTAAAAACAAACATTGGTTTACGAACATAGAATCACAGTAAACAAAAGTAAATTCCAAGCAAAGGTACAATTATCACTTGCTGTCAGACAAGTATTATTTTCGAAGACATTCTGCTTCTTTTACCCGTTTCTTAAGGTTCGTAGAAGTATTGTTTACGTCTTCTGCAAAACACATTATATATAAAAAAACACTGCAATTAAAAAATAAATTAAATTAGTTAAATTAAATAATAAATTATTATTATTATTTTTGGTTAAGTTGGAACTAGTCGTAACAACTGGTACAACCAATTAAGTACAATTTAAAATTAATGGGGATTGAGTCATATATATATATATATATATATATATATTTCATATACTCATGCATGCATTTTCTTTTGAATGAGTTCTGTATGCAAGTCATGGTCTCGTGTATACATAAATAAAATAGTGTCTACGAGAACAAGCATGGTCTCACCCAATTGTGTCCATTCAAAATTGATCAAAGTTGAAACAACTTTGGTGGCTAATTAATTACCAATTCCCACAATTAAAAAAAAAAATTACTCTATGAAGCTTATAAAACGCGTTTGATAAGATTGGAACCCTACCATTAAGCGGCTAGTAGAAGTTGGTTTTTCATACAACCAAGATCAAGCAATACATACGCCAAGCTGAACGCTGAATCAACATAATAAAGCAGTCAAACATGGTTCAAAATATGATTTCTAAACTGATAGACTAAATCCAATGGGAATAATATTGCTGAAATTAATTACATTGGCTTATAGGTTTTTAGAATTTTTAATAAAATCCTATGTAAAATTCAGAGAGAAAAGGTTAGACTATCAGCAAATTTAATTGATAAGTATATAAGATTTCTTATATGTTAAGAGGTTAGATTCTCCTTCACATCCAAAGTTGTTGTTGTTGGCTTTTTTTTTGGGGACAGTAGTTCTAATTCACATTAAGCAAAGAGATAGTCAACCTTGTGCTCATGTGTCAATTTGACTTGAGATACAACATCAACAACCTCAGCCTGGATAAAATCCACACAAGTTTTAGGGTTTTTTTTTAAAGGTTATTTATTTATTTTTTAAAATAATTACGATATAATTGAAAATTTAGAACTTAGAAATTTATTTTTGTATCACAATAAAAAAATCCATTTCTGAAGAAAAAAAGAGAAAACTTTCAATACATAGTAATAATTATATATATATACATATATATACACTAATCACTGAAGTTATTTTTAGATGTGTAATTTTAAACTATTTATTACTATAAAGTGCAGAATTGTGCACTGTATTTTGTTGGGTTTTATAACTTGTATAACCGATTAAGTTATATGAATAATTGGTTCAACAATCTAGATGATTGGTAAGCAATTTTAGATATCAATTGAATTAAAGTGTGGACATCTATACTTTATAAGAACTTAATTAAAATTAATCATGTTCAAAACTATATAAAAGGGATGTTTTTTTTTTTTTTAATCACTGGGTCAGTTCAAGATACTTTCGAAACTAACTGTTATATAATTTTAAGACGCGATTCGGGGATTAACTTTTAAAAGATGAAAAAGAATAACTCATATATGTAGAGAAAATTATTCACATTAAATAAAATTTGTAAGTTGAACCCACTTCTTTCATGACACAAATGGATGGGCTTTTAGTTCATCTTCTTTTTCTCTCGAGTGCTCTTAATTTATTGATGATGTTGACATAGCTAGTGCGATTGAATTGTCGTATAAGACCGGATCAAAATTTGAGCTTTCAAAATCAAGATGACCAGTGGAGTAAGGCCTGCCATATTAATTCCAATTTCCAAGTAGAACGCTAGACCCTTTCAAATTAAAAGGTCAGTGCATGGGGTAACGTGGAATAGCAACCAACCGAACAAAATCCACTTTTCAATTAACTTGTTTTCACACAAAATGAGTGTATATATATATATATATATATATATTTATGAGCACAGTTGCAACTGTTGGGACGTTCAGATAGATATATATTACAAGTATATTTAGTTATTTACACAAGAGGGGATTAACTGCATAAAATGAAAAAATTACCCAACTCTTGGTGGGATTTTCGATAATTTCAACCCAAAAAACCTTCTTAAATGTATTAGTGGGTGACCTGACCTCATCACTAAATCAGATCGTTTTCTCTAAAAATGGGGAGTCCATGTTGTCCTTGGGATTAGTGAACTGGTGGCCCTTCTGGTGTCACTACCTTTCAAAATCCTCTCTTTTCATAGAATCTGATGAAAATGAGACTAGTTGGCACTGTGGATTTATGGTTCAAAAATTTACATGTTACTTGTCTTCTCTTCTTCGTGGTTTTCTTTAGATTTATAAACAAATAACAAATTATATAGGGGGAACTTATTTTGTGATTCACAACATGTTTTTATATGTAGTATAGAGATTATTCAAAATCTAAAAATTGAATAGTTATCTCTACTATAGTTTGACCTAACTAAAAACATATCAAAATGTTAGAATATAGATACCCATGTAATGAAGTTTCTACTTGTTTAAAACTTATATATAGATGTAATTAATATTTTTAGTAGATATTATGAATTTTTTTTTTAAAGATGTTTAAATTAATGAATTTTGAAGATATTTAACGAATTTCAACATTAACTAGGTCTACTTGTATTTTAGTGAACCATCAAGAATGGAAAATTAAGTTTTCCCGTTTAAATATATAATTAATAAAAGTAAGTAAATATGTTTAATTTTACTGTTATATTATGAAGTCATGTCCAAATTATTTTTTACAAAATAAAATTTAATTGTGTTTATGGATAATTTATTACAAGTCACAAGTTGCTTTATACATATTTATAAATTGTTATCAAAATTAAATTTGCCAAATGACAATGTTGATATTGTGTGAGCACATTCATTGATCATTGTGTTGTAAAATTTTGGTTTCAAACGAAGAAAAGAAATGTTTCTAAATTATCTTCTACTATGTTTTTTTTTTTTTTTTTGAGTAGACCACAGAAAAATTGACATGCACAAATAAATAAATAAAAAGGATATAAAGACTAAAAATATTTGTCTGGTTAAATAAAGAAATATACAAATATCATTTAATGAATTTAAACAATGACCATGTAATCAAACACACATCAATTTTTGTCTCTATTGTTTCATGAACTTTGTCTTTTTCTTTTGAAATATACCATACAATAGACTGCGCAGATGATGAGCTGCAAGCTGCTTCTCCAACCAAATAACCCATTTGGGCTTCCCAAAATTTATAATATCTCTCTCTCTCTCTCTCTCTCTCTCTCTCTCTCTCTCTCTCTCTCTCTCTCTCTCTCTCTCTCTCTCTCTCTCTCCAGATATTAATAGAAAATTTTAACAAGGAAAGTTAAATTTAATTCATAATTTATGATTATTATGTTTATTAAGATTTTTTAAAACTAAATCAGATGGGCTTCCTGTATAGATAAAGAATTAAGTTCTTATTAGAAAGAGAACTTAATTATTCTATCTAATTTAAGAAATTACATTCCTGTTCATAAATTTGAAAGTTTTATTTTCTTTTATTTTTATTTTTAACAAGAAAATGTAAGCCCTAAAATACTCATAACCTTGTCTCACAAGTTCATAAATATATTTTTTATGTCAAAAAAATAAGTTCATAATTTTCTTAATAAAATTTAGATCCTTCTTTTAAAGTAAAAAAAAAAAAAACTGTTATTTATTTATTTTTTTGTTTTCTAAGTTATCACTAATTTTGAAGTTATCTAGAGAGCTTTTAATTAGTGATTCAAAAATTAGAATAAAATCCTAAATTTAAATTTTGAGATTAAAGTCATACATATTCTCAACAAATAAAATGATCTTGTTTTAAAGGTTGAGTCTAATTATTTTGAATAGTTTATAAGTTCTCTCTTTTAGTTACTTGTCCCTGGGAAAACATGATATGTGTTGTAAGTCACACAATACCTTATCATTAAAAGTTTCAAATTTCAATAGCACAATATATGACTAAAACTACACAACAGCAAAAGACAGAATGTCTCCAAATATGTCATTTAAATGATAAAATCATGTGAACAATAATTTCTTATGTAGGGATAGCAAAAACCACCGATCTGATCCAAATTGGTTGGACTTGATTCGTTTTAGGTTGGTTTAGAGCATTCAAACCACGTCTGTGTCAAACTTTTTGACCTGATTTGTAATCGGATCTTGTTGTGTCCAACAATTTAAATTCATTGCGACCCAGTTATCTATTTTATTATTATTATTATAGTTTATTTTTATATGTTATACATTACTATTTTATTCATTTAATTTTATTCTTATTAGTATATATCTATAACAAACTATTCTGTACAGTAGGAGATGTTGAATATTTTCCTTGATCTCACGAGATTAAAGGTATAAGTGCCACCTTTGTCTTAAAACACAGAGTATGATTGATTTTTTCTGAATTTAATCTCGCTCTCCCACCGTTAAGAAAAAATTGTGTAAGTAAAAAAAAAAAAAATGTTTTAACAAGATATTTTTATTTTCTTTAGGACTATCGCAATAATTTAGGAACTGATACAAATATTTACCCAAACAACCTCCAACTGGACATGGGCCTCAGCCCAAAAGGAGCAACCATTACTTGCTACTAGAGGTCCAATCTATAACTTTATGATTTTCTTCCCATTTTTAGAGATTATTTGGTTGATCATATCATCTAGCATACATTTCTCGCCTATTGTTTATGAATAAATCTCTACTTATCTTTTTCTTATTTTATCACTTGCTTACGTGGATATTGATTTGAAGTGACATTACTTTGTTGGAACCTGCAAAATCATTGGAATGAAAATCAACCATTGAATTTTAATTAATATATTTGATTCTATTAATTAATTGCTCCGTCATACATGCATGGGTTATATATTATCAATAACATATCACCGAAATATCTTCTTACTTAAAAAAAGGATTTGAATAATTATATTACCCTTGGTCGTATATATGTGTGTGTTCTCTAGCAACCACTTCTCATCACAACATATCTCAATTACTTGCATTTTGAATTTTCTAAACACTATAAAGAATGAAAAGTTTCTCAATTCTGGCTGTTCTTTTTCTTGTTTTGTTCATTAGTTCTGGTAATTGTTTTGTTTTGGTTTTTTTAAATCTTTTTTTTTTTATTTGTAAATTATATACGATTAAAAATATACAATCGTATTGTGTTGCTTTGTATCTGAGTCTGGAGAAAATTAAATTATTCTAGTTAGGAAGCAAATATATCTTGTTTATTTTGCAATAATAATTTCAAAGATTAATATTGTCAAAAACATGAGCTTTTATCTGCATTTTATTTGTTGAATATGCAATTATTATTATTATTTTTTATTTCATAACAATACCCATGTTGCATGCAGGAAATGATATAATGAGAGTGGATGCTGATCAAACGTGCAAGAGGACACTTAGTCATGATATTGGTGAATGCCAGGAAATGAAATGTGATAGTGATTGTAAGAAGGAAATTGCATCCACTGCGGTAGGAAATTGCTCTTTTGAGCTTGAGTGCGTATGCACTTTTCCTTGTTAATTCCTACAAATTGTAGGGTGCTCACACTGAATTCAATAAAATAAAAAATAACATTAAAATTGTAAGAGTGCACATTTTAATTTGGCCCCCCCACTTTTTTTTTCTTCTTTTTTTTTTTTTAGTATTGAAACGAGTTCAGAAGATAATCGAGATCAAATTTGTAAGACTCTAGTGATACGGTCTGGATAAATGACTTTCATACAGTTATGAGCTATCCATATCTAAATAGGAGACAACCTATATATATGAAAAAAAAATTCATCTCTATTATTGGAGGTGAGGGGTGTCGAACCCTTGTCTGAGACCATGACCACACGGATAAAAATGGCTTTAGTAAGATAAAAAGCCCTTTCCTTTTCTTTCTCTTATTTTTTTTCATTTTTATTTCTTCTTCCTCTCATTATTTCTTTGTGCTGATTCTCTCATTCTCTCGTTACAATACCATTTTTTATTAAACAAAATTGCGATTTGTTTTGTTGTTTAATGTGAAAATGCGATTTGAATAAATTTTAAACTCCACAGATGTTTCTTATATATTGCTTTCATTAGTTTCGGGTTTGAGTTTGTAAAATTGTTGAAATTATAAGAAAAATAATTGAAATTCATGAGAAAACTTGAAAATCTGAAAAGTGAAAAAAATAAAAAGATCTACAAAATGATTCAGAAATCTGAAAAATGTAGAACATGTTGGTAAAGAAAATTTAAAAACTAATATAAAATCTCCATTTATTAAATTAAAAAATTGGTTATTATAAAAATTTTAATTTACATGCTTACTAATTGTGAATGAAATGAAATAGATTAAATTTCATATGGAAATGAATCAAGGAAAATGATTAAATTTCAGTAATTTAGTTCTTCTTACCTCCTAAGATTCCTAATTAGTAAACGTGCCATAAAACTAATTTAAAATAAAGGGTTGCAAACCCTTTAAACATTTTATTATGGATGTTACGCAAATTTAAAACGCATCATTATAAACATATTAATAATGCATTAATTATAATTAACCGTTACTCTAAATCTCTAACAAAAGGTGGCTTGAGTCTAGAAAAAGAAAAAAAGAAAAAAAACCTCACACATACATACCCACACGAAGGGAAAAATCTTAGCGTAATAGCGTTAGGATAGTGCATTTATGCCCCTCTCCCTTGCCTAAGATTAAATTTCTAACCGTATATTCTGTGTATTTTATCTTTAATGTTATCTTATATTTTGTTTAGTTTTTGTTTAATTCTAAATAATTTATTTTAATGTTTGAGAGCACTTAAAATTTACTAAATTCCATAACAATCCAAAGCCAAGACTTTTTATTAGTCGTATTTTATGCTATGTATGTCATATTACCAGCATTAGTGCATCTGCTTGTTAATTTTTCTAAATCGCATTTTAATTTATAAAATCTTGTTTTGGGTTTAGTGATTTTTATCTATAAATGTTATTATTTCCTTCAAAACCAAAATATTGTTTTCATACTTTGTTAAGTTTGCTTGATACTTTGTTACATATTGTATAATTTTTCGTTAGTTAAGTTTCGGTAAAAAAGTTCATTAACCAAAAAAAAAAAAAAAAAAAAAAAAAGAAAAGGTCAAAAATACCTTGTCTAATTGTTGTATTGGATTTTGTTTTTAGTTTTATTAATATTCATCGTCATATTTTATTGAATATAAGGTGCTTTAATATTTTATTGTTATATTTTCTTACCGTTTTATCGCTGGACAGAAGCAGTTTTTCCTAAATTTTAGATCATATTAAACCTTTTGATTTTATTTAATCATTTAGAGTTTCTCGTAAAAGCAAAGGAAAAGAATATTTTTTTTTAATTTTTTTTTCAACGTCTAGCAAAACATTTACTGTACAAAAGAATGTAAATGTTTTATCTCAAAATCTATTTATTGTCCTGATAAAAGGATTTTTTTTTTTTTTTCGAGTTTGGCTAAATGATTTTTTTAATTGGATTATTTAAAGACAAAATGTTTGTACATCATTAAGTTCTTAAGAGTTAAAACTTAGGACAAATGATGGACGATTAAGATTTATGATCAAGAAGTCTCGAGATAGTTAGTGTTATGTCCAAAAATAGCACTTGGGTCATTGACCCAATGAAACCCAAGAGGCGATAAGCCCAAAGGTCTAAATTGGGAATAAAATGTTATAAAACCCAACAGCCCATGATGCGCCATCATACGCCATGTCAGCGGAAGCACACAAAGGATTATTTTTGCAAAGGCTATTAAAGACAGCTCAAGTTGACTAGCTCGTGTACCAAGAAGCTTGAAAGCATAGACGGACAATAGCTCGAGGCTTAACAGCTTGTGTTTTCCTTAATAGTGCAGAATTACAGAAATGAGAAAAATCCTATGTTGAGCAGAGAAACGTTTCTAATAGGAAGTTGACATAATTATATTTTGATGCGAATATAGCATATTTGATGAGGATCAATTTAAAATAGGGAAGAAATCTTACCACATTTTAATGACCTAATTCTCTGTAAACAAAAAACTTTAATTCTATATAAATAGATTTTTCATATGTAAACATCATCATGAACAATCACAAAAAAGAAGCCTAAAAATCATAGTAGAAACTTTGCCTTCCTTTTAAAAAAATAAGATAGTCGTGGATGTAGACATCATTCAAAGGGTCAAACCATATTAAAAATTCTCTCGTCTCTTTATCTTTCATTATCGTATCGTTAAATGTTGTTATTTCACCATAATTGCATTTATTCATTCACCTTTAGCAATCAATTCACATTAATTCAGGCGTGGATTGATTTTGACGTCAACATTTTGGCACTAGAAGAAGAGCCAGTAGGTCATCTTTGCTTGTACAAATTTAAGTATGTTCTTTTTGTTTATTTCAAGTTACCAATGACCAGAACTTCCAGTACACATGAAGGCACTCCTCGAAGGAGTGCGAGCTTCGGCGGTCTTCAAATGTGGAAGAAAGAGTGGATTTAGTGCATCAAACACTAGTTGCCAATAACCAGCGAGAGACAAATTGTTGTCATGACTAGATGAATCCAAACCTTGCACTAGACCAACAATGGGAGGGGGGGGGGGGGGGCACTAGACCAACAATGGGGGGGGGGGGTTATAAGGAATCTGCCTCCTATAAATGTAGTAGTTGGACAAACAAGTGTCTTAAAGCCTAAATCTCAAACAAACAGGTAAGTCGAAGTGGAAGATGTATTGTGGATGTTGGCCATGATTATCCAAAAGTTGATTTAGGGCACAAGAACGCCATTACCTGTGAATGACACACAACAGGAAAATCCAATACGGGACGAGAACCTACTTTAAGTCGAAAGGCAACGAGGGAATTAACACGTTCCTATGACTTATGTAGCGTGCAAATAGGCATGGATTACTTCTCTTGTTTGCCCTTAAGACTTTACACCTTCTTATGATGATGCTCTCTTGCTGAATGATTGTTCTCGACACTTTTTCACTTCTAATTGTTTGCCTTGATTTTGGTCCAACTTTCAAGTTTATCATGCATACACCATTTCCAAACTTATTTCTTGAAAAACACTAAAAAACACTCTAGAACAACCACAATGAATTGGACATGGATGCTTAAATCTTCACTGCATCTACCCTTATCATTGAGCTTCTCAAAATTAGGAATTAATTATCTCTTTATAATGTGTTAGAATCTTAATCTTACAAATAGCAGTGTTTAGGGTTGAATTGCCCATATTGTCAGGTGTGTAGTGATGATGGTTACCAAGGTCGCCATATGCATTAACTTTTGATTGTTTTGGAGGTTGGCAATGATGGTCACCATCGTTATCATTGTTTTCTCCATTATCACTGAGTTAGTGATGGTGAATGGCGATGGTGGTAACCATCACCATTGGTGATTGCCACTTTTGATTTCAAGATTCCTTTAACTTTTTGACCCATTTTGACTTCATTTGACTTTAGCACTTTATAAATCCCAAAACTTGTCCAATTTCGCTCTAATTACACTTGAATATGCTTTACAATCTCGAACACTCAGAAACTAGAAATAACTTAAAACATTTCATAAAAATATATACACATGCCAGAAACATAACAGAAATACAAGAATTAACGGCCTAAAATATAGTCAAAGATATGTTCATTAAGACCTTTGGGTTTTCTTCGTTGTAAGCCCCTTGTTTGGTCTAGGGCGAAAGAAATCGTAGGGTCTCAGTCAATTTGATTTGATTTTTGATATATATATGTATGTGTGTGTGTGTGTATATATATATATATATATATATATATATATGATTGATTAATTTTTAGGTGTTTTTGAAATTGATTGGTTATTTTTTGGAGATATGATTTGTATGGAGGAAGAAGCAAAGAGGCCAGAGTTGTAGAGGATAGTGATGGTTGTACACTCTCTCTCCCCTAACCCCTTCTCTTTCTCTCCCCTTCTTTCTTTTCCTTTGACCTTGGGTATTTTGGGTACACCTAAAAGCCTAGGTTTCTCATTTTCCAGTTGCTGGGGAGACTAGGAAGCCTAGAAAGAATCTAAGTTTCCAGTGACGGGACCTTTCTCGAATTTCTCATCTGGACCTAAGAAAGATCCCATAGCACCCTGACAGAACTCCAAAGAATCCTAACATTAGCTCAAAGAAATTCCGTCGGAGTGCCGATACTTAGTTAAAACTTATTTTTGAACTCATTTACCAGGTGGTAAGGGTCAATTTTTTTTTTGTTTTTCTAATGAAAATCCGGTAATATACCGACTGTTTATTGAACTATGTCACCTTACAAATTCAAATACAGTTTAAAAGCATTTCTATAGCACTCAATCTCAACTACCAGGGGCCCCGGCCCTCATCTCAAAATCAATTACAGTATGAAAAACCACAATTACGAAAATTGATTGAAAAACTAGAACTTTCTTATCAAAACATTTTAATAAAACATGTATCCAACAACTTGTATTTACATTTACAATTTTACACCATGTTTTGATGTAAAATATGCACATGACAAAATATGTGCTATACAATGTGATAAAAGTCGTCTGTCAATCAATCCGTGCGTCTGTCTGAGTGGACGACTCGTTTCTACACTTGAGGTAGAATTTTTAAGAAACACATGGAAAACAAACTGAGTAAAACCTAGTGAGAATAACAATTTAATGAGACTAAGGAAAAACAGTTTTATACTTTTTTAAAATACTTTATTGAAACTCATTTGAAAACTGTTTTTCAAGCTCGTTTTAAATCATTTTCTGAATCTTTCTCATTTCTCACATGTATGGTAACCCAAGAAAACTACTCTTGTTGTGACAGCATAAATCTCTCGCTAACTACTAGGAATATAAGGAATCTGCTAGGTGTAGTCACCGATGCGAAAACTTTGGGCACGCGTTACCCTCTCGCAATCGGTCTGAACTACACTACTCTTATACATGCAGAGGGTGACTCAATTGACTCTCTTTCTCAGAAGTCATCTAGACTCTACCCTCAGTTAGTGGCTCTTTCACATCTACCATACACGCATATGGTACTCGACCTAGTACTCAACTGGGGTTAGGGTAAACCATCGGCGCATTGAAATACTTTTTCTCAATATTTTAAAATAAACTCATTCTTAAGGCAGAAAGCCTAAAACCTTTGATTTTAGCACCTTCTCGGTATAAATATATATTTAACTCAAAACTCATATGTTAGAATCTCAGTATAACTTCAATAAACCACTTAATTACATAATGAATAAACTCATATGAACAGTAAATAAAATATATTTATTCATATATAACAACAACTAAGAAACAAATAAAATAAAGTTTGAATGGCTAGCTTTCTACTCACTAAACGCTATCCGATAGATGACGATTTTCCTCTAAAAGCCTACGAAACTTTCTACTTTCACCCTAAAACATCAAATGCTCATTTTGAATCACTAAACTCATTATTACAAAGTCATAAATAGCTTCTAACACAACTAACTCTATATAATTCTCTTTATGCCTAAACCTTCGCAATTAAGTTTTAACTCATTCGATGTTTTCGAATTCTGATTTCTTTTTATGAATCCTATTTATTTTCACCTAGGAACACCTCGGTATGCTAGAAATAATTTCTGAAACTTGGAACGAAAAAACCCAAAATTAGACCCCCTTTGGTCGAATGCTACCTAAGGAGCAATCCTTAGGTTCTTTTCCTTTTGTTTTCGCTCCAATCATCTTTCTAACTCGCGTTTAATTCAGTCATGAAGCAAATTCGAAAAGAAACCACCGTCGAATGGGCGTTTCTAGCAAAAAATCACATTTTTTCAACACTTTTTGATGCTCATTTTTACCTTAAGCATGCAATCAACTTATTTATTTCATATATAACATTATTTCACTCAAATATGATCAAACATATTCAATTCTTTTATTTGAAATCCTTTCATGCCCTTTAACTAGACTAACAACACCCAACTTGACTCTACACTTATGTTTACTTAATTATATCACTTCCATATGATTTCCTAGCCTCCAATATGCTTAAATTTCAACTCAATACATGAAACCAAAAAGGGAATCACAAAGCCCTAACTTGGCCAGAAATCACCATTCACAAACATCTTCATTCTACTTTCAATTTCAATCATAATAAACACATCAAAATTGTTAGGCCCTGAACTTTCTATAGCTGTTATTGTACAATTGGTGGCCTGCCGACAACTCCATAGTAGCTCTCTAGTCGATATCTGGATCTGACTGGAAAGTTTTCGTGAAGTTAAGCTGTTCTCTGTTTTAATATCATTATATAAGAATCTCTTTCTAGCGAAAATAGTGAAAATTTTTCGCTTTTTAACTTTTCTCTTACAAAATGATTTTATAAAATTTCAACAAATCTTAATCAAACACAACTATGCTTTTAGATTTTTAAGTGCAACCCAGAATTTTATTAATTCTTCACATACTCAAATTCTATAATTACTTGAAATCATTTATATGTCACACATATGTAAATAGTTATACAATCACAACAATGCACCACACAATCTATCATACCTTGATGTCGGAGTCCTATGCTACTTGTATACCTAACTTTGCTTCTGTACTTGTCATTGGGGAGGGTTTAGGAAAAATATAAAATAAAAAGTATTAAGTAGAGAGCTCACATAATATTTAAAGTCTTTATCTAAATCTTTTCTTAAAAATCTATTTATCGAAAAACATTTTCTTTTGACATGATCTTATTCTAAAATACTTTTCATTTCAGAAACTATAAAGCATTGGGCTATTTCCTTTTAACGTAACTTTATAAAACTAAAACCAGAATAGTTTGCAAAATATTTCTGGAAAACCTTCTTTCTGAAATTTCATTTCTACAAACATTTCTAAAATCTTTGTAAAATTTTTCTAGAATCTTTCTTTCTAAAATTTGAACCATCATAATTTATCTTGATACTTATAAAATATTTTCTTGTTAAAAGTACAATTCATACCCCTAACTACTTTTACCACACGATGACTACTATTGCCGCTCAATGTGGTATGTCACGTGGTGATTTTCAACTGACACCAACTGTGACATTGCTGAGATATCTCGGCAACTACGTACGGAATTTTCTACATTGCAAATCGTAGTGCGAGATAATCTAATTATCTTAGCGACTACATGCAGAATTTTCTGTATCACAAATTGTAGCGTAAGATAATTTATCAATCCTGGCAACTACGTGTGGGATTTTTTGCATCGCAAATAGTAGCGCCAAGTAATATATAAATCAGAGGGTGTATGCATGACCTTTGAAATTTTTTTTCACTAAGTGCAATAAACACAGAATAACTTATCCTTCAAAACTTTTTTGGCTAAAGCCTTTAAACTCAATTCTTATAAAAGCTATTTTATATCCAAATTTCATTGAAACCGATATAATAATCTGTTTATAACTTTATTAAAATTACAAAACTAAGTAATTCTCATAGACTTTTCTTTATTCTTGAAACTAGTAATAAATTTCTTATTTAATAAACTACATGTCTATTGACGTGTTTTTCTCTTCATTCGCCTAAAAACATAAAGTTTTCACTAGTAAACCTTCTTTTCTAATATAAATTTTATAATCGAAATTATCTTTAAAACATCTTTATTCGAATAATTTCTATGCATATATATATATCATAAACTTACTAATGTACTTTACTTAATAATAATAAATCATTCATAAGCTCTTTAACAAACAATAACCTCACACTTTACAACATAAATATTTGTGAGAGAATTCTTTAGCACTCACCTCTTACTTCTTACTTTGATATTAACAGTTCTTTCTCACTTTCTGCTAATTCTATTATTAACATAGTTTTAATTTCATTTAAGTATAGCTTTAATTTTATCTAAATATATCTCTACTTTCATCTAAGCTATAGCAAACTACACACCGCTTAGTCTAGCTTGAGCTGCGAGCTCCAACCAGTTCATTCAACTCACTCTTTTCTGTGGGCTGTTGCCTTAGTTTAACTTAGACAGATACTATAATAAGCTACGCCACTACTCAGTTACCCTAGCAAGCTACCACTTTGGCCTAGCTCGAACAAACTATAAGGGAACACTGGTATCACTCAGCTTGCTCATCTCTTGCTCTAGTCTAGTTCTACATACGTTGACACAATATTGCAAACATTGTCTAGCTTGCTTCAGGCGAGCTGCAGCCCTGACTTACTTGAACTAACTATAATATTTGCATACCAGAATTTCATAAATTTCTTCTCATAAAAATCTAGATCATAAACACCATATATCTGCAGCGGAACTTAACATCTTAAACAACAACCTAACCGCTTCAAATCTTTGAATCTATGTACAAAAATCTTATTAATAATCGATGCAACTCATAAACTGGTTTACAAATTAATAATCTCACTTGCATCAAAACTCAAAGAAATTATCTATTCCCCCTTGTGGTTGTGCACTACACACATAACCACATCAATCTATTTCTTTAATTATTTTAGGAATTTTCTCAAACACTCCATAGAACTTCAATAAAAACTTAGGATTTCTCTTACATGAACCCTAACTTTCATCTTTTGTATGATTTCTCAAAATTAAGCTTCCTTTTTAGTTTATTAAGATTCTACACTTGATTTAAATGAGAACCCACATCAAATCCACATTAAAAATTCATCCAATCATTAATATATATACAAACTTAACTAATCTCAATCTTGAACAAAATCATGAAAACTTACCTTGATCTTGCTAAATCCTTGATATTCTAACTTGAATCTTCTTAAAATCTTGATTAGGAGTTTTAAATCACCTTAGCTCTCCTTTTACTCTCCGACCGTTCACCTCGTAGTCACTCTCTCAATTTTCTCTCTGAGTCTCTTGGTTTTCTTTTTCTAGATTTTTCTTGTTTCTTTCTTTCTTAGATTTTTCTGCACTTGGTCCACTCATATATATAGACCATTCTTCCTTTACAATATTGTCTCTCAAGTTATTATAATTCACCTTCAAGCCATTTTCTAAAGAATTTCTTACTTATCCAGACTATCTTTTCCATAACTTTCAGGACCTTTCTAGAAGGTTCTTTTCTATTCTTTACTAATAATCAGCTCACACACCAATTCTTAATAAATCTTGTTTAGCTCACCGAATCAGCACATCACCAGAAGAAATAAACACTTACTATTACTGACGGAACTCTTACCGAACCCCTCCTTTAGACTAGTGAAAGATCCCGTAGCACCCCAATAGAACTCCAATGAACCCTAACTTTGGCTCGAAGGAACCCCGTCGGAGCACCGAGACACCATTTAAACTTATTTTATAAATCATTTACTTGGTGGCAAACTCATTTACTAAGTGACAGAGATAAAAATTTTTCATTTTCTAGAGAAAATTCGACAGCATGCCGGCTGTTTATTGAACTATGCCACACTACAATTTCAAAAACAATATAAAGACACTTATGTGGCACACATTCTCAACTACCAGGGCCTCTGGCCCTCATCCAAAATCAAGCCCAACATGAGCAATCACATTTGCGAAAATCGATGGAAAACTAGAATTTTTCTTATCAAAATGCTTTCGTAAAACATACATCCAATGACTTGTGTTTATATTTATAAATTTACATCGTTTACACCATACCTGATATACAAAACATGCACGATGAAAGTATGAGCTATACAAGGTAATATAGTCATCTGTCAATCAATCCGCGTGTCAGTTTGAGTCTCTTCTGCTGGATGACTCAGTCCTGCACCTGAGGAAACATTTTTAAGAAACACATGGAAACAAACTGTGAGTATAACTCAGTGAGAATAACAATTTAATAGAACTAAGGAAAAACAGTTTCATACTTTTCTAAAATACTTATTTGAAACTCGTTCGAAAATTGTTTTTCAAGCTCGTTCTCAATCTTTTTCTTAAATTTTTTTATTTTCTCGCCTTAATGGTAACCCAGAAAAACTACTCCTATCGGGGTAGCATAAAATCTATTACTAACCATTAGAAATTAGGGAATCTGCCATATGTAGTCACCGATGCATAAACTTTGGGCACGTGTTACCCTCTCGTAATCAGTCTTTACTACACTACCCTTATACGTGCAGAGGGTGATTCAACTAACTCTTTCTCTCAGGAGTCATTTGGACTCCACTCTCAGTTAGTGACTCTCTCACATTAACTGTACACGCATATGGTACTTGGCCTAGTACTCAACTGGGACCAGGATAAACCATCTGTGTACTAAAATATTTTTTCTCAATATTTTAAAAGAAACTCGTTCTCAAGGCATAAAGTCTAAAATCTTTGATTCTCTTATATTCTCGATATAAATATATATTCAACTTAAACACACATAATGAAGTCTCAACATAATTTGAATAAATAATTCAATCACATAATGAAATAAGTTAATATAACTATGAAATAACACTTAAAGAACGTAACACTTGGAAAAAGTAGGTTTTCACTCACAAAACGCCCTCCGACGAATGATGATTCTTCTCTGAAAGCCTTCGAAACTTTCCACTTTCACCTTAAAACATCAAATACTCATTTAGAATCACTAAACTTATTAATACAAAGCTAGAAATAGCTTCTAACACAACAAACTCTATAAAGACCTCTTTACGCCTAAACCTTTGCAACTAAGTTTTAATTCATTTGATGCTTTCGAATTCTGATTTCTTTTTATGAATCTTATTTATTATTATCTAGGAACACCCCGGTATACTTGAAATAATTTTATGAAGTTTGGAACGAAAAATCACCATTTTTGATCCCCTTTAGCCGCATGCTGCTTAGGGAGCAATCCCTAGGTTTTCTTCATTCCATTTTTGCTCCAATCATCTGCCTAACTCACGTTTAGGTAAGCTATGAAGCGAATTAAAAAAGAAACGACCGCCAGGTGGGCGGTCCTAGCCAAAAACCATACTTTTTCAACACTTTTTAAAGCACACTTTTAACTAAAGCATGCAATCTTTCACATTTAACATTCTTTCACTCAAATATGATCAAACATACTCATTTCATGCATTAAAAAGTTGATTTTCCATGATATTGCTTAATGCTCTTCAACTAGGCAATTATAACTAAACTTATTTCTAGACTTTTGGTTTTCAAATTCTATCACTTCTAGTTAATTTCTTAACCTCTAGAATGCATGAATTAAACCTCAAATGGATGAAATCAACTTGGGTTACACAAACCCTAAGCTTAGCCAAAAATCATCATTCAAAACCATCTTTACTCTACTTTCAATTTCCATCATAATAAACACCTCAAAATCATCACCAACTACCCTAGTTTCAATCCATAAACTTAAAATAATATTTGAAGCAAGATGGGAAATGGGTTTCTCACACATCCAAGTTGATTCAAGATATGAAACTCACGTATTTAGACTTCAATCTCACTTCAAAATTGCACAACTAGATTGGGTTGATGGCAAACTTGAATTTGATGATGAAAAACTTGAAGAAGATTGCATGAATTCCTATGGTTCCTTCTCTTTTTTGGTCGGCACCACTTCTCCCACTCTCTCTCGGTTTTCTAATGTGAAAATGAATGAGAATTGGGCAATTTGGGCACCTATTTATAGTGGTGCCTCATTTGCTAGTTAGTCCATTTCTAAACTTGCTAAAATGGTCATTAACTTTGCTAATTCTTGCTTCAACCCCTAACTAGATAAGTTTGATTTCAATTGGTCCATTTATCACATTAAAAACCACTAATTCCATCCACTAATAAAAAGGTTCCAAATGGCTCACTTATGCACCATAACTTTCTATCACATTTGGCTAAATCTCGTTGGTGGAACTTTTTGACTTTTGACTTTGGAATGTAAGCTTATCTTATCCTATAGTTTCCCATCTCATTTCTTACTTCTCTTGAGTCCTCTAATCGATATTCTATGCTCGATGTGAGACTAAATTCAACTTTAAAAGCTACTATAGGAGTAGTACTAAGTAACCGTAAATAGAATCGATGGTTTACAATTACCACAGGGCGAGCTCTCAAATTCTAATATCCAGCTTATATAATAAATTCTAGGTTCTGCTTATATCTATGCTCGTAAAACTGGTTCTCAGCTCGCTAATATCCAACTTTCTAGGCGAGCTCTAAATTTTCTAATTATTCAATACAATACAAGTTCTAGGTTTCACTGATGCTTATATTCATAAGCGATTAAAATCTTTTAACACCATAAAACAATTGTTGTGAGCTAAACCCTACTACCATAAGCCGAATTTTACTGCAGTGAGCTAAACTCCCCCTTCAATGAGCTAAAACTTATTGCTGCAAATCAAGCTCTTCTATAACTATCTGAACCTTGTTATCATGAGCTAAATTCCTTTGCAGCGAGCTGACTAATAGCTGCGATTAAAAGCCCATACAGCCAGCTAAATTCTACCACTTCGAGCTGAAATCCAATGTAGCTACTTGAACTTTATTGCAACAAGCTAAACTACTACTGTAAACTCATCTTTATTGCTGTGAGCTGGACTTATTAAAGTGAGCTAAACCTGGGTTTGAGCTCTAACAGCTAGCTCCCCTGCTCATAGCCAAAAACCATATTCTTACATATTTCTCTATTGGAACTTTGGGAATTACACCATCCTACTAACTTATAGCTCGCATAACAAGCTTTCATAATCCTAATCTTAAATTCTCAAGTTGTTGAGGTCTATTTGATCGACCAACTAGTGATTGCTAATAATTCAGCTCGCTAGACAAGCTGTCAACCTACTAACTATTCAGATCGCTAAATTTTATTTTGCCAAACAAACTAATAATTTGTTTAATTATTCAATTTGTTGAACGAGCTATCAGTTAGCTGACTTTTCAATTCTCAACATATACTTTGATATTTGCTAATAACAGCTTGTAGAGCAAGCTCTTATTCCACTTACAGCTTATATAGCGAGCTTCTTATCTTAAAACTTAGCGTTCGCAGCCCAGATTCTTATTTCTACTAACTTACAGTTCACTTAACGTGCTTCTCACTTTATCTTTGTAGCTCTTGGCTTAATTTCTCATTTCACTAATTTATGGCCCACAGATCAAGCTCTTTATTTATTCACATTAAATTCTGGAGTCTATTTTATTTAGTCCTTACTTCACGTCTTGTCCAGCTCGCTGCTGGATAGTCTGCGAGATCTTCTAGCTCAGAGGTCATTATTCTTCTATCATCAAGTCTGTCTTATTCACAACTCTAATTTTCTAATAAAGGCCTAGCTAGCATACCATATTGCCAAAGCGATCTCAAGCTCGTAGTTTATGGTCTCACAATTCACCCCTCTTTATAAAAATTTCGTCATCGAAATTTTAAAATAAACATATCTCGTGTCACTAGAAGAGATCACTACCTTGCATCTGTTCTTTCTTCTCTTAATACTTCATGCTTTTCATAGTACTTATAGAATTTCTTTATCTATGTCACTTTAAAATACTTATCATTTCTTTCTACCTTTGTCAGCTTAACTAACTTAACCAATTCAATCTTAGAATGATCTTAAACATCAAATATTCACTAATTACTATTATAATATTATTATTATTAGCACAAAATTTCTCATCATTATTACCAATAATACTAAAATTCTATTGGCAATTATAACTAGAAACTTGCTTTACTTAATCAGAACATATAATCACATTTCTTAAATCTATTAAAACTTTGATATCGATAATTCGTATGAACTCTTCATAATTTCATTGTCACAAATAACTATATCTTTAAACATATCTATCATATGTTTATTTCTAGATGTGACATTCTTGTAATTCAAAAACTTCCCAAGAGATCACCCCTCCTTATAACGCTCTTGTTTAAGTACGCTTAACTTCAGGGTTTTAATGGAATCTGATGCCTTAATACTGCTACTTATACTTAACTATATATTCATTATTTATGTTTCTGACGATTCTGACTGGAATTAATTTGCCAGGGTATTTACATTCCACTGATCTAATTATCTGATTAGTCTCCCCAGGCTGATGGTACATCAGATGCTAAAATATTTCTGGAAGTTCGTCTGGGACTCCTTTGATCTTGCTAGTGCATAATGCTGTGATTCTAATAAAAGAAAGGAAACTTTCGAAATACTTAAAAATTCTTTTCTAAATCATATGTATGTCTATTTATAGAAAAATTTTTTGGGTTGTTTGACTCGTGTGAAAACATAAAACGCTTTTCATAAAATAAAATCACATAATCTTTTTCTTTCCTCAAAACCTTTGCTCTGATACCAGCTGTCAGGCTTCGAACTTTCTAAAGCTGTTATTGTACAATTGGCGGGTATCGGGCCCCGAACTTTCTAAAGCTGTTATTGTACAATTGGCGGCCTGTCGGTAACTCTACAGTAGCTCTCCAGTCGATATCTGGATCTGACTAGAAATTTTTTGTGAAGCTAAGCCGTTATCTTTTCTAATATCACTTTATAAGAATCTCTTTCTTGCAAAAACAGTGGAAATTTTTAGCTTTTTAACCTTTCTCTTACAAAATGATTCTATAAAATTTCAATAAATCCCAATCAAACACAACTATGCTTTTAGATTTTTAAGTGCAACCCAGAATTTTATTAATTCTTCACATACTCAAATTCTATAATTACTTGAAATCATTTATATGTCACACATATGTAAATAGTTATATAGTCACAACAATGCACCATACAGTCTATCATACCTTGATGTCGGAGTCCCATGTTACTTGTATGCTTGACTTTGCATTTGTACCTATCCTTGGGGAGGGTTTAGGAAAAATATAAAATAAAAAGTATTAGCTAGAAAGCTCACAGAATATTTAATGTCCTTATCTAAATCTTTTCTTAAAAATCTATTTCTCAGAAAACATTTTCTTTTGACATGATCTTATACTAAATTACTTTTCATTTTAGAAACTATAAAGTATTGGGTTCTTTTCTTTTAGCGTAACTATATAAAACTACAACCAGAATAGTTTTCAAAATATTTTTGGAAAACCTTCTTTATGAAATCTTTCTGAAATTTCATTTCTACAAACATTTCTAAAATCTTTGTAAAATTTTTCTAGAATATTTCTTTTTAAAATCTGAACCATCATAACTTGTCTTGATACGTATAAAATCTTTTCTTGTTAAAAGCACCATTCGTACCTCTAACTACTCTGACCACACGACCGCTCAATGTGGTATGTCACGTGGTGATTTTCAACTGATACCAACCATGACACTGTTGAGATATTTCAGTAACTACATACGAAATTTTCTGTATCGCAAATTATAGTGCGAGATAATCTGATTATCTTAGCAACTACGTGTGAAATTTTCTGCATCGTAATTCGTAGCATAAGATAATCTATAAATTTTGGCAACTATGTGTGAAATTTTCTACATTGCAAATCGTAGCGCCAAATAATATATAAATCTGAGGGTGTACGTATGACCTTTGAAAATCTTTTTTACTAAGTGTAATAAACACATAATAGCTTATCTTTAAAAAATTTTTAGGCTAAAGCCTTTAAACTCAATTATCATAAAAGCTATTTTATATCTAAATTTCATTGAAATCGATATAATAATCTTTTTATAACTTTATTAAAATTACAAAACTAAGTAATCCTCATGGACTTTTCTTTATTCTCAAAACTAGTAATAAATTTCTTTTTTAATAAACTACACGTCTATTGACATGTTTTTCTCTTCGTTCTCCTGAAAACATTAAGTTTTCACTTGTAAACCTTCTTTTCTAGTATAAACTTTATAATCGAAATTATCTTTGAAACATCTTTATTCGAATCTTTCCTAGGCATTTATATATATATCATAAACTTACTAATGTACTTTACTTAATAATAATAAATCATTCATAAGCTTTTTGTAAACCCTCGAATTCTAGTTATGGTTAACTAGTATCACTATAATAGTAGCTTTTAAAATTGAATTTATTTTTCGCATCGTGAATAGGATGTCGATTAGATGACCCAAAAGAATTAGAGAATGAGATGGGAGAGTATTGGATGAAATAAGGTTACCATTCAAAGTCAAAAAGTTTTAAAATTTCCACCAATCTCTATTAACCAAATGTGATAGAATTTGTTATGTTTAGTGAGCCATTTGGAGTTCTTTGATTGGTAAATGAAATAAGTGGTTTTTAAAGTGACAAGTGGACCAATTAGAATCAATATTATCTAGTTAGGGGTCAATGTGAGATTTAATTAAGTTTAAGGGTCATTTTAGCAATTTTTGAGAGGGACTAACTAGCAAATGGTGCACCACTATAAATAGGTGCCCAACTTGCCCAATTCCTATTCATTTTCACGTTGAAAAACTGAGAGAGAGTGAAAGGTGGGGTGCCGGCCAAGGAGGAGAAGAAACCATAGGAATTCATGCAATCTTCTTCAAGTCTTTCATTACCAAATTCAAGTTTATCATCAACCAAAGCTTTGTGTGCTAGTTTGAAGCAAGATTAAAGCATAAAGAGGTGAGTTTCTTGACTTAGAAACCCATTTCATATCTTGCTTCAAATCTTAATATGAGTTTATGGATTGAAACTAGGATAGTTGGTGATGATTTTGGTGTGATTAATGTGTTAAAAAATGAAAGAAAAATGAGAAGTCTAGTGAGGGGTGTGTCACGATCAAGTTAGGGCTTTGTGATGTTCTTTTTATTTTCATGTTTTGAGCTTGAATTTTGATATATTTGAGACTAAAAAATCATATAGAAGTGATAGAGTTGAGAAAACCAAAGTGTAGAGACAATGGAGTGTTATTAAGCTTAGTTGAAGGGTATTAAGGGATTTCATATAGAAGCCTCTTTTTGATGCATGAAATGAATATGTTTAATTATATTTGAGTGAAAGTATATTAAATATGAAAGAATTAAGCTTATTGTGCAAGTGAGGTAAAAATAGGCATTAAAAAGTGTTGAAAAAAGGTAGTTTTTGGCTAGGAACGCCAACTTGACGGCCGTTTCTTTTCGAATTTGCTTTATAGCTGACCTAAACACTAGTTAGAAAGATGATTGGAGTGAAAATAGAATGAAGAAAACCTAAGCATTACTCCTTAGGTAGCATTTTGCCAAAGGGGGTCTTATTTCGGGATTTTTCGTTTCGAGTCTCAGAAAATTATTTCGAGTATATTGGGTGTTCCTAGGTGATAATAAATAGGATTCGTAAAAAGAAATTGGAATTTGAAAGCATTGAATGAGTTAAAACTTAGATGTGAAGGTTTAGACGTAAAGGAGATTATATAGAGTTACTTGTATTAGAAGCTCTTTATAGCTTTGTATTAGTGAATTCAATGATTCTAAATAAGTATTCGATGTTATAGGGTGAAGATGAAAAGTATCGGAGGCTTTCGAAAGAGAAACATCTTTTGTCGGAGGGTGTTTTGTGAGTGGAAATCTAATTTTTCCAAGCGTTACATTATTTAAATGTTATTTCATTTTTATATGAACTTATTTCATTATGTGACTGAGTTAGTTCTTTAAATTAAATTGAGATATTATTATAAGAGTTTGAGTTGGATATATAATTGTACCAAGATTATATGAGAATTAAAGATTTTAGGCTTTTTGCCTTAAAAACGAGCTTATTTGAGAATACTGAGAAAAAATATTTTATTATATTGATAGTTTACCCTAACTCCAGTTGAGTATCAGATTGAGTACCCTATACGTGTACGGTAGATGTGAGAGAGTCACTAACTAAAAGTGGAGTCACCCTCTGCATGTATAAGGGTAGTGTAGGAGAGATCGATTGTGAGAGGGTAATACGTGCCCAGAGTTTATGCATCGACGACTACACCTGGTAGATTCCTTAACTCTTAGTGGTTACGAGAGATTTTATGCTGCCACGACATGAGTAGTTCCCTGAGTTACCATTCAGGCAAGAAATGAGAAAGTTTCAGAAAAAGATTTAAAACGATCTTGGAAAATAGTTTTCAAACGAGATTCGATAAAGTATATTTCAAAAGTGTAAAACTGTTTATCCTTAGTTTTATTAAATTGTTATTTTCATTGAGTTTTACTCACAGTTTGTTTTCCATGTGTTTCTTAAAAATTTTCCCTCAGGTACAGGAGCAAGTCGTCCAGTAGACGAGACTCAGACAGATGCGTAGATTGACTGACAGACGACTTTGATCACTTTGTATAACTTATACTTTTGTCATTTACATATTTTGTATCAAAGCATAGTGTAAATTGTAATGTAAATATAGGTTTTTGAATGTAAGTTTTTATAAAGTTGTTTCGATGCCAAAGCTTTTAGTTTTTAAATCAATTTCCATGATTGTGCTGTTCATTGCTGGAATTATGATTTTGGAATGAGAGCCGGAGGCCCTTGGTAGTTGAGATTGAGTGCTATAAAAGTGTTTTTAAATTGTATTTGAGAATTTGCAAGGTGGCATAGTTCAATAAACGGCTGGCATGCTGTCGGATTTTTATTAGAAAAATGAAAAATTTTAACCCTTGCCACCTATTAAAGGGGTGAGAAAAAAGTTCAAATTAAGTTTCGGTGCTTCGATGAGATTTCTTTAGGTCAAAGTTAGGGTTCGTTGGAGTTTTGTCAGGGTGCTATAAGGTCTTTTTTGGGTTAAGAGGAGGGATTCGAGAAGGGTCCCGTCAATTTGGTATTAGAGCTTTCGGTTTAAAAAGGTTTAGAAAACTTTTGAGTATAAATGCATTCAAAAAGTTAGTTATGAATTTATGTTGCATTGAGTTATAAAACTTTGCATGACATTTACTGTTTTTAATTGTAGTAGAGCTATGCATCCAGCTAGTTGTCCTCACACTCGCAGAGTCATCGCTGAGACTCCACCTGTTCCTTTTCCTCCACCAGAGGCTGAGGAACCTATTTATAAGTCAGTAAATGAGCCTCAGCTCGAGGTGCAGCAAGAGCCACCAGTGGCAGGGCCAGCAGCAGATCTTATAGGGAGACTAGCCCAGATTATGCAGGGGATGAAATCTCGCGAACCAGGCACCACCGTAAAGAGAGCAAGGAAGTTAGGCACCAAGGGTTTCGATGGATCAGGGGACCCAGATGCAGCTCTAGAGTGGTTGGAGAATACAGAGAGGGTTCTAGATCAGATGGAGTGTGAAGATCTGTAGAGAGTATCTATTGCTTCATTTCTTTTGGGATCTCCAGCTAGAGACTGGTGGCATTCCATAAGGAGGAGAATGACTACTTCGTTCACATGGGATCAGTTTAAAGAATATTTCAATGAGAAGTTCTATCCCAGGCCTTACAAGGATGCGAAGATCAAAGAGTTCTACCGTCTGGTGCAAGGTAGCATGATGGTGGAAGAGTACGAAAAGAAGTTTACGGAGTTATCCCGAATGGCGCCATTCATCGTCGAAGATGAAGCTAACAAGTGCCATATATTCTTTCAGGGCGTGAACTTCAGAATCAAGGCATATGTAGCTGCTACCGAGTACAGAAAGTATGGGAAATTGGTAGAGGCAGCTCTGAGGGTTAAGAGGATTGTTCAGATGGAGAGGGGTCAGCCGCAGAATAGAGGAGTAGGCCAGGGATGGCAGACAGTGGGACCTAGTAAAACCCCTAAGATAGGAAGCAAGTCTAGAGGATCTGCAGTGAGACAACAAAGTCAGGGAGTTACCTCTAGTCAAGGTTCGATAAAGCCGCCATCAGGATCCCAGGGTAGAGGTAGCAGTCAGAGCAGGATACCTCGGTGCACGACATGCGGGAGATTACATCAGAGTGAGTGTCATATTGGTAGTATTGGATGCTATTATTGCAGCTAAGAGGGTCACTTGAAGAGAGATTGCCCACAAATGACTACTGCAGAGAGTAGTGAGTTGAGACCAATGATTTCGATATAGCCTAGTGGAGGGCAGTCAAGAAGCAGGAAAGGTCCATAGGGTAGAGGACCAAGGACCCCTAGTCAGCCAAGTTGAGGTATAGGTCGATGTACCTCATTCAGAGGTCAGCCAGGGAGACCTTCAGTTCAGACTAAGGTTTTCACAGTCACTTAGCAGGAGGCAAAGGCGACATCTGAGGTATTTACTGGTGTAATTTCACTTTCTGGTTCTAATGCCTATGTGTTAGTAGATATGGGAGCTATACACTCCTTTTCCTCTGAGAGTTTTGTGAGTCGAGTAGAGTTGCCATTAGAGCCATTAGAGGGTGAGATGATGGTGTTTACTTCCACTGGAGATGTTTTAGTGGAGGAGAATGTGTACAGAGGTGGTGAGATTGTGATTGAAGGTAGAGCATCCTTGGCTAGTTTGGTGTTGTTGGACATTCAGGATTTTGATGTGATACTGGGGATGGATTGGTTAGCCCCGCACCGTGCCACAATTGACTGTTTCCTTAAAAAAGTCAGATTCAGTACTCCAGGGGAGCCAGATATGGTATTCAGGGGTGAACGTAGGATGTTTTCTTCTTGTATCATATCAGCTATGATAACTCGAAAAATGTTAAAGAAGCAGTGTAAGGATTACTTGGCTTATATGGTAGACACTATAGAGAGAGAGGCCAGATTAGAGGATATTCCAGTAGTTAGGGAGTTTTCGGAAGTGTTCCCGAAGGATCTTCTTAAGTTATGTCCGGACAGGGAGATAGAGTTATAGATTAATCTGATTCCAGGAATAACACCTATAGCCAGAGCTCCTGGCTTTTTTCCTTTGACCCTGGGTATTTTTGGGTACACCTAAAAGCCTAGGTTTCTCATTTTCCAGTTGTTGGGGATACTAGGAAGCCTAGAAAGAATTTAGGTTTCCAATGACGGGACCCTTCCCGAATCCCTCCTCTGGACCCAAGAAAGACCCCGTAGCACCCCGACAGAACTCCAACGAACCCTAACTTTGGTTCGAAAAAATCTCGTCAGTGCGCCGAGACTTAGTTAAAACTTATTTTTGAACTCATTTACTAGGTGGCAAAGGTAAAAATTTTTCGTTTTTTTAATAAAAATTCGACAGCATGCCGACTGTTTATTGAACTATGCCACCCTGTAAATTCAAATACAATTTAAAAGAATTTCTATAACACTCAATCTCCACTACTAGGGGCCTCCGATCCTCATATCAAAATCAATTCCAGTATGGAAAATCACAATCATGAAAATTGATTGAAAAACTAGAACTTTCTTATCAAAATATTTTTATAAAACATGCATCCAATAAATTGTATTTACATTTACAATTTTACACCATGCTTTGATATAAAATATGCACATGACAAAATATGAGCTATACAATGTGATAAAAGTCGCTCGTCAGTTAATCAGCGTGTTTGTTTGAGCCTTGTCTACTGGATAACTAGCTCCTACACCTGAGGGAGAATTTTTAAGAAACACATGGAAAAAAAACTGTGAGTAAAACTCAGTGAGAATAATAATTTAATAAGACTAAGAAAAAACAGTTTTATACTTTTCTTAAATATTTTATCGAAAATCATTTGAAAACTGTTTTTCAAGCTTGTTCTAAATCATTTTCTGAATTTTTCTCATTTCTCGCCTGTATGGTAACCTAGGAAAACTACTTCTGTTGTGACCACATAAATCTCTCGCTAACCACTAGAAATTTAAGAAATCTGCCAGGTGTAGTGGCTGATGTGGAAACTCTGGGCACGCGTTAACCTCTCGCAATCGGTCTGAATTACACTACCCTTATACAGAGGGTGACTCAACTGATTCTATCTCTCAAGAGTCGTCCGGACTCCACTCTCAGTTAGTGACTCTCTCACATCTACCATACACGTATAGGGTACTTGGTTTGGTACTCAACTGGGGTTAGGGTAAAGCATCGGCGTACTAAAATACTTTTTCTTAGTATTTTAAAATAAACTCATTCTCAAGGTAGAAAGCCTAAAACCTTTGATTTTAGCATGTTCTCGATATAAATATATATTTAACTCAAAACTAACATGCTAGAATCTCAGTATAAATTCAATAAACCAGTTAATTACATAATGAATAAACTCATATGAATAGTAAATAAAAATATATTCATTCATATATAAAATAAAGTTTGAATGGCTAGCTTTCTACTCACTAAACGCCCTCCGATAGATGACAATTTTCCAATGGAAGCCTCCGAAACTTTCTGATTTCATTCTAAAACATCAAATACTCATTTAAAATCACTAAACTCATTAATACAAAGCTATAAATAGCTTCTTACACAACTAACTCTTTATAATCCTCTTTACGCCTAAACTTTCACAATTAAGTTTTAGCTCATTCGACACTTTCAAATTCCGATTTCTTTTTATCAATCCTATTTATTATCACCTAGGAACACCCTGGTATGCTCGAAATAATTTTCTGAAACTTGGAAAGAAAAAGCCCAAAATTAGACCCCCTTTGGCCTAATGCTACCTATGGAGCAATCCCTCGATTCTTTTCCTTCCATTTTCGCTCCAATCATCTCCATAACTCGTGTTTAATTAAGCCATGAAGTGAATTAAAAAAGAAACGATCGCCAGGTGGGCGTTCCTAGCCAAAAATCACATGTTTTCAACACTTTTTAATGCTCATTTTTACCTTAAGTATGTAATCAATTTATTTCTTTCATATCTAATATTCTTTTACTCAAATATGATCAAACATATTCAATTCAAGTATCAAAAGAACACTTTTTTTTGAAATCCTTTCATGCCTTTCAACTAGACTAAAAACACTCAACTTGTCTCTACACTTTTGTTTACTTAATATTACTTCCATATGATTTCCTAGCCTCTAATATGCTTAAATTTAAACTCAATACATGAAACCAAAAAGGGAATCACAAAGCCCTAACTTAGCCGAAAATCACCATTCACAAACATCTTCATTCTACTTTCAATTTCCATCACAATAAACACATCAAAATTGTCAGGCTTCGAACTTTCTAAAGCTGTTATTGTACAATCGATGACTTGCCGGCAACTCCACAGTAGCTCTCTAGTCGATATCTGGATCTAGTTGGAAAGTTTTTTTGAAACTAAGTCGTTCTTTTTTCTAATATCACTTTATAAGAATCTCTTTCTAGCGAAAATAGTAGGAATTTTTAGTGATTTAACCTTTCTCTTGCAAAATGATTCTATAAAATTTCAATAAATCCCAATCAAACACAACTATGCTTTTAGATTTTTAAGTGCAACTCAGAATATTATTAATTCTTCACATACTCAAATTCTATAATTACTTGAAATCATTTATATGTCACACATATGTAAATAGTTATACAATCACAACAATGCACCACACAGTCTACTTGTATGCCTGATTTTGCATTTGTACCTGTCCCTGAGGAGAGTTTAGGAAAAATATAAAATAAAAAGTATTAGCTAAAGAGCTCACAGAATATTTGAAGTCTTTACCTAAATCTTTTCTTAAAAATCTATTTCTTGGAAAACATTTTCTTTTGACATGATCTTATTCTAAAACACTTTTCATTTCAGAAACTATAAAGTATTGGGCTCTTTTCTTTTAGCGTAACTTTATAAAACTGCAACCAGAAGAGTTTTCAAAATCTTTCTACAAAACCTTCTTTCTGAAATCTTTATGAAATTTCATTTCCACAAACATTTCTAAAATCTTTGCAAACTTTTTCTAGAATCTTTCTTTTTAAAATCTGAACCATCATAACTTATCTTGATACGTATAAAATCATTTCTTGTTAAAAGCACTATTCGTACCCCTAACTACTTTGACCACACGACGACTACTATTGTCACTCAATGTGGTATGTCACGTGGTGATTTTCAATTGACACCAACTGTGACATAGTTGAGACAATCTTGGCAACTACGTGCGAAATTCTCTATATTGCAAATCGTAATGCGAGATAATCTAATTATCTTAGTGACTAAGTGCGAAATTTTCTGCATCGCAAATTGTAGCGTAAAATAATCTATACATCTTGGCAACGACGTGGGGAATTTTCTGCATCGCAAATAGTAGCACCAAGTAATATATAAATTTGAGGGTGTACGTATGGCCTTTGAAAATTTTTTTCAATAAGTGCAATAAACACAGAATAGCTTATCTTTCAAAACGTTTTTGGCTAATGCCTTTAAACTCAATTCTCATAAAAACTATTTTATATCCAAATTTCATTAAAACCGATATAATAATCTTTTTAGAACTTTATTAAAATTACAAAACTAAGTAGTTCTCATCGACTTTTCTTTATTCTCGAAACTAGTAATAAATTTCTTATTTAATAAACTACACATCTATTGACGTGTTTTTCTCTTCATTCGCCTGAAAACAGAAAGTTTTCACTAGTAAACCTTCTTTTCTAGTATAAACTTTATAATCGAAATTATCTTTGAAACATCTTTATTCGAATCTTTTCTATGTATATATGTCATAAACTTACTAATGTACTTTACTTAATAATAAATCATTCATAAGCTCTTTAACAAACAATAACCTTATATTTTACAACATAAATATTTGTGAGAGAAGTCTTAACACTTACCTTTTACTTCTTACTTTGCTATAAAAGTTCTTTCTCACCTTCTGCTAATTCTATTATTAACATAGTTTTAATTTCATCTAAGTATAGCTTTAATTTTATCTAAATATATTTTTACTTTCATCTAGGCTATAGCAAACTACACACCGCTCAGTCTAGCTTGAGCTACAAGCTCCAACCAGTTCATTCAGCTCGCCCTTTTCTGTGGGCTGCTGCCTTAGTTCAACTCAGACATACACTATAATAAGCTATGCCAATACTCAGCTACCCTAGCAAGCTACCACTTTGGCCCAGCTCGGACAGACTACAAGGGAACGCTAGTATCACTCAGCTCACTCATCATGAGCTCCTGCTTTAGTCTAGTACTACATACGCTGACACAATAGACTACAAACATTAACTAGCTCGTTCCAAGCGAGCTCCCGCCCTGACTTACTTGAACTAACTCTAATTTATCTTTTCTAGATTTTTCCTCATACACCGATCTACCCATTTTGAGTCTAACGTTTTCACAATATATATACTATACACACTAGAATTTCATAAATTTCTTCTCATAAAGATCCAGATCATAAACACCACATATTTGTAGTGGAACTTAACATCTTAAACAACAACTTAACCACTTCAAATCTTTGAATCTATGTACAAAAATCTTATTAATAATGGATGCAACTCATAAACTGATTTACAAGTTAATAATCTCACTTGCATCAAAACTCTTAATAATCTCACTTGCATCAAAACTCTTAATAATCTCACTTGCATCAAAACTCAATGAAATTATCTATTCTGCCTTATGGCTATGGACTACCCACACAACCACATCAATATGTTTCTTTAATTCTTTTAGGAATTTTCTTAAAAACTCCACAGAACTTCAATAAAAACTTAGGGTTTCTCTTACATTAACCCTAACTTTCATCTTTTGTATGATTTCTCAAAATTAAGCTTCCTTTTTAGTTTATTAAGATTTTACAATTGATTTTAATGAGAACCCACATCAAATCCCCATTAAAAATTTAGCCAATCATTAATGCACACACAAACTCAACTAATCTCAATCTTGAAAAAAATCATGAAAACTTACCTTAATCTTGCTAAATCCTTGATCTTCTAGCGTGAATCTTCTTAAAATCTTGATTAGGAGCTTTAAATCATCTTAGCTCTCCTTCTCCTCTCCGGCCATCTACCTTTTAGTCACTCTCTCAATTTTCTCTCTGAGTCTCTTGCTTTTCTTTTTCTAGACTTTTCTTGTTTCTTTGTTTCTTAGATTTTTTTGCACTTGGTCTACTCATATATATAGACAATTTTTCCTTTGCAAAATCGTCTCTCAAGTTATTATAATCCACCTTCAGGCCATTTTCTAAAGAATTTCTTACTTATCCAGACTATCTTTTCCATAACTTTCAGAGCTCGCACACTAGTTCTTAATAAATCTTGTTCAGCTCATCGAACCAACACATCACCAGAAGAAATAAACACTCACTATTAGCATAGGGCGAGGTCTCAATTTCTAATATCTAGCTTATATAATAAATTCTAGGTTTTGTTTATATCTATGCTCATAAAACTGGTTCTTAGCTTGCTAATATCCAACTTGCCAAGTGAGCTCTAAATTTTCTAATTATTCAATACATACAAGTTCTAGGTTTCACTGATGCTTATATTGATAAGCGGTTAAAATCTTTTAACACCATAAAACAATTGCAACGAGCTAAACCCTACTGCCATAAGTTGAATCTTACTGCAGTGAGCTAAACTCCCCCTTTAATAAGCTAAAACTTGTTGCTGCGAATCAAGCTCTTCTGTAACTATCTGAACCTTGTTAGCATGAGCTAAATTTCTTTGCAGCGAGCTAACTAATTACTGTGATTAAACGCCCATGCAGCGAGTTAAATTCAACCATTGCGAGTTGAAATCCAATGTAGTTACTTGAACTTTATTACAACAAGCTAAACTACTACTGTAAACTCATCTTTATTGCTACGAGCTGAATTTATTAAAGTGAGCTGAACCTGCATTTGAGCTTTTGACAGCTTGCTCCCCTTCTCATAACTAAAAACCAAATTCTTACATATTTCTTTATTGGAACTTTGGGAATTACACTATCCTACTAACTTATAGCTTGCATAACGAGCTTTCATATTCCTAATCTCAAATTCTCAAGTTGCTGAGGTCTATCTGATCGACCAACTAGTAGTTGCCAATAATTCAGCTTGCTGGACAAGCTGTCAACCTACTAACTTTTCAGATCGCTAAATTTCATTTTGCCAAACAAACTAATAATTTGTTTAATTATTCAACTTGTTGAACGAGCTATCAATTAGCTGACTTTTCAGTTTTCAACATATACTCTGATCTTTGCTAATAACAACTCGTAGAGTGAGCTCTTATTCCACTTACATCTCATATAGTGAGCTTCTTATCTTAAAACTTAGCGTTCGCAGCCCAGATTCTTATTTTTACTAACTTATAGTTCACTTAAACGAGCTTCTCACTTTATCTTTAGAGCTCTTGGCCGAATTTCTCACTTCACTAACTTATGGCCCATAGATCAAGCTCTTTATTTATTCACATTAAATTCTGGAGTCTATTTTATTCAGTCCTTACTTCACGTCTTGTCCAGCTCGCTGCTGGATAGTCCATGAGATCTTCCAGCTCGAAGGTCGCTTCCTTATATCATCAAGTCTGTTTTATTCATAATTTTTGTAAAACCTAAAACTTCGTTCATCGAAAAATGAGCTATTTTTCGATGGACCGCAGTTCTAAATGGAAAGAATCTGCGGGAATCAAAATTTTTTGAAAAGTGAATTTAGTATTTGAAAAGTTTTGAAAAATTATATCGAGTTGAATAAAAGTGAAACAGATTGAAGACGAATCAATTCGGATAGATTCCGAGCGATTCAAAAATTTTCGAACGGAAAAATATTTTTGATTCCTGACCATACGAAATATTTTTAGAAAAATAAATTAATGTCGAGTGTGCGGAGACAAATTTAAAATTTAAAAATAATTTCGAAGGCAAAATCAAGTCATAAACGGATTTCAGGATGGACGGAATCGAATTCGAATTCAAAAATCGAATATGAGAATGCATGAGAGAGATAAATGAAATAATTAAGTGCATGTGCGCCATGTGTCATGCATGTAAGAGTAAATAGGGACAAGTGGCACAAAGCCACCATGCATGGAAGCCAATTGTCCAAATATTTTAATCCATATTTAAGCTAAATTGAAGAGTGAAATTGAAAGTGCAAAATGGGGGAAAAAGGGTCATTCGGTCTTGATATCATTCCAAGACCGAGAGAGTGATATTTCCTTGAGAGAGAGAGAGGTTCTTGAGTGAGAGAGAAACCGAGAGGCATGTAAGAGAGCATCAAGCAAAGCCATTCGGTCTTGTTGTCCATCCAATGAAAGCCCAGAGAGCTCAAGTGAAAGAGTGAGAAATCTGCTCGTGAAGGAGTGCAAACCAGCAGCTGTATCAACGTCTTATCAACGTCTTCTTGGATGGTCTCAGCTCATGCTTGCAACAAGAGGAAGGTGAGATTTGAAACCAAGAACTGCATCTTCATTCCATTTTGACCTATAAATGAATAAGATTGATTCTCATTGGACCATTTGTCACATTATAACCCACTTATTCCATCCACCAATCAAATAGTTCCAAATGACTCACAAAACACCATAAATTCTATCACATTTGGCTAACTCTCATTAAAGGAAATTTTTAATTTTTTGACTTTGGATGATAAGCTTATCTCACCCAATACTCTCCCATCTCATCCCCTAATTCTCTTGGGTCTTCTAATCGACATCCTACTCACGATGCGAAAATAAATTCAACTTTAAAAGCTACTACTAGAGTGATACTAGTATACCGTAACTAGAATCGAGGGTTTACATCCAGGGTCTCCATTTTTTTTTTGACAAATATCGTGTTGATTTGTTGATTGGTTATTGATTCTATTAATGGAGTTAATAAGTGTTGGTTTTGGTTGAGATCTTAGATGAAGGAAATGAAGATGAGTGTTGGTGTGTTTAGTTGATGGAGATGGGTGGAGATCACTGTCCATCAAATTTGATAGATGTAGATTAAATCTCTGTCCTAAGAATTTCATTTTTTTTTTAATTTTAAATTATTTTAGTTTTAATTTTTAAAATAAAAAGGTGAGGGCATTTTCATAATTGCATAAAATATTAAGGTCAAATGTCACTTTTAATTGCCTTTCACTATTAATAAGGAAGATTCGTGCATTATTGTAAAACTTGGCCAACTCGGTCGAGTTCTCGTTGAGTCGACTTAGATCTACACTCCACTGATCGAGAACACCCATATCGGGGGTTCTACTAGCCAAATGCGAGTACTTAGTGACTTGGATCAAGTACTTTGTCCAACTTAACCAACTCAAACTGAGGTTATTGTTATTTTTATTTTTTATTATATAAATCTGAGATGCCAAAACATTAGCAAGAATGTTTCGAAAAATTAAAAATCATTAACAAGAACAAATCTTAATATTAACATTAACTAGAAGCTTAAAAGGATAATCTTAATATTAATAGGAACAAAACGTAGCAAAGACAATATTGTAGAACACCAAAATGACATTAAAACAACTTTCTCTTCACTGTGTTCAAACGCAGCCAATCAACCTTCTTTTTCTCACTTCGCCGGTCTACCTTTGTTTGTCGCTCATGGTTGCCAATGCCGTCCAGCCAACCTATACCCCCTCTCATCTTCCATCTTGCTCTCTCTCTCCTCTCTCTCTCTCTCTGACAGGACCCAAACCAGACCTTCTCTAGGCTCTTATCTGGAGGATTCTGTCGAGCACTTCAACGGACTTCCTGAACCCGACTTGTCCGATTGAAGAAACCCGAGAAGCGAACCCCTAACTTTCTTAGCCGATTTACTTGTTTAACTTAAAATTTTGATTTTCTTTTACTTAAAATAGTCGGGTTGGTGTAAATTTTTCAAATTTCCTCAAAACAATTTTTATAAAAATTTTGACAGCATAACAGTTGTAAATTAAACATTTCCAAAATTTGACCTGCAAAAAAACACTTCAATTATCTTTGATCACCTCCCAACTTCTTATATTCCACAAACATGTAATTTCCACAACATGTTTCTTTTCAATTTCACAATACACGTTTCACAATATGAATTTTCAAAATGAATTCCATAAAACACATAGGTGCTAACATATATATGGTAGATATATATATCGTGTATGAGTGTTTCCATTATATACATATCCCAAAACATAAATATATAATTGCTTCCATGTTTATGATTCATTAACATAATTATTTAGTCCTTTCGACGATATATTTAGGCAACGCCCACCTATAATTGAAATGACGATCTTTAGGCCACGAAGTTATTTATAACCACACCTGATGAGATAAGCGAGCTACACAATAAAAATTAAAGGTTAGTTCGTCATATAATAATAATAATACTATATAGTGGTGCTCTACTTATATAGATGTTGAAAGTTTCAATTTTAAAACCATTTCTTATAAAAAGACCATGTGTATATTTAGGGTACTCTAAGCATCACGTAACGATTTTTCTACTACGTCAACGTGAAGTTACTATAGTATCTCGACCACTACGTGCGGAATTTACCACATCGCGACGTAGGCTAAAATGATCTCAACTATGGGAATCTACAACACAAAATTTTCTACATCGTGTATTATAGTGCTACTTCTCACTATTGTTTACAACTAGGTACAGAATTTTCTACATCGTATCCTATTGCAAGTAACTAAATCTCGACAACTACGAGCGGAATTTTCTACATCGCCACGTAGTGCCAAAGCTTTGATACTCCGATATACACATGGTTTTAACTCAAACTTTCTTTTAAACTTTTTGAAAATAACTTTTGTCTTTGAATCTCATTTCTTGATTCGAGACACAATCTCAATTTCAAACTTATAATTTGGAAAGTCATTTTGTAATACCTTTGAACAAACTACATTACAATATAAATGGAAGTCGAAATAAAGTAAGTAAAGTATACTTACCTCAATCCGAGTAACAGCAACTCGATCGTCTCAATGAGTCTCTCGTGTCTCGCTCGCCTGCTCGTCACCTATATGTCAATTTCTTATTATACTTTATTCAATGTATATAACTTAAAATGTAACAATAGAATTTTCAATATAAATCAATCAATTGAAAACCCGTTACGCTATAACTTTCCCGATTCGATTTTAACTCGTTCGAAACTCTCTAATTCAAATTTCTTCATAAAATTTTTACTTTTAGACCTTTAGGATCATCCCCATATGGTTCGTTTGGTCTCCGGAGGCTTAAAACAAAAAGTCAACTTTTTAATAACCCGTTTGACCAACAAAAACGGATTTAGAACCGGTGCTCGTTTCACATCCATTTCTTTTTCTAGCATCTCCTTATCACATAACTAAGTCACCCGTAAAGTTTCGTAGAAAAATTCTATCATTTACTATGTCAAATCTAGGAAAAACACCCTGTTTTGGGCATTTTTCGATGCACTTTTTGCATCAAACTAGCGACGATGGTTTTTTTTTTTTTTTTTTTTTTTTTTTTTTGTATCTAAGCTCCTTTTATGATCAACTAAAGTTATTCCATGCAATAAAAATTGTATTTGCATAGCTATTTCACATATCGACTCTCTAACGGCACTATTTTGCGCATAACTTGCGTAATTTTTATCGGATTCGATTCATTCCAAAACCTATGATTTTCTATGACTCCTAGGAATCATTTAGGTGTAGAACATCCTCATATAGGTCAGTTTTGCCCAGGTTATCTCCAGCCCATGGTTTGAGCTCGGGATTGCAAAAATTGTCTAAACTAGCTCTTTTGAACTTCTACCACTTCTACATGCTTTTCTATGCTTTTCTAACCTCAAATATATCTAAATTTGAGTTCAAAACTCTCTAATCTCAGAGCTTTTCAACTGGTCTTCACAGCTATGACACACACAACATACCATTCTTTTAAATTTTCTCTATATTTTAACTTAAAAATTCTCTTAGGAAATCCATCAAACACTTGATCTACCCTTAAATTTATTTTAAGCATGCTTGAATCACAAGTTAGGGTTTTTCCCATAAACCCTAACCTATAATTCTTGCTTTATTAGCAACCTAAGCTTTCCCTACACATAACTTGAGTTCTATACTTGAGTTCTATACTTGATTTAATTGTAAAATTCTCATCACAAAATCATCAAAACAAATCAACTATCTACACATCCATATAATTCCTACTAACATCAAAATTGAAGAAAATGATGAGATTTTACCTTGGTTTTGTTTAAGGTTAGCTATTATAGTTTGAATCTACTTGATATCTTGATTAGGGACTTGAACTTGGATGAAATCAACTTGCTTCTTCTTCTTCCTTCTTTGACCGTGACTTCACCCTCCCTCACTCTCTCGGTTTTGCTTGAAAAATGACTAAGTGTTGGTGACTATCACCAACACTCCCATTTATATAGTCAATTATAAGGTCAACAATGACTAAAATGCCCCTTTCTAATTTATTCTTATTTATTGTTTTAATCTTCCTTTGCTTGACCGAATGTGATGAATTGCTTCTCTTTGCTTTTGATTTCGGTTTGACTCTCACAAAAAAAATAAGGTGACCGGGACTTGTGCTTCATGTTTGACTTCACTTAGTTGTTTGCTTTTGATTTTTTTCTTGATGTTAGTCTCGGTTTTATTTGTTACAAAGACAAGTGGCGGATTGTTTTTGGTTTTACTTCACATCATTTGTTTGTTTTAATATATATATATATATTTAATAATCACCTTACACTTATCATCTACTTGCTTATCCACCACCCACTTGTCTTCACATTATTCATCAAATGAGACATTTGTCTCTCATGAAATCTCTCATTCTCTCATTTCTTGACATGTGTCCCACTTTGCACAATCTTCGATGAACAATCTTTCATGCTTTCGATTTCCGCTTTCCGCTTCGGAATTGACTCGGTCCACCTGAAAATTTTATTATAATCCATTGTCACATTCAGAAATTTTATTAGAATTCGACTAATTATTCGGATCCAATCACTCTAAATTATTATGATTTCGAAATAAAAAAAATTATCCTCGGACTCATCCAGGAATTTTAAACAAACACTAACACTTCCGGATCTGAACGAATAATTAATTCTATCATAAATCAACATTTCATAAATTATTTGGGTGTCGGGATAGCATGTTAGACTCTCTCTCCCCTCCAAAACGATCTCTTCTTCTTTTTCTCTCTAGTTGTTTCCATCTTGCTTGTGGTCATTGAATTTTGGTTTTGGACAGTCAAAGGGAAAGAAGTTTATATATATGTGTATATATATATTATATAAGAAGCTTATATATATATGCTACTTTGTGATCAAATTGTCCTCTTACATTTTCATTTGTGGACAAAACTACCCTTCAAATTTGGAGTTTATTCCATTTTTACCTCTGCCTTTTTACAATTTGGTTTGAAAATTAGGATTTAGTTCAGTCAAATTTCGTTTTCAACCTTAAATATGTAAAATATCAGTTTAATTATTCTTATTATTTTGATCTAGTCCTTTTCTTTCTTATATTTATATATTTTTTATTTTTTTTCTTATTTTTTTACTGGTTTGACCAAGTTTGACTGTTGACTGATAGTCAAACTAAATATTTTCTATTTGTTCGGTAGAAACAGTCGAGTAGCAAGTAGCGAGTTCTACAATATAGGTTTTGTGTTACAAAAGAGAAAATCCTATTTCTGTATATAGAAGGCCTTACCTTATAGGGGCATGGTGTGAATCCTTCTTTATAAAAACTTAGGCACATTATGCAATTATAAAATGGTTATAAAAATATGCAAACACACATATTAAAAACATAAAAGTATTATACAATTACACTATAGTTTCTATAAATTACAAAAAATTAAGTTGCAACCATCAGAGGCTATTATGTAGTTTAAGTTATTTTTTTATATTCAAATAAAAATTCTTGTAACCTTTCAAGAAAATAAAGTTAAATAAAAATTCTAGTCCTAGTCAATCTAGAAAAAGGTTCAAAAACACTTAGGATGATAAGATATAGAAATGATTAATGGATCCAATGGGATAATCTAGATTATTTAAACCAAACCAAACAAAACACAAACTTACATAAATTAGTTTGCAACATTATAAATGAGCAATTAAACCTATAAATAGTCTTCTCTGTTTAAAGCTTTAAAAAAATTCCTCCTTTGAGGTTCGAAAAATTTACCTTTTGTTTTTCACGCATGTAGAAATGAGTTCATTGAAGGATAAAATCATTACTGGTCGCTTTCCTTTTCCTTCCCTCCAAAAACATCTGATACTTGACTAAAATTAAACTTGTCAAATAATATCATAATTTCATTAATTACTTGTTATCATCAAAATCAATTATCAAAGACTTGAGACTTAACTAAAAAAGTTTTATACCAAACTCTAACAGCAACAATACAAAACACAAAAAATAAATAAATAATTTTCAATTTTTTTAAAGATATTATGAAAAACCCTCTAGACAGTAAAATAATCAGGAACTGCCCCTTTTTTTATTAGGTAAATTGCCTTCTATTAGTTAAAAATCCCAGTTAGTGTTAAATTTGAAGGGTATAATGGTAATTATATGAGCAATTTTATTTATTTTAATAAAATAAAATAAAAAATTGAATAAATAAATAAATAATTAAATAAAAATTTAATTCATCATATCACTACTGTCCATTTTAAGGTGGATGATAGAGATTAATTTAAAAAAATTAAAAAATTAAATAAAAAATTAAATTCACTAGATCTTTACTGTCCATCTTGAGATGGACGACAGTTAAACAAATTAAAAAAAAATTAAATATTAATTAAAAAAAATTAGAAAACCTCTAAATCACTTTCAAACCCATAAGCCTTAATTACCATCCCTCCTATCAGCCTCTTTTCCTTTTTCTTTCCCCTTCAATTGCCGCCGCTGCTATCGTTTCTTCTGCCTTTCAAAATCATCAGCCATGCCTTTTGTTTTTTCCTCTTCTTATTCCTTTATCTTTTCTTCTTCTTTTATTATTTTTCTTATTTTCTACTTATCTTGTCACTGTTGCCATCGATGTCCACCATCGATGACTGTGGCGCTCCTATCTCTATCCATTGTCACCAATTTTGATGCGCTCATCCCACACCTTGCACACACATACACACACACTCTCTCTCTCTTCTAACCATTCTCTCTCCCATCCCACCTTATCACTCTTTCTCTCATCTCCGTTGATGATTGTAGTTTGAGTGGGTAATGTTGGTTTGGGTGTTTGACTGAGGTTGTTGATGGTAGTGGAGTTGGTGTTTGGGTTTGATTGGGTTTTGACTGTGATGGTGGTTATGTTAGAGTTTGGGTTTGATTGGGATTGGCTATTATAGTGGTCATGTTGTGGTTTGAGTTTGATTGGGTTTGACGATGATGGTGGTGATGACAGGACTCGACTCGACCCGGATCCTCTCCAACAAATCCAGTGATCCTACCGGACACCCCACGAAATCTTTTTGAAGTATAACTATCAAGACATAAAAGGATACTGTGGAGCGAACCCGTAGCTGTTAATCCATTTCTAAACATATAAAATCATACAATTTAAAATTTCACTTCAACCTTCATCGGTTGCATAAACATATAAATTAAAAGTATTAGCATAAACATATAAGTATCTAAAACATGCATGCATCCTTAAAAAAAAAGTTCTATAATATTTATTCATAAATTTGGAAATATGCAATTTACATGATTAAAATTTCAATCGTAGGCTTCACATAAAAAGGTTACATAACGTCGTTGGTCATAGGGCCCTCCTAGCCCGAATGTGGCGTTCTGGTACCGGGGTCACCAGTTCCTGCACTTGGGGAGGTTTTTGAAACAAAAACATTATGAGCTACAAAAGCTTAGTGAGTATGGATGAGTTTATATTAGAAATTATCTTCTGAAAACATTTTGAAAACATTTTCTTTAAAATAATTTTTATTTTAAAAGCACGAGTTTTTATAAAATTTCTATAAAGTTTTCAAAAGCTCGTTTAAAAAGACTAAAATGTTTAGTATTTCAAAAAAATATTTTCTTTCTAAAAGCTCCAATGGAATCCAAGGGAAATTAAAACCACATGAGCGGCTAGACCAGTTCCGTTCAGTGTGGGGGTTCACGTGATGCAAAGGCTAGCATCGCTCATTGTGACAAAGCTACAGAGACATCTTGTATACACATGGTAGAACTATCATCACTCACCGTACGTCGAGATAATACCCCACAAGTATAGAGGGCAACTGAGAGACATGATAGACTTTATCCCCTTGATGTTAGTAGGACTAGCCCTTCTAACACTTGCCATTATAACGACCCATCCTCTCCCTGTGATTGGGTCGGGACTTTCTTGGGTGCATGGGCTCAATTGGTACTAGCTTTGCTCCAAGAATCCATTTAACTCAGTGGCCAGGTCGTGGGTTCGAGCAGCTGGGGAGGCGAAGCAAAACCTTGGGCCAAGGACAGTACCTTATGAGTGGCAAGCCACGGGCCTGAAGAGGTTACGAAGGGTTGGCGTGGACCTCACAATAAAAAGGAACCTTTTTATATAACGACCCATCATCTCCCCATGATTAGGCCAGGACCTTCCTGGGTGCATGGACTCACCCATCCTTCGGTCTAGGTATTGTCCCTTAGCCTTTACCCCTTTCGAACCCATGACCAAGGCCATATAGTCAAATGGGAAGCAAGATGTGTACCAATTGATCTAGTAGCTCAATTGGTACACATCTTGCTTCACATTTGACTATATGACCTTGGTCATGGGTTCGAGAGGGGTGGGAGGCGTATGAAAACCCTAAAGGCTAAGGGACAGTACCTGGACCGAAGGATGGGTGAGTCCATGCACCCAGGAAGGTCCCGACCTAATCATGGGGAGAGGATGGGTCGTTATATGCCATACACTACAGGGTATATCGGTCTGGTCTATGCTAGAAGGTCTATCTATAAATGCTCGAGCCGTCCACTAGGTTTGAAAACCTTTTCTCTTTTTCTATAATTTAAATCTATTTCTCTTTTATGCTATAAAAAGAAATCATGTATATATATATTTTGCATGCTATCTATAAATGAATTATTTATGCTCAAGATAAAAATATAAAGATATTTATAAACTAAAACAAGAATTGAAAAGCTATAAAATATCTACATAATAGGCTAAAAAACCATTTAATAAAAATATTTGCACACTCACAGCTTATTTCCCAATTCGCTATTAATAGCTCTTCTGTATCCTCTGCTAGCTTGACTTGTCACCTATATTTAATTACAAATGCGACTTCTGTTTAGAACCTTTATTCACATACACTATTTCAATTCCAAGCCAAATCTATTATTAATATAGCTTATAATTTCCCTAGGTTGAAATGGACTTCATACTGCCCAGTCTAGCTCGAGTTGCGAGCTCTAGCTCTAACTCACCTAGTTCATTCTATGCGAGCTCGCTCAACACACCATTGGTGGTTTCCTGCCTTTGTCCAGCCCAACTTGACTATAGGCACTGTCATGTCGCTAGGCTTGCCTTTACAAGCTTCTGCCTTAGTCTAGCTAGGACAGGCATTATGGCAGGTTGGTGAACTACTCAGCTTGTTTCCTGTGAGCTAGCACTTTTGGCCAATTTGATAAACAATGAAGAGGGTTGCGGGCATTCACCTAGCTCGCATCTCAAGAGCTCCCGCCCTAGCTCACACCCATGTATCACTACATTCTAACCTCAAAAGTCCACAACATAAACTCAATAACACATCACTAGTTCTCATCTTAATCCAGGTCACGACCTCAACAAGTTTCACGATAGAACTCATTCTAAATCACCAACTTCAAATTAATTTATTTCCTTAGCTACTTCACTTATCGAGCTCTCCTTAGTCTTCTGTCTTGTTCTCCAACTCATTTACTACTTCAAATCTCCAGCTTTACACACAAACTTTTCGTCAGTTTCAAATAAAACATAGAGACTGTTTTCAAATAGATTTTTCCACCAAAACAACAAATCTCACTACTTGATTCTTACTAGATCTGGTTTCCAAGTTTACTCTTTGCCATTTTTGAAGGAGATTAAGCTGCTGAAAGGTGACTAGATTTGGTAAGAATCAAGTAGTGAGATTTTTTGTTTTGGTGGAAAATTTGTTTGAAAACAGCTTCTGTGTTTATTTGAAACTAACATGATTTTGTGTGAAAAGCTAGAGATTTGAAGCAACTCACGACTGACGGAGTAAGGCAAGAAATCAAGGAGGAATCTGGTAAGTAAAGTAGTTATGAAATAATGTTGATTTGTAGGAGCTTGATGGTTGTGTTGGATGATTGAGTTCTATCGTGGAGCCTATTGAGGTTGTGACCAGGGATGAAATGGAAAATAGGTGAATACCTCCAGCTCATTGTCAGTGCTGATCGAGTTGGCGTAAGTGCAAGCTAGCAGGAAGCGAGTAGAGTTAAGCTCAGGCTACCAGTGCCTGTCCGAGTTGGACTAAGGCAATAGCTGGTAAAGGCAAGTTTAGCGAGTTGGCAATGCCTATAGTTAGGTCGAGCTAGACTGAGACCTTATGAGTTAGGTTAGTAGAGGGCATAGAAGAGCTATTAATAGCGAAGTGGGAAGCAAGTTGTGATAAGACCCAAACTAGATTCTCTTTAAACTCTTATCTGGAGAGCCTCGTCGGGCACTCTAATGGACCTCTCGTAACTTGACTTGTCGGATTAAAGTGATTCGCAGAGCGAACCCCTTAATCTTGCCAGTTTGTTTTCTTTACTTAAATGGAAAATTTGTGTTCTTTAAAAATAGTTGGGTTGGTGTAAATTTTTCGTATTTCCTTAAAACAAGTTTTGTAAAAATTTCGTCAGCATGATGACTATATTTTTGACATTCCCAAAAATTTTACTTGAAAAATAAAAACACTTCGTACTATTTCAAATCACCACCTAACTTCTTTTATTCCACAAACATACATTTTCTTATTCAATTTGGCAACCATGCAACTTAGTCACATTTCGCAATGCAATTTAATTTAACAAATCTCACGTGACAGATGTATATTATGTGCAAATACTCAAACATGTATATATATATATGCAAATCATAATAAGGGTTTACAAAGTTGCAATGTTCATGTATTACACATGCAAACATTTAGCTAAGTTATTTACAATAACAGCAAAATATGTTCGGCATTTACATGATTCGTCTATTTGGCTCCCACCTAAAATTTATCAACGATGATTTCTTGGATGCAATACCGCCCATACAAATAACTACTAAAATACACAAGCTACACAAAAGATAGAAGTGTTAGTTCAACATATAAAGATAATATAACAATATAATCACATAACTATATACAATTTCATAACTTATTCGAATATTAACATTTTTCGATTTGTTTTTAAAACTTTTCTTTCTAAAAACTCCATATATACCTATAATGCACTCGAACCATCACGTAGCGGTTTTCAATTGATGCCAAACGTGAAGCTGCTGAGATATCTCAACCACTACAATGCGGAATTTACTGCATCGCAAACGTATTGTGAAAATAATCTTAAATCTGAGTAACTACAATGCAAAATTTTCTGCATCGCAATTATAGTGCTATAACTCTGGGCAACTACGAGCGAAATCTGCTGCATCGCAATATAGTGCCAAAACTGTAAATCTAAACAACTACGTGTAGAATTTTCTGCATTGCAACGTGTCGCTAGAAATCTCTCTATATCTCAGCGACCAAGTACGAAATTATTTGCATCGTACATATAGCGCTAGATATACTAAAAAACTGAGCGACTACGGATGAAATTTTCTGTATCGCAACGTAGCGCTAAATCTCGAATATGCTCAGGGTATATACATGGGCTTACAAAGCTTTTTACTCATCTATTTTCGAAAACATTTTATTTTCAATTTCTCCTTTTTAGATCCGACATTAGGATCATTTTACAATACTTTAACTCGTAGTTTTGAAAATCATTTTTGCATTTATCAAGTTATAACGATATATACTTAAATGAAGAACTGAAACAACCCATGTAATAAAACACTTACCTCAATCCAAGTGAGCTATGCTCGTCACCGAGCCTCCCATTCTCCGCTAGCCTGCTCGTCACCTACATACCACATTTTCACTTAGAGTGTGCTAAAATGAGCAACATAAAGCTATATATATATTACCTTTAACACACTAACTCTTTAAAGCCTCTTTTTCACTACAAATTCCCCTACTCGATTCTAACTTAATCAAAGCTTTCTAATTCCGATTTCTTTACATAAGTCTCACTTATTATCACCTAGGAACAGCCCTAAACACTCAAATTGATGCTCGGAAGCTTGGAAAGAAAATTCATAATTTTTGACCCCCTTTGGCCGAACCTATGCTAGGGACTATCCTAGCAATTTTCTTCGTTCCGTTTTCACTTGAATCACCTCTCTATCTCTCATTTAGGTTGCTCGTAAAATGGTTTTGAAAAAATTTTAAGTATCAAGAGGTGAAACCAATGAAAAAATCCTATTTTTTGTCACTTTTGGGTGCACATTTTTGCACCACACATGCAATGATATCATTTCTTTCATATTTAAGGTTTTTAACTCAATTATGATTGAATACATTCATTTCATGCATCAAATAATACATTTACATTCTCAACTCACTTTATGACTACATTGGAGCACTATTTAGACCATAATTTACTCAATTTTTATCCAAACCTTTCCCTTCAAATTTCTAGGGTTTGCTATGACATTTATGTATGTTTTGAGGTCTAAAACAACCTCAATTAAGCTCAAATAGGTCAGGTCACTATAGCCTCTTCAAATGCCTATTCTTTCCTTTTTGGACTATGTCACTATTTACTAGATTGTAGGTCATTTATGTACCCCTATGTATCCATATTAATTACCTTGATTCCTACTCATTTATGCATGTTTTTAGGACCCTAAATATGTCATAAACACCAACAAAACACATGCATAAGCTAATGCCCTTTATCTAGCAAACATGCATAAACAATACTATCTAGCTTCATTTTTCAATTCTAACACTCCTATATGATTTTCTAACAATTTCAATTGATTTTATAATGCTTAACATGCATGAACTTAATGTCAATCACATCAAAACTCAAGGGGATAACATATTCTTCATGGTGGCCGTGACATACCCATGCCTACGCCACACTTCACTTCATTTTTCAACATTTTTACTTGATTCCTTTCTTAGACAATTCCTCAAACACATTAACTACTATTAATTCACTTAGTTTATGCTTGAATACCTACTTAGGGTTTCATCCACATACACACTAATTCCTCTTTCTTTCATTTTTACTTACATTTCAAACTCCCTTTTTACTATGTAATATTCTTAACTTGATTTAGATCATCAACATCATTAATTACACCACAACTAATAAACCAAACCATAAACACATTTATGAATCCAACTAACTATCAAACTTGTTTGAAATCATAAAACTTTACCTTAATCTTGCTTAGATCTTGTTTGTCTAGCTTGGATCAACTTAATTTCAAGATTGGAAGCTTTAAAACTAATTGAAAAATCACTTGTTCTTCTCTTCTTCAAGTTGCCGTCCATCCCTCACAAACTCTCAACTTTTCAATTTCTTTTTTTCTAAGTGTTAATAGCTAACACTTTGATATATATAAAGACAACTTTATAAAAATGACTGTTATGTCCCATTTCTTTAAAATTGCCGTCCACCCTCTCTTGGTCACTAACTTTGTTTTGTAAATTTTCTAAGTGTTTGAAACAACACTTATATATATACCTCTCATGTGAACAATTTACCAATTTGCCCTTCATTTATATTTTATCTTTATCTTAAATTAAATACCTTTCTAAATTTCTACTAACATTTCACTATCATTTATAAAGATAATATCTCTAATATTTAGTATTTTGCCCCCATAGGTTACTTACTAATACTAGGGAGTCCAAATTTACGAAACATGGGCTTACAATTTATTCTCTCCTTGCAAAAATTTTGTCATCGAAATTTTAAATTGCATACTTGACTCAAATAGATGCGTATATTGAGCGCGCATTTGCTCTTCAGGCTCCGATGTAACTTCTTCTGATCCATGATTTCACCATAATAGTTTTACTAGTGGAATGACCTTGCGACGCAATACTTGATCCCTACGATCTAAGATCTCAACTAGCTACTCTTCATAGGTCAAGTTCCCTTCCAGTTGCACCGATTGCTTTTCAAAATGTGCAAAGGATCAGCTAGATATTTGCGGAGCATAGGGGCGTGAAACACGTCATGGATATTTGCTAATTCTGGTGGTAGCTTCAACCGATAAGCCACTTCACTCACTCTATCCATTATCTTATATGACCCGATATAACGTGGACTCAACTTTCCATGCTTCCCGAACCTCACAATGCCTTTCCAAGGAGAGATCCGTAGGAACACTCTATCACCCACTTCAAATTCTAAATCTCTTTCTTCGATTGTCCACATAGCTTTTCTGTCTGTTGCTTGTTATCTTCAACCGTTCCTTAATTACATTGATCTTCTCGGTTGTAGCTTGGACAATCTCTGGGCTAATCAATCTTCTTTCACCTACTTCATCCCAGTAAACTGAAGTTTTGCACTTCCTGTCATGCAATGCTTCATATGGTACCATACCAATACTAGACTGATAGCTATTGTTGTAGGCAAACTCTATCAAGGGTAGGTGATTATCCCAGCTCCCTTGAAAATCCATCACATAAGCTCTCAACATGTCTTCGAGAGTCTAGATGGTTCTTTTAGATTGTCCATCTGTCTGCGGGTGAAAGGTCATACTGAAATGTAATCTGGTGCCTATATCCTTTTACAACTTCGGTCAAAACCTGGAAGTAAACCGAGGATCTCTATCTGATGCAATGGACACTAGTGCGCCATGCAACCTCACAATCTCATCTATATATAACTGAGCTAGCTTCTCTAGGGAATAGGTATTCTTGATAGCTAGGAAATGAGCGAACTTTGTCAGTTTGTCAATTATTACCCAAATGGCATCATATCCGCTCTGAGTCCGTGGAAGTCCAACCATAAAATCCATAGTAATCCTCTCCCACTTCCATTCTAGAATAGACAGAGGCTGTAATAAATCTACAGGTTTCTGGTGCTTTGCTTTGATATGCTAGTAGGTTAGACACTTAGATACGAACTCGGCTATCTCTCTCTTCATTCCTTTCCACCAGTAGTGATCTTTTAGAGTCCGATACATCTTAGTACTCCCTGGGTGCATAACATAGGCTGATGAATGGGCTTCTTCCATAATTTCACTCTTAAGCTTTTTTACGTCTGGCATGCATAGTCGTTGCCCGGACATCAATATCCCATCACTTTTCAACATGAAGCCACTTGGTTGCCCCACCTCTAGTTCACCCCTTATCTTCATTAAGTAGGGATTTTGAACTTACAACTCTCTTACTCGATCAACTAACACTGGATGGACATGAAATGCTGCTAACAAGGCATCTGAATCTGTCGTCTCCAATGTCACACCTATAGATCTCAACTTTACCAACATAGGCAAGTACTTTGCTTTAAGCAAGGCTAACGAACAGGTGGGCTTCCTACTCAATGCATCTGTTACCACATAAGCTACCAGGGTGATACTTGATTGTACAATCATAATCTTTTATAAGATCAACCTATCTTCTCTGCCTCATATTTAGCTTTTTCTCACTGAATAGATACTGCAAACTCTTATGATCGGTAAAGATTCTACAGGGTACTCCATATAAGTGGTGCCTCCATATTCGTAAAGCAAACACTACTGCAGCTAGTTCTAAGTCATATGTTGGATAATTGACTTCATACTTCTTTAGTTGTCTTGAAGAGTATGCTATCACTCAATCGTGTTGCATCAATACACAATCGAAGCCCTGTTTGGAAGTATCACAATATACCGTAAACCCATCACTCGTCGATGGCAATGTAAGCAAGGGTGCCGAAGTCAACCTCTTTTTCCACTTATCAAAGCTGCTTTAGCATGCATCTGACCAAACGAACTTTTCTTCTTTTCTTGTCAACCTGGTTAGTGGAGTAGCAATCTTCGAGAATCCTTCCATGAACTTTCGGTGATATCCAGCTAAGCTTAAAAAGTTTCTAACTTCTGTCATGTTTATGGGTAGCTTCCAGTTTACTACTGCTTCTATCTTCTAGGGATCTACGGATATCCCTTCTACCAATACCACATGTCCCAAAAATGCTACTTGATTAAGCCAAAACTGGCACTTACTGAATTTCACATAAAGTTGATGCTCTCTTAGGGTCTGTAGCACAATCCTCAAGTGTTCAACATGCTCCTCTCGACTACTCGAAGACACCAAGATGTCATCTATGAAGATAATCACAAACTTGTCCAGGTAAAGATTGAAGACTCTGTTCATCAAGTCAATAAAAGCCACTGGAGCATTTGTCAATCCAAATGGCATCACTAGGAACTCGTAATGCCCATAACGAGTTCGGAAGGCCGTCTTAGGAAACGCACCTTCAACTGATGATACCCTGACCGAAGATCAATTTTCGAGAATACCTTGGCCCCTAGGAGCTGATCAAACAAGTCATCTATCTGTGGCAGCAGGTTATGATTCTTGATAGTAACCCTATTGAGCTACCTGTAATCAATACATAATCGAAGGCTCCCATCTTTCTTCTTTACAAATAGCACTATAGCTCTCTATGGTGATGTGTTCGTCTTTACAAATCCCTTACTCAATAATTCTTCCATTTGAATTTTAATTCCTTTAACTCTGCAGGTGCCATCCGATATGGCGTTATCAAGATAGGCTCAATACGAGGAGCTAGCTCAATTTCGAACTCAATCACTCTGTCCAGTGGCAACCTTGGTAGGTCTTCTGGGAAGATATTTCGGAACTCATTAACAACTGGAACCTCTGTTAACTGTAACTAATTGCTACCAGCTTCCACTGCATATACTAGGTACCTCTGATAGGCATTCCTAAGCATCTTGTTGGCTTTTACTGCACTTATCAAACTCATGGAGAGTAGTTTCCTTACACCACAAAAAACTGCATCTGGTTTTCCAGGTTTACTGAAATTGACTTCTTTTCTGTAGCAATTTACTATTGCGTGATGTTTCGACAACCAATCCATGCCCAATATAACATCAAAGTCATGTATATCAAACACCATCAAATCAGCCTCGAACTCTCGACCTGTTATACTCACTTTACTTCCTATATAGACTCTGTCTGCAATAAGCAAATCTCCCATGGGAAGTGCTACTACTATACTACACTCAGTCGGTCTCAACTTTACCTCAACTCTATTAATAAAATCTCTAGAGACAAAGAAATGGATGGCTCCTGGGTCCACCAGTACATATGCATCAGAATCAAATAAGATAAGTGTACCTGTACCCATATCGGGAGCGGCATCTACCTGCTGCTGTGTCACGATATATACTATGGCTGTGAGGTCGACCAGGCTATCCTGGAGGTGGCATCCCTTTGCTTGGTCCACTTGTAGCTGACTCTGGGGCTGTAGCTGCTCTAGTCTAAGGGTCTTCCCTCTCTGGTCCACGACCTCTATTGGTCTGTCCTTACACTGTGGATCTGGCCTCTGTTGGGCTTGATGCGACCACACTAAGACAGTCTCGCATGAAGTGGCCCTCCTTTCCACACCTGAAACACTCGGTCTTGCCATGAAGACACTCGTTGGGGTATGATCGACCACATCTACTGCAAGCAGGTCTGCCCCTCCAACTCTATCGACTCCTGAACCCTTCTGACGACTGGACTGAACTTTGACTGGTCTGGGGCCTTTGACTCTATCATCGACTCTCAAACCAGGCTGGCCATTGATTGCTCTTGGCCACTTTACTTGGCCTTCCTTGCTGGCTACCTGTCCAGCTACGCTTCTGTTAGAATTTTTTTAGCTGAGGGGCGGTTTTCACACTTCGCTCAACCTTAGTAGCGGCCTTCACTAACTGTCCATACTGAGTGTGTACTGCTCATGTCACGTATGCCCTGATCCTCGGGTGTAATCCAGCTATGAACCTGTTGATCTTCTGCTCTTCATTTTTTGAAATGAAAGGAATCAGGCGAACGAGCTCGAAGAACCTCTTCTCGTACTCTGCCACTGTAGAACTCCCCTGCTCTAAGTGGAAAAACTCCTCTATCTTCGCATCCTTATAACTTTTATAAAAGAATTTGTCAGTGAATTCCTTTTCAAAATCCGCCCATTACACCTCAGTTGGATGCACTCTCTGGTGGGCTCTCCACCAATCTCTTGCTCGGTCCTTAAGGAGGAACGCTGAAAATGTCACCATCTAATCCTCACTGCAACCCATAACTCGGTATATCTCTTCATTAGTCCCTATCCAGGATAGTGCTCGCTGGGGTCACCAATACCATCATACAGCTTGATGCCTAACTTACGGACGCGCTCTATCAATATGCTTGTCTCCCGCAGCTGTTGGAGCGCTATTGCTAGCATCTGCACCATCTGTTTCATATGTCCTCGGGTAGGCTCTGATCTGGATGGCTCTGGGTGGGAGGACCTCGCGGGCACATTGACGAACTCATCAACATACTCTCTCTCAGGTGTGGGTGCCTCTATGGTTGCCCTTCTTATCTTAGGACAGGTACGTCGCTGCATCACTATATGTGCTCTATATAAGCACAATAATCAAAAGAATGCAAGTGTTAGAATAATAACTCAACATGAACTAGCTTTATGATTTCATGCAATACTCAAGCTTACTCTTATAACATTAGGCTTAGCACTTGCTATCTACGAAAGCATAACTTAGGTAATTTCAAGAAAACTCGATGCATAAACAACTCACTTAATGCATAAAATAGCATTTAACTTTCTTTAAAACTCAATGCATGATTCATATATAAACTCATGCATAAGATAATTCAAATCTTTTCTTTGAAACTTAATCTCAAATCTTTCGAAAACCAGGCTCTTATACCAACTTGACAAGATCCAAACCAGATTCTCTCTAAACTCTTATCTGGAGAGCCTCGCTGGGCATTCTAGCGGACCTCTCGTAACCCGACTTGTCGGATTACAGTGATTCGCAGAGCGAATCCCTTAATCTTGCCCGTTTGTTTTCTTTACTTAAATGGAATTTTTTTTTTTTTTTAAATAGTTGGGTTGGTGTAAATTTTTCACATTTCTTTAAAACAAGTTTTATAAAAATTTCATTAGCATGATAGCTATATTTTTAACATTCCCAAAACTTTTACCTGAAAAATAAAAGCACTTCGTACTATTTCAAATAACCACCCAACTTCTTTTATTCCACAAACATACATATTCTCATTCAATTTGGCAACCATGCAACTCAGTCACATTTCGCAATGCAATTTAATTTAACAAATCTCACGTGAAAGATGTATATTATGTGCAAATACTCAAACATGTATATATATATATATATATATACGCATATTATAAAAAGGGTTTACAAAGTTGCAATGTTCATGTATTAGATATACAAACATTTAGCTAAGTTATTTACAATAACATCAAATAATGTTCGACATTTACATGATTCGTCTATTTGGCTCCCACCTAAAATTTAACAACGATGATTTCTTGGATGCAATACCAACCGTACAAATACCTACTAAAATACACAAGCTACACAAAAGATAGAAGTGTTAGTTCAACATATAAAGATAATATAACAATATAATCACATAACTATATACAATTTCATAACTTATTCGAATATTAACATTTTTCGATTTGTTTTTAAAATTTTTCTTTCTAAAAACTCCATGTATACTCCTAATGCACTCAAACCATCATGTGGCGGTTTTCAACTGACGCCAAACATGAAGCTACTGAGATATCTCAACCACTACAATGCGAAATTTACTATATCGCAAATGTAATGTGAAAATAATCTCAATTCTGAGCAACTACAATTCGAAATTTTCTGCATCACAATTGTAGTGCTATAACTATAGGGGACTACAAGCGAAATTTACTACATTGTAATGTAGTGTCAATACTATAAATCTAAACGACTACATACGGAATTTTTTGCATCGCAAAGTGTCGCTAGAAATCTCTCTATATCTCAGCGACCATGTACAGAATTATCTGCATCGTACATATAGTGCTAGATATTCTAAAAAACTGAGCAACTACGGACGAAATTTTTTGCATCGTCGCATAACGTTAAATCTCGAATATGCTCAAGGTATATACATGGGCTTATGAAGCTCTTTACTGATATCTTTTCGAAAACGTTTTATTTTCAATTTATCCTTTTTAGATCCGATATAAGGATCATTTTACAACACTTTAACTCGTAGTTTTGAAAATCATTTTTACATTTATCAAGTTATAACCGTATATACTTAAATGAAGAACTGAAACAACGCAAGTGATAAGACACTTACCTCAATCCAAGCGAGCTATGCTCGTCACTGAGCCTCCCATGCTCCGCTAGCCTGCTCGTCACCTACATAACACATTTTCACTTAGAGTGTGCTAAAATGAGCAACATAAAGCTATATATATTGCCTTTAACACACTAACTCTTTAAAGCCTCTTTTTCACTACAAATTCCTCTACTCTATTCTAACTTAATCGAAGTTTTCTAATTCCAATTTCTTTGTATAGGTCTCACTTATTATCACCTAGGAATAGCCCCAAACACTCAAATTGATGCTCGGAAGCTTGGAACGAAAATTCACCATTTTTGACCCCCTTTGGCCAAACCTATGCTAGGGATTATCCTAGCAATTTTCTTCATTCTATTTTCACTTGAATTACCTCTCTATCTCTTATTTAGGTTGCTCGTAAAACGGTTTCGAAAAATTTTAAGTATCAAGAGGTGAAACCTATGAAAAACACCTATTTTTTGATACTTTTAGATGCATGTTTTTGCATCACACATGCGATGATGTCATTTATTTCGTATTTAAAGTTCTTAACTCAATTATGATTGAATATATTCATTTCATGCATCAAATAATACATTTACATTCTCAACTCACTTTACGACTACATCGGTGCACTATTTAGGTCATAACTTACTCAATTTTTATCCAAACGTTCCATTTCAAATTTCTATGGTTTGCTATGACATTTATGTATGTTTTGAGGTCTAAAACAATCTGAATTAAGCTCAAATAGGTCAGGTCACTATAGCCTCTTCAAATGCCTATTCCTTCCTTTCTCGACTATTTCACTATTTATTAGATTGTAGGCCATTTATGTACCCCTATGTATCCATATTAATTACCTTGATTCCTACTCATTTATGCATGATTTTATGACCCTAAATATGTCATAAACACCAAAAAAACACATGCATAAGCTAATGCCCTTCATCTAGCCAACATGCACAAACAATACTATCTAGCTTCCTTTTTCCATTCTAACACTCCTATATGATTTTCTAACAACTTCAATTGATTTTATAACGCTTAACATGCATGAACCTAATGTCAATCACATCAAAACTCAAGGGGATCACATATTCTTCATGGTGGCCGTGACATACCCATGCCTACAACACACTTCACTTCCTTCATTTTTCAACATTTTTACTTGATTCCTTTCTTAGACTATTCTTCAAACACATTAACTACTATTAATTCACTTAGTTTATGCTTGAATACCTACTTAGGGTTTCATCCACATACACACTAATTCCTCTTTCTTTCATGTTTACTTACATTTCAAACTCCCTTTTTACTATGTAATATTCTTAACTTGATTTAGATCATCAACATCATCAATTACACCACAACTAATAAACCAAATCATCAACACATTTTTGAATCCAACTAACTATCAAACTTGTTTGAAGTCATAAAACTTTACCTTAATCTTGCTTAGATCTTGTTTGTCTAGATTGGATCAACTTAATTTCAAGATTGAAAGCTTTAAAACTAATTGAAAAATCACTTGTTCTTCTCTTCTTCAAGTTGCCGTCCACCCCTCACAAACTCTCTCAACTTTTCAATTTTTTTTTTTTTTTTCTAAGTGTTAATAGCTAACACTTTGATATATATATAAAGATAACTTTTATAAAAATGACCGTTATGTCCCCTTTCTTTAAAATTGCCATCCACCCTTTGTTGGTCACTAACTTTGTTTTGTAAATTTTCTAAATGTTTGAAACAACACTTATATATATACCTCTCATGTGAACAATTTAACAATTTGCCCTTCATTTATATTTTATCTTCATCTTAAATTAAATACCTTTCTAAATTTCTACTAATATTTCACTATCATTTATAAAGATAATATCTTTAATATTTAGCATTTTTACCCCATAGGTTACTTACTAATACTAGGGAGTCCAAATTTATGAAACAGAGGCTTACAAGTTGTGAGTGTGAAAATATTTTTAAAGTGCTTTTGGTTTATTTAGCAACATTTTAAATTTCCTTATTATTCTTTTAGCTCATAAATAACCTATGTTTTAGCGTGAAAATAAATGATCTATTTGTATATGGTATGCATTATATATTATTTATTTTTAGAGTATGATAAAGAAATAGCTTTAAATCATAGAAAAAGAGAAAAGGTTTTTCAAATCTAGTGGACGGTCCAAACATTTATAGGGTGACATTCTAGCTTAGACCCGGCCGGTATATCCTGTAGTGTATGGCAAGTGTTGGGAGGGCTAGTCCTGCTAACATCGGGGGGGATTGAGTTTATCGTGTCTATTAGTTGCCATCTACACTTATGGGGTATTTCTCGACACACGATGAGCGATGATAGTTTCGCCACACGTATATATGAGAAGTCTTAGTAGCTTTGTCACGGTGAGCGATGCTAGCCTTTGCACCACGTGGCCCCCCACATTGAGCAGAGTTGGTCCGACCGCCTTTGTGGTTTTAACTTCCCTGGGTTTAGAGCTTTATAGCAAAGAAAAACATACCATTAAAAGTAAATTTTTTAGAAAAAAAATATTTTAGAAATATTAAACATTTTGGTCTTTTAAAAAGCCTTTGAAAACTTTATGGAAAATTTTATAAAACCAAGCTTTTAACAAAAATAAAATGATTTTAAGGAAAAATGTTTTGAAAATGTTTTTAAGGAAAAATGTTTTGAAAGCGTTTTTAGGAGGAAATTTTTAGAATAAACATATCCACACTCACTGGCTTCGTAGCCCAAAATGTTTTTATTTTAAAAAACCTTCCTAGGTACGGAAACAGGTTATCAAGATACCAGTGCGCCACGTTCAGACTAGGTGGGTCTGACAAACAACGCTGCTTAAATCTTTTTGCATAAAGATTGCGATTTATATTTGATCATGTAATTTTGCATATTTTCAGATTTATGAATAAATGTTGTAGCACTTCATTTATATGGAAACATGTTTTAGATATTTACATTTTTATGATAATATTTTAAAATATATGTTTATTCGATGCATATTTGAAATGAAGTTTTAAATTGTATGAATTTATATGTTTAGAATTTAAGTTTAGAGTTTGTAAAATAGTTACGAGTTCGTTCCAAGATTTCTTTTTGAGTCTTGTTAGTTAGATTTCAGGAGGGTCTCGTGGGGTGCCCGGTTAGATCGCTAGATTCGTTAGAGAGAATCCGGGTCGGATCCTATCATTTTCCCTCTCTCATCTTTAGATTTTTCTTCTCTCTTGACTCTCTCTTTTTCTTTGTACCGACTCACAACCCACATGTCTACTTATAGGCGTGGGTTAAACTCGTCTTTCACCCTTATAGTTCCTTAAAATTATAATTTTGCCACTTTCTGGAGAATTCTTTATTTTTCCCAAATGTCCTTGTCCTGTACCTTTATTTACCATTTTGCCATTCCTTCTAATTATCGTGTATTTTTTTCATATGTCCCTTAACTTTTTATAATTTGAACTTATTCCCAATACTTCTGAAAATTTACAAATATTAAATTTCTCTACTAAACACTTAAAAATTCTTTTTATTATTTCATCAAAGGGGATATATTAGTTTTTTATTTTTTTTTATTTTTTTTTATTTTTTTATTTTTTTTATTTTTAATTTTGTGTTAATTTTTATTTAATATTATTAATAATTAATAATTTAAAGGGTGTTTTAGTTGTTACATATGTTTGAAAGATATAATGATATTTTGGTTATTTCATGATTTTGGATGGAAAAATGTTAACATTTTGGATGAAAAGTTAACGGTAGGGTGTGGTTCACCTAATAAAAAAAAAGCGGGTAGTTCCTAATTATTTTGCTTTCTAGGAGGGTTTTTCGTAATACCCATTTTTTAATTTTTTTTATGAACAATTTAGGTAAAATACAAAATAAAAAGGTAGAATCCCCATAACACCCTTGACATTTGAAGCATTATTGTTTTACCACATGATGCTTCATTTTTATTCAAAATCACATTGTCGTTACCAAGTTAACAAAAAGGTTAGGCAAAGAGTAAAAAGACATTTTTAATCCTGAAATTTTTATTTAAAAGATAAAATAATTATAAGAAACATTTTAAAATAAAAATTATAAACTAATAATGTAAACTCTCGATTTTAGTTACGGTTAAATAGTATAATTTCGGCAGTAGTTTTTAAAGTTGAATTTATTTTTGCATCACGAATAGGATACCGATTAGAGGACCCAAGAGAATTAAGGAATGAGATGAGAGAGTATAAGATGAGATAAGCCTACATTCCAAAGTCAAAAAGTTCCATCAATGAGAATTAGTCAAATGTGATAGAAAGTTATGATGCATAAGTGACCCATTTGGAACCATTTGATTGGTGGATGGAATGAGTGATTTTTAATGTGACGCATGGATAAATTGGAATTAAACTTATCTAGTTAGGGGTTCAAGTAAGATTTAGCAAAGCTTAAGGGCCATTTTAGTAAATTTTAAAGAGGGACTAACTAACAAATGGTCCACCACCATAAATAGGTGAACCAAAGTCAATTTCTTCATTCTTCTTAGCGTCTAACAATCGAGAGTGAGGGAGAGAGGGAGCTGGCCATTTAGGAAGAGAAAAACAAAGGTATTTCATGCAATTTCTTCAAGAACTCATCATTAAATCTCATCTTGTCATCAACCAAGGTCATTAGAGTATGTTTGGAGCAAAAGTAAAGCATAAATATGTGAGTTTACTTGTGTTGATACAACTTGGATGTGTGAGAAACTCATTTCATATCTTGCTCCAAATGTTGTTTTGAGTTTATGGATTGATATTATGTTGGTTGGTGATGAGTTTAGTGTGATTTTTGTGTTGAAAATTGAAAGAAAAATGATGGTTGTGTCTTGATGTGTCTCATGGCCATGAGAGGGTTTGTGTAACATATTTTGATTTCATCCATTTGAAGCTTAATTCATGCATTTTAGAGGCTAAGAAACCATATAGAAGTGGTAGAATTGAAAAAGCTAAAGTGTAGAGATAAAACTAGAGTTTTTGGTTTAGTTGAAAGATATGAAAGAATCTCATGCCTAAGTGTTCCTTTAATGCTTAAATTGAATATGTTTTTATCATAATTGAATGAAAGAATGTTAGATATGAAAGAAATGAGTTGATTGCATGCTTTGGGTAAAAATTTGTATGAAAAAGTGTTGAAAAAAAGATGGTTTTTGGCTAGGAAGGCCCACCCTGCAGTCGTTTCTTTCCGAATTCGCTTAATGAATGACATAAATGCGAGTTAGTGAGATGATTGGAGAAAAAACAGAATGAAGAAAACCTAGGGATTGCTCCCTAAGTAGCATTCGACTAAGGGGTATCTAAAATCGTCATTTTTCATTTCGAGTTTTAGAAAATTATTTCGAGTATAAAGGGGTGTTCCTAAGTGAGAATAAATAGGATTTGTAGTAAGAAATCAGAATTCGAGAGTATCGGTTAAGTAGAAACCTAGTTGCGAAGGTTTAGACGTAAAAGGGGTTTTATAGCATTAGTTGTGTTAAAAGCTATTGAGAGCTGGGTATTAGCGAGTATTTGTGAGTTTTGTGAATCTAAATGAGTATTTGATGTTTTAGGGTGAAAGCGGAAAGCATCAGAGGCTTTCGGAGAAGAATCGTCGTTGATCGGAGGGCGTTTCATAAGTAGAAATCCAACATTTCCAAGTGTAGTTTGGTTTAAAGTTTATTTAATGGTTATTGGTATTTATTCATTATATATTTGAGTTGTGTATTGTAATTATATTGAAATTATATCTTGTGAGTTCTGAGTTAAGCACGTATTTATACTAAGAACGTATGAGAATTAAAGATTTTAGGCATTTTGCTTTGAGAATGAGTTTATTTTAAAAGATTAAGCAAAAGTATTTTAGTACGTCGATGGTTTACCCTAGCTTCAGTTGAGTACCAGGTCGAGTACCCTATACGTGTACGGTAGATGTGAGAGGATCACTAACTGAGAGTGGAGTCCAGACGACTCTTAAAAGAAAGAGTCAGTTGAGTCACCCTCTATACGTATAAGGGTAGTGTAGATTGGATCGATTGCGAGAGGGTAATGTGTGCCTAGAGTTTACGCATCGACGACTACACAAGGCAGATTCCCAAATTCCTAGTGGTTAGCGAGAGATTTTATGCTACCATGACAGGAGTAGTTTCCCTGGGTTACCATTCAGACAAGAGACGGTTTTAGGAAAATATATATATATATATATATATATATATATATAGAAAGAGTTGGAAAACAGTTTTTAAATGAGTTTCGAAAGTGTATTTTAGAATAGCTTAAAACTGTTTTCTTTAGTTTCGTAAAATTATTATTCTTATTGAGTTATACTCATCGTTTGTTTTTCATGTGTTTCTTAAAAATGTTCCCTCAGATGCAGGAGCGAGTCGTTCAGCAGATGAAGCTCAAATAGACGAGCAGACTGACTGATGGACGATTATATCACCTTGTATAGCTCATACTTTTGTCATGTGCATGTTTTGTATATAAAACATGGTGTAAATGGTGTAAATTTGTAAACGTAAATACAAGTTGTTGGATGCACGTTTTTATAAAGAAATTTTGGAAAGAAAACCTTAGTTTTCAATCAACTTTGGTATATTTGCACTTTTCATGCTGAAATTAAGTGGAGATGTGGGCCAGAGGTCCCATGGTAGTTGAGATTGTGTGCTATAGAAGTGTCTTTAATTGCCTTTGAATTTGCAAGGTGGCAGAGTTCAATAAATAGTAGGCATGCTATCGGATTTTCATCAGAAAACAAAAATTTTTTACTCTGCCACCAAGTAAATGATTTAGAAAGTAAGTCTAAATTGAGTCTCGGTACTCCGACGGGATTTCTTCGAGCCAAAGTTAGGGTTCGTTGGACTTCTATCGCGGTGCTACGAGGTATTTCTCGAGTTCCGAAAAGTGATTCGGGAAGGGTCCCATCAAATAAAAACTTATCTCTATCTTCCATCTTATAGATAGATGATCAAGATCGACACACCAAATTAAAAAATAAAAAAATTGATAAAAAAAAAAAAATAAGTAATATTTTAAAATAAAAAATTATAAACTAATAAAAATTGATCTCCACATATAGACAATGGAGATCAACACACCAAATTAAAAGATAAAAAAAGAATAGTGAAAATGAAAAAAGTGATGATCTCTACCGTCCATTCTACCGACCATGAACTCCATCATCTTTCAACCTCTCATCAGTCATGGACTTTCAACATCAACAGAGATTTCTTATATTCAATTTCCTATAATCATCAATCATCAATCTCTCGTAATTATTAGCAATCATTATTAAAGAAAAAAAAAGCAATCATTAGCAAGCAATAACTCAAAACACAATTAAAAAAAAAAAAACCAGGTGGTCTTCAATGGTGGACATCACCTGGGTCTCCAGTGGAGACCATTCTAGATCTATCATCGGGGACCCAAAATTGGTGGTCTTTATCATGCTACTATTGTCGAACCCATATAAAAATCTGATCGGAGATAGAGGAAAAAGAGGAATATAGAGGGGAGAGAGAGAGAGAGAGACACACACACAGAGGTAGTTGAGAGGAAAAAATTATTTTTATTCTTATATATATTATTTTTAAATAAAAATATCGTATTTTTTCATAATTTTATATTTAATATGATTTATTTTATATTTTAATTAATATGATTTTAATTAATTTTCATTACATTTTCCTTTTTGCCCTTGGAATTAAATGGTAAACCATGTCAATTGAACGGAATTTGTGACCTTCAGGGGCATCATTGTCTTTTCACACACTACCAAACAATATTTTGAGTGTTTATATTAATGTTGAGTGATATTTCAAATAAAAATTAAACCACGGATGGCGAAAACTACATATTTTCAAACATTGGGGGCTTTTTAGGATTTTACCAAAATAAAAACCTTATATAGTTTTAGTCTTCATAGATCATAGTGAGTTTTAATTGGTGGACCCTAAAATCTACATGTTACTTTTATTACACAACTATTAATAATCTGATCCGATAGATAGAGCTAATTAGACTACCAATCATTTGTTGTCCAAACGATCAGTTCGATTTAGTGGGTTGAGTGCAATTGTACGAGGTCCATGTTCCGTGAACCATAAAAAATTTAATCGTCAAAGCATCAATAATATTATCCAAATGATAGACTTGAGTGAGTGCTCCACATGCAGTGGTCCACATTCAGCAACTACATGTATACATTTAGAGCAAGGCTTGACAAATCACAATTCCGCTGCCGGACGAGTTAGTGTATGTGTGTGTGGTGGTTAGTCAGACCGCGCTATGCATGATTTACTGCCAATCATGCAAAATCCGCCATTCATTCGAGACAGCGTCCTCTCAGATATTATTGGAAGTTTATATATATGTGTAGCTAGTGGAAGCATCCTCAGCTTCCATTGGCTTTTATTATGCCCCTTTGACTACACAAACAATTATATGCTTTGTTTTATTTACGGCTCCAGTCTTTTCATGCCCAGCCACATGCATTTGGATGGTCTATATATAACAAGTTTGTTTAATTTCAATCTCTTTGCGTGGCATACATACGGTTGGCTTCCCTATTCATGTTTATATTACCATTCTTAGTTAATTCAATTGGCCAAGTATCTTAAATTTGTATAAGCACTTTTGTGTCATGAGTTTTTACCTTGTTAATTATAAAATTACATGGTAAGTTTTTCATTTTGACAAATCTGCTTATATATATAATTATGATAAAGAAAATTGTGTATTGATTTATGCATTTAAAATAAAATAATTTTTTATTAATTAAAATTCTTTAGCATGTGACATTAGAATAGTAATGTTTTCGTAACCCTAAGAGCCAGTTTATGATTGCTTTTGAATAGTAAATTCTAACTTTTATTTTTTGTTAATTTTGACATGAAAAGGTTGTTTGGTAACGTACTTTTTTTTTTTTAAATGTTTGGTAATTAATGTACTTAAAAGTGATTGTTAGATAATTTTAGCCTTTCAACAACGTAATTTGAGAAGTAGGTGATTAAATAATTATTCCAAAATGATTACAAAATAATGTATAACAAATATTTAAATCTAGGGTGTCCTTATTAATTTAATATGTAAATATTTTTATTCTCATTTTTCTTAAGAAATCAAACTTAAAACTATCGAAAAAACGAGAAAAGAAAAATAAGAATTCTTGACTTATAATTTAATTATAAATCACTTAAAGATATTTAAAATATGTCTATATATTCTAATTCTACCCTTCCACAGATAACATATTCCAAGTTTATACTAATTTTATGTTATAAAAATTTCCTTTTTTTCTCTCAAATACTAATAGAAAAAAAAAACACACATCTTACCCCAAATTTTCTTAGAATTGGACTACTTTATTTTAATTTATAATTTAAGCATTTATTTTTTAATTGCTTTATAATTCAATTCATATGCCATTTTATTTTTCTTCATATATATAAATATCATTAATTTTATTATGGTTTTTAATCATATTTTAATTATGAATAATATGTACATAAAAGTGTTTTAAATTTTGTTAAATTATTTGTTTTTAGTTGTTTGCATCACATTAAATGAAGTTTCACAACAACTAATAGTAAAAAGAATAAAAATATCAAATTATTACTTTTAAGACAATTTTAACGTTAAAAGAATAAATAAGTTTACAATAAGTTCAAATGTGAGATAAAAAAATAAACATATAATTTAGATTTAAGATTTTAGTCCTTATTTAATCTTCATTAACTTTCAGCACCGTTCAATTTTTTTTTAAAAAAAAAATCAGCCCTTAAATATAAGAGCATTTACAATGCTATTATGTAATTTTGAGTTTCTATTAGTAACGCATCAACAATTTTTTTAACATGGATTCATTTTGGCAAAAAAATATAGAAATGCATGATTTTATCTCCAATGCAATTATCTAAAATAAAATATGCATAAACTTTTGATCAATCATTATAAAATATGTATCACACTCATGCTTTTATATTTTATATTGAAAAGGAGAGAGAATGAAACAAATCTTCGTATTTTTTATTGGTTGAAAAATTTAAGAAATCCTAGTTTGCATTTCTATGAGAGTTTTTCAACTGAGAAATCCATTCCATATTCTCTAAAACTTTTTTTGCCACATTAGCTCCATGTTTGAGTTACATAATTGTATTTGAGAATTGTATATATGCACAATTGCCAATAGTCAACAATTAATCTCTTAATTACATGGACACCTCATTGACTTTATTGACCATTAGTTTAACTGAGAAAATTTTCAATGCACCCTGTGTATACGCTTTTACCATTTAAGATTATAATATATGGACAATTACTAATTATATTAGAGATTCATGTAATTATATAAGAGAGTTATGCTACAGGCCATGATCTTAATGTTAAAGGCGTTTATGTTAAGTGTTGTGAAGCTTTCTCTAACTAACACTTAATTTAACGGATCAAGTAAAATAATCTTTTCAATAGAAATAAATAACTAAAATAAAAATAAAATTTGAAATTCCCTAGTTAACCAATAAAATTTGCCAACACCCAATTTGTGCAAATTGAATAGATTGGAGAAATCATAAGGAGTAATATGAAATAACATCTATGCAATAAACATGAAAGAGAAGAAGAAGATATAGGATTTTTAACATGGTTTGTTTGTATGTAAGAAGTTTTGTATGTAAGAAGTCTACATCTATGGTTATATTATTGATGGAGAGAATTAGGGTTTCAATATGAGTGACGAAAGCTAAGTTAAGTCCTTTTTTTTTTTTTTTTTTTTTCTTTCGTGCATGAAGGACCCACTTTTATAATGTTAGAGTTCCTTATTTACATGTAATTAGATTACTAAAATATACAAAAGACTAATTTTTTTTTTTTATTATTTTATATCGAACTGTATTGAATATATGTTTATTGTATAGTATCTACTTTTTACGAATGTTATAACAAGTTAATAGGTGTTATGACAACTAACAAAATGTTGCATCAGACTGAAGCATGTCATAATAGAAACATTAGATGAATTGTGTCATAACAGATTGTAGCAAACCAATCTTGAACCATGAGTTGATTTGGTTTCACAGATTATGGTGCAGCCATCTTTTCTCTTCAAAATATCTACAACAATAATAAATATTTATTAGAGATAAAATAACTTAAAGAACATCGACTATAAAATAGAAGTTTTATTCCTATTTAATAGCTTGACCGAATCTATCCTTAACAAGATCTAGATTGATCCATGAGACAAGAGACCAATTTGGTTAAACCAAGTATGTAAAAAAAAAAGTTGGATTCATGTGAAAAACTTGCAGAGAAAGAAAAGAGATATTTCTAAAGATTTTTCCAAAAAGAATATTGAAAGAATATCTTTATCTAAATTGGAAATTCCATTTTTTTAAAACATTCTAAAATAAATCACAAGCTTCATCCAAGAGATAAAATCTCTAATTTGATCAAAGAATAAATCCAAAAGATTTACTATATAAATACAAGGGATAATTTGAAAAATAATTTTCAATGACTTTTATCCCAAAAGAAAATGTCTTTTTATAAAACGAAAACTCCAATTAATAAGAAGATATGTAACACCACTACCCCGACTTCCTCATCCGTATGAGGATCGAGATGAGGGATGTTACCTTTCTCTTTTACGATTTCATTTATAAAAATTCTTAGAATAAAAACGTTGATTATATTTTAACGAAAATTCGGCAGAGTTTCCTCTGTTTTTTTGGAAACCCAAATTTATTTTTTTTTCTTAAAACTTGCAAAGAAAATTTTACACTTCTATATCAATTCATTCTCAACTACCATTTCGGACCTCCAATCCGTGTCCAAATCACTTCAACACACAATTACATATAATAAACATTTCCTTAAAATTTCAAACTTCAAGTAAATGATACAATACACGACACATTCGATGATTAATATACATGATTGTTCAACTATATGATTCCGCCAGAGAACCTTAACCAATAAAATCCTCTTGTTTCGTAGTCCTCTGATTTCACGATCCAAGATTCTTATAAGTTTCTCTTCATAGGACAAGTTAGGTTGCACCTCGATCGATTCGGCTGGCACGATTTGAGAAGGATCCAATTTGTATCTCTTCAACATCAATACACAAAACACATTATGAATCTTTTCCAATTCTGGTGGTAAAGCTAGTTAATAGGCTATTAGTCCTACGCGTTTAATGATCTCGTATAGGTAGATAAACCTAGGACTCAACTTACCCTTCCTTCCAAATCTTAATACTTTCTTCCACGAAGATACTTTAAGACTTTATCTCCCACTTCATATTCTATATCCTTCCTCGTTAAGTCTGCGTAGGACTTTTATCGATCAGATGCAGCTTTCAATCTTTCCTTGATCACCTTCACTTTCTCTTTAGTCTGTCTAATCAACTCAGGTCCTATCAGCTTGTCTTCACCTAATTCGGTCCAACACAGAGGCGTCCTGCATTTCCTTCCATAAAAAACTTCATACGGTGCCATGTCTATGCTTGACTGGTAGCTGTTGTTATAAACAAACTCCACCAATGGAAGATACTTCACCCAACTTCCTTTAAAATCGATGACACAACTTCTGAGCATATCTTCAAGTACTTGAATCACCCTCTCAGATTGTCCATTAGTTTACAAATGGAAAGTTGTACTGAAGCTTACAATTGTATACCCAAAGCTTCCTGAAATTTCGTCCAGAACCTTGATGCTTAGTTTTCACCTGCTGGCATGTCAAACATTTGCTCACATACTTAACCACATCTTTCTTCATGCCAAACCACCAATATTGAGCCTTCAAATCTCGATACATCTTCGTACTACCTGGATGCATTGTATATGGACTGTTATGGGCTTCTGTCAGAACTATTCTCTTCAAATCCTCATCATCAAGGACACAAACCCTATATCTGAAATACAGATAATCCCCTCTAATCACAAATTCAGTTTCCTTGCCTTTTTGGATCTGTCTAATTATCGCCAAAAGCTTTTTGTCTTGCCTTTGTTTTTCCTGAATCTGCTGAAGGAAACTGGGCCGAACTTGCAATTCTGCCATTACTACTTTATCTTTTGTCATCTTCAGCTGGGCATTCATTGATCTTAAGGCGACTAAGGATTTCATGCTCAACACATCAGCTACCATATTTGCTTTCCTTAGGTGGTAGTCAATGATGTAATCATAATCTTTTAACAACTCCATCCATTTTCTCTACCTCAAATTAAGCTCTTTTTGAGTGGGCAGATACTTAAGGCTTTTATGATCAGTATAAATATAACATTTCTCTCCATACAAGTAATGCCTCCACATCTTTAAAACAAAGATGATGGTTGCTAGCTCCAGATCATGCGTCGGATAATTCTTTTCATGATTTTTCAACTGTTTGGAAGCATAGACAACCATTTTGCCCTTCTGCAACAATACACATCCAAGTTCACTAAGAGAGACATCACTATAGATCATATAATTCTTACTGGATATGGGCTGGGTAAGAATCAAAGCCTCAACCAACATCGCATTTAGCTTCTCAAAGCTCTCTTGATACTTCTCTGTCTACTCGCATTTAACATCCTTATGAAGTAACTTGGTCAAAGGAGCTGTTATGAGCGAAAACCCCTTTACGAATCGTCTATAATTATCGGCCAAGCCCAGAAAACTTCGAATTTTCGTAACACTCTTCAGAGGCTTCCATTCCAAAATTGCTTCAATTTTCTTCAGATTAGCCTTTATACCTTTCACGGATACGATATGCCCCAGAAATACGATCTCACTCAATCAGAACTCGCATTTGCTAAACTTGGCATGCAACTGCTTTTCTCTCAAGGTCTGTATCACTATCCGAAGATGCTTATCATGCTCTTCTTGGGACTTCGAATACATCAGGATATCATCAATGAGGACTACTACAAACTGATCCAAATATGGACGAAAAATATGGTTCATCAGGTCCATAAAAGCTGTAGGTGAATTGGTCAACCCAAACAGTATCACTATAAACTCATAATGCCCATATCTCATTTGGAAAGCTGTCTTCGGAACATCTGATTCCTTCACCTTCAATTAATGGTATCATGATCGAAGATCTATTTTTGAGAATACACTGGCTCCTCTTAACTGATCAAATCAATTATCGATCATAGGCAAAGGATATTTATTCTTGATTGTGACTTTATTCAACTGTCGATAATCCACACACAATTTGATTGACCCATCGTTCTTCTTCACAAACAACACCGGTACTTCCCACGGTGAAACACTGGGTCGTATAAATTGCTTGTCTAGCAATTCTTACAACTGAATCTTCAGCTCTTTTAATTCAGTGGGTGCCATCGTGTAAAGGGTAATAGTTACTGGAGTCATCTCTAGCATCACATCAATTACAAACTTTACTTCCTTCTCCGACGACAATCCCGGTAACTCTTTTGGAAACACATCCGAAAAATCATATACGGTGGGAATGTCTTGCAGACCAGATCCAAGCCTTTAGGAATCAACCACATGAGCCAAATACACTTCACACCCTTTTTTAATCAACTTCCTTGCGGTTGTGGCTGAAATGACATTAGAGAAGAAATCTGATCTCTCACCCACCATAGTTACTTTCTTTCCATCTGATGTCTTTAAAGTAATTCTTTTCAGGGCACAATCTACCACAACCTTATGTCTGGAAAGCCAATCTATACCTAGAATCACATCAAACTCCCAAAATGGCAACTCCATCAAATCACTCGAGAAATCATACCCTTGAATCCTAATCGAGCACTCCCTGAACACCATATTCACAATCACACTCTGACCTAAGGGGTTACTAACCAACACCTTATGATCTGTAGCCTTAGCCTGAAGATTTCTCTCTCTCGGGATGGTAATGCAGATGTATGAATACGTCGATCCTGGATCTACCAATGCATGCACAGAAATATTGAAAACGGAAATCATACTGACTATCACATCCGACGCATCCTACTTCTCTTGAGCCCTGATGGTATAGGCTCGAGCTAGCTTCTGAGAATCTGATCTCCTTACTGCCTTCGGGGCCTCTCTCCGGCTATTTCTCTCAACCCCTGACTGATTGGGTCTCCTACCTCTTAGAGCTATAGGAGCTGATCTCTCAGGTTGTGAAGTGGGTGCGGGCCTGTTCCTATGACAATCTCGCTGGAAATGATCACGAGACCAATACTTGAAACACGCTCCGGTCATCTTCCAGCACTCCCTAGGATGTCTCCTGCCGCAATGCTTACACGTCTGCTAGGCTAGTCTCCTAGCTGTACTGACTAGGGAACTGGCAACTGAAGCTGTAGGCTGAGCGAGTCTAGCAAAGGATCCTTAATCCTACCTCTAATGCAGTTGTGACTAGCTGCCTAATGGGGAACCTTTATATTTCTTACTGGGAGGCTGAGAAGAACTGGATTGCCCAAGGCCCCGCCTCTATTGGCTTTAATCTTTCTTGGCTTGTTCTTCTTTCTTTACCCTTTCGACATTCAAAGTCGCTGAAACCAGCCTAGGAAAGTCCTTAATCTGTAGAGCTGTAAGCTGGAAGAGGATGTAGTCGTTTAGACCATCCTCGATTCTCCTACACCTATTCGCCTCGTTGCCACTATCTCGCGGGCGTACTACCTCAACCTGATAAACTCCTGCTCGTACTCTATCACGGTCATCTGTCTCTGCTTCAGATTTATAAACTCTCTCTTTATAGCATCAATATGGATACGATCAATGTATTTCCTCCGGAACTCCCTCTAGAAGAATTCCCATGTCTGTTCTTTTGGCTGTACTGGGTGGGATATAGACATCCACCATTGGTATGCATCGTCCTGTAATAACGAAATTGCACACTCTAGAGTCTCATCTGGATGCAGTGCTGTTGCTAGAGAATTCGCTCCATCCACTTCAACCAATTCTCAGCTATGGACGCGTCTTCATCTTTTTAACCATGGAAGTTAGTAGGCCTGAATTTCGTAAGCCTCTCAATCACAGACCTTCATGGTGCAGCTCAAGCCATCTACTGGAAAACTTCACCATCTGCGGCATAAAGGCAGGCCAGCCCTGGCCCTCTGGCCTCGCCGTTCTATAACTCGACAACTTGCCGGATGCTCCTCCTGCTACATTGGCAGGACTACCTTGGCTACTCTCATCTACGCCCTTAACCCTCTGAGCATTTAAGGGATCCATTCTCTAACCTATTCAAGATAGAGGACAAATCCACAGATTAGAGTCCTATCCTCCTATGTTATTTCTATATGCAATGCATGAGCACACAAATGTAACAAATCCTTTTTCAAAAACTACAAAGGCTAGGAACGCCCAAACCTTGGCTCTAATACCACTAAAATGTAACACCCTTACCCCGGCTTCCTAGTCCGTAGGAGGATCGAGGCGAGAGATGTTACCTTTCTCTTTTACGATTTCATTTATAAAAATTCATTGAATAAAAATGTTGATTATATTTTAACAAAAATCCTACAGAGTTTCCTTTATTTCTTTGAAAACCCAAATTTTTCTCTTAAAACCTGCAAAGAAAATTTTACAGTTTTATATCAATTCATTCTCAACTGCCATTTTGGACCTCCAGTCTATGTCCAAATCACTTCAACACACAATTACAAATAATAAACATTTTCTTAAAATTTCAAACTTCATGAAAATAATATAATACACGACACATTCGATGATTAATATACATGATTTACAACACTTAATAAACTTTCATACAAATTATTATTTACAAAATTTACACTTTATGGAAATGCACACAAACATGATGGTGCCCATAAATTTATACACATGATACAAAACTAGTGGTTACCGAAAAGTTGACGTCGGATGTGACTCGAATGAAATCTATAGGGGCTTCGTCTTCGTCTTCGTCTTCAAGCTTGACTCAACTACCTGCAGGTGGTAAATCTAATGTGTTAAGTATTGCTACTTAGAAGGTGTACACATAAAATAACAAAACCAAACTCATTTTCGAAAATACAACAGTAAAATCAAACAGCATGCTCAATCGATCAACTTCCTCGAATACAAATATATCAAACATTATTTAAATTTAACTTTAATCACATAAACATTTCAAAATTCCTTTATCAAAAACCTTTACGAAATCACCTTTTTCAAATTCAATTTTCACACATAATTACAAAATAGCCCTTTTTACAATCCTTAGAGCCCTTTGCAAAATCTAACACAATACCATGGATCGGTCTCCTGGTATCGATCACTCGGTGGCTACCCACTAGAATAAACGGCAACCCCGGCATCGAACATTCAATGACTACCTGTTGGGTCGTATATCACAATCTGTTTTTGTTTCGGGCCTGGATACTTGGTGCCTCTCAAGATTCGTCATATAACGTCGATAATCAATCGTAACGGTGTAGTACTGCTAATAATCACCCTATTGACTAGTTAGCTAACTACAAATCCCCTCCTACCGGTGATTAGTTTTACGCGGGCTCTTTAAACTTTTCAAAATTTTGAAATTTACACTTTTTTTTTTTTTAAATAAGCTTTAATCGCGTAAACTTTTTAATACGTATTTAAATCTATTCTTCGGATTTCTTCGAGGCATCATTTATGGTTGTTTCAAATGATCATTTTATCGCTAGTTTTCATACCATCTCTTAATAAAACATTTGCTACATTTTTCATACTTTAATTTGACCCCAAAAGAGGAAATTCTCAAAATTTTCATTTCTAATTTCTAATCCGTCACACATATCACCAAAACATCATATTATTACCATGGAAATGGGTGGAAAAAGATGAAAATACCCCTGGTTTAGCCTAGGGATACTATTCGGCCAAAAGGGGGTAAAATTTTGAAATTTTTGTTTCAATCAAATTTTCATCCCAAAAACCTTTCAAATATCATTAGAATAACATAAAAATGAGAGTGAAATGATCAAAATACCTCTAGTTTAGCCTAGGATATAAATTCAGCCAAGAGAGGCCATTTTTTTAAAAATTTGTTTCACTTGATTTTTAATCACAAATCTCCATTAAAAGGCATTCAATTAACACACACATATCATTCAAATATATAGAACACATCAATGAAACCATATCATCAAAGTTCAATTAAACTTTTAATTTTTAAACACAATAACAAAAGAAATTTTTCAAGATATATGTACATCTACCTTTTGCACTTGCTTCTAAGCTTCCTCACACCTCCAAAGAGAGATTTTTAGTTCTTCTTAGCCTTCCCTGAGGCCTTATGCACCAAACCCTCACCTAGGGTTTCAAGAGAGCAAAAATTCAACATAAAAATCAAAACAACAACTTCAAATAGAAAGTAACTTTATCTACATGCTCATGAGATGATTTAGACCTTATCTAACCCAAGCCCAAGACAAAATAAAAAACCCATGCCCATTTACCTTGGATTGCACCATTTTCTAGTAAAAATCACTTTGAAATTTTGGTGGGTTTTGATGGATTTTGGCACTTGAAGGGATAGATGATGAATAAAGCAAAAAGACTTGATGATTTGGAGAGCAAAAGAAGAAGAAAATCGAGAGAAGAAGGAAGAAGAAGTGATTGGCAGAAGTATATAAGAAAATGAAAAAACAATTTTCAAAAGAACTCATATATATACTGCCCAACTTATCATAAATACCCTATTGCCCCAATTTTTCTTTATTTACATTTTAACCCCATATAATACATGCCAACTTCCCCCAATGGACACTCTTGATAACTCACATTTCCACTAACCTTTTCAAACTTATCCAAAATTTTATCTTTATCTAAAATAAAAACAATTTATTTTAATTTCCACTTAAATTCTAGAAAATCTTTTATTGGTCCCATAATAAATCCCATGCAATTTATTACATTGCACTCGCTTGATTGTCCAATAATATCTTTCCATCACTTGATCCTTCCCATTTAATCTCTACTTAAATCCGTTACCGAGAAAAATATCTTCGAAAATTAATAAAATTCTCAAATAAATAACGAAGTATATCGTATTGCATTAATTCGCTCAATTTCTTATTTAATCCAAATTATCAAATTTAATTATTCAATTAATGGAATTTAATCATACGAACGTAAATTTCAAGGCATTACAAGATATTCATAAAAAGAGATGACCTTTCTCTCCAGATAATTAAGGAATTAACATTAACAAAAAATCAGAAAAATATACTTGATTCACAAAATTAAATCAATGTAAGAATATTTCACTTTTTATTGCACATTGCTAATGCCTAGCGATGTTGTAACACTGGGTCAGTTGTTGTAAAACTGAGTTATTTGTTGTAATATATTGGTGACCTATTGCAACATCTTTCATAAAAAAATCTGACAGTATCAAATCTTGAGTTTACTTAAACCACTACCATACAATAATGCTAATAACAAAAACACTCAAATACTATCATATGCCATCAGATGCCAACACATGTACACTAACGGAGTAACTTCCTGTTTTCTAGAATAAGGAAGTTAATTGATTTCTACCATTCCTATGAAACAAGCTGCCACAGATGTGAGCTCCATATCCTTATTGAGTTTTGTAACTTGAACTACTTCACTACTTGATACTTAGGCTTTTTTAGCTTTTGCAGTATCTTGCTAACGTGCATATGTTTACGTGGCAATTGTATTAGGCTTACTATCCTTTTAACCTTATCGGACTTTCTTTAGGCATAAGGCCTTTATGCTATATTTAGGCACAACATTAGCTCCCTAACTTTTACTGTGAGCTAGTCATTTGGGTAGCATTGGAAGCTAAGTCATTTCGTCTCCTTCGAGCTATATTTAGTGGTTGATGGTTGTCATCCAATACCTATAATCGTCACATCTCATTAACACGACTTATGCATAGTCGAGGTGCCTTTTCAATTTTTATGTATGGACTTAATGTGAGATTTACTCCTAGTTGTTAGATCTTAAGTGGTCATGATTGTTTTGATCAAGCAATTACACCTTTTGGCTATAAAAATGATAAGAGAGAAACAATGTACTCTAATTTGCCATTCTTCTAATTTAAAAAACAATGTACTCTTTTACTTACTAGCCTTCTTAATCATTTTTTGTAATGTTGTCTTCTTTTTCGACCTTCTTTTGAACTTTTCTTAGGCCATTTCTTGCTATTTTCTGCAAGAAAGTAACCTATCATCCTTTTGATTTATTGTTGTTAATAATCTCTTATCCGATAGCTTGTTAAATTGACTTCGGTTACTTTTATGAATGCAACTTTTGAGGAAATGCTTGTTATGATTCTTGTATGCCATTTGCTCTGTTTGTGGTTTTATAGAATGGCCTTAGGTTGAATGGGTTTTGTCTATTCAAACATGTTTAAGACACCAGATGACATTTTAGGGTTTTTTTACCTTTTACTAGTTTTAATCTGCCCACTAAAGGAATCTGACAAAAATTTTTGATTATAGATGTTAGGTCATAGTCAAAGTAGGCATGTTGTTAAAGCTAAAAATAGTTTTGAGTCATCTAGGAGGCTTCCCCTTCTTGGATGGGTAGGTGTAACAAAGACGGTAAAAGTTGATATAACCAGTAGGGATAGCATAGGTGAAATGACCATAGATGAAACAGACTCAAATGAGGTTGAGGCGGTTGTTATCATGGATTCCATTGATAAAGAACAAGGTGGTACTCGTAACCTTACTTTCTCAGGGTTCTTTTCAGTGATGAATAGGCAAGATTTGACTTTTGGATTTTGTGCTTGTGATCCCCAAGAAAGTTACAATAGTGATCACTTTCCTTAATAAATTAGCTACTAATCCTCTTTCCTCCTATTCTGCTATAGAGGCTTCCCAAATGTGGGCCGATCTACTTCCTCCTATGCATCTATACTTTTAGGAGGTCATTGACCATTTAAAAGTTGCCCCATTTCAGTTGGTTCTTAACGCTTACTATCCCTTTTCAATCCTTTGTATTTTTTTAATAAGCGTGAGTCTACCTTCCCCTTAATCTAAATGTTATTCAACAAATTTTCAACTGAAGAAGTGCCTTGGCTCTAATGACAGCTTTTATTACTTGCTCGCAAGGTAGGTAGCTTCAGGAAGTTAATGAGGGTCTTGAAGTCTAATGTACGGGAATATAAACATTCTTTCTTATAGGCAAAAGACTTGTACATTCATCATCTTCGTTTTGTCTTATTTTCTAGTGAGTTCTTATTATTTATTTTAACATATCTCCCTATAATAAGTGCTTCTTTACCCCACGGGGGCCTTCCTGTCAAAATTTGCTTCGACGGAAAGGTTCCCGTAAAGTTAAGCCTTTTTCTACTGAAAATCTTTTATGATTTTTTAGAAATTTATTTTCAGATGAAAATGATTATTATTTTTTTTTCTTTTTAAAGTCTAATTGCATAATATGATTTATAAAATTTTGACAGTACAATGACTGTCTTTCTAAAATTTTCACCTTGCAAAAGTTTATAAAAACCTGTACACTTTTATTTCAAAAATAATCCTCAACTTTTGGGCCTTAAACCCTCTTTTCAACAATAAACCACAACTACACATTCAGTTTAAAATGCAATTTGAAATCATTTAATTTATACGAAAGTTTCTGCAACAGCATTTATGTAATTGAAATATAAATATGTCATTCAAATATACTTACATGTAAATATTAATATACTGGTTGTTAAGAGCATATATGACAAATATACATTAATACCACAGCACATGACGTCGTTCGACTACTCCGGTATCGGAGTCCCTGCTACCGAAACACTTGCACCTGCACTTATCCTTGAGGAGATTTTGTTTGTAAAACATAAAATTAAAGGTGAGCTAAACGAGCTTAGTGAGTGTCATATTTTTCTATTCAAACTATACTTTAAAAATAACATCCCTAAAACTTTAAAAAGCATTTCATAACTGTTATCATGCTATAAAATTGAAATGCATTTTCTAAAAACCTCATCTGAAACAAGTGCATTTATAAACATTTAATATAAATACAATTCATGCACAATAAAACTAAAATTTAATATCATGTTGAAAAGCGAATTTCCTATTTTCAGAAAACTATTCTGAAGCGCTTTTCAAAACTGAATTATAACATTGTAATCTCTATTATTACATCTTTACTGTAAAATAATAAATGGTGATGGCAATATAATTTTCTAAAAAATCCTCTTGTGAAATAAACGAACCACCGGTGCCTGAATACCACATGAGACCTTGGGTATATAGCAGGACGGAATGTGGACCATCCATTTTCTTAGGCCTTGACTCTCAAAGGATTCTAGGATGACACCATAACTTATCTAAACTGTCCACTTTGGGCCCATTTCTTAGGCCTTGGCCCTCAACGGATTTTAGGCCCTCACGGTCTAGTTGTAGTGGAAGTTTTTCCTCGCTTACATAGGATAAGGGCTAGCCATTATATACCTCTATATGTGCATGGACGACACACTAAACTGGACTAATTGACATAGTCCTTATCATAGGTTTCCTCTCGCTGTTAGTTAGTGACATATAAATTTATACAAGAAGTTTTCATGCTAACACTCAGTTACTATAAAAATGAACTTTCAAGCATTCAACGCATGAATTTAAATTTAACATATAAAATTCATAGTGAATAGCAAATAATTGCATCAAAATATTTTGAAAAGACACTCACATTTTTCTAGCTCACGATAATCCCAAAATTTGATTTCCTTACCTTCACGTTACCTACGTATTTTCACATTCTATATTTAGGCAATGTCACAATTAAATTTATCCGCACATATACTTCCATGGACATGTATCAACACATCACACCAAATTACACAATGATATCAAAATACCATTTTTTCAAGCCGTATCAACCTTCATTATCTACACACACTTTCGATTCGAATTTCTTAACATTTAAGCATGTAAAACACTCTAAATTTACTCTAACGCATTAAATGAAATTTTGAGTCATTCTCACCCTATGTTGGCCGAACCTTAACCAACTTCTTACACCATCGATCTCATTTGATTTTTCCATCATAATTACACTTAAAACACATGTATATAGGTGTAAAATCAAGTCAAATTCATAAAGTATCACTCTTGCGCAATTAAACAAAGTTTGACCGGAAAGTAGCTATTTAACATTCCAATGCATTTCTTCTCAATTTTCATGTTAAATTCATCATCAACATAACCCATATAACCATTTGAGACAACCAACCAAATTTTTCATGAATAGATGGTGCCTAGGCCGAATACATAGCATGGGGTTATACCAACTTTTGCCTCCTGTTTCAACATCCTAATTTGATATTTTAATATCTTTACGTGCATGAAACTACTTACATTAGTTTAAACACAATTTGGACTAGAAAATCCCTATATTGGCCGAATCAAATGCAAACACATAACATCACATTTCTTTAAGTTTTTTCACATGAAATCCAATCAAAATCACACCAAATTCCATGACAAGGAAACTAATATCCTAAACACCATCAATTTGAACTTAAAAAAAAAGTCATTTTGATTAGTATGCTTATCAATTTCTCTTGATTCAATTGTCTTACTTTCCCATAAGTTTAAGACCTCCAATCTCTAAATCCATGTATAAAGATCCCAAATATTCCATTAGAACCCATAAATCTCAAAGTTTACACAAACTAATTTATGAAAACTCAAACTTTACCTTTTAAAACCAACTTAAATTGAATGGTTTTCACTTATAGGGTAGCATGTAACCTTTGCATGTGTTGAAATCCCTCAAAAATGGCTTCAAAACATCAAAACTAACATACTATCTTTGATTGCTTTCCATGGCCAATCACCTCTTCTTCCCTTTTCTTTTGGCCGACATGCTCTCCTTTGCTTCTTTTTTGTTTTTGTTCTGTGCCTACAGTCCGAAAAAAAATATATATCTATATATATATACCTCAAAGTGCATCGCCTCACTATTCTCATCTCAACCTAAATTTTCTTTATCTTATTACAATTTCAATATTTTGCTTTACTTGCCCTTATCATTATTTTCTCTTATTTTGTTTTCTTTTGCTTTGTATGTCGGTCAAGTCTATGGACGAGATGTGCTTTGCATTAAAAACAAAAAATAATATATATATATATACACACACACACACACACACAAGCACATAACCAAAACACCCAACACTTTCTTTGTAATTTCCTTTTTGAATAACAATTCCATTCGATTAATACTTAACATTTGTTTCAACCTTATTCATTTGACTTTTCTACTCTTATCTCTTCCTTTTTGTTTCATTCCTTAGTCTTTTGTCTCATGTTTCTTTTCTATTTCTCTTTCTTGGTTATGACCTATTTTGTCACTTTTTGCTTTTGATTTCAATTCATCTCCATTCCTACTTTATTTATATTTTTATTCAATGGCCTTTGTCCTATACTCTACTTTGTCTCTATATGGTATGTTTATCTTCTGATTTCTCACATCTATCTCACGCTACTCATAACCCTCTCACACGACCTTCTTGCTTTGTCTCATAATTCTAAATTTTCTAAAATACCCTTAATGCATTTCATTCACATTCATGCCTAAATAATTTCTGAAAATATTCCATGGTGATTCAATCATCCAACTGACCATGTAATACTCTAATTGGGTATCTTACCTCCAATTTCATAATTTAAAAAGATTCAAATGGGTGTAAAATCATCAATTCCCATTATTCTTCAAAAAGGGTATTTTCATCCAAAACTCTTCAGACCTCTTAAAATCTAGCCAAGTGGACTCATTTTTTATCCGTTTCAGTTTCTTTAAACACTAATACTAATTTCGGTCCTTTTGATTTGCGAGGTCCGTTTTTCAAAAATTACTATTTATACGGATATTATTCACACAAAAATACTATTTATAAAAAAAATCACTATTTGCTATTTTCGGGATTTATTTCCCAAAAATCACTATTCACTCAAAATTACTATTCACATAAAAATACTATTTATTGGGATATTTTATTTCTCATAAAAAGGAAAATTTTGGGGTTTACATCAACTCCTTTGCTTATTGAAGAAGAGGAGGAATTCTTAGATAGAATCCTTGAGCTTGACCATTTAGAATGGTCTATGAAGGATTAGGTAATCTTCAAAATTTTCAATTACTACGATTTGGTCTATCGATTTGCCATTAGTGAGAGTGTTGAGAACTAGGGTTTTGAAGGCACTAACCAGGCCTTGGAGGATGCAAGTCTTATAGATTTAAGTTTGCCAAGTTTGACAAATGGGGTAGCTTAAGAAAAGCCCATGCTTTCAGCGCCAAATCTCATTCTTTTCCTTATCAACCATTTTCTGCTTATCCTTGCTCTGCTGAAGCTTTTCCTATGAGAGAGCACTCAAAAGCTCAAAAAGTAAAGGACCTCTAAGAAATCAGGGGTCCTTGAGATGACCCTACCAATTAGGTGGTCTTTGGCTCCAACCAAGGCTCATTCCTACGAAAGGGAGAGGAAAATGGTTACTATATGCTCCAATAAAGTTGTCTTCTATTTCATTAGTTTTGAGCTTATTAATGGTTGTTGCTCTACTGTGAAAGTGTTAAGACCGAATCCTTCATGCTTAGAAAAATGTATATATATATAGATAAATTATGAGAAATATAAGTGACGAGGATTTAAAGAGGTCATTAGGAAGTGTTAATTATAGATTAAAAATGAGTATGGACATGATTGGAAATGGATAAATAAAGTTAAAAAAGAATAGAATAAAAGAGGGGTTTAAGTGCAATATTTAGGTTGAAGTGTTAGCTGTTATAATTGAAGAAAATTGAGGGGTGTTTGGGCAATTGATTTAGCAAATAATCATGTCTTTTTCCAGATCAGATTGAGACTTCTAGACATTCACCCCAACAGCCCAAAAAGCAGACCCGTAAAACAGAGGAGACAGCAGAACCGAAACCTTCTCACTCGGCAATCTCATCTCTCTCGACAGCCAAGCGAAGAAGCAAGAAGACCGATCATCAATGGGTGTTATCTCGGTCAGATGAAGGCTTGAAGAAGCTGTGTAGCAACCGATTTTAGTGTAAGAAAACCAGATCTGGGCGTGAAGAAGCTGACCAGAACATGAAGATGAGCTGAGGTCGCGACGGGCTGGTGAAGGCGTCCGGCTGGCCGTGAAAAAGGGGACAGATTCGGGTCAACTGAAGCAAGCTATGGCTGAGATGAAAGCAGCCATGTGAAGAAAAAGATGGAAATCACCTGCAGGGGTAGGCGTGAAGAAGATGATGAGCAGTAGTTCCAGTTGAGCAAGCTGAAATGGATGGTTATGGATGTCGTGAGACTCTCATAACAGTTGCTGGTCTCAAAGACAAGTGAATTGGAAGTTTCTCTATCGAACATCGAGACGTGTAAGAGGTGAAGAGAGTTCCTCAAATTGGAAGTTAGCGATCGGGAAGTGCTTTGTGAGTAGAAATCTACTTTTCTCCAAGCTTAGTTATTTAAAGCTTATTTTAATGTTATATGCATTTACACTATTATGTAATTGATTTATAGATTTTAATATAGTTGGATCCTATTATATGAATTGTTAAAGTAAATATATATTTATGTAAAGAAATTATGAGATTTTAAAGTTTTTAGGCTTTATGCCTTAAAAACTAGATTATTTGAGCATATTGAGAAAAAGTATTTTCTTACGACAATGGTTTACCCTAGCCCCAGTTGAGTACCCAATAGAATGCCCTATGCGTGTATGGTAGATGTGAGAGAGTTACTAACTGAGAGAAAAAGAGTCAATTGAGCGACCCTCTGCACGTATAGGGTAGTGTAGTTTAAACCGATTGTGTAGGGGTAACGCGTGCCCAGAGTCGCACATTGGTAACTACACAGGGTAGATTCCCTAATTCCTAGTGGTTTAGCTAGAGATTTATGCGGCCACGACAGGAATAGTTTCCCTGGGTTACCATCAAAGTGAGAAATGATAAAGTTTTAGAAAGAAATTCAAAATGAATTTCAGAAATAGTTTTAATTGAAATGAATAAAAGAAGTATTTTAGAAAAATACTTTAGTTTATAAATCTGTTATTTATTTATCTCACTGAGTTATACTCACCGTTTATGTGCTATGTATTTCCTAAAATTGTCTCTCAGGTGCAGGAGCGAGTCGTCCAGCTGACGAGGCTTAGACCGACGCGCGGGTTGACTGACGGACGACTACATTCCATTGTATAGCTCATCTTTTGTCACATGCATATGTTGTGAATATAAATCCCAGATATTGGATGCACGTTTTACAAAAGTGTTTTTGAAAAGAAAATCCTAGTTCTCCATTAATTTTTGCAAATATAATTATTGTGTGTTGGAGTTGATTTGAGTAAGGGCCGGAGGCCCTTGGAAGTTGAGATTTGTGTGCTATAGAAGTATATTTTTTTAAATTGCTTTTAAATCTGCATAGTGGCATTGTCGAATATACAGACGACATGCTGCCGGATTTTTATTAGAAATTTAGTAAGTCAGTTTTAAGTAAATCACGGTGCTCCGATGGAGTTTCTTCGAGTCAAAGTTAGGGCTCGTTGGAGTTCTGTCAAAGTGCTACGGGATACTTCACGGATCCAGAATAGAGATTCGGGAAGGGTCCCGTTAGAAAGAGTTTATGAAAATGATTTACAGGTCTCATTCATTTGTTATTCGCAACAGGTATTAAGGGTTGATTTCATTTTTTCCCATTATTTGCTAACTTATTTACATGTGTAACTTTCTATTTTATTTCCTCTCGCACAACTTATACTCTTTATTATGAAGTCTTATGAAGAGTGCTATCGCTCAAACAGTAAGTGAAAAGAGTTATAGAAGGAGTTCGATTAGCAATTGAGTGAGATAAAGGCTGAGAAAGAGAATCATGATAAGGCCTTAGAAGAAGCCAAGAAAGAAGTAGCTCGTTGGAAGGAGTACGTTACATATAAGGAGACAAAGATGGAACACTAACAACAGGCTTTTAATGCCTAAGAAAAGCGTCTTAACAAATCAATAGCTTTCTATCAATAACAAATCAATAGCTTTCTATCAATAACAAATCAATAGCTTTCTATCGAAAGAAAACTAGTAAAGCTAAGGTAGAGGCTGCTAATATAGTCAAAAAGGTGGCCGATGCTACTTTGGAGATGGCGAGGATGGTTGAGGAGGCTATTGAACTAAAAGTGATGAAGTAGTAAGAGAATGAGAACATTGAAGTTGATGCTCACACGAACCTGTTCCACACCATTTATTAGAACAGGAATGACTTCAACTTCTCCTTTTTGGATGATGAGCTCGGGCAAATAATAAGAGATACCAAGGTTAAGGAAGTTGCCGAGGTTAAGAGGGATGAAACCAAAAGAAACCTCATGGAACTCGAACTAATTAAAGCCATCCTCGCATTCTTCTTACTAGTGCTTCTACCTAAGGAATTGATAATGTGTTGTTCCTCAGGCTAGTGGTGCTGCAGCTTGCCTGATACTTATAATTTTCTTTTATCTAATTGGCTTTTTAATTATTTTTCCTCTATAGCAATTATAACCTGCTTACCTGCGTAACAACTGAAGTTGTTACTTCATGCCATAATCTTTTAATTGCCACATAGTTGTTTTTTTATCGAGCTGTTTGTTTATGGAACTATTCATTTATTGGGCAGTCTTTTTATGTAAAAGCTTACTTGTAAAAAGTTAGTAGTGAAACGATTTGCCTGTTGATAGATTGACAGAGTGAGTCACTTACAGAGTGGCTCACATGTTGATTGTTTCCTTGAAGAGGTGTGGTTACTACCCCAGAAGGATCTTTAAAAGAGATGCAACAGAGACAAAGTGCTGTCATATCCTCTTTGGTTACTTAGCATAAAGTGTTTTGTATCTGGATTTGGTTTAATCTTGGTCCCGTAGGGATGTGGCAAAGGTAGGTGTTACCATGTTACTCTTAAACTACATAACATCCCTCAAGGTAAGATATGGCGGAGGTTGGATATTACCGTGTCCCTTTGAACCACATCATATAGAGCATCTCGCTTGTGGAGCTGTCTAAGCATTTTGGAGCTAGCTACTTGAGAAATAGTTACTTTTAGAGCTATCAATTTTTTATATTGTTGGAGTCACCCACTTTTGGAGCTATCCATAGAACGTCTCACTTATGAAACCACCTGAGAAGTAGTTTGTAGAGTAGTCACTTTTAGATACTATTGGAGTCACCCACTTCTGGAGCTATCTATAGAACATCCTGTTAGGTTTTGTGCCCTAAAAACTTGTAATAATGTAAACGGTTTTATAAATAATAAAGTATTCATTTTATTCAATTTATATATATTTTGTAAAAATTGTATATATCATGAGAAACATTCTTGATTACTGATGTAATTTCAAACTAAGTATATAAGTGTTATGTACAGGCGGATTTAGTTTGAAAAAAGTAATCTAAAGAGTCTGTAGAAAGCAAATAAAGTTTGGTACTTTATTTGTCGTAAATCTACAGTTGCGGTCCATTTTGTATTCGGTACGATAGTCTTATCCGAGACTATTCATGTAGTGACATGAAAATGAGGCACCTTATATAATATAGATTACATAGGACTGGACCACGATAAATATAAGTCTCTTATCAATATCGTTAAACTCAGAGATTTATATGTATCAACCAGATGATCATATATTAATTGATCTTAATTCTGAGTGTATTATGGACTCCTACTTGTTGAGTTATATCCTTTAATTTATATGGGTGAGATCGGTTTAAGATGTCCGATCAATAACTTCGTACTTTAGGGATATGATTTAATAAGTAGCTAGGAACATTTTACACAATAGTGGAATCCACTCCTGCTTGCGAGAAGTAAAGAAGTAGTTCCCTTAAGGGTTGATTCAAGTCTTGAACAATATGAGCGCTTAACTTTCCATTCATATGAAAATGGAAAGATAAATTCATAAGTTGTTATGGATATATTATTCATTAGAGAATCAATGGTACTTAAGGATTAAGAAATAATTAGAGGGGTAAAACGGACATTTTGACCTAGCTCTAATTATGATCTATTTGTGGAGGGTCAAATCATATGTAGTGATTAAATCAATGGACACTGAAAATTTCAGATTATATAAACACATCTACAGTTTTAAGAGTGCAATCTTAGGTTTTTAGTGGAGTAACTCTAAGATTAATAATAGTGAATTATTAATTAAAGAGTTTAATTAATAATTTCGATATTATTGGAGCTCAAAACTGTAGATCCATCGGGTCCCTTTGATAGCTCATTTCACTATAAGAAACTTGTATATAGAATATTGTAATTGGACCGTCTAATTATAATTATTACGCAAGTAGCAAAATTTGTGTTCATTTAATATTTGAATAATATTGATTATTCAAATTATTTTATAATTAATTAGTTAATTATTAATTATGAATAAATAATTATTTAATTAATTTTATAAGAGGTTTTGAATTTGATTCTCAGCTGTGACATGGTATAAATTAATTATGAATTAATTACAAGTCACAAGTTTAATTTTAAAATATAACATGAATTAATTTTGAATTAATTATGTTATATGGGGTAAAAGTTTAATTTTAATTAACATGGGGTTTAATATTAATTATGATTAATTAAAACCCTAAGTAGTTGCCTATAAATAGAAAAGAAATAGTTTTCGTTTTGATGTAGAAGTTGTTTTGGTTTTTGCTGTACGTTCTTTGAAACAGAAAGAAAAAAAAGTTTTATTTCTACAGCATAAGATAGAGAAGAAGAATTTGTATCTTTCTTCTCTGTATAACCAAAAACATAAACTCACCTCTTAAATATATTGTTGATTCTTTTTAGAAAAGAAATCAATAAAAAGTGAGCACAATTCTATATAATTGTGCCCACTTACTTGTTTTTTGGTGTAGAGACATATCAAGGAAGGCTAAGTGGTGAGCAATCCACAGAGATCAATACATAAGATAAAAATCTGATTTTTATTTTTTCTTGTATTATTTTATTTCATTGTTTTATGGATCTAGGGTTTCTTGAGTTTTCTAAAAAAATTTTAAAACTCAATGTTCCGCAAAATTCATATTTTTCATAAAAACAATTGTTGTTTTTTCCTTCACATCCCACTTGTGAAACTACCTAGTTTTTATAGTGGCAGATGGTAGGCGTCGTCGTGTTTTCCTTAAACTACTGTGTTACTATCCTCAAAATTTTTTTCTGTTTGTATCATGTATATACATTATTGGATAGCCTTGTGCCGATTTGCTGTTAGGGCATTTTTTACTGCTGCAGCTTTTCACCATTATTGTTATCGATAGGGGTGAATGCATTCGGGCTGACCTTATCATTACCAACCCCTAAAGTTAACAATTCACAAAATTTGGGAATAAAAAAAATTATTAAAGATTATCAAACATAGATAATTTGTGTGTGAATGTTTGTAAGTACTTTATAATAAATCAGAATAAGATATTGGCTGAGAAAATGTGACAAGCCAAAGTTGTCATATGGGGCTACGGGATGACTTTTTGAAGAGTTGAGATTGCATGTCCAGTTTCTGCTTGTGGAGGCCAACTTTCATTGCTTTATCATAACATCTTATTGTGATCTGCTGACTTCGTCGCACACATCTTATCCTATTGGAAATTGAAAACTTCACAATCAGATGATAGATAGATGTTACTGCTTCAAAATTATTAAGGGCATCCTAGGATGGCATTATAGACCATAAGGTAGTTAATGACATAAGAGTCGGTGAGTGTGGTCGCTTGTCTACTTGGCTCTCCCAATGACAGTAAGAAGTTAACAATTTCCAAGGATTAGATTGAGTTGTTTGTGAAGCTGTAAGGGCTTAGGTAATGGTTTCGGCTGGTTTAACCGGTATCCCATATGCTCCTATGCCTTTTTGTAAAGCACATTGATCAATTGCATCATTGACTATGACATCATTGTGAGGGTGATACACTCCCCTAGTGTCCACCTTGGTGAATATAAAAGGCTAAATGCCCACCTTTGCCAATTTTGGTGGTCATTCTTCCATACAGAGGTTAATTAGTACGGAATACTGGGCTTACCTAACATATCGATCATGCAACCTATTGGATGACCCACCTCTTTATGGTTCTCCATAAATAGTGCAAATTTCTTCGACAGCAACAAGTTTCTAAGGGTTGACTACAGGTTGATAGTTTGTTCTTAGCTAGGCTACATATTCTTGCAGCTTACCTTTTCTAATGAATTCCTCAATTGTATACTTGAATGCAAAACATTTAGATGTTATGTGTATAAGCTCTTTATGATAATGATAGAACTTATCTCAATTCCTCATTCATTTGAAGCCTTTAATGGTGGAGGTTTCCTTAAGTTTTCCATATTTTTCTTTGCCATGAAAATTTGCTCCTTGATATCTATGAGTTCTGCATAAGTGTCGAAACAACCAATAACTTTTTTCTACTCGCCATTGGTATGAGCTTTCTTGAAGAACTGATTTGATGAGTCTGTCTTTTATGTGAAGGGTATGTTTCTAGAGCTATTGCTTTTTCTGTTATTGCCCTTCTTGTCCTTCATTTTTATTCGAACCATGTGCCTTTTGAGTCCAAAGCATCCAGAGACTCTTCTAATATGATATAAATTGCAGCTTGATCATAGAAGTATCGTAGAGTCTTAATAGGATTATTATAGATCCTGTGGTATAGCTTCCTATCCTTGTTGAGTCAATATAGTTCAACTCATTTTGAAAGCGAGCTATATAGTTTTTTAATGACTTTGTCTTTTTCTAGAAGAGTGATACCATGTGATAGAATGACATGTGTTGTCTTCTTGATGCTTAATGATGTTGTAAAAATGGCTCTTGACATTGCTTCCAACTCGTGATACTCTCAATTGGAAGTGAACCACTTTCTAGGTGTCTCCCTTAGGTAGCTGGGAAGCACCTACATCTAACATTATCTTTTATGATAAAGAGGTTCATCTGCACGTTGTATGCATCTAAATGGTCGTAGGGATCACAATTTCCCTGGTATTAAGGATGGTGGGTGTCTTGAAGTGATTTAGATACGATTCATTAACGATCTTATCACTAAGAGGGTTTCCTTGGTGTAAGTGATCTTAATTCTTGTTCCCATGTTTTTCAAGTCTATCCAACCTCTTTAAAATCACATGTATGTCTGGTTCGTTGCCTCAAATGGCTTGTGACCCCTTTCTGGTACTTAAATGATACTTCTCATCAGTGTTTGATGAGTCGCGGCTTGGAGACACAACACATCGCGATTTATGTTATAGTTTGCTTGCTGAAAGGGTTTATTCTCATGCTGGGGCTTAGTGCGAGGAAAATCCATACCTTAGGGTAGATTCCCTTGTTATGTAGTATTTGCCAATGATAATGGTGCTCTTCAACCTTGATCCAGTTCTTGAACGGTCCTTGTTAGAATCTACAAAATGTTGTCCATTACGTTTTGTCATTTTGTCACAATTGGAAGATCATGAGCATTCATTTATCCTACAGTTACATGAATGGGGGGTTGTCCATGTATAGTTTCCCTCTATTAGTTTATTGCAAGATCTGGATTTACTTGATTAAGGTTTTGAACCACTTCTAACAGGCCTCCAATGAGTGGTGTCTAGTGCATGAAGTTCGCTCCTTACTCGATATGTGATAGTCCACCTACTCGTGCATTCTTGTAAAGCACTCCTCCGCGTGAATGAGAGCTTCCATCCATTGAAGAAAAACTCGTAAAGGAAAAATTTATTAGTAACAAAAGTATTATGAAAGACTCTAGGGCTCTCCTTCTAGTGCCAAAATGTTAACCAATAAAATGGGTTTACACCCAATTATGCAAATTAAATAGATTGAAGAAAGCTTAATGAGCAATATGAAATAATGACTATGAAATAAAGATGAAAAAGAAGAAGACACATGGTTTTTAACGTGGCTTGACTGTATAGAAGAAGCATACATCCACGATTATGTTATTGATGGAGAGAATTAGGGTTTCCATATAAGTGATCAAAGTTAAGTTAAGTCTTCTTTTTTATGTATGAACGACCTATTTTTAGTGTTAAGGTTCCTTGTTTACATATGAATGAGTTGCTAAAATAAGAAAGGTTAAAATTTCTTTTCTATTTTACATGAAATTATATTGAAAACATAGATACTAAATCAAAATGCAATTCTAGAGATTTCCTAGTTTGAGTGATTTCCTGTTTTCTAGATCTTGTTAAAATAAGGAAGTTAACTAATTTCTGCCATTCGAGTTGCTATGGAAATGAATTGCCACTAATGCTAGGTCTATATCCACAATGAGCTTTATAACTCTACTTCTATGCTTGATACTTAGGCTTTTTTGGTTTTTTCCTTATCTTGCCGACGTGGCATAAATTGACATGACAGTTGTATTGCGCTTACTGTCTTTTTGGGTTTATTGGATCTTCTTTAGGCTTGGGAACTTCATGTCATGTTTAGCACAACAGTCGCTAACATTTTCAAGATTACACATATAATAATATAAAATTATAAAACTCACTTACTCATTCTTAAAATTAGAAAATCAAAATTAGTAAAAAAACAAAATCCATTAAAGGTGTAGAAGATTCCACTACCACATGGAGTGTTGCCTTTATTTTGTTAATGATTTTCCTTTGTAAACTAGGGGAGACTTATCAGTTGGAATAGAGTTGTCGTGATCTTCTTCAAATGAAGGAGATTGTTAGAAGATAAGATCGTCATAAACCTCCTCTAATTGGAGGAGATCACAGTAAAAAGATCTATTGTCTCCTCCACAAATAGAAAGCAACTTTCAATCTGTAGTGGTTTCTTTTTTTTTTTTTTAAAATAGCTAATTAATTGAGTTATAAATTATTATTTTAAAAAATGCGAAATTTAATTCTTCTACCATAACAATTAATTTTTAAGTTAGTCAACCTAATGGTCAATAAGGTCAATGTTAGTGGGGTGACCATCTAATTAACAGATTATATAAAATGATGTAATCTCTTCCTATGAGCACACCCTTATTTTAACATAACAAGCATCTTTGATGAAATTTTATGAACGTTTCGATATTTCGATGAGATTTCTTATAACCATCATAAGAAAGTTGAATAACACATTTGAAACAATTTTGAAAAGTTTTAAGACCTATGGTCTAATATTTGAAAAGCTAATGATATTAGCTTCTTTTGGACCGAAAAATAATGGTAAAGGGGAGTTGTGCTAATACTTTGGAAATGAGGGGCAGTTGTTGCATTAGTTTGCAAAATAATAGGTATTTAATAATTTCCTTTATTTTAATAATTATGGTAATTATAAACTCACCTTTATGCAACAGAAGTTTATATTTATTGACGTTTGAAATTGGTTCAGTCAACTTGCTGGTTCGTTCAAACCCAAGACTACAGATTTGTTAAAGATACAAACAAAAAAAAAAGAGAGGCAAAGAGGAAGAAGAGAAAACACATGAGATTTACGTGATTCAGTCTTAAGAATGACCTACATCCACGGTGCCGGCTCCGATTAGGGGCGGCAATCACTGTTACTATGTCTGTTTTGTGTTTACAGTGATAGAGATCTCAAGAGGAAGTCCCCTTTACATTGATTTTGATCTCCTATTTATAGAAGAGATGTTACAATTTGAATAGGTTTTGGAATCTTATAAATAAGGCAAAAAAAATAATATACATTAATTGAGATAATATCTCCCAAGATTATCTCCACCGTATATGTAGCAATTGCCAAGAATGTCGTGATTCGATTTGCATGAAAATAGATAAGTTGACTCCTTTCCTAAATTGAATTGATTCGCCTTTTAGAAGGTCAACTGGTCAACTCTAGCGAGCACATTGAGCAAACAGCTTACTCCAGCGATCAGATATTGCACCCAGCGGGCAGACTACTTCAATGATCAGATATTGCCTCCAGCGGGCAGACTACTTCAATGATCAGATATTGCCTCCAGCGGTCAGACTACTTTAGCGATCAGATATTGCCTCCAGCGGGTAGACTACTTCAGCGATCAGATATTTCACCCAGCGAGCAGACTTTGGCCTGGGCGAGCTGGTGCTCAGGTAGTGTCAGCGATCTGATTGTTTGAGTAGAGATCGCGTAAGCTGGTCGCACAGTGTAGTCGAACAGGTTGGTTGTGTAGGATGTCCGAGTAGCTTGGGAGTTTGTAATGCTGCAATGAGCTCGTTGAAGCATGTAGATTTGCTCTTACGCGAGCCGATTGTTTGAGCTTTGGTCTTAGTTGGATTCTTGCTCGTTCATCTGCTCGTTCATCATCTCGTCTGTATGCTTATTCGCGGACTGTTATCAGAACTTTTTGACAGCAAATGTAAACCTCAAGAACACATCTATTAAAATGACAACTTTAAGGATGTAAACGGTATCAACCGGGGCACTCCTGATTGCCACGCTGTAACCACGAAAATCTCTTTTCGAAAATATATTATAATAGACAATCTGACAATCGAGCACAAAGTTATGTTTGTTTCTTTGAACCAGTAACTTGAGCCCTTATCTGTTGGGACGGTTTTAACAGGTTATCTTACTGGGCCCTTGGACTTTTACTAACCCATTTGAGGCAGCCTAAAAATACATACAACACAAGCCCCCCAACTCCTAGTTCGTTTGCTGGCTGGAAGCTTGAATCTCTACTGGTAAAGGCTGATCGCGTATAAGCTTGTCTTGTCTCCCTTCAATTTCTACTTTGTCACTTTGACTTGTGAAAGATCTAATTCTCCTCGTTTGTGAAGTCTGCTCAACTTTCTGCTAACTTTGTTCTTAGCATTGACCTTGTGTTTTTATTCCACCGAATCCACAAGTTTTCCTATGGACTAAAAAATAATCGTTAATAACAATTGACCTCTCGAGCTACGCCCAGGGGGTGTTGGAACCCAGTGACATAGCAAGAGTTGAGGAGGTTAGAAACTCTGCTATACTTTAGGGGATAGAAATCCGAGTTGACATGGCTTAATTATCCACGAGCTGTCCAGGAGGTCGTATTCGACAACATAGTGCAATTATTTGCAGGCTACATCCAGGAGGTTATACCAGACAACAGTATGGGCGGTTAGGGCTGTCCAGAGGGTCGTCACCTGACAACAGCATAATAGGTTGCGAGGTACGCCCAAGGGGTCGTCACCCGGCGACATAGCCCATGTTGTTTGTTTAGCCAAGGCAATTTATCATAAAGACAATAATAATCTCGGCAGAGCAAATATAATTTGTTCATATTCATAAATTGAAAAATGTTAACATGTAAGAGCATATGCTTAGAAAGTTACCAAACATGGAGTTATATGGATTTTTCTTATAGCAGGTTCATGTTCTGGATTGGGAGCTCGTTGGGACTGCCGCCATATTGGCCGCTGAGGTTGTTGAGGTCACTAGTTTATCTGCTGAACCACATAGTCAGTCAGTCGACCCTGCTTGATCAGATTTTCAATGGTATTTCTCAACTCCCGATAATCCGAGGTGTAGTGCCCAACCTCATTGTGATACTCACAGAATTTCTTCTGGTTTCTACTACGAACTGAGGATCTCATGGGATTGGGATTCCCAAAGTCTTCCTTGTCCTTCTCAACTACATAAATCTTGTCTTGAGTATCCGACAAGGAGCTGTAATTGTCATGATAAGGTCGCTTAGACCTAGACTCTTTTCTGGTCCTTTTAGCAATCTGGAAGCTTGAATGATCTCTTTTCTTAGACTGATATGAGTCATCAGCTTCATCATTCTGATTAGATTTCCTTGAGCCAAAGGTTTCTTCCCATCCGACTTCCTTGGCAGCTCGCTCATAAAACTAGCCCAAGTCCCTGACTGGAAGACTTATATATATCTTCATACAGCTTTCCATCCTTGAGGAGACCAGCTGAAATTGCTGTCAGGATGGTTTCATCTGAATGACTATTTACCTTGTTGACCTCGCATCTAAATCTCGCAAGATAATCCTTTAGCGATTCATCTCATTGCTGGAAGACTGTAGCGAGGTGACATGAAGGTACGAGCTGCTTCTTTAGAGCCTTATATTGGTTGATGAATCTCCTTTGAAATTCCTCCTAGCTACCTATGCTGCGATCTGAGAGACTCTTGAACCAAGCTCGCGGAATGCTCCCGAAGGTTGCTGGGAAGATACGACACTTGACCAACGAGCTGGTGGTCTGCAGATCCATCTGAATGTTAAACATGTCCAAATGGTCATACGGGTCAGCGTCCCTATCATATTGAGGAATGCTAGGGACCTTGAATCTGGGAAGCAGAGGCTCAAGTTTGATATCCAAGACAAGAGGAGTTCTTCCATTGTGCTGACCCCTCTGCTCATTATCTTCCCGTCATGCCTCAAGCTAGTGGATCCTTTGGAGGAGCTCTTCTACCATCGGATTTTCTGTCCTAAACTCCCTTAAGTGCTCACGACTCGGAGAACGGTGATTCGGTATGCTTCAATGGCCTGCGAGCTGTTTGCTTGGTGCGACTCTGCTCATTGCTGATTTTCCACTTCTTCCGCTTGAGCTCGGTGATTGTTAGCCCTTACACGAGAGTTAGGGGGAATGAGAGAGTTAACGGATCGCGAGGCTCCCCCGACAGGCCTTTCCCCAGCTGAAACCTGTTCTCGCTGTTGTTGGGAATTTCTAGGCTCAACATCTTCAAGTCTAAGCACGTTCTGAGCTTGGACTTGAGCCAATGTTCTGACTGTTTCTACAAGTTGCTGCATCATGTTTCCCAGCGCCTCCTGTCACTGGTTCCATTCTTAAAGCCCCCCAACCGCAAGGACGGCTGACGCAGGCTGAAAGGTTTTCTTCTTCAACGACTGCATCAGCAAGGGAATGAGATGCACGGTGTTACTGTTCTGTTTAGCTTTCAGGCCGATCAGTCGCTGAGCTACGATTCCTGGTTCTTCCTCCTGTCATGGCTGCCGAAAACTAAGAAAAACGCTGCAGTTTGGGCCCTCCTTCTAGTGCCAAGATGTTGACATCTGAAATTGATTCAGTCAACTTGCTGGTTCGTTCAAGCCCAAGACTGCAGATCTGTCAAAGATACAAACAAACAAAAAGAGAGGCAAAGAGGAAGTAGGGAAAACACACGAGATTTACGTGGTTCGACCTTAAGAATGGCCTACGTCCACGGCGTTGGCTCCGATTAGGGGCGGCAGTCATTGTTACTATGTCTGTTTTGTGTTTACAATGAGAGAGATCTCGAGAGGAAGTCCCCTTTACATTGATTTTGATCTCCTATTTATAGAAGAGATGTTATAATTTGAATAGGTTTTGAAATCTTACAGATAAGACAAAAAAAATAAAATAATATACATTAATTGAGATAATATCTCCCATGATTATCTCCACCGTATATGTAGCAATTGCCAAGAATGTCGCGATTCAATTGCATGAAAATAAGTAAGTTGACTCCTTTCCTGAATTGAATTGATTCGCCTTCTAAAATGTCAACTGGTCAACTCTAGCGAGCACATTGAGCGAACAGCTTACTACAGCGATCAGATATTGCACCCAGCGGGCAGACTACTTCAACGATCAGATATTGCCTCCAGCGGTCAGACTACTTCAGCGATCAGATATTGCCTCCAGCGGGCAGACTACTTCAGCGATCAGATATTTCACCCAGCGAGCAGACTTTGGCCTGGGCGAGCTGGTGCTCAGGTAGTGTCAGCGATCTGATTGTTCGAGCAGAGATCGCGTAAGCTGGTTGCACAGTGTAGTCAAACAGGTTGGTTGTGCAGGATGTCCGAGCAACTTGAGAGCCTGTAATGCTGTAATGAGCTCGTTGAAGCATGCATATTTGCTCTTACACGAGCTGATTGTCTGAGCTTTGGTCTTAGCTGGATTCTTTCTCGTCCATCTGCTCGTTCATCATCTCGTCTGTATGCTTATTCGCGGATTGTTATCATAACTTTTTAACAACAAATGTAAACCTCAAGAACACATCCATTAAAATGATAACTTTGAGGATGTAAACGGTATCAACCGGGGCACTCCTGATTGCCATGCTGTAGAGCACAAAAATCACTTTCCGAAAACATATTATAATAGACAATCTGACAACCGAGCACAAAATTATGTCTGTTTCTTTGAACCAGTAACTTGAGCCCTTATCTGTTGTGACAGTTTTAACAGGTTATCTTACTGGGCCCTTGGACTTTTACCAGCCCATTTGGGGCAGCCCAAAAAAATGTACAACAATATTAATCTATAGCCATTAATTGTTAGTGAAAATGATAGAAAGTGGAACTCAAACAACCACCTCTTTTACTCGTATTATTGAATTAATATGAGTATTAATGAACATAACATTGGAAAATTTTTGTTGAAATTGGAAAAATGGAGGGTAAGAAAGCCATTGGAGGTGAGGTTTTTTGTTTCATGATTGAACATGATATTTCTTTGTTTGAATCTTTTGTTCGGTACTATTTCCTTGTTCGCGATTTATCTCTTTGTCTGGGGTCTATTTCTCTTATTTAGGCAAACTATTTCTTTGTTCGGGATTTATTTCTTTACTGTTGGAATTGTCTTGATGCATAGAACCAAACCTAGCCTAGTATATTTTCGAACTCAAACGTTTCAACCTCCATTTTTGCTTTTTTTCCAATTTAACTCTCTCTTTTTGTTTTTTTTTTTATTTTTGTTTTTGTCAAAGTTTTTTCAAAATAGACTAGTTCTTGACTTTGAAAATAAACTAGTTCGTCTTCATCGAAGTTGCTATCCAAGTTGCTACCAAAGTCATCATCAAAGTTGTCTTTCTTTCTCTTCAATCTCCCCATCGATTGACTTTCTCTCTTTTTTGTCTGTTCTTAAATTACACACCTTCTTTTTTTTTTTCAACTTATATTGATAGATAATTATATCTAAAACCTATAATAGGTGCTATATTAACAATGTTGTAGAACTTGCTACTTGCTAATTGATTAGTAGCTCAATAACTAGCGAATACTCAGTTTGATCATTGGTCAACAGTCAACTTGTTGATGTCGTTGACCATTGATTAAACTTGATCAAACTAATAAAAAAATAAAAAAGATTTATAGTATCAAAATACAATCATATGACCAAAAAAATCATAAAACTTGTATCATACAATCTCAAAAGCCACTTAACATAATTACATAATTATAATATACTAGATGCCTTAAAAATTTTAAGTAGCACAACTTCTATTTTTTCAACATTCTACCATGTAATGTTTAAAAAATAACAACACAATAGATATGTGAAGGCCTATTATCAATTATAAGAAAAAAAATGGATAAATGAATATTAAAATCATCTTTTTAAGTCAAGATTTTAAGTTGTTATTCTATCTAATTATATATATGTATAGTACATTATAGCATATACTTGAATATGAATACGCTTAACAAAAAAAAAAAAAAAAACATGTAATTGCACTATAAAATGTGTTATTGTAATTTATTATATGTGATTACAAGTAAGCATGCATGTAACATCCCGAAATTTATGTTCGTATAATTTGTTTCCGTTGATTAAATAAATAAATTCGCTAACTGGGATTAAAATTAAAATCGAGTGAATTAGTACGATATTATTTATTTCGTTATTTATTTAGGGAATTTATTAATTTTTGGACATATTTTTATTAGTAACAGATTTAATTAGAGATTAAATAGGAGAGATTGAATGATGGAAAAATGTCATTAGATAATTAAATGAGTGTAAGTTAGAATGCATTGCATGGAATTATTTTTGGAACCAATAGGAAATTGCCACCTAAAAGTCAAAAGTGGTGGAATCAAATAAAAATGTGACAAATGTGTGGTGGAATGAAGTCAGTGGAATAGTGAGTTATCAAGATCATCTAATGGGAAGTTAACAAATGTGATGTGGGGTTTAAATGCAATTAAAGAAATGTTGGGGCAAAGATGTAAATCCAAGAAGATGGTTAGTATAAATAGTGACCAAAATTTGAAAATTTCATTTCATTCCTTCTTCTTCCTTTTGCCGACCTCTTCTTCCTCCTCTTCTCTCAATTTCTTTACTCTTTTAAGCCTCCAAAATCACCCCAATTTCTTGTTTCATCCATTATCTACCCATCCAAGTGCACAAATTCAAACCCACCAAGTTATCAAGTTTGGTTTTGTTAGAAAAGAGTTCAAAACAAGGTATGTTGACATGAGTTTGATTTTGTGATGGGTTGGGTTAGAAATGATCTAGATTATCTCTGAGCATATAGATGAAGTTATTTTTATATTTAGATTTGTTGTTTTAATTTTTATGTTGAAAATTATTGTCTGTGAAATCCTAGGTGAGGGTTTGGTGTGAGAGAGCTTAGAGAAGGCTAAGGAGAAGTGATAATGTCTCCTTGAAGATGTGACGAAACTAAAAAGTAAGCCCAAAAGGTTGGTGTCACTTATCTTGAAAAAATCACTTTTGTTAGTGTGTTTGAAATTTAAAAAATTGAATTGAACTTTGATGATTTTGTTTCATTAATGTGTTAAATATATTTTAATGATATTTGTGTGTCAATTGAATGTCTTTTGAATGAGATTTGTGATGAAAAATTATGTGGAACAAAAATTAGAAAAATGGCCTCTCTAGGCCGAATGCATACTCTAGGTGTACCTAGGGGTAATTTCGTCATTTGATGTTTGAATGGTTTTTGTAATGAAATATTGATTGGAACAAAATTTTGAAAAACATATGCCCTAAGGCCGAATGCTATGCATAGGAGAAGTTAGGGGTATTTTTGTTATTTCAAGCCCATTTGTATGTTATTTAGATGATGCTTGATTGATTTATGTGATGAAAAATCGAATCGAAAATAAAAATTTGAAAACACCCCTTTTTGACCGAATGTATGTTAGGGAAAAAGGGAAGTAGATTTTGTTGAGATTTGACACAAAATTAGAGGCAAAATTGTCATTTGAAATAGTCAAAAGTGACGCCTCGAAGAAATATGAAAAACGAATTTAAAAATGTTAATAAATCATTATGCAATTAAAATTTTGGCTTTAAATTTAAAATTTTGAAATTTTGAAAAATTAAAGGGCCTGCGTAAAACTAATCACCAGTAGGTGGGGATTGGTAGTTGGCATGCAAATACGGTGAATATTAGTAGTACTGCGCCGTTATGATTGATTACCGATGTTGAATTACGGACCTTGAGAGGCACCGAGTGTCCAGTCCAGAATCTGTGAAAATTTATGAAAAATACTCAGGCGGGGAGGCACCGCTTGTCCGATGTCGAGGAAACCTATTGTTGATCTATGGTATCGTGTTAGATTTTACAAATGACTCTAAGAAATTCAATAAGGGTAATTTTGTAAATTTGTTTGATAATTGATTTTATAAGGGCAAATCGTAAATGTGTTTAATAAAGAATTTTTGGAAGTTTATGTGATTAAAGTTTAATTTGAATCATGTTTGATGTATATATTCTCGAAAAGTTGCTAGCTTGTGCATGTTGTTTGATTTTATTATTGTATTTTCGAAAATGACTTTGGTTTTATTATTTTACGTGTACATCCATTAAGTAAAAATACTTAGCGCGTTGGATTTCTCACGTGCAGGTAGTTGAGTCGGGCTTGAAGTTGAAGACGAAGATTTCTCACAAGTCACATCCGATATCATTTTTGGGTAATAACCATTTTTGTATCATATGTTTATATATGCATGGGCACCATCATGTACGTGTGTATTTCTTTAAAGTGAAAATTTTGTAAAGTATAACTTGTATTAAAGTTTATAATGTTTTATAAATTATATATATTATTTGATAAATATGTTGCGTGATAGGTTATTGTTATGAAATTTGAATTTTAAAGAAATATTTATTATAAATGTTTGCGTGTTGAAGTGATTTGAGATCGGACGGGAGGTTCGAATGGGAGTTGAGGAAATAAAGGTTTTAGAAGTGTTATTGTTTTCCCTACAGGTTTTAAATTTGGGGTTTTCTAAAAAGTAGGGGACATTTTGCCCGATTTTTGAAAAAATATATATAAAATAAATGAATTTTTGATAAACGCATAAAAAGGAATGTTAGAAAATGACGTAATACCTTTCGTCTCGATCCTCGTATGGTCGGGGATCGAGAAATGGGTGTTATAATGTATGTATGATTATAATCAATAAATATAATCACATTTACTGATTTACTAATTGTGATTATATTTAATGGTTATAATAAAAAATGTTTAGTTATAAACACATATAATAAATTATAATTATACATTTTAGAATGCAATCACATATTTATTTTTGTTAAGTGTATGCTAAGTGTATGCATACCCAAATATATCCAATGAGACCCTATTATATATATATATATATGTAAAGCAAAGAGTCTCGCTATCAAGATTCTTAATTGATTCACGTCTGATCATTATTTAACTTATTAATTACTTAAACCAGGAAGGCCCCACGTAACCACAACATCCACATTACAACTTACAATGCAAAATGCGCACAACTTGTCCTCCTCATTGTTATTTCCATTTATCTTTCGCTTTCTATCTCTATAGCGCTATTTTTCTAAGAAAATTGGCTTCTCTCTCCAAACCCTACCCCCTCTCTCTCTCTGTCTCTCCACTTGTCTCTCATTCCTCCGCTCCTCATAATGGAGAATTACTCTTATTCCTCCTACCTTGACTCGGACAACTCCTTCCCTCACTCTCGCGAAATAAAAAATGAAACCTGTTGACACTTATTTTTGGTCAACCCTGTTCTTCAAGCCCAATACCTGTGACACAACAAACCTCATACAATGCAAACAATATAGAATCAAAACACACAGGACACAGCAAGACTTTTACGTGGTTCGGCAAAAAACGATGGCCTACGTCCACGACAATTACCCTCTCTCGGTGTAATTGTATTTTTTATTTCACTCTGTCCTTTACCCTAAATTATATCTCCTATTTATAATGGAGATGTTATAATCAGAATAGGCTTGAGAATCTTACAGATAAGGCAAAAAATAATATACATTAATTAAGATAATATCTTCTGAGATTATCTCTCGTATATAGCAATTTCCTAGAATGTAGAGATTCGATTTGCATGCAAATAGGTAATTCGACTCCTTTCCCGTTTCGGATTGATTCTTCTTCCAGAAGGTCTCGGATTGATTCTTCTTCCAGAAGGTCAACTGGTCAATTTAAGTGTTTTGCCTGTTCAACGATCAGACAGCAAATTGAGCGAGCAGATATCTCCGAGCAAACGAGCAGACTTATTTATTCTTTTGGCCGCCGAGCAGACGAACATATCTCCAGTCAGTAGGAATGTTCGAGCAGGTTATCTTTGTGCTTTTAACTTTCCTTTGACTATTTGACCAAGTGTCTTCTTGGCTCTTAATGGGCCTCCATTTTTGGGCCTTTTCTTATTGCACCAAAAAATACCCATAACACAAGCCCCCTTGTTTCTGGTACACTTTTTGTACTGGAAACAATGTTCTTGCGCCTAGACTTGCGCCCAGAAAACTTTTAGTGAGATGTGAACCGTTGCTTTTCTTCCTTTTTGCCCTGTGTCAGTCCCCCAGGCGCTGACTACTTGTCACTCAACTGTCGCGCTCCTTACTGCATGTATTAAATGCGCGTCTTTTCAATAATTGCTCATGATGGCTCTTTCGGTTTTTTGCGCCTATTGCCAAACTTTGGCGACGATTGAAATGTCTTGATTTGCCGATTGGGATTCCGAAGCGTCAGCTATATATTACCCTTTGTCGTTCTCTTTTCGTCTTCTCTCTTCTGCCTTTGCAAACCCTGACATTTTTGTCTGCTACCATTCTCCTGCATCCTCAAGGTTCTTTGTCAACGCCATCTTCAAGGTAACTCCTATTCTTTTCTTCTGCGATTATTTTCTTCCATGATTACTATTTGCGTATCTGGGGCATGATTTCTTCTTTTTTTTTTTTTTTTTTTTTTTTTTTTTTTTTTTAAATAGATACTTGTATTGTTGCTTTGAGTTGCTGTCTGTTTGTAATATCTCTTGCCCATCCAACTTTTCGCTCCAATAGCCCCCCTTGTGTTCATAGGAGTATCGTATCCGTATGTACTGAGTTCTGGTCTGCTTTCTGCGACCTGACACCCCTGTTGATTTTGTAGATGTCTGGTCGTAGTCGTCGCAGTCATAAGGTGGGATCCACTGATGTTGCCTCCGAGGAGGATCTTAGTGCTACCTCTCAAGGTGGTGGGGCTACTTCAGTCCCTTCTGAACACCATTCCTCCTCTGCTCGCGCACCCTTTTTTCATTATGAATCTTCCCTTGGCCTCAGCGACCTTGAAACCATCGCTGAGGGCTTCTCCTTACCTAAGGGCTGCCGAGCTATGGTGCCTAAGGCTTCTGACCATGCAGTTTTTCCTCCCAAGGGTTTCTTTGCCATTAGTCATCAACACATAGAAGCCGGTTTCAGGTTTCCGGTTCATCCTTACCTGGTCGCTCTTTTAAACGACCTTAACTTAGCCCCTTTTCAACTTACCCCCAACTCTTATGCTCATCTCACCGCTTTGGCTTCCATCTTTCTTAAAAACGACCTTCCTCCTCCTACCCCCGCGATGATCCATCACCTCTTTTTGTTTAGAAGTACTACGGGTCCGAAGGCTAATAAGAAGGATGGGTTTTATTATACTTCAGCCCGAAAATCTCCTTACAAAGTGAACCTTCCTCAAGGGATTGGAAAATCCAACGTAGGAGATTACAAGTCACGATGGTTCTACGCGTCGTGCTTATCATTGTCGGATTTAAAGAATTTTTCTTTTTGCCTTTCGCCCAGTAAGTATATTTGTCTCAGTTTTCCATCTTGTATTTCTGCTCGTTGCTAACATTTTTCTTTGTGCAGATGTCTCTAGGGGCGAGATTCCTCTATCCGATCAGGAGCTCTCTCTGTTAGATAAATTTTCGGATGTAAAGACACCATCCGACGATCAGACACCTTCCGAGCACCTGCTTCAATTTCATGGTCTCGCTCCTCCTGCCGACCAAGAATTATTGGACCCCGCTTCTGATTTAGGCTCTCGTGAGGAGAAAGAAATTCCTTCTGCTTTCGAAGCTTCCGGACAGGAAATTCCACATCCAGCGAATACTTCAGTTTCGGAAATGGTGAGGCTTCATTTCGAGCAGCCTTTACCCAGCCAGGCTCCTGCTCAGTCTTCTGCTCCCAAAGAGCCTGTTCAAGCGGCCGGAGGTTCTGGCTCTCCCCCTGCTGCTGAAGTCTCTCCAGAATCGCCTCCTCAACAGGGTTCTGTCGGTTCTCCTGCTCGCTCGATAAGGCATAAATCAGTGGCGAGGAAATCTTCGAACAAGAGTGCTCGTCGAGGGGATATATCTCAGCCTGCTCCGCCCAGCAGTTCCCCATCCGCCTCTACTCAAAATGTCGACAAGGGCAAAGGGATCGCCGATTCAGAAACTGCGGAACCGCCTCATAAACGCCAGAAAACAGCCGCGGCCGGTTCTGGTGCTGAGGAGCAGTCCCAAGAGTTTGATGCCGGGGAATATTATAGCGATCTTTTAGATCGCGCGCCCCAATTCCTTGGAGCGAGGAAGCCTGCCCTGTACAAGAAAGAAATAACGGGCGAACGGCTCATCAACTATTTGGGCTTCCACAGTACGCTTGTAAGTTTTACTTTTTTGCTGCTATAGTATCTCTTTCCATTTTTTCTGTACTAACAAATGCTTTGTCTCAGGCGTCCATGGCGTACATGAAGCTTTTGCGGGAGATTGGGGACTGGCCCGAGGAGAAGGCCGCCATGGCAACTACCATCAATTCTCTGGAGGAAGAGAAGGCTAAACTGCAGGATGATCATGAACTAGAGCTGGAAAAAGCGCAGGGGGCACATCGTGAGCTGGAGCAGGAAATTGAGAAACTGAACAATCAGAAGAACGAACAGCGGGAGTCCTTGGAGAGGCAGGAAATACAGATTGCCTTTAGGGATAAAAAGATCGAGACATTGACGCATGATCTCCACTTTGCTCGGGAATCGGAGGAGAAGTTGAAAACTGAGAATAAGGAACTAAAGGGAGAACTGTCCTCGCATAAGCATAAAGCCGCGGAGGCCAAGATTGTTATGGAAGCAATGAGGCAGGAAACAGTTTCTCTCAAGGAACACATTGCTTCGGAGAAGGGACGTATCGAAGCCGCGGTTCGAGAGGCAGAAGAGAGGACAGGAAGTTTATTCCTGTATAATCTGTGGCTCAAGCGACCAGATGTGGACGTTTCGTTCTTTGGTCCAGACGCCGTGGCTGAAGTAAAGCTGTACGCTCAGCAGGATAAACTTAAAGCCGGTCCTTCAGCTTCTTCTGCTGGTGCTGCCTCTGCTGATATTCCCAGCTCAGAATCTCCCAGCTCTCCTCGTCCAATCAACATTGATGACAGCGACCAGAGGAATTTTCCTGTTCGATGATATTTTGTTTTGTACTTATTACATTTTTTAACAATTTTTAAATAAATCTTTATTTTCTTGTTTGTATTTATGTTCGTTATTTTTATTTAGTCGTGACTTGGATTTTCGACTAGTACTTATTTGAGCAGAGTAGGTGTGGGGACGGCCAACTTGCCGAAATTACCCTTTCAGGCCCCTTTCCTCTGCTTGATTAAAACAAATTCCCAGCTTTCTTGAATGGCCAATTTCTCCCAGCTTTTAAATTTTGTTCGAGCAGAGTAAGTGTGGGGACAGCTAGTCATGCTGAAATTACCCATTTTTGAGGCCCCTTACCTCTGCTCGTTTGAACCTACAGACCCAATGTTCCTTCAAGATACTATTCGTTCTTAAGTTACATGGATCTTCCAAGGTTTACTAAGTCCACAGGCCATAAGCATCCCTTCCAGAGTCCTTGTACTCACAGGTTATGCTAAGGTCTTCCAGGACATTTTTTTTTTTTTTTTTTTTTTTATAGCTCACAGATAATGATTACACCTTCCAGAGCCCGGCTACTCACAGGTGGTAATCACATCTTCCAGAGCATTTGCTTCAATCGAAACGCGAGTAGATCATCAGTAACAACAAAAAACGATCAAGCATTGCCATTCAAGGAGAATCTGATTCAATTTTACTGCACTGAAACAAAATTGACAAATTATCAAAGCGAATTAAAACAAAAACTTAAACCAATTAAATAAAATATGGTCGAAGGTTTTCAGCATTCCATGCTCTGGGAACTAGCGCCCCTTCCATGCTAGTCAAGTGGTAGGCTCCGTTCTGCAAACTTTCCTTCACAATGTAAGGCCCTTCCCAATTTGGACCAAGTGTTCCCTCACCAGCTTTCCGAGCAGCAGGTAGAATAAGGCGCAGAACTAAATCCCCCGTCTTAAACCTTCGGGTACGGACTTTTCTATTGTAAAATCTGGCCACTCGCCTCTGATAGACAGCAATCCTTATTTGAGCATCATCCCTCATCTCTTCCACCAGGTCCAGGCTAGCAACGAGCAAACTGCTATTATCTTCTGGGTTGAAGGTTGTTCGGCGCTGACTGGCAACTTCATATTCTGCTGGAATCATCGCCTCCGAGCCGTAGACCAATGAAAAGGGAGTTTCCCCGGTAGTGTTGCGAGCAGTAGTTCTGTATGCCCACAACACTTTTTGCAGCTCGTCTACCCAAGCCCCCTTTCTCGCTTCCAGCTTAGTCTTCAGGTTTTGCTTGATGATTTTATTAATGGCCTCTACTTGTCCATTGGCCTGAGGGTGGTCCACCGCTGAGAAGCTCTTTTTAATTCCCAGATCCGTGCAAAATCTTTGAAACTGTTCGCTACTGAACTGGGTTCCATTATCTGTTACGATTTGTTGGGGGACTCCAAACCTGCAGATAATATTTTCCCAAACAAATTTTTCGACCTTGGTGGTAGATATTTCAGCTAACTCCTTTGCTTCTGCCCATTTTGTGAAATAGTCAACTGCTACAATAGCGTGCCTACACCTTCCTCGGGCTGTAGGAAGAGGTCCAATCAGGTCCATTCCCCATATGGCAAATGGCCACGGACTGATCATTTGTTGCAAAAAAGTTGGAGGGGCTCGAGGTATCTTGGCAAATCTCTGACACTTGTCACACCTCTTGACCATTTCAATTGAATCTTTTTTCATAGTTGGCCAATAGTACCCCTGTCGGAGGGCTTTCTGGGCCAACGATAGCCCCCCGGCGTGATTACCACAATGCCCAGCATGTATCTCATTTAACACGACTTGACAATCTAGACCGTCAATGCACCTAAGCAACGGAGCTGAGAATCCCCTCTTGTATAATTTATCATCATAGATGCAGTACCGAGCAGCTCGCGTCCGAAGGCGGCGAGATTCTAGCTTTCCTTCAGGTAGCTTCCCATCTTGCAAATATTCTACCAAAGGATTCATCCAGGAGTCCTGTGCTACCACAATTGCCATTATCTCATCTTGCGATTCAGTGCTAGGAATGGGCAATACCTCTATTGGCACAACTCCCATGAAATCTGCATGTTTTGCAGTGGCTAAACGAGCCAAAGCATCCGCGCGAGAATTTTGCGATCGAGGGACATGCTGCAGCTCATATTTCTCAAACTTTGTCAAGAGTTCCCTTACTTTCTGTAGATAAAGGGTCATTTTTGATCCTTTGGCCTGATATTCTCCCCGGACTTGACCTACAACAAGCTGGGAATCACTGTAAATCCTTATTCGTTCTGCTCGCACTTCTAAGGCCAGTCGCAATCCTGCCAGCAACGCTTCATACTCAGCTTCATTATTAGTGGCTTTGAACTCGAATCTTAAAGCAGACAAGATTTTGTGTCCTTCCGGGCTGATCAACATTATTCCAGCCCCTGCTTTCTGCTCGCTGGAAGAACCATCGACATATAATTCCCAAAATGGACCTTCAGAAGACTCGGGCTCATCATTACTCGACCCCGTGAACTCAGCAACAAAATCGGCCAATACCTGCCCCTTGATCGCCGTTCGAGGCTTAAATTCTATTTCAAACTGGGCGAGCTCAATAGCCCATTTCAGCAAACGACCAGAGGCATCAGATTTTTGCAAAACCTGTTTCAGAGGATATTTGGTCGGGATTTCAATTGCGTGGGCTTGAAAATAAGGACGAAGCTTCCTGGAAGCTACCACCAGGCTGTATGCGAGCTTCTCCATAGGTGTGTATCTGGTTTCTGCATCCATCAACCTTTTGCTTACATAATACACAGGAAGCTGCCTTCCGTCTTCCTCGCGAACCAAGGCCCCACTGAGAGCGTGCTGGGAAACACCCAAATAAACGACCAGTTTCTCCCCTTCTACTGGTTTGGATAACAGTGGAGCTCGGCCCATGTATTCCTTTAGTTGCTGAAAGGCTACTTCACATTCTGCAGTCCATTGAAAGTTCCTAGCCTTCTTCAACGCATCAAAAAATGGAATGCATTTATCTGTCGACCTGGATATAAACCTGCTCAGGGCAGCGACTTGGCCGTTCAAGCTCTGCACTTCCTTGATCTTAGTAGGCGACTTTAAGTCAATAAGAGCCCTGACTTTTTCGGGGTTTGCCTCAATCCCTCTGCTGTTGACCATGAACCCCAAAAACTTGCCCGAAGCAACTCCAAACGCGCATTTCAGAGGATTTAACTTCATTTGGAATTTACGCAAGATTCGGAACATCTCTCCTAAATCTTGCACATGCCCACACGCCTGTTTTGACTTTACCAACATGTCATCAACATACACTTCCATTATCCCCCCGATGAGATGTTCGAACATCATGTTCACCAACCGTTGGTAAGTAGCTCCTGCATTCTTTAATCCGAATGGCATCACCTTGTAACAATAAAGTCCCCGATCAGTAATGAAAGACGTGTGTTCCTCATCACTCGGTTCCATTGGGATCTGATTATACCCTGAGTAGGCGTCCATGAAGCTAAGGAGCTGATGCCCAGCAGTTCCGTCAACGAGTTGATCGATCCGAGGCAAAGGAAAACTATCTTTTGGACAGGCCTTGTTCAAATCGGTGAAGTCAATACATGTCCTCCATTTTCCGTTTTTCTTTTTCACTAGAACAGGATTTGCTACCCACACAGGGTAGTGAACCTCCCTGATAAATTTATTTGCTAGCAGTTTTTCCACTTCTTCCCTGAGCGCCTCATATCGCTCTTCTGTCATAGGCCTCCTCTTTTGACGAACCGGCCTATGGAGGGGATCAATATTTAGCCTATGCGACATTACTTCGGGACTGATCCCCACCATATCCTCATGAGTCCACGCAAAGACATCCAGATTTTCTTTTAAGAACTGAACGAGCTGCTCTCTGATGTCTGAGGGTAATTCTCTCCCTATCTTCAGGCACCGTCTGGTATCCTGCTCGCTAACTTGTACTTCTTCCAATTCTTCTACAGGGCCTGCCGTTCGATCTTCATCCACTTCTCTTGGATCCAGATCTTGACTAACTCCTGTACTACTGGCAGATTGTTTCTTCTCCTCGGTCACCATACTGATATTTTTTCCTTTAACCCCAGCCTTTACGGCGTTTTTATAGCACTTCCTTGCCACTTCTTGCTCGCCCCTAACACACCCTACCCCATTGGGAGTGGGAAATTTAATGGTGAGTGTTCGGGTGGATATTGCTATATCAAGATCATTCATAGCTGGTCTCCCGAGGATGGCATTGTATGCCGATGGACAATCAATAACTAGGAAGTCGGCCATTGCAAGAGCTTGTCTGTTCACGTCTCCTATGGCGAGGGGAAGTTTAATCTGCCCCAGCGGTACAATTGCATCCCCAGTGAAGCCAAAAAGAGGTTCTGGGGATGGAGTTAACTGCCCAATTGTTAAACCCATGTGCTCGAGACAGCCCTTGTACATCACATTTACTGAACTGCCTGTATCCATCATTATCCTTCTTACCTCAGCACCGCCAATCCTTGCTCTGATGACCAGTGCGTCATTATGGGGCCAATGCAAGCCTTGAGCGTCATCTTCATTAAACAACATCCCGCCTCCAGCAACTCTGGCCTTCTTACATGGCCCTTCTCTTCCATTTTGACCTGTCAACAAGACTCGGCCAGCCTCCCGCACATAGCGCTCCTGTGATCGGTTGGATGTCCCTGCGATGTGCGGTCCTCCATGAATAGTAAAGATAGTCCTCACAGCGGGCTGGTGACCTTGATCAATCAGGCGTTGTGGCTGTTGTTGAGGAAGTTGCTGAGGTATATTAGGATGTTCTTGTACAGGCTGATTTCCCTGCAGAGGATGATGACTTTCAGGTTGTGCCACATATTCCCTCAAACGACCCCGTCTGATCAACTCTTCAATTGCATCCCTAAGTTCTCTGCATTGAGAAGTATAATGCCCGTTTTCTCTATGGTAAGCACAATACTTCCTTGGGTCTTGAAACCTCCTCGGGATGTTTGTGGGACTTGGCTTTCCGAAGTTCTCCCGTCTTTTTTCTGTTTCAAAGATCCTATCTTGTCTGTCCGTCAGGACGCTGTAATTCTGGTAACGATCTCTGGGTGGAGATGCCTTCCTCCGAGACTCATTTTTTGACCGCTTCGCTACCTGATTACTGGAGCGATGTTTGTGACCGCTCTCTTCATTTTCGCGCTGGTCCCTCTTTTTTCCTGGTCGCGAACTGTTCGCTCCTTTTTCTTGTTTGCTAGGCTTTTTCTGTCCGAATGTGTCTTCCCAGCACATCTCTTTTGCTGCACGGTCATAGAACTCTCCCAAACTCTTCACAGGATTACGATAAATGCTTTTGTAAAGCTTTCCATCTTTTCGCAGTCCTGCAGAAATTGCAGTTAAGACACTTTCATCAGAGGGATTTTGCACATTGTTTACCTCGCGCCTAAATCTGGCGATGTAATCTCTTAAAGTTTCCTCCCGCTTCTGAAAGATAGTCGCTAAGTGACAAGTCGGCGCGAGCTGCTTTCTCAGCGCTTTGTACTGGTCCTCGAACTTTCTCTGGCACTCATCCCAGCTGTTTATACTTCGGGCCGGAAGACTCCTTAGCCACGTCCTTGGAGTATTCCCCAGTGTTGCTGGGAATACCCTACACTTGACCAGAGGATTAGAGGTCTGCAGGTCCATTTGAACGTTGAAAATGTCCAGATGATCATACGGGTCACTATCTCCATCATAAATTGGGATGTTCGGGAGTTTAAATCTTGGAGGCAGCAGTTGCGTTTCAATCTCTCTTGAAAACGGGGTTCTGTCTTGCTCTCTACCCTGGTCACGGTGTCCGGGTCTAGTCTCTAACTGCCGCACCCTCTGCATTAGTTCCTGTACCATGGGATCTTGCCGCTCAATCCCGTTCGCAGGGACTTGTCGATTCCCCCGGCTTTCTCCTGCTGCTGAGAGACGGGTTTGTGACCTTCCCCGGTCCAACGACATCCTTTCACGTGATCCACTCCTCCTGCGAGAACTTCCTGCATGGGGTGTCCCTTGTCTATGTGAACGTTCCCTTTCACGCTGTCGACCCCTTCCATGATCAGAGTTATTTTCCCCTCGGCGATTATTACCCTGACTTGTTCTAATCCTCTGATTGGAAGGATGCGGAGCCACTTCTTGATGAGCCGGATGCCTCTCCCCTTGTGGGCGCAGATTTGAGGAACGAACAGAAACTGCTGGTTGCTGTCTGTCCCTGCCAGCCTCTCCTCTCCTAACTGGAACGGCACTCACAGAACGGGGCTGGTGGTCTGCGTTCCCTGGAACTTCCTGAACTCGGGCCTGTGTCAAGGCTCTGATGGTTTCTGCCAATTGTGCTACCGTATTTTCTAAAGCCTCCTGACGTGCTTCCTGACGACGCTGCCAAGCTGGCATAACACCTCCGCCACCATCAGTTGGTTGAGGAGGCAATGGTGGCAAAGCGGCAGAAGACGTCCCTGCTGCCTGACCTTGACCTTGGTGCTCCTCCAATTGATCGGTTTCCGATGCTACAACCCTGGTTGTCTTGACCCTAGCCATGTCAGCCGTATCACAACCAAAACAAGTTTGTTAAATCACAGTCTGGGCCCTTCCTCTAGCGCCAAAAGATGTTGACACTTATTTTTGGTCAACCCTGTTCTTCAAGCCCAATACCTGTGACACAACAAACCTCATACAATGCAAACAATATAGAATCAAAACACACAGGACACAGCAAGACTTTTACGTGGTTCGGCAAAAAACGATGGCCTACGTCCACGACAATTACCCTCTCTCGGTGTAATTGTATTTTTTATTTCACTCTGTCCTTTACCCTAAATTATATCTCCTATTTATAATGGAGATGTTATAATCAGAATAGGCTTGAGAATCTTACAGATAAGGCAAAAAATAATATACATTAATTAAGATAATATCTTCTGAGATTATCTCTCGTATATAGCAATTTCCTAGAATGTAGAGATTCGATTTGCATGCAAATAGGTAATTCGACTCCTTTCCCGTTTCGGATTGATTCTTCTTCCAGAAGGTCTCGGATTGATTCTTCTTCCAGAAGGTCAACTGGTCAATTTAAGTGTTTTGCCTGTTCAACGATCAGACAGCAAATTGAGCGAGCAGATATCTCCGAGCAAACGAGCAGACTTATTTATTCTTTTGGCCGCCGAGCAGACGAACATATCTCCAGTCAGTAGGAATGTTCGAGCAGGTTATCTTTGTGCTTTTAACTTTCCTTTGACTATTTGACCAAGTGTCTTCTTGGCTCTTAATGGGCCTCCATTTTTGGGCCTTTTCTTATTGCACCAAAAAATACCTATAACAAAACCAATCCTAGGACAAGCCTCTTGCCAACCACAAGGTCAAGTTCCAGTGCAGCTACAGCGGCAAAATCTAGACCCATCAACAACAAAACGGTTTCGGTGGTTTGAAGTTCTGCTACATTATTTTTTTTTAATTTTTTCTTTTTTTTTTTTATGTTATAAATTTGAAGTTTGGATTTGTGAGTTGGTCAAGTTGGGCTGAGTTAGATTGAGTACCCAGCCTAACTAGAAAAATACTCATTGAAGGCATATAGAACCTCTAATTAGGGATTATTCTCTTGTCGATCTGAGTTGACTCGGTGAGAATTTGGTAGAATTAGTTGAATTTTATAACACAGTATATTAAAATTCAAAGTAATAATTTGGTAACAATAACAAAACTCACTCTTTTCACATTGATATTTGGAAAAAAAAAGAAAAGAAAAAACTATCCGACAATTCGATTAATTTGTGCCTCCCTAATGTGATGAAGGAAAAATATTAATTTATAAGACGGTCAAATAGGGCGGGGCTATGGGGTGTCAACAGGGGTTGTGACAGCCCCCAAATTTTACTCTTTTACAAAATATACCAAAATATTTACTTATATATAACTCTATATTTTACACAAAAAAATATATATATATTTTGTCCCTCTTTTAATATTATATAATAGTCATTATCCCCTAAATATCCTTAAATAGGTTTTTCTGGCTCCACCATTATTATGGTATCCTTAACACGCACATTGTCAATGGAACTTACTATAATAAATAATTAGATACTTTGCTAATGCTCTTTGTCGATTATTGCTATATTTCAGTCACGAAGGAGTTGGTCCAAAAAGCATTGTTTTTTTATATCAAGGAATTTCTACATAAATAAAATGAACTCAGTTATTTAACTAAGCTGATTGGCCCTTCACTTCAAAACTGTTTGGGTTTGTAGTGATTAATTTTGCCTTCTTATAGTGCCTATCGCCATACAAAATTGAGTCTCCCACTTTTTTTTTTTTCCTTGGCCCATCTTGAATTCCATGGAATTCTACTATTCTAAGTTCCTAGTCCATTTGGTTCAGACTTTTGCTTCCTTCCACAAAATTTTGTTAAATGCAAGCTAGTCTGCACGGACTTGTATCACGCAATAAATTTTCAATTGTGTTTTTTGTAACCATCTTTTACGGTTTAGCGAATTCCAATTTGTAACATTGTAGGGCCCAATGACGGCACTCTATCATCAAATTACATTGCATTTATATAAATTTTTTTAAGTGTTTCCCTATAGAGAATATACAAAACAATTTTTTTTTTTTTTCATTTTTAATATTTGTCTGCACTTAATGAATTACTAATAATTTTGATATCAACTTGCACAATTATATTAAAAAGAAAAAAGAAACAAGACAACTATATTTAAACTGTATAATTTACAATTTGTTCCTAATTGTAATTAACCTGAAAAGGCACAGGGGCCTGGACCTATAACTTACAATGAACAAAAATTCACACATTTTATTAATCAATTCCCCTATAATTACGTATCAAACCTTCAGGTTCCAGTGGTGCTATGTTCACAATGGTTTCCGGCAGCAGCTGAGCAGCTGGTGGCTCCGAAGAGCTAGCCAGCTGGGTGTTGCATCCAACAATTTTCTGGCAAGTCTCAATGAGGCAGTACCTGCAAGTAGGGCAAGAAGAGTGCGAGCTCAGCCACTTGTCGATGCAGCGGACATGGAACCCGTGGTGGCACTTAGGAAGGAGCCGGACCCGCTCACCGGAGGCGAACTCCGATAAGCATATGACACACTCAGTGTCCAAACCAGGTAGCTTCATGTCAGGTGAGTAGGTCAAAGTTGGAAAAGTCTTCAAGGCCTTTCGTTCAACTCCCGTATTGGCCAACCTAGTCGACTGGTCCCCGGCACCGGACCGGGAGGCAGCCATAGTTGAGCATCTTAGTGCACATCTGATTATGGAGTTTAGACCCAAAGAGCAAATTAGGGCACAGAGCAGAACTGAGAGGACCATAACAACATTTGCATCGAAGTTGTTGTTGCCAGTATAGACTTCCGACGGGACACGGTCGTTTCCAGTGGCCGGAGGAGGAGCTGCGGCGGTTGGTTGTAGTGGGGTGTGTAGAAGTAGCAATCTTCTTGAGTAGAACTCTCCAAGCAAGTCTTGGACGATCTGAGTAGTACTGGATGTGGAAATACTAGTAGAAGTAGACATAGGAGGTGAAAAAATATTAATTTTTGGGAGTCAGAGAGAGGGTTGAGATGGTTGAAACTTTTGCTGGGGGTGGTTGAAGGAAGGAATTATATATATATAGAGGGCAAGGTCATGAATATTGAGTTTGCTATAGCTTTTGGTGGCTTTATTTTAATGGATTGTTTAACAATTATTGAATATATGATAATAGTAGAGTATATTCCGAGGGGGCTTTTGATCAAGCATCCATTAGGGTTTTCATTATTATAATTTAATGAATAATGGAGCGTTTATAACCGTATGGATCCTCCACTGAGCTTTTATGTAGTTTAATGGACTTTCCAATCAAAATGGGTCCATCCCACCTTGTTTTGCGAACGAATGATTGGAAAGTTTCCTTTCGTATTTCGATCTCCAAATTGTAATGCTTCCTGGGACCCAGATTAGCTAGCCCTGGAAAGGGCCATGAACCTTCATAATCTTAGATGACATGGATCATGTGTTTCTCCATTTGCTTCAAGTGGACTTGTGTACATCTGTTTAGAGCTTAATTAGACGTCAGAGGTTGCCTGTAATTTTCTTTTAAATTATCATGGTATATACACATTACCACATTTTTTGAGTCTAGACTGAAATCATTAGTTCTCAAGTAATTAATGAAACTTGTTTACCTAGCAAAACTAAAGAAATAAGATAATTCTATATACATTCAGCTTACTACTGCCGTGTGCGTCTTAGAAACACCCAATAGAAATCATTAACCTATTAACTTTAGACAAGTTTATTAGATAAATTAATTATGAGAATTAAGTTGTTGATCTTAATTGATTGTTTTAATTTGGACCAAACTGTGACATTATTTTTTTAGCATATAGTATTCAATAATTAAAACAAGTCCATCGGAGGAGGTAGCTTATGATCTTCCTTATAAACGGAAGACCCCCTGTAATCAAACTTTAATCGCCAAAGCAACTATGTGTAGGCTTATTTGGAGAGAAATTTGGTGTCAAATATCCAGGGATCACTTACAAGATTAAATAATATGTGCCTCTGAGAAGTAATATACTTTCTTAGTAAAAAGAAAACTTTGACCATAATATTAGTTCATGTACATAACGAAACTTAAATTTTGATCATAAATATGAATAGAGAACGTCCTCACTAATTGAGGTATGAGTGAATGTTATATATTTAATATATTAATAGTCACTTTCTTGCTAAAAGGTACATCGATCTACTAATTATATGTTATTGGTTCATATATCTGTCCGCGGATTTAGTTTCCGTTGAATAGCCATCAAATGGACATTTTTTTTTTTTGAAAGGCATCAAATTGACATAAGTCATATAAAAAAAGTTTGTAACGGATATCTATTTGTTTTGTTTGTTGTGCATATTGATGTACGTATCTTTTCTGCTGTGCAAGTAGCTGATTGCGATCTAATGAAATCTAATAAAGTTCCTCTTTGTGGCTCCAAATTAAAGCGACATTCTCAGTAGATATTAGATGAAATTGTTGCTTTCGTTGCAGATCAAATTGGTTGTTGATTAAGGCTGAAATTTTGTTTTAAGCGGTTGTTTAGTAATAGCAATTATGGCTTTTCAAACAGAAAATTAATTATTTTTTTTAGAACAGATGATCAATCACATCATCAAGAGATAACATTTTCTCATGATCATATAATTACCTGAATTCTCTGAGCTTTTGTCAAATTTTTGTATGTTATCATTACTATCAACACATACGATTAAGATCTGTTTACTTTCTTTATAGTACATTTTTTTTACTAACAATCACCTATCTTTATTTGCATAAGTAATTAGTAAAATCAGTTTACTAGTCCATAGTTAAGAAACTGAAATTAATAAAATTTGTTGTGAGTGAGAAAAACTAATGTATACAATCTTTTTATAGATAAATTTATAGATAATCAATGTATTACGCACTTATTTTTTTATTGAAAACATTTCTACTTGTTAAAATCTTATGAACAACAAACAAACTACTTTTAAAAATGACTTTTTTTTTTTCTTTAGAAGGAAAAAAACTACTTTATTTGTCAAAAAAAAAAAAGAAAAAAGAAAAAAGAAAAAACTACTTTAAAAAATGATATTACAGATTTAGGTACAAAAAGTTGAGGCAGCGCGTGGAGGATACTTTTTTTCTCTCTTTTAGGACTCAGTTGTTGTAATGAAGATCAAAGATAGGCTAATCCTAAATGCCAATCTTAAAGAGTGCTTTTTCTTTTGTTTGTATTGCCTGGCGAGTAACATTGCTTGGATCCATATCTTCTTTAATTGGGCTGGATTTCACTACGTTTTAGATCACCCTTTGTGGGTCCATGTTCATTTTTGGTTGTGATTATCGCTTTCAAGAAAATGGCACATGAAAAACGAGAAGGTGGAAAGCAGTACTATTAGAAATCAAAGCAATATTGATCCATTAGAACCCGTTAACATGTGAACAACATATGTGTGTCTGCAAAGATTAACGTTTCAATTAGACAGCTATGACCAAAAGAAGATGAAAAAAAAAAAAAACGACTTTCTAGATCAACAATTTCGATGAAATAATTAGGGATTTTAATCTTTCGTTTGATACAAGTTAAATTGTGTTTCACATTTTAATCTTTCATTATCAACTATAAATTTATAAATTCATATTAAAGAACTAATCTTTACTCCAGTTAAAACTATTAAGGTTTGGTATGCTTTCTCATTTACTTGAATTAAGAACTTATTTACCAACACAATATGTTCACATAATTGAAAATACAATACATATATAGTGGATAGTATGACAAATTATTGTGAATTCGACAGGATTATTGGTGGGTTTATAGTTTTATTATGATGATAATAGTTTATATTAACATGATATATATATATATATATTTAGTATAGATACATGAAAACATAGCAATCGAGACCTATTAAAATATGACTCTAAGGCGTGGCTCGAGGATTACGTCTTAGAACGGAAAGAAAGCAACCCACATAGTGATTTGGTGGGGGTGGGGTGGGGGCACAACCTACAGTAAGTAATGAAAATTGCCATAGATCTGTTTGCATGGCTTGAAGCTCGAAACCTGCCCTTGTGTGAGAAGGGTACTAGGCAGGCGGCCTGGTGGTCACCACACCAAGGTATTTAGAGTTATATTAATACGATATTGATAGTTACATGAGATGCATAAAAATTTACTGAACCCACATTAGAAGCCAATCTTTCCGAACTCTGGGAAGTAAAACAATGGCAACTATGTATTTAATGAAATTTTTATACTGAAGGTGAGTAGAACTAAAGTTGCAATACAATATGAGAAAAGTGATATTGCCGGAAACGAATATTCAAGATTCAAATTAATATAATTGAAGTGGGAATATTTGAGGATATTAATAAAAATTAAGGCCAAAAAGAAGCCTAAGAAAAGAAGCCTATCACCTGGAAGTTTTAGGGTGGAAAAGCTCTTCAATTAATTGTTTGTAATGAGAATGGGCGCCCATTGCTCTTAATAATTTGATTTGAAGCAAATGGCTAGGTTGAAAACATGCTCAAATAAATATGGCAAAGTCATCCATGATTATTTTGGGTTATTATTTTATAATACAACGATAATATAATTTAAATATAAATCAAATCCTTTCAAGATTCTTGATGTGATCAACAGAATTCTATCCCAAAACTTTATATAATAATAAAAGATTTATTAGTTAATTAAATAGTCTTTATATGTCACGGTTTAGCAGCGTAGGCCAGGGAAAAAATTTGGAAGTTTTCTTAGACACATCATAAATTTATCTTTACATTTGCACATTTTAAATATACATTCCTAAAGAAAGGTTTTCTTTTATTGTAACACTTAAATAAGTGTGATTTTGAAATAACCCAAAATGATTAAAAGTTTTTTAGGATCACCGGTTTTAACGAACAATAGTTTGTAAATAACATTCATATATATATTTTTAATTATTGGGACTGACTTAAGAAATAATTGAGATCAAATAGGATCAAACATTAATAGTACAATCCAGGAAGTGGCTCCCATACGAAACGAAACGACCCATATATAAGTGAGAGAGTAACCTTATAAGAGTGGGAGACTATCCACACGCAAGTAAGGAAAAGCAGCTACAAATTGTGGCATTTGGTGTCGAACCTGGGATTGAGTGAGAACGCAGGCAATACGCTGCCACTACAACAAAGCACAATTGACAATAAAATTCATAATTTACACCATATATTCACAAATTATTGCATTTGTTTGCAAATTATAATTGGTGATGAACATTAATAGTGCGAAAAAGCTAATTTTCAATAGTTTTGTGCTAATTTTAAATCACACGTTAATCTTAATGCTATATATATATAAAATAATAGCTCCCACAAGCAAACAAAAATTTCTGGCCCACTTCGGTTTGAATTTGATTAAACTAAAGAGTAGAAGAGACTGGAAAGGCTGTAATGTACGGGCATGTACGAGTATGTAATGATCAAATCCAAACTTGGGAAATTATTAAAAGCGCGCCCTCATCATGTGATATGTTTTGTACGGGTAGAAGGCCAAGTATATACAGTTGGATTGTTGGCGTCTGTTTCGTTTATTTATTTATTTTCTTCAAATTTGTAGTTGGTTTGGTGAGCTGACTTGTGTAATAATGAAGATAATGATGTCTGTTCTTCAATGTTCTCTCGTTATGAATTAGAGAGATCGATTATATTTTTGGCTGAACCTCTTGATTCAATTGAATGATTTTGTAGAGAATTTAAACCTGAATAAGAAAATAGTCATGACTTTTCAACTATCTCCTTGACTCGAGTTTGTTAGTGCAAACTGTATAAAGTGAAAAATACCTAATATAGCCACTTCAATAAGATAAAATATATTTTTAACCCCAAACTTAAAAACATTTTCATTTCAGCCTCTCAAACAAATAAATTACATCCTATACCCAAGATACCAAAATTACCCCTAACATAAAATTACGAAATTCCCACTAATTTCAAATTTAAAAAAAAAAAAAAGACGGAAAGCGGAAATTACGCAACTGCCCACCCTATATAAATCGAAAACTCGATGTAAAAATGGAAGATAGTTCAACGATCTTCGACCACCGCACGCCGTCGTCGTCGTTCTGTAAGCACCGTACACCACCGACAAGGACGTCTTCCTCACCCATTACGATCGGTAAGCCGTTTTGACTCTCTGTTTTCAAATTTTGTATGACTTTTTCAATTTTTTGTCATTTATAGATTTGATTAGTATTTTTACATGTTGGACATTCATGATAAAGGTCATATTATGTTGTATTTGGTTAGAATCTGTTTGGATTTGAACTGCGTAAAAAGATTTGGTAGATATATGATCTGAGAAAACGATCAGTTTATGTGTGACAATATAACCCGATGTCGGTTTTCGTGAGCCAACAAAAGTCGAATCGGCTTACGCTGGATACTACATCGACATCGGCTTACATTTTCACACATATACCAATAACGGCTTACGTTACAACTTAACCCGACGTCGGTGTATGATATTAGTATTATATACCGACGTTGGTTAAATTAATTTGTTAAAATTTAATTTGTTAATTAATTAATTTGTTTAATTTGTTAATTTTTTTAATTATAATTTGTTAATTAATTAATTTGTTTAATTTTAATTTTTTAATTAATTAATTGTTTTAATTTTAATTAGTTAATTAATTAATTTGTTTAATTTGTTAATTTTTTTAATTTTAATTTGTTGATTAATTAATTTGTTTAATTAATTTTTTCAATTTTAATTTGTTAATTAATTAATTTGTTAAATTAATTTGTTTAATTTTAATTTGTTAATTAATTAATTTGTTAAATTAATGTTTAATTTTAATTTGTTAATTAAGTAATTTGTTAAATTAATGTTTAATTTTAATTTGTTAATGAATTAATTTGTTTAATTTTAATTTGTTAATTAATTAATTTGTTAAATTAATTCGTTTAATTTGTTAATTTGTTTAATTTTAATTTGTTAATTTATTAATTTATTAAATTAATTTGTTAAATTTTAATTTGTGAAGTAATCAATTTGTTAAATTAATTTGTTTAATTTTAATTTGTGAAGTAATCAATTTGTTAAATTAATTTGTTAAATTGTTTAATTTTAATTTGCTAATTAATTAATTTGTTAAATTTTAATTTTTTAATTAATTAATTTGTTTAATTTTAATTTTTTAATTAATTTGTTAAATTATATTGCTTTTCTTGTTAATTAATTTTTTTGATTTGATCATATAATTATTCGTTGCTTTTCTTGCCTACAGATGGAATTCAATTATAGGCATCCGGTGCAATATATTCCAGAAAAATCATTTGGGAGTACACATAATAGTATGAAGACTATTGGTGAGTTAAATGTATTTCTGCAGCAGAGGTAGCTGCTAGACAGGTTTAAGGCAGAGAGTTCGATCTCATATTTTTTAGAAATGAGCGGTAAACAGCTGCTAGTCACTCCCCTTATGCTAAACATTCTTGTTGGAGAGTTAGTAAATTATCCTAATTCACAACCTGATGAGATGTGGTTCGAAATTAGGAGAAGGCCATATAGGTTTGGAAAGCAGGAGTTTTTATTAGTGACAAGATTACAGTTTGGTTATCTCGACCTACAAATGCTTAAGAGAAAGCAAGAAAACGAGAATAGTTTGCTGTGGCGACTTTTTAAAGGAGTATCGCCAATGTTAAGTGAAATTATGCAAATGTTAATGGTCCGGCGGGATACCATAAGCGATGAGGATGTCTTGAAGTTAAGTAATATAGTCATCGCTTACAATTTATTTTACGGTTATGATGATCGGTCTAGGGTGGACGGTTATCTATGGGTCCTGATAAAGGATATTAATATGTGGAATAAGTTTCCCTTTGATACAATCGGCTACAGCAGGCTTATAGAGAGCCTTCGTCGTACGCTTGATGAGGATCAGCTTATGACTGGCCGCAACATTAATTTGTATGGCTTTATTTGGGCTTTTCAGGTATGATATTTAGTATAATCTCTTGATAATTAATAAAAATTATTTAATGTTTATATATATATATTAATTAAATGTTTATCAAATTTTTTTAATCGAATGAAAATTACAGTGGTGGCTGGTGGAAATGTTTCCGTGGCTGGAAAAAATGGTAGGATCCAAAGTCATAGGCAGCGACATGGTATTGCCACGGTGTGTGAATTGGTTGTGTAATAACAGAAAGCAAATACGTTGGTCGAATGAGCTGATTCGTGTAAGTATCTAAATGTTTTACATTTATTTCTATTTATTGACTATTATTTTTTGTAATGATAATATTAAGTATATTATATATTTTTGTAGTTAATAGGAGGGAATAGTACCCTTGAGCCCACTGCTACGGAGAAAGAAATGGATTACTGGAAGTCCTTCAACCCTAAACATCTAATTAGGGAGAATGCCTATAAAGTAGGAGGTGGAAGGGGTGTTGATGAAGATACAGATGATGATTTTGATAGTCGGGAGAGCGAGACGGAGTCGAATAGGGAGGTAGAGGCTGAAAGGGAGTCGGTTGGTGAAAAGGAGGAAGAGGAGGAGGAGGATCCGCAGCAGCATGATTATCACATCCCAAGCCCACGAGCCGACTCAGAGAGTACATATTCGGAGGGAAAGACCAAAAGAGTACATGAGTTTAGACGAGGCGAGGATCAGCACGATGACACTGCAGTCCCACGTGGTCCCCGTGTGGTCGCTGGACCCTCTCAAAGTCAGGTGCGAACTTTGTATGATTATACTACTGTATACATTTTATTCTTACCTGACAATTGATTTAATTTATAATGTTATTTAAATAATTTTACAGGAGCCTCAGACGAAGGTGGGGAAGATTATGGCCTTGTTGGAGTCTATTTTGAAGACACAACAAGAGTAAAATTAGAGGTTAAGTAGGATTGAGAGGATACTGGAAATCCGTATGCCTCCAGATGCCGAGAATGACCCGAATGACGGTGATGATGATGATGATGATGATACTGATAGTTATATTCGTGATGAGCACATCTATGGGTCTTTAGCAGGAAAAAGAGCATCATCAACGAAAATATCTCCATCGAAAAAAACACATCAGTCAGTAGACGCTTCACCACCGTATCTTTTTCCACAGCAGCACAATGGGAGTGAGCCGGTAAATTTAGAATTTATTTTGTATTTTACTTTAATTTTTAAAATCATTATAACTTTTGATGTTCTGTAACTTGTAAAGGTCCAGGACATAGTATCGCAGCTGCTTGGGGAGGTCTAGGGCCCACATCCTCATGAGGACCTACCACCCCATCAAGATCCCGGACATCAAGATGAGAGTGACCAGGTAAATTTGTAATTTATTGTTTTAGATTAGTTGTTCAAATAATTACAACTTTCGTTTTTTCACAGATTATGGAGGTTCTAAACATCAGATCGCAGTTGTAGGGGGAGATCGTTGTCCCACTTCCCCATGAGGACCTACCACCCCACTAGTATCCACTATTCTAGTGTGATATTGATCAGGTAACTTTTTATTTATTTTGTGGTTTATGTTAATTTTTCATATCATTACAACTGCGTACTTACAAATTTAATTTTCATTTACTTTATAGGGAAAACCGTCAAGGCCTAAAAGAAATATTAAACCGTCTGCATCTCTATTGTCACCATACACAGATCCTGATCGTGCAAAAAAGAAATCAAAAGTGTTAAAGGAGCAGGTGGCGAAAACTCTACCGGTGCTGGATGATATGGTTAAAAATGTGTACAAGCTGTTTAAAGCTTCATCTTCTTTAGACCTCAAGTATCGATAAATTATTTACCTTTGTTTAATCTGATTACTAATCTAATATGACTAATTTTGTCACTTTTGATTTGATTTTAGGCGCTACGTTAACGGTTATCCGATGGCATTCACCACTGAAGAGTTTCGTACCATTGAGAGTGAGGATAGTTGGTTGACATCAGCGCATATCGACGGTTATTTACAGTGCCTGCGAATCAAAGAAAACGGGTGGTAGGATGAGACTCATGATGATAGATACGCAGTGCATAGATCGACCATTTTTATGAGTGTCAACATTTTAATAATTGCGAAATCAACACCTTTTCATCTTTGTCATGTATGTTAAGTAGTAAATAAATTTATTTTATCTTTTGTAGGCGGATATGACAATAGTTATGAATAACGAATACATCAAGCAAGGAAAGACATTTGATATTTGATCCCACTACTGCTATCATCCCCCCCACTGGAGTAGGTTTGCTAGCGGATTTGAAGATGGTAAAACCCCTTGGTGGTCTGTTCACAATGTAAGTATTGTCTATGTGAAAAATTATTATCTGATTGTTTAAGGTAGAACAATATCACTGACATTCTCAACATGCAGCTATTGATCCCGTGTAGTCTACATCAGACCCATTGGATAGTCTGTAAGGTGTGCCTAAGAGAGCAGAAGATTGTCATATATGATTCACGTGCAGAAATAGAGTTTGAACACAGGAGAAATGCTATTGAGCCTTTGGTACGCTATATACCGTTGATCTTACGATCTATTGATTACTACGAGAAGACCAATACAGAGATGCCACCTATAGAAAAAATATGGGACGTGGAGCACGTTGATATACGGAATGTGCCTCAACAATCTGACGGGTAAATGTCATTTTTTTTAATCATATATAAATGTATTATTTAATGAAATAGTTGACCCAACTCTTTGTGTAATACAGGAGCAGTTGTGAGGCATATTGTGCAATGTTTATTCATGACCTACTATGCTCTCTAGAGGGTGATTGGAAGTCTGTCCAAACGAAGAATAATGCTCGTCAAATCAAGGCGTAGATAGCATCCGATTTATATAGGTATTCCACCCTAATGTATAGGGCAAACGAATGGGGGTGATGGATATTAGATGAGGATGGTAAAGTTGTATATGATTGATGTAAATATTCATTAATAACAGATTGATTGATTCATTCATTACTTAGCAAAATATTTCACAAAAATTATAAAAAAAAAAAAGATAATAATCAGGTTAACATTGCTCAGAAAGACTCAAAAACTATAAATTTTTAGTCCAACAAATCCTTCGAAATGTGTAAAAAAATAAAAATTTAAATCGGTTTTAGTTAGACAGTTAAACCCGGAATCGGGTTTAACGGTAGCATTAAAACCGACGTCGGGTTTCGTGGTCCAACGTAAACCGGCGTCGGGTTATCCATCAACTAATATTTTCGATTACACTTAAACCGGCATCGGTTTTCGTTATAACTTAAAAACCGACGTCGGGTTCAGAAGGTAGACACACACTGATTTCGGTGTTTGTAGTCTTTTGTATACCGATTTTCACTTGTTTTAATATTAAAAATTCATAATTTTTCCCCATTATCTTTGTTTACATTGCTCAGAAGGCCCAAAAACTAAAAATTTCATATTATTATACACACCTAGAAGATACAAACATGAGGCATGACATCTCCAGTTATAATGTGTATGTATAACCTTATGACATAGAATAGTTCAATGTAATGAATATACCTATATATGCAATATGTTTTTTTCATTCAAGTAAATTGACATAATTTAATGTCAATTGGATAATTTTTAGTCCACTAGAGCCTTGAAAATGTGTAAAAAAAAAAAATTCAATTCGGTTTTAGTGAGGATGTTAAACCCGGATCGGGTTTTATATACCCTTAAAATCCGACGTCGGGTTTCGTTGCCCAACGTAAACCGACGTCGGGTTTGAATATCTACTAAATATATTTATTTACACTTAAATCGGATTTGGTTTTCGTTATACATTAAAATCCGACGTCGGGCTTATAGTATTCATAAATCCCAATGTCGGTTTTTCTTTTTTTTTTCTTAATTTTTTGATTTGTTTTTCTGTTTTTATTTTTATTTTCCCACTTTTAGTTTCCAATTAAAAAGGGATATCGGATTTTACTATTTTGACCATAACCAAAACTATTTTTATACGCAAAAATTTTCAAAATTTAACATAACCTCATATTTTTTATTTATGTTATCAACAATATTACACAACATACGACGATATCACATATTATATAATGAATATTAATGTACCATTACGAGTTCTACAAAATCAGAAATCGACATTGTAAATATGCTTCTGTGCTCCTTAAACGTGATAATGATTAAATAAATTAATGAAACTAATTTCAATAATAAGTGTTCGTCATTTATAAAGAGAATAAATCATAAACATTAAATTTATTCATTACAAATTTTCATGATTACCACCATTTTCATCATCTTCTGTGGCTGAAATTGGGAATTGTTGATCGCATCGACGTCGCGTGTGTTCTGTCACACCACAAAGGCTACATTGTCGGGAGGTTCTGGGTCGTCCAGTACTGTGTGTGGCAATGGAGCTATTTCCAACCTCTCCACCAGTTTCTGTGCTAGTCCCCAGTAACTTTAACAGGTTCCGCACTTGTCCCAGCATGACCTATATTTGTCCTTTCAAATGTAGAAATGGGAGGGTAAGGATAAGGAAGATGGTTGTGTCCCATTTCACCACATTTTTCACATTTTTTCTTTCGACGACTTTCCCTGGCTGACGGAATTCGTGCCTCTTTCGGTCCACCTACTTGTCGTCTTCCTTCGGGTGGTAGTACAATCATACTTTTGATTTTCGAGGGAACATTCTAATCTTTCGGGCCAGAAACAGGATTGATTGGACGTGCATATGCAGCTTCCAGCCATTCCTTGCTATAATAATCGTGACAGAGTGTATAATAATGAACACCGTTAACCCTGATATATATGACAAAGGTAGAAAGTTACCAAATGACATAAAATAAGGAAAAATAATAATAAAGTATAAGTATAATTACTATACCTAGCAACAGCAATGGCATGATGACATGGTAACTGATCTAGATCCCAATGTCGACAAGAGCATGTCCGCTCAAAAGGCTGAACGAAGCCATAACCTAGTTCATGTGTAACTCCAAACTTGATCGGTTATTGAATGGGAGATACCATAGCACTCGTCGATTCATTAGCCATCGAGTTCACATGATCCTCTACAGTTTTGGTAATCGAAGTTCTGAGATTCTCGACATGAACACGTCTATTATTATGCCATTTCTGCAACATATGTCGTAGATATTCATGGGCGGTTGTTATTGGAAGCCGTCGCGCTTTCATCATGCATTTGTTCAGTGACTCTGCAATGTCAGTGGTCATCATGGCATATCTTCTTTTTGGAGCATATGCACGTGACCATTTCATCACTCCGATGTTAACCAATTTTTCATGCATTTGAGGACATGCTCCTTGAATTTGTTCTAAATATCTATCACAATCTGGCCTTGTATAATAATATGCTGCAAGGTAAAACATATTCTCCACATCTTTTACCTTTCTATAGTGTTTTTTCAAGTTTTGCTTCAAGTGGAAGAAACAGAATACGTGTGGAACTTCGGGAAAAACATTACTCATCGCATTCGCAATGCTTTTATGACGATCAGATACAATAATCAAATCCGACTGCAAATGTTGTCTCCCATCGATAATCTCTCTCAATCTACTTAGGAACTAGGTCAATGAATTGTCCGACTCTCCATCAGCAAAACCAAAGGCAAGAGGATAAATCATCTCCTCTCCATCTTTGCATGCAGCAACAAAAATCACCTCTTTATATTCACCTTTCAAATGAGTGGCATCAACTGCAATAACCGGTCTTATATAAGATCGAAAACCCTCAATTGAGGCTCCAAGTGCAAGGAACGAATATAAGAACCGGTTGTTTTCATCTGTCTCAATTGCAGTCACTGTACCAGGGTTTGTTTCCTTTAACATGTGAAAGTACGAAGGAAGCTGCTGAAATGATTCATCCGCTTTTCCATATGCTAGTTTCTTTGCATATTGTAAAGATCTCCAAGCTTAAGTGTACATTATCTGCACACTATATTGCTCCAACATTTCTACAATCAAAAGTTGAGGTGTTATACTATCAAGACTCACTTTTTTCTGATACAACGTTGCTATCACAACAGTCTTCACACTCCGTCTATGTGACTCGTAAGCGTCCTGACAGCATGTGTGCTCCGATACATATTTATACACATACCACATCGAACCACCCTTTCTGCATCTTGCGCGAACCTCAAAGTTGTAGCTTACATCCTTACAACCAGCCTCATATCTGACCATTCATGAATGTCTAACTTTATGTTGATGCCCAGAATTAAGAACACACTTTCCAACAGCAACATTCAGTTCATATTTACTATCAAAAAATGCACCTTTATACAATATATCACGTCGGATGAAGGTCGACATAACAGTTGACGTAACCTCAATTTCACACTGATCTACACCGGGAATAATCCAGTATGGTTATGAAGGGTTGGTTTCAAATTGTGAACCCGAAAATCTAATTTTTGGATATTCCACAGTCTCTGCATCAACTCCAGTTTCAATGTCATCACCTATAGTTTCCTCATTATCATCTCCACTGTTCGATATCTCATCACCATCACTATCTGCGTCCCGATCTTCATCATCATAATCATTTCCACCAAAATCAAAGTCACGTATTGGACTTTCTACGGATGTGAATGCGGCAATAGAAGTTGAAACTTGATTGCTATCACTAGATGAAATAAAACAATTTTGACCTTCACCTATAAATGGATTTACAATTCTATCTGCAGGTGCTTCTACATCCCTTGGATATGATGACATTGTGTTGATGGTAAATTGACCTCCAGAATCTCTCACAATCTTATCAACATAAATCTCTCTATAATTTATTTTTTTGTCTGAAATCACACCCCGGACACTAAGATCTGTAGTGATAGGTATCTTGACTGAGGGCATCCCCATATCTTGAAGTAAATATTGCAAACGAATATCCCATATTCTTCTATCAATGCTAGTAACTGTGTAAACAAATTCAACTAATCGAGAAAAATTGACATCCCTAGGAGCCCCCATCATGAATGTCTCACCCCCAACATAGTTATTCCCATTCCATTCTCCGTTACATTTAACTATTATCGGCACTTCATCCATTCCTATCAAATTTAAAGTATAAACAAATTAGTTTAACACATACTGGACTCATAATATCTAATTAACTTTGTCAAATTCATAAAAATCTAACAAAATCACATCTGATCAAACATACACAATAAATTTCATAAATAAAAAAATAATAAAAATAAAAAAAAAACTTTTCTCAGCTTATGTTTCATATGTAACCCGAATCGGGTTTTATATATACACATAACCCGAGTCGGGTTTTGTGAGTATACGTAAACCGATTGCATAACTACATAACCCGAATCGGAATACATTAACCCGATGCGGGGTACGATACTATATAACCCGACGAATTGCAGAAAACTCAGAAAATCTGATTACTCACATCCCATATAACCTGAGTCGGTTTTCATTAGTATACGTAACCCGATTCGGTTTATATAGACCCACATGCCTCGATCCGGTATACATATCCACATAATCCGATCGATTAACTACATAACCCGAATCGGATTATATATATCCACATAACCCGATTTCGGTTACGTTATACTACGTAACCCGACGACTTGCAGAAATAGCAGAAAATCACAAACTTCCCAGAAAATGCAGATCTCACTCACATAAGGTTAGATCACAAGAAAAAGTCACTCTTATGGTCCAAAACTAAGCAATGTGAATAAAATAAATTGAAAATAACCAAATACCTCAAAATTTGAACAAAAACTTCAATGTGGAGTTTGTTGGAGACGAAGAGAATGTGTGTTCTTAGGAGTCAAACAATGTTTAATAGGTGCACAAATAGACGTCAATGGATGACAAAAAAAATTTGTAGAGAATGGAGAGATCATAAAATGGTAGAGAAAATGGAAGAAAAATATAGAGTCCGTGAAAGAGGAAGAGGAAGCAGAACATGGAAGAGGAAGAAGAAGAAGGGTAATTACGTAATTTCTGGTAAGGTTACAAAAGGAAATTTAAACTGAAAACTAGTAAGGGGTAATTTAGATAACTTGGGTATGGATAGTAATTAGTTTGTTTGAGATGTTAAAATAGAATTTTTATAAAAAGATGGACAAAAACAAACTTTTATTTTGAAAAAAGGTCAAAAGTGAAAAGCACTCCTATATAAACTATAGAAAATTTTAGTGCAAATGAAGGAACAAGGAACTAAAAATCAGTGCTCCATCGTTGTGCGTTGTGCTGTTTGAAGTTGACAGTATCTAGGGGAGTAAGCTTGCAGATGCCATGCTAGAGGCTCTCAACAAGGTCTTGCTGCCAGTTGGAGAGGGGCCATCTTCTACTCTTGGTGCCTCTCTTACGAGCTCTAACAGTTCCAAGAGCAAGAGTGATGATTTTGACTCCGACTCTTACCATCATATTCCCTGACGCGACCTTGGATCCAGGGTCAACTTTGGAACTGCTTCAACTAGGGACATTTCAAGAACCATCTTGGTCTGGTTTCCTGAAGGTTCTTATGAGCCAATTGTTGGGCTTTCTATGATGTCTCTTGGCTAGTTGCTCCTCTTTTTCACTGTTTTTCACCTTGTAATTTTCCTGCAATTATATGGAATACATACATTTTTTCGTACCTCGTGCTTTATTTATTTTCTTCTTTGTTATTTGTGGAATTTTCCTTTGTTGTGTATGAGGTTGCTTGTTTGAGGGTTACTCACTTTTGGAGTTTCCAAGGGTTACTTGCTTTTAGGGTTTCCTTCTACATAAGTTTGTATGAGCTACCCACTTTTGGATAGCTAACGAAGGGTTACCCACTTTTTGAGTTTCTTTGAGTTTTTGAGTGAACTACAATATTGTGAGGATTTTGGTGAGCCACCCACTTTTAGAGTTTCACTCAAGCCAATCTCATAACTGGGGTTACTTACTTTTAAAGTTACCCTTATAACAAGTTCGGCTGCCATAACCCTTAAAATTATTGCGGAATTTTTGCCATGCATATTCATAATTAAATTATGATAATATACCTCAAAGATGTGACCTTGTCCCGTAGAGGGATGTGAAGGAGATGATGTGCTATCATGTCCCCTTAATTCATATAGTATCTCACAATATGCTTATCTTAGAGGGTTATGACCCATTTTTGGAGCCACTCTTTTTGGAATATCACACTTTGGGAGCTTCCCAAAAAGGATGCCCACTTGCGAGGTTGCTTGTCATCTGAGCTAACCACTTTCAAAATTACTCGTTGGTTAGGTCGTTTGCTTTTGAAGTTGCCTAATTTGCTTTCAAGAGCTTGTAGAGGAAGCATTTTGATTTTGAACATCAGAGGTGAGATGTTATCATGTTCTCATTTCTTTTAACTCCACAAGTTGAGTTTATGGATAATACATTTTGAGATGCTTGAAATTCTATGCTTGTGTTATTCTTGTCCCATCTAACTCAAATAAGTGATAAGCTTCGTTTTGGAGGTCTTTATAAATGATGTAAAGCCAATCCTAGTTAGGTCTGAGTACTCCTTCCCCAAGGTTTTTCACCCTAAGCTGCACTTACTTTAGCATTCGGTTGCCTTTTTTAAACTGTTATTTTTTTACCTCTCCTGTTGTAGTATAAGGCCACTTTCTATAGATGGATGGTCATTCCCATTTGAGCAACTTCTCTTCTTTCTTCCAACAAGTCGAGTTCCCTTACCAAGAGCTCTTAATTTTGATCTCTTTCGAAACCAATCCTTCTAAAGGTAGGGATACTAGTTTCTATTAGGATTATGGCCTCACACCTATAAACTAGAGAAAAAGAGATAACTTCTGTAGTAGTTTTACTAGCATTTCTACAAGACCATAGTACTTTGGGAAACTTAGTCGCCCATGCCCTTTTCCTTGCTTGTAACATGGTCTAAAGAGTGTGCTTTATGTACTTGTTTATGACCTTTACCTAACCATTAGCTTGAGGATGATCCATAATAGAGAACTGTTTTTGATAGAGAGGTCTTGGAAAAAATTTTAAAATCTTTTGCTCTTAAATCCAATTTAGTTATCTTAAACAATTTGTTGAGGGATACCAAAGTGACTAATAATATTTTTCCATGTTTTCATCTTTTCAGTTACAATATGAATTAGAGCTTTTGCTTTAGCTCATTTGGTGAAATAGTCAAATGCAACCAAGGCATTTATGCATTTCCCATGAGCTAAAGGTAGTGGTCCAATCAAATCGATCCTCTAAATTGCAAATGGCCAGTGGGCTAGTCATGGATTAGAGGAGGGATGGAGGAACTCTTAAGACTGCCACAAACCGCTGACACTTCTCACATCTTTTTACTAAATTCAGGGTGTTTTGCTTCATAGTGGCCAATAATATCCACATTGAATGGCATTTTATGTCAGTGATAGCCCCTGTATGATTTCCATAATGCTAAAAATGGATATATTGTAGTTTAAATGTTGTCGCTCTAACGTCGATGTTGCCTAAAATGAAAGGTTGCCATTGTTAAAAAATATGTCTCTCCGGATGACATATCAAACGACTCTTACTCATAGCCTCATAACTTTGTTTTGTCTGCTGGCAACTTTTCTTCTATCAAATAGTCAATAATTGGGGCCATCAAAGAGGTTACAAAGACAGTAACCTCCATTAGAGGATTGATGAACTCGTAGCTCTGTCTTATAAATGTTGGGTTTAGAGAGACATACGATGTCCAATAGATCAACATTCTTCATTATGGTTAATCTTGCTAACGCATCTGTTGACGTTAAAATCTGGTCAATAAAGTTCTTTAAAGTCCAAGACCACAGATTTGTGAAAAATTGAAAGAGGAGAGAATAGAGGCAGTGAGGAAGAAGAGAAACACCAAGATCTACGTGGTTCGGCCAAGAATGGGCCTATGTCTACAGTGCTGGCTCCGGTGAGGGGCGGTAATCACTGTATAAAGTATATTTTTCTGGGTACAAAGAGAGAGGAGAGAGAGAGAGCAGAAAAATCATCCCCTTTTTTTATGGTTTTACTCCTATTTATAGAAAGGGGTAGATGTTACAGTAATGAGAAAACATTAAATACATATTACAATTGTCAAATCTGCTGTCAAAAAACTTTGAGTCTTCTGACAAAAAAATATGAGTTTCTAACACTGCTCATGCTGTAGTGGTTGAGTAAATCACGCTGTCACAGACTAGGAAGATTTAACGTGTACGTGACGCTGTCCATGAGTAGCTCTAAGCGAGTAGGCTCTAGCGAGCAGTCGGGCGAACGGCTCTAGCGAGCTCATTAGCTCACTTTGGGCTTGCAGGCAGGATGAGCAGGCTCTAGCGGGCGACCGGGAGAGCAGGCCAAGCGAGCGACTCTAGCGAGCGGTCGGGCGAGAGGTTGGGCGAGTGGTCGATTAAGCAGGGCGGGTGAGCAGCTCTAGTGAGCTACCGGTTGAGTGTGTCGGGCGAGCGACCGAGCGAACAGGCAGGGCGAGTAGCTCTAGTGAGCTCATCAGGTGTTTAGTTTCAATAATAACTGCCTTGAAGGGTAGTTAGTCAAAGCATCGTTGCTATAGGCCTAAAGTAGGGTCATAGTTTTCAAGCTACTACGACTAGGCAGAATGTGAGCTTTTCCATGTAAGAATATTATGTTTTAACATCAAAAAATCTCTTGCTTACATAATATAAAAGTCATTGTACCTTATCTTCTTCCCAAACCAAAGCTGCACTAACTGCATATTGTGATACCAATAAGATAACAATTAGTCTTTCTTCTTCTAAAGGTTTGGAAAGCATTGGTGCTTTTTCTATATATTTCTCGAGTTGTTCAAATGCTTGTTCACAGTTGTTATTCATTCAAACTTGTTCCTTTTTTGGAGGGCATTGAACAGAAGGAGTTCACCTTGATAATAAATTGGTTAAGGGTCACAACATAGCCTGTTAATCTTTGTACATCTTTTACCTTTTAAGGAGACTTCATCTCCTATAAGGCCCTAATATTGTCGAGGTTCACTTTTCCCTTTTGATTGATCATAAAACCTTAGAATTTTACTTCCTAAGCACCCCAAACATCTCATATAGTTGTTGGATATGATTACTAATTTTTTCTCAATTTCACCAGCATATCATTCATATATACTTCCATGATCTTTTCATTTTGCTCTATGAACATTATGTTGACAAGCCTTTGATATGTTGCTCCTATATTTTTCAACCTAAAACGCATTATTGTAACAGTATAGTTTGTGATCCATGATGAAAGAGGTATGCTCCTCATCTAGTAGATACAACATGATCTGATTGTACCACCAGCAGACATCCATAAAACTTAACAACTCATGTTCTGTAGTTGTATCTACCATTTGGTCAATTAGAGTGACTAGAAAGCAATATTTTGGATAGACTTTTCTTAGGTTGGTGAAATCTATACATATCCCCCACTTTTCGTTCAACCTTCTGACTAAAATTGGATGTGCTAATCACACAAGCTAATGAGATTCTTTTATGAACTTTATGGCTAACTACTTATTCACTTCTTCTTTCAAAGTTGTATATTTTTCTAGTTGTATAGCCTATGTCTTCTGTTGGATTGACTTGGCATTATGGTTAATATTGAGACGATGGCTTATTACAATAAGATTTATTCCTATCATGTTCGCATGGGACCATGTAAACAAATCAAGATTTTTTATTAGGAACTCAAGTAGTTCTTTACTAAGAGTTGGGGAGCTATATACTCTTGCAATCTACCTTTCCTAATAAGGTATTCAATAGTGTCTTTCAATGCATAGCACTTAAAAGTTGCATGCTCTACCTCATAATGGTAATGATAACACTTGTTCTGATTTCTTGACCATTAAGAAGTCCTTATAAGCTTAGTTATGTCAATATCTTTTCAGTTTCATGTAATTGCATGAATGTTTTTACTAGTGTCAATAATAGCAGTATAAGTTTTTGTAGCAACCTGCAAACTTTTTGCACTTGCCATTTAGGAAAATCTTCTTATTGGATTGGTTTAAAAATGAGTCCTTCAACTATGAAAGAGTAGTGTTTCTCGAGATGCTCTTTCTATCATTACTTTTCCTTTTCTTTATCTTGGCTTATATTTTGTGGGACTCATGGTTTAAAGCATCCAAAGATTCCTCTAATCTTATATAGATCACGGTTCGATCATAAAATCTCAAAGAGTTCTTATCGGTCTTTTGTGGATGCTTCGGTAAATTTGTCTAACCCCACTAAGATTGTGGTGAGGAAACTTTCATCTTTCGAGTTATTAATATAGTTTAGCTCTTTAGGGAAGCAAGTTATGTAGTTTTTGAGTGATTCTCTCTTTTTCTGATTGATAGTTGCCATATGACAAAATGACTATGATGTCTTCTCGAAGCCCGATAATGCTGTAAGAACAACTATTGACATTACTCCTAACTTGTTATGCTTTTTACTAAGAGTTATCTAGACCACTTACATGGTACTTTTTCTAACGTGGTTGGGAAGGATCTACATCTCATATTGTCACTAAGTTGTCAATAGGTCCATCTGAACATTGAAGGCATCTAGATAATCATACGAATCGCTCTCTTCATTGTATGGGGTAATGGTTAGCATTTTAAATCGTTCTGATAATGGCTCATTAGTGATTATGCTGCTAAAAGATTCCTTTCTTAAAGGTGATCTTGATTTTCACTCTCTTTGTTGCTTCAGATGGTCCAGACTTTTTAATAATACCTATAGATTGGGTGGGTCATCTTGAGCTGTAAATGGGCCTTCGGCCGTTCTGACATTCTCACTTGCTGAGTAGTGGTTTTTGTCCTAACCTTCTTACTAGCACAAATAATGGTTCTTGTTTTGAAAAGGGTCTTCCTATTGCATTGATGTTCTCGACTTCTGAACCAATTCTTGTATGGCCCTAGTCAAGATTAGCAATGTGTTTTCCACTCTATTTCACTTGTTGGCCACGCTTATAGGGTTTGGAATGTTAGTTGGATTGACTGGTGGTGCATCATATGCAACCCCTCACTATTGGTATGTTATGGGACCGGGGCTAATCGTAAATTACCCCTTGCTGATTGGTAACTTTTGGTGAATGTTGTAGTACGTCTCCTCCTTCTTTCATGCTTGGGAGACCACCCAATCGAACATTCCTATGGGGAGCATGACCATTCTACGTTTGAGGCATTCTTGCCATTGGTTAGCGAAAATGAGCAAAAGAAAAATAGACTCAATGTAGAGATTGATGAAACTAAAGTTGTTTTGGTCTTCCTTTTGTTACTGTCAAAATGTTGACGTCAATAATCAATCAACACTCAAGTTAATATAAAAATGATGAATAGTATGAAATTCAAGAAGTTAAATGAAATTTAACAATAGTGTTAATATGATAAAGTAAAATAGAACAAACACAAATAGCTACATAAAGTAGTAGAGATATAAAAGAGAGAGTAAGAGATGAAGGAGGCAAGTGGGATTCTAATGTGGTTTAACTAGAATGATAACTTTTATGTCCATAGGTATGTTATTGCTAAGAGGAAGCTAGATTTAATAGAGTTTTTGCTAGGAAAGAGGATGCTAACGAGCATATAAAAGCTCTTTTGAGATGTAGGTAGGCTTGCAGGGATGCTTGATGTCTATTGTCTATTTGAAGGATCTTTTATATAGTGTTAATGTTTCTTATTTATATACAATTTGGTTGCTATAATATAGGAAATACTAAGATTTCTTTTTACTATTTTACATGATATTTGATTTGTAATACAATTCTAGTAGCTTTTCATTCAAAGAGATCTTATATGCATTATAGAAATCTTTCTATTTAATTAAGTTCTGTTCTCTTTCCAATGTTTCATTAAAATAAAGAAATATTCCAACTTCTATCAATAAGTAGAAAATTTTCTTTTTTTAGGTCTTTACACTGTTAAGGAAATAGTAAGCCGAGGATGTGTCACAAGCTGCTTTATGATTGTGACCTCAAATTATGTCTTATGTGAGCCTTTTTAATTAAAGCTAATTCATTGTTTTGGCATGATTGAGCTCGTTTGGTGTTCTTGTTGGTGTGGTATTTTGCTGCCATGTTCTAGTATCATAGGCTTTATACTACTTCATTCTTCATCTGGGCCTTTGGACTTGTAAGTCCATTGAGCCTTTACTAGTCTTTATTTTTCTATGTGGTCTATAGTTCTATTTTCAAGCAAAGCACGCACCCAAACTCAAAACAAACCCCCACCCCCCTTTCCCGAACCTATCCCAACAAAACCTTTCAATATGAACTGACCATTTTGGTTGCGTAGATAGCCTTTCAATACGAACTGACCATTTTGGTCGCGTGGAAAGCTTAACCGTTTGAATTCCTATGAGTTGGCAAACAACTATCAGCTAATAGCCACTATCATCACATCTCATTATAGCAACGTGTTCATGAATGAGACGACATTTTTATTTTATTCGTATAGATGCGACATTAAGTTTCCTCACATCCATTGGATTTTTGCCAATCATTATTACCCGTTAATCTCAATGAGTACCCATACAAACGCGATGTTAACTTTAAAAATAAGGGCTATTTTGCCATGATTTTTCAAAAATGAGGGGGAGTTTAATATTTTCCCTATTAATTATTCTTTTAACAAATTGATAAATGATAACATTACAAATAAAAATTTGAAATTGACATTATAATTTCATTAAAGATGTAATCTTGAAAATTTGGGATTCTACACACTTGAGAAGTAGTTTCCATTTTATTAACAACCACAGCTATAAGAAAACAACTTATTTAAAATAAGCAATGCTCATTGTCTCTTAAGCTATAATAAAAATGAAATTACAATTGGTAATGTTTACTATAAAAACATTTTAGAGAAACATTTACAATAATGGGCAATGCTTGGGATAAATATTTTCATAACTTTTCTTAAAAAAATTAAAAAAGAAATTACAACGAGCAATGTTCACAATAAAAACGTTTTTTAGAAACATTTACAATAATGGGGCAATGCTTGTGATAAATATTTTCACAACTTCGTTTAAAAAAATTAAATTATATAAAGAAATTGATAAAAAAAAATGTATATAAATTACATGAATTTGTTTATAAAATGTTTTATTCATGATTATTCATTTTGATTATAATTATTAATACTGGTCATGATTATGTATTTTGTTTATCCAAATGTTTCATAGATATTATTCAAATAATGTTAAGAAATTTCTTATATGTTACCTAAACAAAAAAAATAAATAACTAAGATGAAGAAAAAATAATTACAACAACCATGAAAGAAATTAACTAAAAATGATAAAAGAATTAAAATTAAAGTTTATTAACTAAAAAAATCATAAACTAGCTAAGGATCCAAAGACATTAATTAGGAGTGTAAAACTTAAAATTTCTGGAATACTGAATTTCAAATGAATAGTATTTTTTTGGAGACGGACCTCAAAAATTATTGAAATTGATTATTTTGAGGAATAATATTTTTAGATGAACAGTATTTTCGAACGAAAAGTATCTGCATGAATAGTATTTTTCGAAAAGCAGACCTCGATAATCAAAAGTTTCGAAATTAGTATTAGAGTTAAGAAAAACTGAAACAAATAAAAAATGATTCCATTCGGATAAATTTTAAGTAATCCGAAGATTATTAGAATCGAAATATGTGAATGAATGCATGAAAGTACGAAAGAATACATACATGGATGACAAGTCACATGAAGTAAGAGACAAGGATGTTTCATGCTTGACAAGTGTCATCTATAAAACCCAAAATTCCATTTTATGAAAGTAATTTATTTTTTCTGACGAATAGGTTTTCTAAATGGAAAGGAGATCTATATGAGTAATATTTTTGAGAAAACGGATTTCGTAGATTAAAAGTTTCAATATTAATATTAGAAATAATGAAAATTGAAATGGAGCAAAGATAAGTCTATTTGAAGAGATTTTAAGTTATTCGAAATATATTGGACGGAAGTACTCTATTCAATTTATGTCTCGTAGCCGATATTTAGAGAGAAATAAAATAATTTTCAGTACTGAAGTGTAAATTGAATTTTCATAGAATTCCTGGATAGGATCGGGAATGATTTTAGTTGTAAAGTAATGAAATGATTTTTAAAGTGACCGTAGGTGTAAATCGAATTTTAGTAAAATTTTTGGTGGTATTAATTTAACTTTCGTATAATTTTCATATGGATCGAAAATGGTTTCGAGTACGAAACGTATAAAGCATGAAACGAATGTAAGGAATAAAAAAAAAAAAAGGACATTTAGCATTAAAGAAAGGAAGAATGAATGGATTAGTGATAAGTGGCATTAATCTTGTGGTTGAGATATAAAGTTGAATAAAAAATAAATAAATAATAAATAAATAAATGAAGAGATAAGCATGAGAGATTCTTGGTCAAACAGCACAAAATCAAGAAAGAAAAGCAAACAAAATAAAAGATGGAAATAAGAGCAGAGTTGATCAAGCAAATCAAAACAAACAAAATGAAAGAGAGAAAATAAGAGTTCCACTGTCAAACAAGGAACAAAAGGTAATAATAAGAAGCAAAATTCATTTTGGTCATAAAAGGGGTGTGTGAACCAAGAGAAAGCAAGAGAGGGAAAGAGTAGTCGGTCAAACAAGAGCAACTCATATTCATTCAAAAGGGGTGTGTTGAATTGTGAAAGCAATTGAGAGAGGGAGAAAGCTGTTTTGGGTTTTGTCGAGTGAGAGAATTCAATCCAGCAGCTTGTTTGAGTGGTTTGAGAGTATTTTTGGGAAGATTTCAGCATATACAAAGGGAGAGGAACAAGAAGCAAAAGTGCAGCTCGGTTGGAGAGGAAGAAAGAGTCATGTTCTGTCAAGAAGGAAGAGTGAATTGCCATGAGAAAGAGGGAGACGTGCAGTAGTTGTCTTGAATATTTGGAGAGCTTATTCAAGTGGTTTTTAAGTCCATCAAGTTTGCATAAAAGTCTTGGAGTAAAACCTATCCATTTGGAGTTGATTTGTTAAGGTAAGAAACTAGTTTTCATGGTTTAAATTGTGAAATGGATGGATGGTTGAGATTATGTTTGAATTTGAATGATTAATGTCTTAAAGTGATGAATGATGTATTTCATGTGAATTTGGTGCAAGGATTGATGAAAAATTTGATAATGGATGCTTATGTTGGTTAGGCCAAAGTGTGGTGTTTATGGTTGAAATATTGTTTGATGATTTTGCCATGAAATATGATGAGTTTAGGAGGGATTTAATGGTTTAAATTGAAGGAAATTAGTGTTAGGGGCTAGTTTCTATTAGGTTAAGAAGTGATGTTGTGAATGAAAATGATTTTTTGTTGATTTGGATGTTTTATGAGTTGTTTTTGATGTTAGAATTGGCATGGAAAATTACAGGAAACTTATTGATTGTAAAAAGTCATCTCGCGGCAAAACTTTTCAAAAATTTGAAAGTGTAGTATTTTATAGATTTTAATGAAAATTGCACCATATTATATATGTTCGAATATAAATTCGATAAGAAAATTGAGTACGATGAATGGTGTAAAAATTTAGTTTAAATTTGGTTAAAATGGTTAAGATGATTTCAAATCGTCGTTTCTTGCGTTAGTATAAGAATTGGGCTTAAATCGAAGTAAATTCCATGCATTGTTATTAAGATTTCATATGGATATTGTGTGCGAATTATTAAAGTTAGTACGGTTTGGAAAATGATATTTCGATATCCTTCTGTATGCGTAACTTCTAATCAGAAATTCGCTTATATTAAAATGTAGGTGAATCGGTGATCAGAAGGAAAGCATAAATGAGTGGGTGGTTAATTGGAAGCAAGTTGTGAGTGTGGTTAAATTTAAAAGCACAGTTGCAAGTTTTATAATTTAGCTATTGATATTTGCAATGTTAATTTTAGTATTCAAGTTATTAAATTGATTTAATTAAATTTCTAGCATGTCATTATATTTTTTATTATGCATGTATAATATTTTAAGTTATGTTGTAAAGATATTTATTTAAAAGTTGTTGATGATATAAATCGGCCAACACTAGAACGATTTGTGATAGGGCCAGCTCGTAGACCGTTGAACCCCGTTTTTTGGCCGAGCAGAGTAGGTGTGGGGTCAGCCCGGACGCCGATCATTACTCCCGAAGGCCCCTTACCCCCACTCGGTCGCGTACCGGAGTCGAACCCCTGACCTTTAAAAGTATTCCTGGGGCTAAACTCCTACCCACTAGGCTGATCAGCCTGGTGGGTAAGAGTTTAGCCTTAGGAATACCTTTAAAGGTCAGGGGTTCGACTTCGGTACGCAACCGAGTGGGGGTAAGGGGCCTTCGAGTGTAATGATCGGCCTCCGGGCGATCAGCTTGGTGGGTAGGAGTTTAGCCCCAGGAATACCTTTAAAGGTCAGGGGTTGGACTCCGGTACGCGATCGAGTGGGGGTAAGGGGCCTTCGGGTGTAATGATCGGCCTCCGGGCTGACCCCACACCTACTCTGCTCGGCCAGAAAACGGGGTTCAACGGTCTACGGGCTAGCCCTATCACAAATCGTTCGAGTGTTGGCCGATTTATATCGTCAACGTAAAAACGTGCGTGCTGGGGGATAGCAACAGCTGGAGAGCATGTGATTGTTAACCCGCACGATTTGAGGCACCCAGAGGCCGTAGTCGGAGCCGTTTAACCCTTTGGTTCTTGTTGACGATCTGAGCCCGCGGGACCTATCAATCGGAGTCGATGATCTGAGTCGCGCAAGGCCTATCAATAAGAGTCACATTTCGGAGTCGAACCCTCAACCTTAAAGGTATTTTGGGATTCTAACTCCTACCCACCAGGCTGATCAACCTGGTGGATAGGAGTTTAGCCCCAGGAATACCTTTAAAGGTTAGGGGTTCGACTCCGGTACGCGACCGAGTGGGGGTAAGGGGCCTTCGGGTGTAATGATCGGCCTCCGGGTTGACCCCACATCTACTCTGCTCGGTCAAAAAACGGGGTTCAACGGTCTACGGGCTGGCCCTATCACAAATCGTTCGAGTGTTGGCTGATTTATATCGTCAATAAAAGTAAAGTAAATGAGTGAGCTTATAATATATACATGCACAGAAATGATTTGACTTTTATAAGTATTTCGATTATATAGAAAAGAATGTTTACTAGCGAAAACTTTCCATTTTCAAGCAAATAAAACAAAAGGTTATAAGTAAAGTACAAGAATTTGTAAAGACAAGATTTACCCTAATCCCCAGTATACCCCGCCAAAATACCCCAACGTGTACGACAAGATGGTTGAAATAGTCACTAACTGGGGGGTTGAATCAGTGAGTCGCCCTCTGCATGTGTGGTATAGTGTAGATTTGTCTGATGATAGGAGGGGATCTTGACCCCAAGGTTTCCTACATCTACGACTACACATGGTAGCATTCCCGAGCTCTAGTGGCAATGAGAAAATTCCGTCATGACAGAGTAGCTTCCTTGGGTTGCCTTAACGAGTTGAAATAAAAGAAGTTTATGAAGCAAATCATTTTATATTTTACTAAAATTATTATTATATACTTAGAGTAAAGTTATAAGTAGTTAATTATATTAGTTTACAGTTTTATAAATTTAATGAGAAATTATAAATTTTCTAAAACTATTTTGGGAGGATATTATAATATTTTAGAAAGCAAATTACTATTTGAAAAGTTTACCCACTCACTGAGTTATATATTCACTACTCTAGTTTTATATTTTTTGAAAAATCCTCCCCAAATGTAGAAACGAGCTAGCAGTCAGATGTCGCTCCATCAGACATGTAGGTAGACCGTGACACAATACTACTGCAATTGTTAATTTCCTTCAATTTTTGTACATGCATCATGTTTCATGATTTTTGTATTCTTCTAAATGTTATTTTTGAATGTTTATAAACCCTTTAAGAATTATGTTTTGTAAATGAAATTTTTGGTGAATACTATGAGTTACGTAAATGATTTTATTTTCAAATTTATCTTAAACTGAAAGCATGTTTGAGTTTTGATTGAGAAAATGAGGGTTTAAGGCTCAAAAGTTGAGAAAGATGCATGCTATGAAGTGTTTTTCTTAAAATTTGTAAGGTGATATTTTTAAAAAGCAGTCGTTATGCTGTCAAATTTTTATAACCCCATTTTGAAAGTTATCCTAAAAGAAAAAGTTTTTAATTATTTCTATAAAAAAAGAGTTTTAAAGTGAGATCAGTACCTCCACGGGATCTTTTTAAGTCAAAGTGAGGTTTCAATTGAGTTCCGTATTAGTGCTCCGTAGGGACCCCGTTGGGTTCAGTAGAGGGATCCGAGGCGAGTCCTTACAAGGAGACTTATAATATTACTAAAAAAACATCTATGTACCTACAAGAACAAAATAAGAAATACCAAAAGAAGAATTATAATAATATTTAGGAAAAATATATATGAACTAAACATTAAAAATAATTATTCCTAAAACATTTTTAAAATAAAGAAATAAAATTGATACAATGAGAAAATGTATATTTAAAGATGAAGTGGGAGTGATAACAGAGTTGGACTAGTTAGACAGTAAAAGAATAAAATGATATTATTTAGAGAGTTAAAAAATATATATAAATGAATTTTTGTTGTTGGTGGAAAATGAAATAAATTCAAAATTTTTTCCCTCCATCCAGATATTTCCTATCACGATCATTATCTGTGGTTAATAATTTGAGAAAATGCCAAAAATGACCCATTTGGAGAGGGGAGCTTCAAAACTAACCTTTGTGTTTTTGTTAGTACAAAAAAGAGCATGAATGGACAAGAATGCCCTTAATGAAATGGGAGACATAAAGCTGGAACAAATTGATAGAAGCTGAACTGTTTTTGATAAAACTCTCTTCTCCCCCATTTGTAACCTCTCACAACAAGCAGCGTCTCCGGCCGTAACCTCTCTTTTCATTTCCTAATCTCTCATGCCAAGCAGCTGTGCTACAGTCTCCGCCACCGGCCTTCCATTCTGCCACTTCCGACGGCCAACATCTCTTCTCACTTCCTACCACCAAACTCTCTTATCACTTCCCACAGCCACCTTTCTTAATGCTGCAGCTCTTTTTTTTGACAGTCTATCAAACTGATCTTGTGGAATCACCATCTCCGACTCCCGCCTCTGGGTGCACACGAAGCTCTTGTTGTCCACCATGCTTATATCTTCATCTTCATCTTGACCACCATCACTACCCATCGCTCCACGTCGTAGTATTTCTTGTTGTCCAGCTCCTCCACTTCTTCCTCCTCCATGTCATAATCGTCGCCATTCGCATCGCCTTCGTCGACTCCACTTCTTCCTTCTCCATGTTGTAGTTACCGCCGTTCGCAGCGCCCTCTTCGACTCCACTTCTTCCTCCTCCATGTCGTAGTCATCGTCGTCCTGTCGCCCTTATCAGTACATGCCAGTAGATAGTTTTTTTAGGAAGGCATGCAAATGGAGGGGAGCTTAATGGATGAATGAAGGAAAGCCATTTTAGTGTTGTTGAAAGAGCAAGGTTTGCAGGTCTAATACCTTACGGGTTGTGGCAGTTTGACATATTTTGTGTGTAGTTTTATAGATATAATTAGAATGTGAAAGTTATTGTATTGGAAGTTATTATTAGTGAATTTGTAATTGAATTTGAGAGTGAGATTTATAATAGAGGTTGACAATCGGAGTTTATAAGCAAAGTCATCATGTTTGAATGTTGAGAATCCAAATCTTTTGTAAAGTAACCCAACTGGATTAGGATTCCCAACCTCAAGATTGGGATTCCCAACCTCAAGGTTGGGATTTTCGACCTATCCCAACTTGTAGGTTGAGAATCCCAACTTCGAGGTTGGGAATCCCAATCTTAATTGAATATCTAAGGTTGGGATTTTCAATCTTAGGTTGAGAATCATAATTTAGGATCGAGAATCCCAACTTAAATGTGTATTGTTTATTAAGGTTGGGATTCTCAACCTTTGGGTTGAGATTCGCAACCTCAGATTTTCAATCAAGTCATGATACCGACAAACCTAGAGGTTAGAAATCCTAACTTTGATGTTAAGATTCTCAACCTTGATTGAAAATTAAATTTAGGATTCTCAATCTCAACCTAGAGGTTGAGAATCCCAATTTGGATATATTTACTTAAAGTTCTGATTTCCAACTTGAAGGTTAGGAATATCAACTTCAAAGTTGAGATTTCTAACTTTTAGATTGGGATTTTCAACCCTATAGTTGAGTTCACATTAGGAATCCCAACCTTAAAGTTCGGATTCCCAACTCTCCCGACGTCAGGCGCGATCTAGAGTTGGGAATCCCAATCTAGGAGTGAAAATCTCAACCTTTGCGTTGAGATTCCCAACCTTTAGGTTGAGATTCCCAATTTCTGGATTGGGAATTCACCCTAGATCCCAACGAAAGTATGCAATTCCAACCTTTTGGTTGGGAATCCCAATCGAAAGGTTTGGATTTCCAACCTGAAATCCCAACCTAAAGGTTGGGAATCCCTAATTCCGGTTTGGAAATCCAACAAGAAGGTTGGTGGGATATATAGCCTAAAAGTTTGGGAATCCTAACCCTCCAAATCCTAGGTTCCCAATCTATAGGTTGGGATTTCCAACCTAATCTCTACACGAAGGTTGAGTACTCTTTTTTGTACTTCCAATAAATCTTAGATAATAGATGTTAAAACCCTTTCAGTTGAATTGGTTTATTTATGGTGAAATTAGATCTGTTTAGTGTTGGAATATAAGATAAATTATGTTGGCAAGAATATGTGACTTTTACTTAATATCAAGTGATTCATTCCTCTCTTGCAATTGGAACACCAAACATAATTATTGGAACATTCATCTTCATAAGATTGCTTAAAAGAGCAACATTCATTGACACAAACACTCCGACAACAATAGCAAGCACACCAATAGGTTTACTAATAGAGAAACTCTCAAACTTACTTTTGACATTCATTGTACATTCAAACTAAAATATGAATTTGCTATAAACATTTCCAACTATGACATCATAACAAATGACAACATCATAAAGAATAACTATCAAGATCTTGAATAAGGTTCCTAGTTTGGACAATCCTCGGAATGATAAGCTACACGATGCAAATACTCAACTTTTACAAAGTAATTACCTTGGTAAAAAATATATTAAGTACACTATAATATAATGACTGAGACTAAATTGATAAGTGTGTCATGTAAACCAAATAGATGCAAAAATGGTCATTTCGAAATTTGCTTCATAAAATTTAATTATCCAAAATCAACTCATCGCGAATGGAATTAAAACCATTCATGCGTAAAAAGATCACATAATGCAAGTGCATGCACAATACAATCCTTGGTAATGTGTTTTGTGAGCTGTTGCTCTTGCTGTTGTCTCGCCCTCATCTTCTCAGCGCTTTCCTTTTCCTTGTGGGAGTTTGGTGGAAAACGAAGGGCACGTATGGCCTCATTGTGCATGGTCATTTTTTCGAAAGCAATCCTACCCTCACAGTCTTCCAAGTTCTGAATGTTTTTGCAAGTTACTTACCCATGGTATAGAATATGTGATTAACATCAATAACTTTTATACACCTCGGCAGCAGAATGTGCAAAAAATCGCTTCCAAACTACGAGATGACATCCACAGGACCTCTATAACCTCCAACTGTAGCAACCTGTTCAGATAAATTGATTTAGCAAATATAAGAGGCAAGTCAGGGCAAATTAGAAATATAAAACATTATCCATTCCATTGAACTAACAATAAAACAAACAATGATGCATTAGTTGAATGCAGAAAAAGGAGAAGAAATACGTGTGCACAGAGAGACTTTCTTATTGCACACTGCTGAAGAAATAACCGATGACTTCTAATAGAACGGATTATATGGAAGCAAGTGGATTTATTCATGCTTAGGATCCTTCCTTGACTGCCAAATTCAGTGATATACAGTCACAAAAGCAATAAAAATAGTTTTTAAATAAATAAAAAAACAACCAATGTACATAGTACAACAAAACACCGAAAGATAGAATCAATTAAGGCATTTGTAAGTAATCTCAACTGCAATTTCAGGCACACGCAAGCAATGGCTACTCATGCAAATGGATAATCATATATAAAATGCTTTGACCTACAATTAATGACCAAGACAAAACCACAATTTATATGTTCTAAGCCTTGATCACAATTAACTTTAGCCAATAGGTAAAAGTAAATGAAGCAAGGTCAAGCTGTATACTTAGTCACTTCTTCGTAGGTCTTCTGTTTTAAGCTAGCTGCAAATTCCTTAAATTCAAAATCACCACCACCAAACCTACAATAACAACCTAGAGTAAGAAAACTGCACACATCTCCACTCATAGAAACGTGACAAGGACTATGATCATGATCACTAAAGCCTCGCATGAATGAAACAAGCTAGTCAAAGATCATGAAAACAAATTATTATTAAACTTTCGATTATGTTGAATGTATGTTACAAGAGGCAATCTAAATAAGTAATTCTTCGATTGAGTTATTTAAAAATTATAATGAGTTACTATGATAATGTAACAAGAATTCCACAACACATCAATATTGAACTCCTGCATGAAAGAACAACACTCTGCATGAAAGAACAACACTTTTCAACATGCTATGGTTGTTGGACACTTTGACTTTCCTCTGTCTTGCTAATCAAAAGTTTTCTGGCTGACAAAGAACCCAAAAATGGTTTATATATCAACAATAGATGAATAGCTTTTATTGTAACCTCACCATTAAGGAAACTCCTTAAACCACTAATTAAAGTTTTCCAAAGTAAATAAAAAACATAGGCTCTGTACTATTTTATCTGGTCAACTCTTGTCAGTTAATAAAAAATTTTAGTCACTCTAGATTTGGAGGCATTATCTTTTTGGGAGACTAATTCTAGAAGATTTATTCTCTTGTCATTCGATGCACCTCAGTCATAATTCAGCACACTACACCATTTTCACATGTCTCCTTAAGGACAGGCAACTTACCAAAATTTCCTTAAAGGTCAGATATATTATAACATTCATAGCTAGTTTAACTTTCTATTACAATAACTATTTATTATATGAAGCAACTAATATTATTAAACTCTTCCATTGGCTTTTTTTTTTCTTTTTTTTTTTTTTTTTTATGAATTATAAAATGATTCGCCATCATGATATCAAGTATAACAAGAATGCTATTGACTTGTGAAAGTTGTGTCAACATGAAGCAAAAAGGAATTCAACGGATAGGGATCAAAACCTTGCCTCCATCGGCAAAGACACAAATGGTGAAATGTCACAGTCTGCTTTCATAAAATAAATTGCTCATAAATTCATAAAACAAATTCTGTTCTCAACACGAAGCTTACTTTCCATCACTCTCCTTTCAAATATTTCAATCACGTATAACAAATCAAAACAAAACACTATAATTCAAATCCCATGTCACCAAATTTGATCACAAAACCATTGAGAATCCAAAACAAAATCATACCCAGTTGCACAAATCCTAACAGAACAGAAACATAATAAATACTTACTGGTTGAGATGGGTAACATTGAGAGAGAGAGGTTGTCAATCTGCAAGCTGCGCAAAAACCTGCAAATTGAGAGTTGATGTTAGAGAGAAGTCAGAGTTAACAGAAAACAAGTACACATAGTCAAGCAAACCAGAGTGAGAGAGGGGTAATCGAGCAGATCAGAGTTGACACGACGACGATGGAGCGAGAAACGCGCAGTTGAGCAGACCAGACAGTGATACACGGCGGCGATGGAGAGAGAGAGAGATGCAGTCGAATAAACCAAATGGAGAAAATAAGGTCTATGTGAGAGAAGAAAAGGGTGATGTGAAAAGAAAAGAAAAGGTGATGCTAGGGTCTATCAGAGACAATGAAAAAAAAAAGGGTACCTGTTCTTTGCCAGAGTTGAGAGTCGAGCATACCAGGCAATTGGACGGTGGCGGGTGGAGGTCAGCGATCAGTGAGATACGACGGTTAGGAGTGCGACGGACAAACAAAAAGGTTGGCTACTCAGATAGTTAACGCTGGTGGTCGGAGGTCCGACGATGGTGGGTGGAGGTGCGAGGGTCAAAGAAAATTGTTGGACAGTGAGAGAGTGACTGATAGTGGGTGGAGCTGAGGAGCGACAGTATTGGTGGACATGCAACGGTGAGGGACGACTGTGAGGACTTCGGACTGTGGGTTGGGATTCCTAGAGCGAGAATAAGAGAAAATTGTTGGGAATAGAGAGAGAGAGGAACAAGCTTTATAGATAGAGACTAACTGTTGCACACAAAATGGGTGAGTCAGCTGTAATTGAGTTGAGTAATCAAGGGCATTCTTGTCCAAAAAAGGTCACGCTGCAAACATTGAAAAAGAAAAGGTCATTTGTCAAATGGGTCTTCACAAAAAGGTTACATTTCAACAAAACCCTAATAATTTTTCTTTAACGGACATTGCTTGTTATTGAAAATAGAGATAAATAATGATTTATCTACAATGGGTATTATTTGCAAAAATAAATGTCATTTTTTAACCACGAGCTTTTAATAACTCAGCGTAAATAATGATTTTCTAACACGGGCCATTTATGCCCGTTGTAAATCACCCATAATACAAACTAAGTTTTCTTGTAGTGCACTTTTAAAGTCAAATCATTGTAAACAATTGTCGTACCATTTAGAATTTTGTAGTCAAATAATGAGCAGGAAAGCATTCTCAAATTTGAAAGCAAAACAAGCACGTGCAACATGTCACAAATTAAGTTTGCATTGACCTGCGTGCTGAAACTGCTTCTCAAATCTAATATCACTTCATTTTAAATTTTCAAGCACCTGACACTGATACCGATATCTAACGAGAAAAGGTCCTTTTAACGATTAGATATCTATTAGTCAACTTTGATAAATATGTCAAAAATTAATCCTGTTCAAGATAAGTCAAAATTAACCGTGTAGGACAGTATAAAAGGTAAGGAGAAGGCAGATAATGGCATTTGATTATGGTGTGACACAATTTTTAGGGCACCATTAGAATTTTATGTCGAGCTTCCACCCAACCTTTCTGTTCTAATCAAATTAATGGCCCCTTATTATATTTCACTTTCTAGGCAACGTATATAAGCTGGCTTCTCATCACTATACAGTTGTTGCCTTAAACGAAGCAAATGGAAAATATGAGTTTTTTTTTTTTTTTTTTTAATTGGTAAAATATGAGTTATAATTTACATAATGTGTTAAAACTGATATTGTTAAAGGCCAAAATTCTTGGGAGCAGATTCTCTATTCAGGAGGAATTTCTGATTAGTTAAATGAGGTGATGGGATTAATTAATAACGTGATTAATACACGAAATTTTCTATGCATACATGCATACTTAATATAATAATTTATGGTATGAATATGATTAGATTAGTTTTGAAAGTACACTTTATTCGTTTTTCACCTTTCCTGCTATGTAAAATTGATTCATTTTATGGGGTGGCGTTTCTCAGGTTTCTACAGCAACCCAAATGCAGCTCAAAGAAGCAACTCATGGGAGCTTCTATAAAGGCTCAGTAAAATTGACAATCTCCTATGGGTTTGTGGTGGAGACTTTAATGAAATTCTAAGTCGTTCAGAGAAGTTTGGGGATCAGACAAGCGTATACAAGGCATTCTACAATTCAGATAAGCTATTGATGAATGTAATCTAATCGATATTGGCTTTGCCGGTCTTAAATTCACATGGAACAATAAAAGAGAAAATACGAGTAACATACAAGAGGGGTTGGATCGTTTCCTAGTCAATAAAAACTGGCTGAACATCTTACAATCAGCAAAAGTGGAGCATCTGGGATTCCTTTTCTCGGACCACCGACCAATCTTCCTACGAATGGAGACCAGAAATCACTCAAAGAAAAATCAAGGCAGGGGATTTTGGTTTGAGGCTATTTGGCTCAAAGAGCGGATTGTGATAAGATTATAAGAGATACTTAGGTGAAGAACTCTCAAGCTACCACCCTTTGTGAACTCAATTGGAAGCTAAAGATTTGAGTGGGGAAACTATCAAAATGGAGCAAGGAAATGTTCTAGAATATAGGGAAGAAAATTGAAGCCAAGAAGCAACAACTTGAAGGTCTGTATTCAAGATGCCACTAAAAAGATATCTTCCAACAAATTTATAAGCTAGAAGTCGACATCCTGAACCTAATGGCTGATGAAGAAATTTTCTAGCACCAGCTAGCCTGATCGGATTGGCTTGTAGCACAAGACTAAAATTCAAAATATTTTCATGTCAAAGCGTCTGCTAGAAGGAAAAAGAATAACATTACAAAGCTTCTCGATAAGGAAACAGGAACTTACTACTTCTCTGACGAGGGAATGACCTCCACGATTTGTAAGTTCTTCAAGAAAATTTTTCTTTCATCTAATCCTTCCTTGCAGGATATTGAAGTTGCTACTGATAAAATTCCACCAAACTAAGCCATAACCCGAAAGCTATTCTTCAATGCCCCTTCACTCTTGAAGATATTAAAAGAGCAACCTTTGAACTAGGGCCGACCAAAGCACCAGGTAGAGATGCTTTCTAGCCCATCTTCTTCCAAAAATACTGGAATGTGATTTAACATGATGTTAGCGCCATCTGTCTGAAAATCCTCAATGGCTACTCCTCCATTCAAGACTTCAACAATACAGATGTGGTTCTAATACCCAAAATCAAAAATCCTAAATCCCTAAAAGACTTACATCCTATCAGCCTATGCAGCATTATCTACAAAATCGTGGCCAAAGCTCTAGCAAATAGGTTGAAACATGCTTTAATAGATCTCATTTTCAAGTTCTAGTCTGTGTTCGTGCCAGGTCAACAAATTTTTGACAATGTGCTCATTGCTTTCGAAACTTTCCATTCCTTATCCTTAAAAAAGTCTTGTAACAATGGTCTTATAGCCCTTAAGCTGATATGAGCAAAGCTTACGGCCACATTAAATGAAATTTTGTCAAAGCTGTCATGACAAATTAAAGTGAAGTTTCCTCAGAATTGCATCAGTCGTATATTAGACTGCATCTCAATAATAAAACTCTCCTTCATCTTGAACTGAAAACGAATTGGAGAAATCAAACCTTCCAGAGGTCTACGCCAAGGATGCCCCCTCACACTTTATGTGTTTATTTTGTGTGCAGAAGCATTTCCTAGGTTAATCACGGTAGCAGAATCTAATAGAAAGGTGTTGGGAGTCAACTGCAGCAGTGGTAGCCCTCGGATTAGCCACTTATTTTTTTGCAGATGATAGCATCATCTTTGGTAGAGCTACACTCCAAAGCTGTAATCGAATTCCGAGCATCTTAAAGGCGTATGAAAAAGGGTTTGGACAACTTATCAATATCCAAAAGTCCTGTATCTCTTTCAGCCCAAATGTGAAGGAGAACCAAAGACAAGAAATCCAATCTAGTCTGGGACTAGCTTCGAATACTCCTCATGATAATTATCTAGACTTGCGAATTAACTATGATTGGAAGGAACGATGGCAAAACTTTTGAAAGGATCAAGGAGAATGTTTGGAAGAGAATCCGTACACGGAAAGCCACACTTTTTTCTGCTGGGGGAAAAGAAATACTTCTAAAGCCCTTTCCCAAGCTATCCCAACACACTATATGCCTTTTCCAATTTCCAATCACTCTCTGCAGAGAATTAGGCTCTATAAGTATTTTTGCTTCTGGTGCGGTTCAGATGGAGATAACAAGCAAATTAGCTGGGTGAGCTGGAGTACCCTTTGCAAACCCAAAGCTTGTGGAGGATTAGGTATCAGAGATCTCAGCCTTTTCAATCTGGCCCTCTTAGCAAAACAAGCTTGGAAAATCCTCAATGAACTTTACTTCTTAGCTGCCACGGTCTTAGAGGCGAAATACTTTAAAGATTCGAATCTCTTACTACTCAACCTCGCACTGACTCTTCACATGTGTGGATAAGTATTTTGTGGGGCAGAAACCTCTTCAAGAAAGGTTTATGTAAAAGGATCGGTATTGGTGTCAACACTGATGCCTTTGGTGACCCCTAGAAACCTCTCGCTCCTCCTCCTTCAAACCCATCACTCATAGGAACAATGTGCATTTTAAAGTGGGGGATTTCATTGATAAACACACTGGTAGATGGTATCTGTACAAACTTGAGCTTCTCTTCCTGCCAGAGGATATTGAGGTCATCACTTCGATTCCACTGAGTATCAAAAACATGGAGGACAGATGGCAATGGCATTATGACTAAAGAGGTATCTACACGGTGAAGAGTGGCTACCGTCTGGCAATCCAACAGGTTAATCAACCCTCTTCCTCTAATGATGGCCACATGCAAAGATGGTGGAAAGTGTTATAAAGCCAAACTATCCCCCCTAAAGTTAAAATTTTTGCTTAGAGATGCTATGTTGATGCTCTCCCTACTTTTGTTAACCTTTTTAAAAGTAAGATGGCAGACAACTGGCTTTGTGGAAGATGTTGAGAGAATGCAGAAGCTATATACCACACCCTTCTCTCCTGTAAATATGCTAAGGCTGTGTGGTCGCTAACACCTTTTGATCACATCACCAGCTCAGCTCCACCCCCCACCCATTCCATGCAAGATTGTTTTAAGGAGATTTCTCAAAGCTTGGGAAGAGGTCTCTCAACATTTTGTACGATCAGTTGGTGCCTTTGGTGGAACAGAAAAACGGCTCTACATGTAGGAATCACTAAATCTCCCCAGGATCTCATCAACTGGTCAATGTCCTACCTCTCCGAACATCGTAGCTCAGTGCTTGCTCTTTCTTCTTCACCTCCCTCAGCCTCTCTATTCCTGGCTCCCTCCTCCCCCAGATTGTCTGAAACCGAATACAGATGCTGCTGTTAAGCAGGGCCTTCGAAAAATTGGTTTGGGGACGATCATCCGAGACTGCAATGGTTGGGTTGTGGCAACTTTTGCATAACTTTCTTTTGGCAACTTCACTGCCGAATTTGGAGAGCTTCTTGCTCTGCGTGAAGGGCTTCTGCTAGCCAAGTTGCCCAACCTTAATATTTGGGCAGCAGAGGTGGACACTTACAATGTTGCATCCTATGTCTCTTCTGGTTCCATTAGATTAGATGATGCAAGTTGTATTATTTCTGATATCATTGATCTTTGTAAAGAGTTTGACAACTGTTTGTGCAACCACATCCCCAGGAAAGGAAATGAGGTTGCCCACACTCTTGCAAGAAAGGCTGTAGTCTCTAATCTGGAGAAGACTTGGCTGAATACCAACCTCTCTTGTATTCTTTCTTGTCCCTAATACAATCCTACTTTTCTCAAAAAAAAAAATCATTTTATATTAAACATTACCTTTATTGATACAGGAAAATTCTATTCATATATGTGCATTTAGTATAATAATATATGATATGATTATAGTAATTTGAAAGTACACTTATTCTTTTCTCTCCTTTCTACTACATGCAATTAATTCATTTTCTATTCAGCATTGGACATTTTCAATGTGAGACTCAACATTTGAACAGAAGTACATAACGGCAAATACTTGCACTTGAGAATGACTTGTTCATATTTATAAATTGTTACTGGAGAAAATTTTAATAAACTGAATTATGAAAAATGAATTCCTTTTTTTTTTTTAACCATCCTTTGTTTGCATCCTATTTCCTTTCATGATTTTTTTTTTTTCTTTTTCAGATTATTTAATGGAAAAAAAAATCCATTTTCATAGTTTTGTGTTAGTTTAAAAATTCACACTGCACTAACTTATAATTATAGTGGTGTATTAAAAATCCCTTGTTATTATAATTTATAATTTATTGTCTATAGTGATCCAATAACAAATACATGTTTAATTAAAATTAATAATTGACATTCCACCTTTTGTAATCCACTTGCATCCTAAACATAATGGCAATGCTTGCACTTGAGAATGACTTGTTTATATTTATAAATTATTACTAGAGAAAATTTTAATAAACTGAATTCTGAAAATGATTTCTTTTTTTTCACCATCCTTTGTTTGCAACCTTTTTTCTTTCGTTATTTTTTGTTCTTTTTCAGACTATCTAATGCAAAAATACGAGAAAAAAAATCCTTATTTTCATGTTGGATGTTAGTTTAAAAATTCACACTACTGCACCGTCTGCACTAACTAATAATTACAGTGGTATATAAAAAAAAAAAAAAACCCTTTTTATTATAATTTATACTTTACATTGACTGTAATTTATTGCATGTCTATAGCAGTCCAATAACAAATACATGTTTAATTAAAATTAATAATAGATATTCACATTTAAAAAAATAATAATAATAATAGATATTCCACGTTTTATATTCCACTTGCATCATAATTCATGATATGACCGTTGGTAATTGAATATATTTTTCGAATGAAATAAATGATCATTGATATGTATTGATTTACAATCCACCACATTAATAACATATCTCTTTGGAGATAAAAATTTAAATAAAATGAAACGAGGGCATGAGCTTTTTGCCCCAATTGCCATCATATTAGCGCTTTTCTTGTAGGTATTTGTGAATGATTCATGAAGGTAATTCGAGGGTGAAAAGATAATTTATCTCAATCCCAAGTCGGTGGTTGTTGGTTTAAATTATCATATGAACATATATAAAAGTGGGAATTTCAAAAGTAGTTGAACTTGTTGGATGGATGTTAACTGTAAAGTTTATATATTCAAAAAGTTGGCCTACATGGCAATTGAAGATTGCGTGTACTTTTGCTTACGGGATTCATAATTTGTTTCATTGGGTGATTGCAAACATATAAATAGTTTAATCGATATAAGAAAATTATATCATTGTCATATGAGATCAATTTACATTATAATTTTATCAAATAATATGGAATGTGCCCATTGAATCTGAAATTTATGAATGTACCCACTTTTTGTTTTGTTTTGTTTTTTTCTAAAAAGTTTATCACATTTCTTGACTTTCATAGTAAGCACATTTTATACGTTATACACGCAAATGCTTTTATTGTATATATATTATCTTGTGTTTCAATTTACTTGGTCATTGAACATCAATTAATTTTGTTTTTTTCAACTCTACACAAATTATTCTAAAATACATGATGAAAATTGTGGGTTATGACAAACACTTAAAACATGAAAGTGAAGATAGATAATAATTTTATTTTTTCTTAAAAAAAGGGACTTAAATCTAGACAAAGTCTGATTCGATCCGCCCCAACCGATTGAAATTTGAAATTCAATCAAATTCGGTTTGAATTTTGGATTTATCAAGCTTATTTTTCATTAGGCTCATTTTGATTCAACCCGAATATAATTTGGGCCATGATTCAACCTGATCCGAACAATGATCAGGCCAATAAATTTCAGGTCGGACTAGCCTACTCTAGCCTATTACAATTCTAATTCTCACTTATTAGATTTGATTTTAATTTTGGGAGAAAATTATTTTGATCCTTATGTTATTAGAAAATTTTTCGTTTTTAACTGTGAATTCATTTATGTCATTCATAGTCTCTCATGTTTCAAATATTCATCATTTTAGTTCTATCTCTGATCAAATGCTAGTCAAATATAAGGGAGAAATGATTATTTTCAATCATTTCAATAATTTAAAAAATTAAATATTAAACATAAAAAAATGTGATCTCTACCATCCATCACAATATGATAGATGATGAAGATCATTTCATAATATATATTATTAAATGTATAAAAAAAAACTTAAAAAATTAAAGTCTAAATATAAAAAAAAAAAAAAATCTATTTAAAAAAAATAGAAATTAAAATAAAACACCCAGATGAGAAATTTTGGGTTGTTACTCAGATCTTCAATCTGAGTAACAACCTAGATTTTAATCTGGGTGAATAACCCAAAAAATCTTCATGGACACCTTCTTCAAAAAATCATCTAACTAGATAATATAAAATCAAGATCTCAAACATTTCCAATAATAGTAGTTGCAAGACTGAAGTCAGTGACCAACAAAAACAAATTAGACAACAAAGAAGACTCTCAAACAAAATCAAAACATGAACACAATACATAACTATAAACAATTACAATTCAACCAAGCATAAAACAGAAATAGAAATTTGACAGACAAAACAATAAAAAATAGTTCTTTTTTATCAGATATGGATTAATTACAATACAAGGTTGATAGTTCAAATACCAAAACAGAAAAGTAAGTGACGCAGAACAAAAGGATAAATAAGATTGCAAACACAAATCTGAAGAAAACGTTAACCGGAATCCACCATAAAAGTTATAATAGCAACCAAAATAATAATAAAAATAATGTTCTCCTCCAAAACAAACATAAAAAGGTTTAAATACTCTCTAAAAACCCTAATTACGTAAAAAGACTAAAATAGATAGCATCTAATTAAATGACAACTAATTAAAAAAAATTCAATAAACTTTAATCGCCCGACAGCCTGCCTAAAATAACAAATTTCAGGATGTAAACGACATCAACCGGGGAACCTCGGTCGCCACGCTCTAGAGCACGAAAATCTCATTCCGAAAACATATTATAATAGGCAATCCGACAACCGAGCGCAAAATTATGTCCATTTCTTCGAACCAGCTCTTCTAGCCAATTTTCTATCCATCTCTTCTTCAAAATCCAAAGCTACTTGTCCTACATCAGTTCTTCCCACCTGTGAAGAACTCGACCTCGAGTTATAATCTGGATAAAGCGGAACATCATCACAAAACTCATAGAGATCAGCTACATTGAAAGTGCGAGAGATGTTCATATCAGTAGGCAAGTCAATCACATAGGCGTTATCATTGATCTTCTGAATCACTTTGTATGGCCCATAATTCCTTGGCTTCAACTTGTTATAAGAACCAACCGGGAATCTTTCCTTACGCAGAAACACTATAACCTGATCTTCCTCAGCAAACAATTTCTCACGCCTTTTGACATCTGCTGCAGCTTTATACTTCGCATTCTTCTCCTCCAACCGAGCTTTCACTTCAGCCTGGACATCGCGAACCTGTTCAACCATGTTCTCAGCAGCAGTACTTGCTTCGAAAAACTTGGGAAGACGTGCCAGGTCTAACGCATGCTTAGGCGGCTGCCTATACACCAAAGCAAAAGGAGACTTACCAGTGGCAGAATGAACTACATTGTTATATGTGAATTCAGCTTGTGCTAGTGCCACGTCCCACTGTTTAGGCTTATCACCACATATGCTCCGAATTAAATTTCCAAATGTTCGATTCAGATTCTCGGTTTGTCCGTCAGTTTGCGAGTGCGTAGTGCTACTGAACTTTATAGTAGTATCCATCCGTCACCACAATGTAATCCAAAAGTGGCTAAGAAATTTCAAATCCCTATCAGAAGTAATAGATTGAGGAACATCATGTAAATGGACCACCTCACGGAAGAACAATTGAGCAATATGAGACGCATCAGATGTTTTCCGATAAGGAATAAAATGCCCAATCTTTGAGAACCTATCAACCACAACAAAAACAGAATCAACTCCATGCTGAGTCCTCGGAAGACCCAAAACAAAATCCATCGACAGATCCTCCCAGATGCCATTTGGTACAGGTAGAGGTGTGTAAAGTTCGGTATTCTGAGCTTGCCCCTTAGAAGTCTGACAAACATAACACTTGCGAACAAAGTTACCCACATCGCGTTTCAATTGAGGCCAAAAATATCGCTCAGCTACCCCACTGATAGTCTTGTCACGTCCCAAATGTCCACTCAAACCTCCACCATGTATTTCACGAATCAGTTTCTCCCTCAAAGAGCTCCGCGGAATACATAACTGATTGCCGTGGAACAGGTAGCCATCGACCATATGAAATTCTCCCTCTGTTTGTTTGAGAACACACTTTTCCCACATTGCAGCGAAATCTTCATCATCCGAATACAACTCTTTCAGAAACTCAAACCCAATAATCTCTTGCTGCATAGTGATCAGTAACTGTGCACGTCGACTCAACACATCTGCAACCTTATTCAGAACACCTGATTTGTGCTTTAGAATAAAAGGAAATTTTTGCAAGTAGGTTGACTACCGAGCATGCATATTACTTAAACCCCTCTGACTATTCAGATACTTTAAAGCTTGATGATCCGTGTAAAGAATAAATTCGCGCTGAATCAGATAGTGCTCCCAATGTTTCAAAGCACGAACAATGGCATAAAATTCTTGGTCATAAGTACTCCATTTTTGCCGTGCATCACTAAGTTTTTCATTGAAAAATGCAATTGGTCTCTTTTCCTGTGACAAAACTGCTCCAATTCCAATTCCACTAGCATCACACTCCACCTCGAATAGTTTGTCAAAACTGGGTAAGGCAAGAACAGGAGTCGTACATAATTTTTCTTTAATGACTGCAAAGGTTATATCTGCTGCTTCACCCCACGAAAATTTGCCCTTCTTTAGACATTCTGTAATGGGTGCCACAATACTACTGAAATCTCTAATAAATCGACGATAAAACGTCGCCAACCCATGGAAACTCCTTACCTCTCGTACTGTTTTTGGTGTAGGCCAATCCCGAATGGCTCTCACCTTTTCCTTATCAACCAAAATGCCCTCTAAACTGACCACATACCCAAGGAACAACAATCGTTCTGTCATCCAACTGCACTTCTTAAAATTAATAAAAAGTTTATTCACTGATAACACTTCTAACACTGCCTTAAGGTGCTCCATATGATCTTCCTCACTCCAACTGTAAATCAATATGTCATCAAAATAAACAACAACATATTTCCCAATGAAAGGCCGCAATACCTGGTTCATCAATCGCATGAAAGTACTAGGTGCATTGGATAATACGAACGACATAACCAACCACTCATAGAGCCCATCCTTTGTCTTGAAAGCTGTCTTCCATTCATCCTCAGGTTTGATCCGAATTTGATGGTATCCACTTCATAGATCTATTTTGGAGAACAACTTCAAACCCTCTAGCATATCTAGCATGTCATTTAACCTTGGAATCGAAAAACTTTACTAAAAAGCAAGGGGGCTAGTGTTGTGGGTATTTTTGGTGTCTATGGATGAAAATAGAAAAAGCCCACAGATGAGGCCCAATGCGTCGTTTTATAGGAAGAAGCCCAAAAAGTGTTAGTCAAAATGGTTAGAAGTCAAAGGAAAGGGTAGAGCCATTCGTTAACCGATATACCTGAACACACCTGATTATGTGATTGATCGCCTTAAAATCTCTAAGTGTTCAGATTGACTGAATAAAGGGTTTGACCGATTGACCAAGCATAAAGATAATCTACTCGTGATCAAAAGGCTGCTCGATAAGTGCCCTTAGAAGTTATTACAGCTATCAGAAAGTCTTCTCATCTACTCGATAGTCAGAAGGAAAGTTAAAAATGCTCGTCTGATCGATAGTGGGGACACCTGATCGTTGAAACAGCTTGCTCGCTGACACCACATCTGATTGCTAAAGTAGTCTGCCTGTTTGGTGCAATGTTTGATTGCGGAACAAGCTGTTCGCTAGAGTTGACCAGTTGACCAGTTGACCTTCTGAAAAGTGAATTTGTAATGTTCGTTTCTGAATTTTTATTGTATATGAGGTTATAAATATTGTAAATGTATTATACTAAAATGCTCTCATTGGTGGAGTAATAAAATCATTAAATTTTTCGGATATATAATCGAAATCGAGTGAAATTTTCGATTTGATCGGAAATAAATTTGAATCCGAAAATTTATGTGATGATTTATTTAAGTTGGAGATGCAATTGGAGTCAAATAAATTTCTATGATATAGCATAATTAGATGAATTAATTAGAGATTGCATGAGGACATTTTTAGAATTGAAATTTTGAGTGCAAAATGAAGCAAAATTGAGGGCTAAAATAGACATTAAAATGTATGGCATGAATGGTAATTTATTTACCAACTTAAAGGATAATTGTGTAAGTAAATTAAAGCTATAAAAATTGAAGAAGAAATCAAGAAGAAGTGCATCGAGTGGAACATGACAGAAGAGGAAATAATGCAGCAGAAAACTAGTGTAATTACATGAAAATTTGAGGGCTATGTTGTTAAACAAATGAGTGGCATAAAATATAATTAATTGACAAAGTTTAGGGGCAATTTTTAAGGCCTTTGGACAGCTATATAAGAGGATAAGCTGCTGAAAAATTCAAGAAGAAAGCAAAGGAAGTCAGTCACTGGAGAAGAAGAAGATTCTGTAGGGCAGTTGGATAACTCCTCATCCTAGCCCATTTTCACCCAAATTTCAAGTGATTTTAAGCCCCAAAAAGGTCAAGAACAAGGTTAAGAAGATCACCAAGCAAAATCAAACCAAAAGGAAGAGGTAAGATTGAGTTTTGAATGAAAAAGTTAGATGAATTTTTGGTTCCAATGCTGCTCACGACCAGACTTGATACTGATGAGCTTTTGATGGTTTAATTCAAGGTTTTGAAGCTCAAATCAAGTGGAAAAGCAAGCCAACACACCTAGGAACAATTGGTAAGTGGTTTGAATGAGAAATAATGTGATTTGAATGAGTTTGAGGGTGTTTAAGTGTGATAGAAATCTGAAGACGTGATTGAATGTGTGTGTGGACTGTTTTGTGCAAAGATAAATGATGAAAGGGTGATGCATATTATGAGATGTAATTTGGTTATTTTAGGGTGAGATGATGTAAAAGAAATGTGCTTGGTTTGGCTTGAATGGGGGCTGGTTTGTTAGGCAAGGAAGTGGATAGTTGGAGATGATGTGTTTGATTAATTGCTTAGAAGAATTGTCAAATCTAAAATCATGAAAGTTAAAAGAAACAACATGTTAAGGGTGCATGAGGAGGTTTGGTTATATGGTGGATGGGGTGTATTCATTGGGTTTTGATGCCTATCAACTTGAACAACATGCATAATTACTACTAGAAAGGTATATAGGAGTGTTAGAAATTAAAAAGGAAAACTAGATGATATTGTTTATGCATTTTGATTTGATGAAAGGCAGTAGCTTATGCATGAGTTTTGTTGATTTTTATGGCATATTTGGGGTCCTAAAAGTATGCATAAATGATGAGGAATCAACAAAATTGACATGGATACATATAGGTACAAGAATAGCCTATAATCTAGTAGAGAGTAAAATAGTGCATAGAAACAAGTTGATAATCCCGACCTCAAAAAGGGGTCTGGTAAGACCTGACTTGTTCTAACCCATATGGGGATATTCTACACCTCAAATGATGCCTAGGAGTCATAGAAAACCATAGGTTTTGGAACGGATCGATTCCGATAAAAATTGTGCAAGTTATGCGCAAAATAGTGCCGTTAGAGAGTCGATAGGTGAAATAGCTATGCAAATGCAAATTTTATTGCATGGAATGAGTTGATTTGATCATAAATAGATAAAAGGAGCTTAGATACGAAAGAAAAACCATCATCGCTCATTCGATGCAAAAAGTGCATCGAAAATGCCCAAAACAAGACATTTTTTCTAGATTTGACATAGCAAACGATAGAATGTTTCGACGAAACTTTACGGGTGACTTAGTTATGTGATAAGGAGTGTTAGAAAAAGAAACATATGCGAAATGAGCACCGGTTCTAAATCTATTTTTGTTGGTCAAACAGGTTATTAAAAAGTTGACTTTTTGTTTTAAGCCTCCGGAGACCAAACGAACCATACAGAGATGATCCTAGGGGTCTAAAAGTAAGACTTTTACAAAGAAATCAAAATTAGAGAGTCTCGGTTGAGTTAAAATCGAGTTAGAAAAGTTATAGTATAAAGAGTTGTCAATAGAGAAAAGTGTGTTGGAAATGTTATTTTAAGTTTTGAGCTATGTGATTAAGCAAGTAATGATAAGAAATCAATATGTAGGTGACGTGCACGCAAGCGAGGCAGGAGAGGTTCGTTGAGGCAATTGAGCTTGCGCGGAGTGAGGTAAGTGTTTTATCACTTGCGCTATTTCCATTTTTTCTTTAAACATATTTGTGTTGTTATAGAAAAATGATTTCCAAGATTATGAGTTAAAGTTTTGTAAAATGACCTTTACATTGGGTCTAGAAAGGAGAATTTATAAATGAAAAGTTTTCGAAAAGAAATGAGTTAAGAGTTTTGTAACCATGTGAATACCTTTAGTTTCCATAAGATTTAGCGCTACGTGACGAGGTAGAAATTCCGCACGTAGTCGGTTAGATTTAAAATTTTGGATACTATGGGGCGATGAAGAAATTCCGCACATAGTCGCCAAGGTTTGATTTGTGGGCGCTATGGTTGCGATGAAGAAATTCCGCACGTAGTTGCTAGAATTATAGAATTGAGTACTACAATTGCGGTGAAAAAATTCCGCATTGTAGTTGTTTAAAACTGAGATAATTTCATACCACTTGGGCGACGAAGTAAATTCCGCACATAGTGGTCAAGATACTATAGTAGCTTCACGACGATGTTAGTCGAAAAAGCGTCACGTGATGGTTTGAGTGCGTTAGGTATACACATGGTCTTTTTATAAGAAATGGTTTTGAAAATTTAAAACCTTCAATATTTATATAAGTAAAACATTACTATGAAATGTTATTTTGTATGATTAATATGTGACGAACTAACCTTTTACTTTTATTGTGCAGCTTCCTCATTTCATCAAGTGTTGTTTAGGTGATTTGTGGCGAAAAGATCGACATCTTACTTATAGGTTGGGCATGAATAAATGAACTATAGGAATGCTCAATATATGTTAATACGATTGTATATAGTTTAACAAGATAATCATGTGTTGATATATAAACACTTAACGGACTGTAAACCCATATTTTGATATGTATATATAGTTGTACATTCACACTTGAGATACACATATCACATGATGCACATGACATATATATATGTTTTGATGAATGTGAATTGCACACGAAAAAGATACGAATGATATGTATGTTTGTGGTTATAAGAAGTTAGGAGGTGATTTGATATAATCGAAGTGTGTTTTCTTTACTGATAAATTTTGGAAATGTTCAATTTACAGTCATTATGCTGTCCAAATTTTTATAAATTTCGTTTTAAGAAAATACGAAAAATTTACACCAATCCCAACTATTTTAAAAGAAAACAATATTTTTAAAAGCTATTACGAGTAAACCGGCAAAGTATTCTAGGGGTTCGCTTCTCGAATTTTTTCAATCCGACGAGTCGGATTTAGAAAGTCTGTTGAAGTGCCCAACAGGATCCTCCAGATAAGAGCCTAGAGAAGGTCTGGTTCGGGTCCTGTCAGAATCAATCCAATTCAGGAAAGGAGCTAACTTACCTATTTTCATGCAAATCGAATCACGACATTCTGGGCAATTGCTATATATACGGCAGAGATAATCTTGAGAGATATTATCTCAATTAATGTATATTATTTTTTGCCTTATCTGTAAGATTCTTAAACCTATTTGAATTGTAACATCTCTACTATAAATGGGAGATAAAAAACTCAGTGTAAGGGACAAGTTGAAATAAATACAATTACTCCGAAAGAGAGAAGGGGCTAATTGTCGTGGACATAGGCCATTGTTTTGCCAAACCATGTAAAAACCCGTTGTGTCTTATTTGTTTTGGTCTTGGTCATTCTTGCTCTGTTGGTAGTTTGTCGTTTCGCAGGTATTGGACTTGGAGAACCGGGTTGATCAAAATTGAGTGTCAACAGGTGTTAATTTTAGCATTCCTGAATCCTGATAATGGCTACTGATTGGGACCACTCGCCGAACTCCTTTAGAAGTCTAGTCAGCATTTTTTCATTAAGACCACTTTCAATATTACATGACTTTATTGCAACGCCCTTAACTCCTTTGTTTGGCCTTGTCTTAACCCTGCAATTTTTTCCTATGGTTAGTTGACACCTAGGGTGCATTTTTGGTGAAGAACTTGTTTCAGAAGAACATTTGTAAAATGACAAAATTACCCTTTAAATATGATCTTCAGACCTGGACACTTGTAGGAAGAAAAAAACGAAAATACATTCAAGCACATCATACATGATATGAATGCATACTTATAAGTCATAAAACTATATGCTTAACTTTCTAAGACATCAGGAATTATATTTATGCTCATAAATGTGAGATAACATTGGTTGAGCATACCAAAAAGCAGCTTACTTTCCAAGTGTTCTTCAAGTCTAGCTAACTTTGATAATCTTTATGTCTTGATTCCTTTGAACATCAAACTCCATCTCATGTTTTCAACTTTATTCACAAACCTACGAAGCTAATTAATGTTATACAAAAAAAATATTTTGATATGAAATAAGTCATTTATAAAAATACTGAACTAATACTTCAAAACTTTTTTCCTGATTATAAAGATTATACGTTATTTACTAATTCAACAAGTATTTTATGTTCATGCAAATATTTTTTGGTGGATCATAGTTTTCCAAATCTATGTCAATTTTTAGCTTTTCTTCAAGGCATACGCTATCATCGTTAAGATTTTGTTGGTCAAGATCATAATCCTAAAAATGGAGTTGTTCAATCTTCGACATGCTTCTTTGCGAAACACAATTGAGAGTATATTTGGAATATTTAAATTGTGCTTCACAATTTTTAAAATCGCTCCTCCATTTCCATGTAATATACAAGTAGAGCCAGCTTTCTAGGATTACACAACTTTACTTATAAGGAGTGTCTGATGATTTTTTATTGAACTATATACTGTAGCTTCACCATCTTCATTATTATTAGTTAATCAAGAGGATGATTATGAACTATTTTTTTATGTCCAATAATGACAAAGAGAGAATGCTAATGAATTGAGAGTTACTATAACTACTGATATGTGCGACGATGTTAAGGTTATTTATGATAATGGACCTTAGAGAATTTTTTTTTTTTTGGTGTCTAATGAAGACATTAAGGATGCTGAAAATGAACTATTTTTAAAAACTTGATATTTTTGTTATTAATTTGTCTGATTGAGGTGACTTACATTTTTTTTTCATGTGCCATACTTTTTAATTATTATTGATATATAGAATTTTAAATGGGTTGATAGTTAACATAGTTAACATACACAAAACCTTGTCTTTTAAACTCCTTCACTGAAAAAAAATATGTTTCACTATCAAAATATGTCTAATGAAAATGTCTACAGATTCCTATGAAAGTTAATGAAAGTCATTCATATAGTTTCTTCTTATGAAATTTTTATTCACTTGTAAGTATATATTACATACTAAGTCAAAAAAAAGTCTACAAATATCTATGAAATTGAGTCTATAAAAGTTGTGAAAATCATTTATAATTTTGTAAAGTCGATAGAAGTCTATCGATGTTAATAATAAAAGCTTTTAAAATGAAAATCTATAAGAGTCTAGTCTTTTATAATTTTGTGAAGTCTATAAACTCATAAGTCCACAAATTTTCGTAAAAGGATTTTGCAAAAAAAAAAAAAATCCACAAAAGTCATTAAAAATCTCAATTAAATACACCCCCTAGATTAATTATAACCAAAACCATTTATGGTAATCATCTTCCATACTTTAGATCAGTGACAGACCTAGACATTTATTTAGGGAAGACACTTTTTAACAAAATAAAATAAAATAAAAAATAAAGCTAAAAACAATTATAATTTAGATTGGTATTTCGACTTGTGAATTTTGTCATGCAAAATAATTTATGTAAAAGAAAAGTAATCCATAATGCATCTATATCATCTCTTTTCATGGTTCAAATCCATACATGGTATTTTTTTTGGGAAAAAAATGAAAATACTATGCATTATGGTGGACGGATCAAACTGTACATAGTGTATTTTTTTGGGAAAAAAAAACAAGAAAAAACTATTGTTACGATGGTTCGAAAAAAGAAAAAACTATGTGTCATAATGGGGGATCGAACCATGATGATATAGAGAAAGGAAGGCCAAACCTCATGCCACCAAAACCATTTTATATTTGTAATCTAATTTACCTCGAAACTTATATATAACATAGATATGGTGCATTTTTTTTTTTTAAAAAAAAAATAATGAGAAAAATTTTTGTGTTATGATGGGAGAATGAACGCAATGATGACAAAGAGAAAAGAAGGCAAACATCATGCCAACAACACTATTTTATGACAACAATCATATTTACTTCAAATATTATATATAACAATATATTTATATATTAAAATATTTAACAAATATCATGAACTTAATCAATTTTCAACAAATTTCATGTGCCCTATTTGGGCCTAAACTGGGTCCGCCCCTACTTCAGATGGGCCAACATCCTTAATGATTGGTTTGGAAACCTTTCTTGATTATTGAAATGAGATGACCCTTACTAAGCCTATTCTCTTAGACACTTTTGGACACATTCGTTTGAAATCATATCCTAAAACGTTATGAAAGGCCCTAGTGACCACAATAAATAACCTAGAGGAGGCGAATAGTTTAATTAAAAGAAAAGTAGATGTAGAAGAAAGAAAGGTAGATAATAAGAGAGAAGCTATGCACAATAATTTTTATATCAAAACCCAACAAGAAAAAAACAACGAGACTAGAGAGTTCCTCTAGCCACTTTCGAATGAAACCCTATTGCGAAATGATGGACTACAAGTTTTTTTCACAGCTTACCTAGCCTAGAAACCTAACTCCTACTTAACTAATAGTAGTCGCTAAGTCTGGATCTTTACGAAATTAGAACCACCAGCCCGTCAATTTTCTAGCTTCATTATCGCCACCATGAACTTATCTTCTTGTCTGGTCATGCAAACCTGATGACTTCTCCTCACTTCTATCTACGAAGCGAGGCCATAAGACGATTTAGAACCAATTGTTCGAAACACACATGCAAATTTAATGAATAATGCATGCAACACACATAGAAATTTTGATCACGACACTCTAGGTAAGCCTAGTGCAATATATGTACAAGCACTCTAAATCTAGTCTTAATATTCTGAACTCTTGAAAAACTCTCAAAGAATAAGCAATTCAAAAGCAAAGAGTTGTATGTCAAAGCCACTATATTTTTTATGAACTAAAAACAACCTTATAGTGTAGTCAAGAAGAGTTAGAACTCAATTAAAATCCTTTCCAATTTAATAATTCTAAATAAATTTATTTTAGGGAATAAATCCAATTAGGAATCAAAAATAGAAAATTTTTAGTTACATCCCAACTTGAAACTTATTAGCTATTAAGACACCTAATTTATTCCATATATAGTCAAATACTAAAAGATCTATAACTTCTAGAATGACTCGATAACAAGCATGGGATGTTTTAATGAAGTTAAAAAGTCAAGATAATCCTTTAAAGTCAAGTTTTGAATGCTTAAAGCTTGTCAAGAAAAGTCGGAAGTGAAAATAAGAAAACCGAACCACAGAACGGAAAAATGGGAAAAAAAAAAAAGTGTGTGGAAGAGACCTTGGCGGTTGCTCAAGTGGCCACCTGACGGTTTCACTACTCAATGGTTCGCTAGCAGTCATGATAGTCATGATAGTGACCTCACTATCGTGATTGCTAGGCCAATGGAGACTCAAAAGTGCATAAATTTCTTACACTTTCACATGTGATCTTTCTTCTCTCCATTTCTATCCTTATATTTAATTTATTTATGTTTGAAATCAAATCCCACATTATTAGTATATGACTTTGTCTCTATGTTTGCTTCTATATACATATACATTCATATATATATATATATAGTACTTTTAAAATGAGAATTCCTAATTTTAAAAGGTTAGAAAAAACCGATTAAATTCATATATTGTATTTGAATTAAATAAGAGAGAGATTTTATTTTAGAAGAGAGAATGCAATAAATGAATTTAATTGATTTTTCTTAACTTTTTAAAGTGAGGGAGTCCTTACTTCAAAAGCAATATATATATATATATATATATTTGTTTGTGCGAAATATTAAAGCAATTTCAGGGTGTTGATCAATTGATTCAACACCTGAGTATAAATGTTTTTAAAATATCAAGTTGATTGACTTAAAAGTTTGAATTGATGGTTTGTTGCCATGGTCTTTTCTCTGTATATGTCTTTCTTGTTCGACACTACGGAATGAAGTTTTTGATGTTGTTGGTTCAAACTTTTAAGACTTCAGAGTTAAATATATTTTAAGTGGGTTTTTTGTAATGTGGCCTAACAAACCCCAAAAAGCCCAAACTGAAGAAGGACCGAACCGATTTGAACCGTATCGATTATGTTCCTCAAAGTGTTTATAGAGAAAATAGACAAAATGACCCCTTTCAGCAATTGGATTGGAAAAGTAACCTTTTAGTTTTTGTTCGTACCAAAAAATATATGAATGGATAAGAATGCCCTTAATGATCCCTTTCCTTTGCAATAAAAAATTGACACGGGCTGTGCTACAGTTTTTGTTCTAACCCAAGCTACAGCTCTTTCTATTATGTAGTAACTCCTGCCCAAAAGCTCTGCAGCTCTTACTTTCCACTTCTCACTTCCCACTTCTCATTTCCTACACCTCATTCTCTTCTATCTTTCCAATTCTCAGTCGTTTATCACTTCTCACATTGAAGCTGCTGTTATCTTCCAACACCGAACAACAGAAGAGGCTAGAGAAGGAAGCCTTAAGGTTCCTTTAAACCACCAAGATAAATCGAAGGCAATGTCTTTTAATGAACCACTTGTGTTAGATTCAAGTGGATCCATGCTGATTGTAGCTCATTCACATTGCGAAACGAGTAGCGATTATTTTCACGATGAGATGATGACGAATCTGATGTCGGACCCAAGAGATCTCTCTAGAGAAGTTCAAAAGAATTGCAGATGGCTATGCCGAACTTGCTGCTCTCTTCCGACGCCCAACAACAGAAGGAGGTTTTTGGATTGTAGAAGAACTGTATATGGCTACGCTGAACCTATTGCTCTCTTTCAACGCCGAACAACAAAATCAGTTTCTTGAACTATGGAAGAATCACGCTTACAACTGCCGCTCGTCTTCTCTACGGGTGGGTAGTATATTTGACTATTTTTAGTTGCTTTGGGCATGTGAATATGGTATTATAGACCAAGGTTGGTGTAATGAAAATGGGTTATGGTTGTTTGATGTATTTTGTATGTGGTTTTTTGGGTATGATTAGAATGTGAAAATTAGATTGTATTGGTAGTTGTTATTGGTAAATCTGTGCTTTAAGGTGAGATTTGTAATTGAGGTTGACAATCGAAGTTTAGAAGCGAAGTCTTCTTGTGAATGTTGGGAATCAAATTTTAAGTTGAGAATCTCAACTGGGTTGGGATTCTCAATCTCAAAGTTGGGATTTCCCATCAATCCCAGCCTAGAGGTTGAGAATCACAACTTTGACATCGGGATTCCTAACCTTAATTGAAAATTCAAATTAAGATTCTCAACTTGGAGGTTAAGAATCTCATCCTAAAAGTTGAGAATTCCAATCTTGATATTCGAATAAGGTTAGGATACTTAACCTCGACGTTGGGATTCCCAACCTTAATTGAAAACTTAGGTTAGGATTCAACTTGGAGGCTGGGATTCCCAACCTAAAGGTTAGGAATCCAATCATAGAGGATGAGAATCCTGATCTCGATGTTTGATCAAGATTGTGATTTCCAATCTCGTGGTTGGGATTCCCAATCTCAAAGATGAGATTCTCAACCTCTAAGGTAAGATTCTCAACCTTGATTATCTTCTAACCTCGAGATTGAAAATCCCAACCTTGATCGAATATTCCCAATCTAGAGGTTGGAATGCCTATCCTCCAAGTTGGAAATCACAACTAGATGTTCAATTAGGTTAACATTTCTAACCTGTATCACAGTTGGGATTTCTAACCTAAGGGTTGAGATGAGGTTGGGATTCTCAATCTTCAGGTTGAGAATCCCAACTTCCAGGTTGGGATTCTCAACCAAAAAGTTGGGATCCCAACCCCTAAGTTAGAAATCCCAACTAGGTTGGGAATTGAGTACCTTTTTTATATTTTTAATTCTTGGATAGTGGATGTTAAAACCCTTCCTAATTTGAAGTACCCAAGTTAGATAATGGAGGTTGGGGTTACCATTTTCCTCTTCCTTTTTATTTTCCGTTTCATGTTCATATTTTAAAACTTTTCCCAATTTTAAGTACCTAGGTTTTTACAGTTATACAGATGTTTCTATAGTGTTATATTTATTGCATAGTCAATGATGTAATACATTTAGTAGTGAAATTTGAAATCATCTCATCATGGTAAAGCAAAGTAGGAAAAGCTAACACAAAAACGATTCATATTGAGAGTAATAGAGTGAGCGACGTTGACTGCACCTAACAGGCAAAAGATTTTAGGCACTACAAAGAATGGATGTAAAATTCACACCTAATGATGTGGGTGTGTGCGCAAATGTCCGCACAAGTGAGTGGGGTTTCCACCGAAACCCATAAGTAGTACACTCGTGAAACTTCGCTAGTGCAACCGTAAAATTTCTTTGCAAGTGAAAGTTTTGCCAAACCTGCCCCAAATCAACAGTTGTCATCTAACCCTGACAATTTCAAGTATAAATAAAGATCACCAAACTTACGACAGATCTACAGAAGAATCAAACCAAAGGATCCCAACATTAAATTGTTTGGGGGACAGCCAATAAAGGACCATCATCATCTTAAACTAAAATATGAATTACTTATGTTATCACATGCCAAACCCATCTAATAAAAATTACAATAAAAAAGAAAACTAGATACCTATCAAACAATTCATTTCAGTAGACATTGTCAGTTCAAGAGAAACTAATATGTAAACAAAACTTGCAGTTGGAGCACAACATCCAGCGACAGGTGAAACATAATAAGAACTCAACGCTTCTTTGAGACACCAACGGTTTTTCCCCTGCATCTAGTTGTCTTGGTGTGTTGTCCACGTACTCTAAGACCCCAGTAGTGTCGCAGACCATGATGGTTCCTGCCCATTGCAAATACAAAGTCAACGTCCAAACCCAAATGAACTAACATCATTCAAGTAACAGTCATTAACATAACAAACATAATCAAACGGCCTAAAACGTGAATGCTAATAGGCATAGCCTTGTTCTAATAAGCAGGTAACAAAACCACTAAGAACAACCAAATTCCAATACAAAAAATTTAAGACATGATATTAAGAGAACAAGAACGTGCCTAAATAGGTTTGCAAGATCCTAGTAACAACTATAAACAACATACCTGATCTTCTTCAAGCACTCAAGGTCATCCCTAAGCTTCATGTCTAAAGCATTAGACACAAACTGGGAATATCTACCATCCTTGTAATCCTTCTGCCTATTTAGAAACCAGTCTGGGATCTTAAACTGGCGTGGTTAGCCACAATTGTCATGAGGTTGTCAAGCTCCTGGGCAGATAAGAGAAATTTTGTTCATGATCCATTCATGATTGTTAAACAAAAATGGAAAGTTCTCCTGATTTCAAAAAGAAAATTTAAAGTTGTAGAAATATACAAGAAGATGGAAAAAGAAAAATAAAATAAAATGTTGTCACACAAAAGGGAAAATGACCCTGAGAAACTACTATACTTTCTATATTAATAATTGTAGCAGCAAAAAATCTTCCTTCTACAATTACTGTAGTAGCAATGATTATTCAATTCTTATACATATACACTACCGTATAATGCTTGATAAATTCAAAAGGTCCAAGAAAGTTAAATAAGGTATAAGGGAGAGAAGAAAATCCTATCAGAAACCGAAACGCAACAAAAATTGTTGTCTTTTTAGGTGGAAGTCGCGTAGCAACAACAAGATGTAGAAAAAATATAAATTGTTAGTTGCATCATTTCATTAAAAGCAACAAAAGCTGACATTCACATGTCTAATTGATGCATGTTACCTAGAGTTTCTCGCAGAGCTCCAAGATGTCTCATCAATAGACACAGAGGGATTAAAATAATCTCTTGCCCTCAGCAGCCACTCTCTTTTCCTCTCTAACCTGTTTCACCAACTCACATCTAGAAGCAATTAGGGTCACTTTTCTCTCTCTCTCTTAAATAGTCAACAGCCTATATATATATAACATACACTCCACAACTTCTCACAAGGGTCGGCCTTAATGTTTCACTATTTTAGCAACAACACCCCACAAAAGCAAAGCAAACAAATCAACACCACAACACAACACAAACACAACACAAACACAACTAGCTCCAAAGAAGAGGAAAAGCAACAAGAAGAAGAAGAAGTATTACTTCCCCACAACACAAAATCAAAAACCCAACACAAAGAGTTACAGACAACAACAACAACTCGTCATCAAAAGAGAAGAAAAAGTAATGTTAGGGTTTGTGAGAGACAATGAAAAAAAAGGGTACCTGTTCTTCATCGGAGTTGAGAGTCGAACAGATGAAGCAACCGGCCGGTGGCGGGTGGAGGTCTGCGATCAATGAGACGCGATGGTTAGGAGGTGCGACGATCAAACAAAAAGGTGGGCTAGTCAGATAGTTAACACCGGTGGTTGGAGGTCCAACGGTGAGGTTCGAGTTCGGTGAGATTCCTAGAGAGAGAATGAGAGTAAAAAGTTGGGAATGAAGAGATTTTCAGGTTTGGTAGGGAGAGAAAGTCATCGTCACACACAAAAAATGGTTAGGTAGGGGTATTTTTGTCCAAAAAAGGACAACCTCCCTGGATTTAAAAAAAAAAAAAGGATAGTTTTGTGATGGGTCATCCAAAATGGGTCATTTTTCAATAAAACCCATGTTTATATTCAGTTTCAATGTTTGAGAACCGACTAAAAATCGATTCATGGTCGGTTCCAATAAGAATCAAATCCAACATGTAAATGCTCAGTCTTATATAACATCATTGGCTTTCCCATTTTCATGGTTCTAGTTTTTCTTGACAATTCTAAAGCACTTGAATCAATTATGAGCTCAATAATTAATGTTGTAAAAGCGTGACCTTTTTGTGTAATCATCTATTTAATAATTTGTTTAATGTAATTAAAGTTGCAGTATTCGTGTTCCAATCACCTTGTATATCCAATCTGTTCTAGTTAGAAGGTTTTTTTTTTTTTTTTTTTTTTTCTTTTAATTTATTTTTATTACTGTCTATGATACTTCAACCATTCAAATTGAAATATTTCCAAATTGAACCAATGCTCTCTACGACTAGAGACCCCAAATGTTAATCTCTTTACAAAATATCTCTACATAATATTGATTTATATAACCCTCAATTTTATGTGAAATATACCCCTCTTAAAATATTATAAATTTTTTTATTGGTGAGGAAGGATTGAATCTATTCAAACCGTATTGATCATGTTTGGTTAAGTCGATTTTGATCCTCAAAGTGTTAATGTTCAGTTTCAATGTTTGAGAACTGACTAAAAATTGGTTTATATTCGGTTCCAATAGGAATCAAATCGAACATGTAAATGCTCAGCTGTATATAGCATCATTGGCTTTCCTATTTTCATGGTTCTAGTTTTTCTTGACAATTCTGAAGTACTTGAATCAATTGTGAGCTCAATAATTAATGTTATTAAAGCGTGACCTTATATCAATTATGAGCTCAATAATTAATGTTGTTAAAGCGTGACCTTTTTGTCTAATAATCTATTTAATAATTTATATAATGTAAAGTTGCAGCATTCGTGTTCCAATCACTTTGTCCAATTCGTTCTAGTTAGTAAGTTTTTTAAATTTATTTTTATAACTGTCTACTATACTTCAAGCATTCAAATTGAAATATTTCCAAGTTGTACGAGTACTCTCTACGATTAGAGACCCCAAATGTTAATCTTTTTACAAAATATCTCTATATAATGACTTATATAACCCTTAATTTTATATGAAATATATTTTGTCCCTCCTCTTAAAATATTATAAATGTTTTCATTGGCTATCCCTAAATGGTTTTTCCGGCTCCACTCCTGTTTACAATGGTCAACATATATATTTATTTCTCTTTTTTAATAAATTTAAATTTATGTGCTTCCAAAAATATTTAAATGATTGAGGCCCCTGCACTAAGCTACTAGAGCTGTTGTCTGGAGCCTGATTGTTAAGGTCATTACTCACTCGAGAGTAGTTATACTTATACAGGTAGCGAGTCTAAACAAAACTTCCTTTTTTTTTGTTCAATGAAAAACACTTGCACTAGAAAAAGGAAGATATAAATTACAAATTGAGTTGAGAGTCTCCTAAATAAAATTTAATTTCAAGACCCCGTTACAAACCAAAACGGACTACACCATCTCTCTTTTCCACTGCTATCATTTAATATTCACAATAATGACAGTCTGTCGTGGAAAGAGCAATTTTTTTAATCTGATATGCCCTTCTATGGATCCCAAATTAGCTGTACACGTCATCAAACTGTGTAATGCCTTAATTTTCAGCATGGCATGATTCCACAGTAGATTCTCACTTGAAATTGATGAGCAAACAACTAAAAATATTTACAAAGCTTAGCAGAGTACTGCCGTGTAATTGCATATCATGCCTTCAGGTTCCAATGGAACAATACTCACAACAGTGTCCTCAACTGGCGCAGCAGATGGTCCTGATGATGAGCTAGCCTGCTGGCTGCTACTACATCCCACAATCTTCTGGCAGGTCTCAATCAAGCAATGCCTGCATTTTGGGCACGAGGAGTGTGACCTGAGCCACTTATCGATGCAACGAACGTGAAACCCATGGTTGCATTTGGGCAGGAGACGGACACGCTCACCAGAGACGAATTCGGACAGACATATAACACATTCAGTGTCCAACCCTGGAAGATTCAGCTCTGCTGAGTAATTTATTACAGTAAAAGTTTTCAAGGCCTTTTGCTTGATACCTTTGTTGGCGATCCGGGCTGAAGAGTTGGCACTAGAACCTGACGCTACTAAGCTACTTGAGCACCTAAATAAACACTTGATGAGAGAGTTTAAGCCAAGTGAGCAAACTAGGGCACACAAAAGGACTGAGAGGACCAGCACAACATTTGAGTCAAACTTGCTCTCTACAGGGTAAGGAGGAGGAGCAACTCTGGCTGGTTGTTGGTTAAGTGGATTGGGTTGGAGAAGCTTTCTTGAGTGAATTTTTCCAAGAAAATCCTGGAAGAGTTGAGTGGATGTAGATGAGAAAGAAATTCTAGTAGTTGACATATTTAGAGAGTCCCGAGACTTGGAGTTTGAATACTTGTTGGAGGTCATCCGGGGATTATATATAGAAAAGTATTAAGGGTTTGAATTAATTACTTTATTATTATTATTACTTTTAATTTCCTAACACTTTTTTTAAGATAAGAGGAATATCGAGATTAGTTCAAATGAGACATTAATAATACGGTTTGGATGATTACTCCCAAATATTAAGAGAGATCTATTCACATAATTTTTGAATATTACATAAAAGATGAGACATTATTTACATTTGAACCCACGATTTGAGAGGACAGAGGTAGGTGGGGGTGACTATTACTGTGCACCCCTCTTAAGCGCTTCAATTAACGACTTTTAATAATATCAATTGAGAATAATTTGGGCTTTCGAGCTAATTAAGCCTTTTGTCTTAGTTTCATTCTATGGATCCTCCACTGAGCCTTGAATTGGGTAAATGACTTTCTTTGCTTTTAATCAAAATGTCTTGTTCCACTTAGTGTTGCTGCGAAGAAAGTGGCAGTTGCTTTCCTAGAATCAATGTCAACATCCCCAAATAATGCTAGGCCGTACCCACTAGCCTAGACAGAGATATGGAAAACCTTTATTCGTTAGATGACAAGGAACAATGTATTTTTATTCAAATTGAGGATGTTCTTACTACATTTTTTTATTTGTCATATTTGAAACAAAGCAATACACCCATCTATGAGTCAGACCCAACTCAACTTGAGTTTCATTGAGTAGCACTTACGCATCTCACAACAAGCCTGTCTGAATTCGATGCATGGAACTCACCCTTTCAGTTAGACAATATTCCCATTAGAAATTATGGCGAGTCTGTACAATTTTTTTCTTATTTATCTTACTACTTGACCAACTGGTTAATAGTTATGAATAATTGATTATGCAGTCCTGATTATTTAGTTGACTTGAAAATTTGTTACACTACTTGAAGAACTAGTTGCACAAACCTTGATTCATTATATCTGCGCTCAATAATCTAATAGAAATTAATAATTTTTTGTTGGATAAAAATTGGTTAAAATCTTAGACTTATAAAGAAGGGTAACCAACTTCACTTGATAGTCTTCTGATTTGTTTTAGAAGCATGTAGTATTCTAACTAACTCTTGATCGGTCATAATTTTCCAAAGTGTAATGTCTTTTACAAATTTGTTTATTTGTATTAGACAATATAAACGGTAGATCAGATTTTAACTGTTTCTTAAATCTCTTTTAATTTATCTATGATGCAATGATTGTTGATACTTTTAATCGATCAGAAAAACTCTTTATCAGTCACATTCACACATGCATCAAAACAGATTTCCTTGGATTTTTTCTTTCGTTTTCTCTAAAATAAAACCAAACTATGATAAGCAAGTAGTGACTTTACTGCAACAATACGAATTACAAAATCTAATTATCCTCCCCTTGTGGCTCCTAGCTAAAGCAAATATTATCTGTCTAGATCTCTAAACAAATATCCACTAATATAAAATTATCGAATTGGGAAGTTCAAATAGGTCATCTCAATCTATCTGTAGACAACTGTATTGGCTTCGAAAACCATTCGTATTGTCAATGTGTCAAGTACCTTATCTTGCTTCCTTGTACGTTGGATATTATAGTTTAAGGTCAAAAGTTTCTCTTCATAGAAAGTGGGTTATTCTTCTTTTATTTGTTTATTTTAAGCTTTCATCAATTAAAATATTAACGAACAACAGGGATAGGCCAAGCTTAAAGAGAAGGAGACATGTGTCGTATTGTTTGTGGTTGAAGTGCCTCTACTAGGATCTATATCTTCTCTTTGTGGGTTGGATTTCACTAAGTTATACGCTTGATGGTTCTGCTTTCCGGTCCCCACACACTGGGAGATAGAGAGGAGTCGTTTGGGCTTGGTATACATTAGTGAAAAGAATGTGGCACGCATTCAAAGCTCTTCTATATGTACAGTGTTTAGTGGTGCTCTTGATCTTGAACTGATCAATCTAACCAAAATGTTATGGAAAAAAATTGAAGTCTTCCAAAAAGTTTTTCACAAGACTTGCACATCCCATCTAATATTAGAGGCTGTGACTTGTGATGTTTGTAATTTAGATGGTGTTCTAGCTTAGCTTTAAAGAATATTTTGTAACCCATAACTGTTCCCAATTATTTTATGGTCAATATAATGTTCTTTATTGTGTATTACCAATCATGACTCTATATTAATTTATCTAGTAATTATAAATATTTACAAATTAAAGTAATGTCAAGCTTCCTAAATTTTTTTATCTAAATTAATGCCTAAATGATGTTGCATTTAAATTGTTAATATCTTATAAATTATAAGATGATATAATAATTAATATAATATTAACAATTCACTTATCATATCATTTAGATATGAATTTAAACAAAAAATTTAAAAAATCTAACATTACTCATATAGATTAACAAAGGATCCTTAACAAAAATTGGTTTAAAAAAAAAAACCTAAAATTTTAAAGCACAATTAATTAAAGTTTTTATTCGCATATCATCACTTAGTAGGAGTGCTTGAACACTTTCCTTAAACTTGATAAATTAAAAATTCAAGTTTTACATTTGTCCTAAAACACAAGGTGTGGGTAATTTTTTTTAAAATTTAATCTCTCATCCTCTAACAAAAAAATGAAACTTCTAATTTAAGTTTGGTTTAGGACCAACAATCCCCCTTTTTATTTTCGACATTATATTATAATAAGTTTTAAATCAAAATGTTATCCATCAAAACAATTAAAATTACATTTGAAAAGGTTTAGTTCTAGTAAAATACCAACTGCAAATTAAATACATATATTTAGCATGATATTAACCACCGAGATTGCATTGTTTAAAGATATACGAAATGTGTGTAAAACAAATGAGACTACTGTTGGTCCTGTTATTCCTGTCTATACATGAAAATTTGGATTAAAGAAATTGAAGGTGGTTCAACGAAAATGCCCGTTGAGAGCACAACTGTTGTGAAAGGATTGGAGAAGTTTCCCTGAAGTTTCGGAGGAAGGAAGCATAGGAGATAAGGGATCAATTATATAGTGGTTTCTCATACATCTCCTTTTAAAGATGACAAGCGGAAAGCGGAAAGGCAATTGCAAAGTGACCAAAGAATATTATTATTAATCAATATAAAGGCTAAATACATGCAAAGTTAAAGCTTTAAAACAGGAAGATGACAAAAATTTAAAAATTTTGAAAGATATATTACAAATCATCCATAAGCTTTAATTTATAATGATGAATCAGTCTTTTGTTTTTGTTTGATCTACCCAAAGTAAAATCTGGTTCAATCTGACTTGTTCGGACAGTGAAAGAAAGATTGATACAATCAATCAATTCAGTTGGAAAATCATAGATAAAGATACTTCATGTTTGCTAAACAGGACAAAAATGTAGTATTGTTAAATAGAATTTTCCTGGAAATCAATGAAAAATACATATAGTTGAGCAAATTTTCAAATTAAAATTCATTTAAATTTCCATGTCTTCATTTAAAAATTGAAGGTTTTTAAAAAAAAAATAAAGATATGATTTGAATTTATAATATCTATTATTTGAGCGTAAAATCTTACCATTAATTATTTTAATTTTTGTCGTATTAAATTATTGTTGGAGTGCGAAGTCCAATCCCATAGGCGCAACAAAGAGCTCTGTAACTAGGAACTGTGAGCACCTAGACATGCCATCTGGTCACAGGTGGTGACCAGAAAGCTTCGCGACCAGGAGCCGTTAGCACCTGGTTACGAGTGTCGACTAGTGTAGACTGACCAGGAGCTACGGCCACTTAGTCACAAACATCTAGTCACGACGCACTCTAGAGAAGACCATAATCAAGAGTCATGACCTCCCAGTCGCAGACACCTGGTCGCACATGACTCCATCCATATTTACAAATAAGAACTTCATCTGAATTGGAACTCTTTTGACCCTAAAATTATAAATACCCTTGTGTAAAGGTTTCAAACTAGTATTAAAGATTACCTAAGAGTATTTGAGACTTTCAGAGAGTGGATTGAGAGGGATTTGAGAGTCATTGTTTGTGAGAGTCATGTGAAAAAGACGAAGGTTTGTAAACATCATTATATAATGGAAAAATAGTACTAGTGTGTTCTATAGACATAGGGGATTTCTCACGTCATATAAAAATCTTGTGTCTCTTTATTATTGCTTTGTGTGTATGTGTGCGCGTGCACCTATTTTGATTTGAGTTTTGCAATTATCTATAGTTTTTCATAACAACTAATATTAGAGCCAGGTTCAATTGGTTGAAAATTTATTTGTTACTCATCGTTTGAGTGGGGACAATGGATTTAAAGAAGGATAACTATAAGGTCGAGAAGTTTGATTAGATGAATTTTAGTTTCTAAAACATACAGATGGAAGATCACTTGCACCAAAAGGTCTTGTTTTTGCCACTCAGTGAAAAGCCAACAGACATATCAGACGTTGAATGATAGATGTTAGATAGCAAAGCCGTAGGTGTAAGGTGCAAGTCGACTTAGTAGATCGAGATCGGTTGCTTTTAATGTGAAGATTCAAAACATGCCAACATCTCTTATAAAAGCCCTATCAAATCTGTATGAACAACGTCTGTAGTATATAAGGTACATTTGATTAAAAAACTGTTTTCTCTATAAATGTTGGAGAATGGAAATTTCAAAGAACACCTGAATGCATTTAATGAGGTCATAAATCAATTGACCTCTATTAAAATTGAATTTGATGATGAAGTTCAAGCATTGGAAAGGTACCGTCCAGTCAATTAATGTTGCATTTAGGAAGAATATAATGAAATTTTCAATTGTTGATATGATCATGGCTAAGGAAATCAGAAGATGCAAAGAGGGTTTCTTCAGTATGGGATTGTTGGGAGGCAGGTTAAACTTACTCACGCTAAACATCCACTAATATCTAATGATGCTGAGCAAATACGACATCAAAATGAGTCTCTAGGACATTTCCACTAACCTAGCAATAGAACAATTGTAGATTGAGTAGGAAAGGTTACTAGGAAAGTTCCAACTCATCACTTCATTAACTAATCAGAAGAGAGATAGAGTTACACAGATTTCTTGTGATGAAAGTTAATTGAGTTATTAATGTATATAAGAGAGTGTTAATTGTACATTAAACATATGCATGAAAATACAAGTATCTAGATGTTTAGATTCAATTCTTTGTGCATAAATGGTTCTTGCTTTCATGTTACTCTTTCAATAGCAGTCAAGATTTCATTTTAAGTTTTAAGAATAAAAGATTCTTTCATGGTAACAGAGCTGCAACACACCATGTCTTTTGCTTCGAATTCAGGCATCAACAGTTCTTTACTTGGCGGATCAAGATTTCTCTCACCAATGAAACTGGAGCTGATTGTAAAGCTAGATCACAACAATTATCTTCTGTGGAGGCAACAAATTCTTGCAGCAATCAAAGGTAATTGACTTGGTGAAGGAAAAACAACAATTGTTTTTATAAAAAATATGAATTTTGCGGAACACTGAGTTTTAAAAACTTTTAAGAAAACTCAATAAACCCTAGATCCATAAAACAATGAAATAAAATAATACAAGATAAAATAAAAATCAGATTTTTACCTTATGTATTGATCTCTGTGGATTGTTCACCACCTAGCCTTCCTCGATATGACTCTACACCAAGAAACTAGTGAGTGGGCACAGTTATATAGAATTGTGCTCACTTTCTTTTGATTTCTTTTCTAAAAAGAATCAACAATATATATAAGAGGTGAGTTTATAAATTTGGTTATGCTAAAAGAAAATTTTTTTCTCTTCTTTTCAAAGAACATAAAGCAAAACCAAAATATAACTTCTGTGTTCTGAAAAGAAAACTATTTCTTTTCTATTTATAGGCAACTAATTAGGGTTTTAATTAATCAAATTAACATTAAGCCCCAAATTTATTAAAATTAAACTTTTGCCTCATATAACATAACTAATTCAAAATTAATTCATGTTATATTTTACAATTAAACATGTGACCTATAATTAATTCATAATTAATTTATACCCCGTCACAACTGAGAATCAAATTCAAAACCTCTTATAAAATTAATTAAATAATTATTAATTCATAATTAATAATTAACTAATTAATTATCAAATAATTTGAATAATTAATATCATTCAAATATTAAGTGAACACAAATGTTGCTACTTGCGTAACAATTATAATTGGACAGTCCAATTACAATATTCTATATACAAGTTTCTTATAGTGAAATGAGCTATCAAGGGGACCCGATGGACCTACAATTTTGAGCTCCAATAATATCGAAATTATTAATTAAACTCTTTAATTAATAATTTACTATTATTAATCTTAGAGTTACTCCACTAAAAACCTAAGATTGCACTCTCAAAATTGTAGATGTTTTTATACAATCTGAAATTTTCAGTGTCCATTGATTTAATCACTACATATGATTTGACCCTCCACAAATAGTTCATAATTAAAGCTAGGTCAAAATGTCCGTTTTACCCCTCTAATTATTTCTTAATCCTTAAGTACCATTGATTCTCTAATGAACAATATATTCATAACAACTTATGAATTTATCTTTCCATTTTCATATGAATGGAAAGTTGAGCGCTCATATTGTTCAAGACCTGAATCAACCCTTAAGGGAACTACTTCTCTACTTCTCGCAAGAAGGAGTGGATTCCACTATCGTGTAGAACGTTCCCAGCTACTTACAAATCATATCCCCAAAGTACGAAGTTATTGACCGGACATCTACACCGATCTCACCCATGTAAATCAAAGGATATAACTCAACAAGTAGGAGTCCATAATACACTCAGGATTAAGATCAATTCATATATGATCATCTGGTTGATAAACATAAATCTCTGAGTTTAACGGATATTAATAAGAGAATTATGTTTATCGTGGTCCAGTCCTATATAATCTTTATTATATAAGATGCCTCAATTTCCATGTCACTACATGAATAGTCTCGGATAAAACTATCGTACCGAATACAAAATGGACCGCAACTGTAGATTTACCACAAATAAAGTACCCAGCTTTATTTGTTTTCTACAGACTTTTTAGATTACTTATTTCAAATTAAATCCGCCTGTATATAACACTTATATACTTAATTTGAAATTACATTAGTAATCAAGGATGTTTCTCATGATATATACAATTTTTGCAAAATATATAAATTGAATAAAATTAATACTTTATTATTTATAAAACCGTTTACATTATTACAAGCTCTTAGGGCATAAAACCCAACAATCTCCCACTTGCCCTAGAGCAAATGGGATATATCTCGTAATCCTAGACCTTCTAGATGACCTTCAAACACTTTAGCCGTTAAGGTATTCGTAAACGGATCAGCAAGATTATCTTGTGATGCAATCTTCATCACGTTCGCATCTCCCCTTTGTACAATCTCCCTAATGAGATGATATTTCCTCTCTATATGCTTCCCTCGTTTGTGGCTTCTTGGTTCTTTGGAATTAGCCACTGCACCACTATTATCACAATAAAGGGTAAGTGGTTTATCCATATCTGGAACAACTTCCAGATCAGTCAAGAATTTACGTAGCCATACCGCTTCTTTAGCTGCTTCACAAGCTGGTACATGTTCGGCTTCCATAGTGGAGTCAGCAATGCATGATTGCTTAACACTCTTCCATACAATGGCTCCACCACCAAGAGTGAATACTGATCCGGACGTGGATTTTCTTGAATCCTTATCCGATTGAAAATCAGAATCTGTATATCCTAGTGGGATCAAATCCTCTCCAGAATATACGAGCATATAGTTTCTCGTTCTCCGAAGATACTTGAGAATATGTTTTACTGTCACCAAGTGATCTAATCCTGGATTGGATTGATAACGACTAACTATTCCCACCGAATAACATATATCCAGTCTCGTGCATAACATAGCATACATGAGACTGCCTACTGTAGAGGCATAGGGAATCCGTCTCATATCCTCAATTTCTTGAGGTGTCTTAGGACACTGTTCCTTAGACAAATGAACTCCATGACGAAAAGGTAAATTACCTTTCTTAGAGTTCTGCATCGAAAATCGCATAAGAATCTTATCGATATACGATGCTTGAGACAGCGCTAACAGTTTGTTCTTACGATCCCGTATTATTTGGATCCCAAGGACATAACTGGCCTCTCCCAAATCTTTCATTTGGAATTGGCTAGCGAGCCAGCTCTTTACGTCTGACAATACTCCAATATCATTCCCAATGAGTAGAATATCGTCAACGTAAAGTACAAGGAAAACCACTTTCTTATCGATTATCCGTTTGTATACACAAGGTTCATCGATATTTTGCTCAAAACCATAAGACTTGATCGAAGTATCAAACCTTATATTCCAAGATCGAGATGCTTGCTTAAGTCCATAAATGGACCTTTGCAACTTGCAAACTTTTTGCTCTTGACCTTGGGACACGAATCCCTCTGGTGTTACCATATAAATACTTTCATCAAGATTACCGTTCAAAAACGCAGTCTTGACATTCATCTGTCAAATCTCATAATCGAGACATGCAGCAATGGAAAGAAGAATCCGAATGGACTTAAGCATAGCTACTGGCGAGAAAGTTTCCTCATAGTCAACTCCCTCTTTCTGGGTATAACCCTTTGCCACTAGTCTAGCTTTAAAGGTTTCAACCTTTCCATCCACTCCTCTCTTCCGCTTGTAGATCCACTTGCAACCTATGGGTTTTATCCCATCTGGTTGATCCACAAGTTCCCAGACTGAGTTAGAGTACATAGACTCCATCTCGAGATTCATAGCTTTAAGCCATTCCTCCTTATCAGAATCCTCCATTGCATCATGATATGTCAATGGATCATCTACACTCTCATCAGAGATAGCAATTTGTGCCTCTCCAATCTTTCTGTAGCGGACTGGTGGTCTAATAACCCTCCCACTACGATGAGGTGGTAGATGATTCTGATGAGAATCTATCTGACGTTCAGACGTGGTTTGAATTATGTCATTGTCAACAACTTTTGCTGACAGGGTACTATTCGACCCAGGAAGTAACTCCTCGAGTACAACTTTACTTCGAGGTTTGTAATCTCTCATATAGTTCTCTTCAAGAAAAATAGCGTTTGTCGATACAAACACTTTGTTTTCTTCAGGACTATAAAAGAGTCCGCCCCTAGTCTCTCTGGGATAACCTACAAATAGGCAAACTTTTGAACGTGGTTCCAACTTCCCAGTCTTGTTCTTCAACACATGTGCTGGACACCCCCATATGCGAAAGTGACGTAAACTAGCTTTACGACCTTTCCACAACTCTAAAGGTGTCTTTGGAACTGACTTAGATGGCACAACATTCAAAATATATATTGCAGTTTGCAATGCATATCCCCAGAATGAACTAGGTAATGATGAATAACTAAACATAGATCTCATCATGTCCAAAAGGGTCCGATTTCTCCTTTCTGCAACACCGTTCTGCTGGGGTGTTCCAGGAGCAGTCAATTGGGATAAAATCCCATGCTCAAGCAAGTAATCCTCAAACTCTGTATCGAGATACTCGCCTCCACGATTTGATCGTAGAGTTTTCAATGTTTTACCTAATTGATTCTCAACTTCAGCTCGAAACTCTTTGAACTTTTCAAAAGTTTCTGACTTTCGTTGCATAAGGTAAACATATCCATATCTTGAATAATCATCAATAAATGTGACGAAGTATTCATAACCGCCTCTAGCTTTAACATTCATAGGACCGCAGACGTCCGAATGTATAAGCTCTAACGGTTCCTTAGCTCTAAGCCCTTTTCCAGTAAAAAGTCTTTTAGTCATTTTACCTTCTAAACATGATTCACAAACAGGTAAAGTACCGATCTTTAACTCGTTTAAATGTCCGCTCTTTACAAGTCTGTTTAATCTGTCAAGGTTAATATGACCAAGTCTTAGATGCCAAAGATATGTATCATCATTATGAGAAATCTTTTGTCGTTTTGTTTTTGGTTTTTCTACCTTAAACATTTCAGTATTAAGCAGTGGGTTATGCATTAACGGTCTTAATACATATAAATTGTTTTCTTGTATCCCTGAACAAATTTTCAAACAATTTCTAGAAATAATAACTGATTTATTATTAAAAGAAATAGAATAATTAAATTCCAAAAGTTTAGAAACAGAAATCAAATTTCTCTTAAAACCTGGAATAAAATAAACATTGTTCATTACAATAAAACAATTATTATTAAAATGAAGTCTAACTTCTCCCACTGCCTTTGCTGAAACGACTTCCTCTGTCCCGACTCTCATGTTAAACTCACCCTCATCAAGCTGCTTATATGAATCAATCAACTGCAAAGAAGAACAAACATGATTAGTGGCTCCTGAATCAATTATCCAAGGGGATGAATCATCCTCCACTAAACAAGATTCAATGACTAGTAAATCACATTTACCTTTCATCTTCTTCTCTTGGAGCTCCTTGAGGTACTTGGGACAGTTCCTCTTCCAATGCCCATCAACACCATAATGAAAACATTTTCCTTTGGGCTTTGTGGCCTTGGAGCCCTTTTTGCTCTTCTTTTGAGTAGCTTGCTTCTTGGGCTTAACATTAGCCTTAGCCTTTCCAGTGTTTCTCTTCCTCTTATTTTTAACAGAAGAAGAAGTCTCAGCAACATTTGCTTCACCGGACTTATTTTTGTCCTTATTCATAGACTCATAAGTAATGAGCTCATTTAGCAACTGTGTAAGTGAGTAAGTCAACTTGTTCATAACATAGTTGCTCTTGAATTGCATGAAACTCTTCGGAAGAGTTTCTAGTATCATGCTCACTTGGCTACGCTCATCTATAGCCCCACCATGGCTTTCAGCTGTGTTAAAGTGGGTCATCATTTTCAAGACATGCTCTCGAACAGATGTACCCTCCTTCATCCTAGCAGTCATAACAGCACGAACAGCTTCGTGTCGTTGTTGCTCAGAAGGTTGCCCAAACATGCCCTGCAATGACTCCAGTATTTGAGTTGCTGTTGTCATTGCCTCGTGCTTGGTAGCAAGCACCTCGGACATCCCTGCTAACAAATAGCAGCGGGCCTTCTCATCAGCTGTGACCCATTTTTGATAGGCCTCGCGCACAGTACGTCTAGCATTTTCTGCTGGCTGGGGAGGACAAGGCTGAGTCGTGACAAATTTAAGATCTTCACAGACCAGGACTGCGTTCATGTTACTTTTCCATTTGACATAATTTTCCCCGTTTAATTTATCATTAGCAAGTATAGAAATCAACGGAGATACCATTGCTGAAAATAAATAACAAACATTTAATATCAATTTGCAAAAATTAATATCATGTAATTTTGGCATAAAATTAAACGTGATGCATGATACACGAATAATGAATTAGAAAATACCCTAAAAAATAATTACTACGCCACGATAATCTAACATTCCACAAATAAGTGCCGCCGTAGGGTAGGTCAAGTATTTGTATGTTAGACTGAGACATTCTCAATTAAATAATATAACAAAATAACTCTTATTCATATATTATTTAACTACCGTTTTTCGGTCAGGAAAATAATTAACAATTAATTATTTCCTTTATGAGTGTAACCCATCATTTCGGATTCCATGGACTTAACTCGAGAATTGCCGCCGTAGGGTAGGTCAATCCCAAGATACATCTAAAAATCCTATTCGTTAGGAAGTCAACCTTGATCAACTTAAATGGACACCACCCGTAGGGGGACGATAACAAAGCCGTCTCGAGGCGCCTTTAAGTTTCACGGTGTTGAACTAATGATGGAGACCACGAGATATATTGTCATATATCTCTCTCCCACTCACTATTTTAGGATAAGGGTTTTCTATTTAAATATTCCTAGTCATCGTCTTAGATTATTAACGGCTAAAAAAAAATAATCTAAGTTACTAAGAATTTATGTGTTGCTAAAGTCTGAAACTTATTAACACTTAATGAATTACCAGATTTTTAACACTTAAAAATCTAATTCAATTTATAAATATAATATAAATAATCAAAATTATAAATATTAGATTTAATATGAAGTTACCTGATTTTAACTAATTAAAATCTAATCCACATTATGAATGCCAATTATTGAAATGTAATTTCTAACTTGAAAACTATGATTTTCTACTAAAATCAATTCAAATTAATTAAAAGGCATTCTATGTATTATTCTTCTATTTATACTAATAAACAATTTAATAGTAAAATAAAATAATACATATGATGCATGTCATGTTATAATGTAATGAGTAGGCACCTCATGATTCTATATGACATATGTTGATGCATGTACATGTTATATAATTATCAATTCATCTCATGAAAATAATTAAATAAACAACATGTGTATGACCGGGTTCTTTGGTTTTGACAACCTAAATCTAATTTCAAGATTACATTAATTAACCAAGGCATTCCTTGGCCTTCACTTGTAGTCTTCAGGTCTTGACAAGTCTTCATGGGCTCTCTTGGGCTCAAAATTAAATCCAATTTAATAATCAAGAATTTCCATCTAATGGATTGGACTTTAAGCTCATTTCTTGATTTTTGGATCCAAGAAAAATTATCTAATAAATTGTCAAATAAAAATATGTGCAAATTGACCATCAATTAAGTGCACTAGATGCACATTTGTCTTATGCACAATTGTGAATCTAACATTCACCCGTAAACTTATGTAACAATTTCACTAAGTTTTTGTCTTTTGTGCATTATAAGCAAACAATTTGCTATTTTGTCTTTTGTACATCACACGCAACTCTCTGCACCATATTTTTATCTTTTGTGTGTAACAAAAACAATTGTAACTTTGACTTTTCATTGCATAAGTGCAACAATTACACTTTTTGACTTTTGCATACCAGAGCAACAATTGCACAAGCTTTTGTCAATCTCGGTTTTCACAGTGCAACAATTTTACTTTAAAACAAATTGCACCAAGTCAAATTTGCACGTTTACCGAGCCTGCAGCAAAACTGCACACATCAAAGGCAACAGCCATGCGCTTGTTTTCGCACTGCTGCAACTGCCCAGAAACACACAAAAATTGCACGCTGCTGTCTGTTGTCGTGCGGCTGCTGTCCAACTCTATTTAATCGCACAACAAACTGGTTCAAAACCAGTCACCAGACCGCATACGAAACTGGTTCAAAACCAGTCCATAATCGTATCTACCCAGAATAGCAGCAAATCCTCAACCGCATCAATTTACAGAAAATATAAAAATCTAAATCTATAAATTTATAACAGAAAATTTGCCACAAACGGCTTACAAATTTATTTAAATTAAATAACCAAAGAACCATATAATTAACGATCATACCATGCAATCCTCATTCATCAAACATGAATAAAATACATCATAATAAAAAAAAATAGTGCCTACTCAATGACATACATATCAATACAAAACATATTATTTTAAAATCATTATTTTATTGGAACCAAGGCTCTGATACCAATTGAAGGAAAAACAACAATTGTTTTTATAAAAAATATGAATTTTGCGGAACACTGAGTTTTAAAAACTTTTAAGAAAATTCAATAAACCCTAAATCCATAAAACAATGAAATAAAATAATACAAGATAAAATAAAAATCAGATTTTTACCTTATGTATTGATCTATGTGGATTGCTCACCACCTAGCCTTCCTCGATATGACTCTATACCAAGAAACTAGTGAGTGGGCACAGTTATATAGAATTGTGCTCACTTTCTTTTGATTTCTTTTCTAAAAAGAATCAACAATATATATAAGAGGTGAGTTTATAAATTTGGTTATGCTAAAAGAAAATTTTTTTCTCTTCTTTTCAAAGAACATAAAGCAAAACCAAAATATAACTTCTGTGTTCTGAAAAGAAAACTATTTCTTTTCTATTTATAGGCAACTAATTAGGGTTTTAATTAATCAAATTAACATTAAGCCCCAAATTTATTAAAATTAAACTTTTGCCTCATATAACATAACTAATTCAAAATTAATTCATGTTATATTTTACAATTAAACATGTGACCTATAATTAATTCATAATTAATTTATACCCCGTCACAACTGAGAATCAAATTCAAAACCTCTTATAAAATTAATTAAATAATTATTAATTCATAATTAATAATTAACTAATTAATTATCAAATAATTTGAATAATTAATATCATTCAAATATTAAGTGAACACAAATGTTGCTACTTGCGTAACAATTATAATTGGACAGTCCAATTACAATATTCTATATACAAGTTTCTTATAGTGAAATGAGCTATCAAGGGGACCCGATGGGCCTACAATTTTGAGCTCCAATAATATCGAAATTATTAATTAAACTCTTTAATTAATAATTTACTATTATTAATCTTAGAGTTACTCCACTAAAAACCTAAGATTGCACTCTCAAAATTGTAGATGTTTTTATACAATCTGAAATTTTCAGTGTCCATTGATTTAATCACTACATATGATTTGATCCTCCACAAATAGTTCATAATTAAAGCTAGGTCAAAATGTCCGTTTTACCCCTCTAATTATTTCTTAATCCTTAAGTACCATTGATTCTCTAATGAACAATATATTCATAACAACTTATGAATTTATCTTTCCATTTTCATATGAATGGAAAGTTGAGCGCTCATATTGTTTAAGACCTGAATCAACCCTTAAGGGAACTACTTCTCTACTTCTCGCAAGAAGGAGTGGATTCCACTATCGTGTAGAACGTTCCCAGCTACTTACAAATCATATCCCCAAAGTACGAAGTTATTGATCGGACATCTACACCGATCTCACCCATGTAAATCAAAGGATATAACTCAACAAGCAGGAGTCCATAATACACTCAGGATTAAGATCAATTCATATATAATCATCTGGTTGATAAACATAAATCTCTGAGTTTAACGGATATTAATAAGAGAATTATGTTTATCGTGGTCCAGTCCTATATAATCTTTATTATATAAGATGCCTCCATTTCTATGTCACTACATGAATAGTCTCGGATAAAACTATCGTACCGAATACAAAATGGACCGCAACTGTAGATTTACCACAAATAAAGTACCCAGCTTTATTTGTTTTCTACGGACTTTTTAGATTACTTATTTCAAATTAAATCCGCCTGTATATAACACTTATATACTTAATTTGAAATTACATTAGTAATCAAGGATGTTTCTCATGATATATACAATTTTTGCAAAATATATAAATTGAATAAAATGAATACTTTATTATTTATAAAACCGTTTACATTATTACAAGCTCTTAGGGCATAAAACCCAACACTTGGAACCTATATTGATCCTAGTTTTTCTCCTCCAAATCGAGTGAATTCAAATTGTTCTATTAATGATTTGTTCTTGGATTGGGAACAACAAGATCAAATCTTGTTGTGTTGGATGTTGTCATCTATGAGTCAAGAAATCTTGCCTCATTTGATTGGATGTGATACTTCTTATGAAGCATGGTTGAACATTGAAAGACTGTTTAAGTCTCAGTCTAAAGCTAACATTATGCAACTCAAGTTGCAACTTCAAACTTTGAAGAAAGATGATCTCACAATGACAGAGTACTTGACAAAGAAAAAAGGTGTCACAGATGCTCTTTCTTTCATTGGTTATGTAATGAGTAAGGAGGATCAGATAATGGTAATTCTAAGTGGTTTAGGTTTCGAATACGACTCTTTTGTGGTCTCTATTACATTAGTTCCAGTCAGTCACAAAATGGCTAAAATTAAAGCTTTGTTGCTTACTCATGAGGCTCATATTGAAAAGCATACTTAGGTTAAGAGTCTAAGTGTTAACATGGGCATGAATAAAAGCATTGCTAGCATCGGGCCTAGTGATTCAAGGAAGAAGAATGTAAATGTGCATACAAATGCATTTGGAGGAAGGTAACTTGGTCACAATTTTGGTGGAAAAAAAGGTTGTAATAGAGGAAGATATAGCAATAATCGACCTCCTTGTCAAATTTGTTACAAGCCAGGACATAGTGCTTCGAGATGCTAATATAGGTTTGATCAAACCTATCAGCCACAGTTTAACATATAGTCAGGCAGAGGCAATGGAAATAGCAATACCTGTACTGGACATTCGTGAAATATAGTAGCAATGTTTTTGGGACCAAAAACTAGCTCATTTGGCACTACTTTTGGCAAAACATAATGGTATCTAGATAGTGGTACAGACCATTACGCCTCTGACATTACAAATCTCATTAACAAGTCTGAATATCAAGAAAAGGAGAGAATCTGCATCGGTAATGAAACAAGTTTGAGCATCTCTTCTATTGGTTCTAATGCATTCACCCTTGATAAACATGCTTTTCATCTTAGAAATATTCTTCATATTCCACACATCATAAATAACTTGCTTAGTGTCTCTAAATTTGTTAAAGATAATAATATCTTTATTGAATTTCACCCCTCTTTTTGTCTTGTGAAGGACCAAGCTACGAAAAAAGCTCTTCTTCAAATGGTCCATAAAAATGGCCTGTATGTATTTGATTTACCACTGTAGTGCTCAAGTAAAGAAAAGGAGTTCTCATAGTCTTTTTATTCTTCATCAATGTCTGATCATGGATTTTCATTTTCAGCTTCCAAATTGTACCAACAACCTACTGACAATGTTAATAATTCTGCAACAAATGTAAATAATGCTGATATGATTCATAGTTTTTATGTCCCAAACGATCTTAGGTTGTTTCTTTGACATTTGAGGTTGGGACATCCCTTTTCATCCATTGTAAAAACCACATTGAATAAATTTAGAATTCCATTTTCTAATTCTAACTTTTTCTTTTGTCATGATTGTCAAGTGAGTAAATCTCACACTCAACCTTTCTCCCATTCAAATACATCTTATCATTGCTAATGTGTGGGGCCCCTGTTGCATCCACAAATGGATTAAAATTTTATGTTAGTTTTTTAAACACTCATACTAGGTACATATGGATCTTTTTGCTTAAAATCAAAGGAGAAGTTGCTCAAGTTTTTAAAACATTCAAAACTCAAGTTGAGCTTCAATTTTCTTCCAAAATCAAGACCCTATAGATTGATAATGGAAGGGAATTCCTAGATCTATCATCTTTTTGGCAAAATGTGGTGTTGTTTTTAGACATTCTTGTCCCTACACATATGACCAAAATGAACTTATTGAGAGGAAGAATAGACACATTGTTGAAATTGGTCTAAGCCTCATCTCACAAGCTTCATTACCAATTTGTTTTTGGTTTGAGGCTTTCATTATTGCTACATATCTGATAAACTATATGCCAACACTTATTTTGAAAAGAAAAAGTCAATTTACTTGTCTATATGACAGAGAACTTGATTACTTAACTCTTAAAGTGATTGGCTCTCTTGTGTATCGTCATATAAACCATATAATCAACATAAGCTGCAACTTAGAAGTGAGTCTTGCACCTTCCTAAGATATTGTAATTAATACATAGGGTATAAATGTTTGAGCTCAAACATCATGTTATACATAGTTAGAATCGTAGTTTTTAAAGAACGTGTTTTCCTTTGCTAAAACACATTCACCAGTAGACAACTTGAGGCCTAACAGTATATCTTTGTTTTCACATGTGGCTTCTTTGTCATCCTCTACTGCTCAATAGACTTCACAGGTTTTTGACAATATTTCTAACACTCATGCTACAACTGTTACTAATGATCATGTCATTCATGCATGGATCAAGTTGACAAGTGGCATTAATTGTAGATTATATATAATTTTATGAAAAATTGGAAAGCTAGAAATAAAAGTTAAAAAGCAAAATACTAAAAGTGAAGGATTTAAAAAGCAATATCTTGTTTTTCGGTTAACATTCATTCATAAAGAGACAAATGCAAGAACTATTAAACAATATATCAACTCGGTCAACAACTTTTCATTTCAAACAAAAACCGAAATCAAAGTGAGAGGTTGAGAATGAGTTGTGTGTGCTGCTCGTGAGTGAAAGAGAGAATGCGAGAGTGAAAGAGACCAAGAGAGAGACCGAGAGTGATAGAGAGAACAAGAGAAGGAAGAGAGCTGCTGCTCGTGAGTGGAGGAGAACCGAGAGCTGATTGTGAGCGACCCAAAAGCTTGAAGAGGTTGAGAGCTTGTGTTTGTGTGCTGCTCGTGAAAGAAGAGAGATCCCAGGAGCAGATCAGAACCAAGAAGCAAGACATGCAAGCAACCTTGAGAGCAAATCTGATCGTGCATGCAAAGCTAGGAGGAGTTACCGTGCTGCTGCCATCGTGAACTTGCTGTCGCTAGGTGAGGAGCTACTGTCAGCGTGAGCTGTTGTTGGCGAAGGGAAACTGCTGTCGTATCTTGCTGCCGTGAAGAGCTGTGTGCTGTCACCGTCCCTAGGTGCTGTCATCCTCGCTGCGGGTGAGAGGAGTTACTGTTTTGCCTTTGCTGTGCACCAGCTACTATCGTCGTTGCTACCTTCCTGCCGTGCTCACGTTACTACCGATTGTTGTCGTGTGCTGTCATCGTAAGCTGCTGCTGTCAAGTCTATCAAAGTGCACCATTTTAGACCTGAAAGGAAGCAGAAGGAAGCGAAGACAGTTGCTAGTGGAAGAAGGAGTTGCTACTGAGAGCTTGCGAGAGATTCGTCGCCGTTCGGAAGCTGTTTCGAAGTAGAGAACAGCTTGCTCCTTGGGTAAGTGCTGCCCCATTTCTTTTGTTGAGATGTTTCGAGTAATTAGTAAAGTGACCATGTGAATAGAATTGAGAAAAGTGATGATATTATATGCTTGGGTTTAGGATTGAGAACCTCATTAATGCGTAGGTTCGCTCGTTGATGTTGCGATTGTGTTTTTATCATTGATCGTATTCGTTGAGTTTTGTTTACGGGCTGTTATAAGATGTATTAAGGGCTGTTGAGTTATGTTTTTAGTTTCGCGTTCGTTATCGTGGAAAATGGATAGTATTAGTGTGTTTTAAAGAATCGGATAGTCGTTCGGATATTGAGAAATCTTTTCCGAGCGATTCTGTTGATTTTTTTCCGCGAATGAGAGCGTTGTTAGTTTGTGATTTTCGTTGTCGAATATGAAAGTATTTGCAATGTTATCTCGCTGCCCCGAGATGTTATTAAGCCCGTTAAAGTTGAAGTTATGATAGTTTGAGTTATAATAAAGTTAATCGTATAGTTTTTGTTTCGCGCGAAAACGTTAATTGTCGAAATATCGGAGTTTAAATTGGGAATAAATATTCATTAAACTTGCTGCCATATTTTTCTTCTTTGTGCTTAAAATTGTTTGAATATTCGTTTGCTGTGTTTTAAGTAAAGTCACGAGTTGAAATTGACGATAAGTTTAATTGGAATCAAAGGAATCGCGCAAAACGCTAAAATCGATAAATCGCGATATCTAGTTGAAATCGCGTAAGCTTTATGTTAGCCGTTTGGTTTCGAATCTTCTTTTCATTGAATCTTTTAGAATCTAATTTTGATGATGTTACTTAAGATTCGAATGGCATGGTTGCTGGTTTTATAACCGTAGAGTTTCGAGTAGTTTATGTTGCGATAGCGAATCGGTGTGAAATAGTCTTCGTGTGTGATTATGAGTTTCCTGTTTTGTTATCATGTGAGGATGGTCACTTGAGTTATTGTGATTAGAAATCGTCGTATGGCTTAAAGTTTAGTTGCGCGCGAGTTATGTTTAACGACATCCCGATCGAAATCAATTGTAGGTGAATCGAAAACCGGACGAGAGCTTTATCAGGAGTGGTTGATCATTTATTGGAAGCAAGTTTTGTGTGTGTATTTTATTTAAGCTTTTACGAATTCTGTTATATGAAATTATCAATGTGATACTATTTTAGTTTATGAATTATGTTATTCAAGTAACATTTTAGAATATTATCGCTTTCCCTATAATGCATATATCGTTGTGTATATGTATTTAGTCGTAAAGATATTTGAGAACATCATTTCAGTAATTGAGTTTTCGCTCTAGAAAACAAGTTTTTCGGTTTTAAACCGTAAGTAGAAAACGAAACACTTATGAGATAATTTTAAAGGTAATTAATATCTCTTTAGTTTATCTTAACTTCTAGCAGAACTCGGTCGATGTACCCTATGCGTGTACAGTACTAGACCGGGGGAATCGTAATCCCAAGTTCCCGTACACCTAATTGACGGGGGGAATCGTAATCTCAAGTTCCCGTATTTTTTTGATGTTGGGGGGAATCGTAATCCCAAGTTCCTACATCTGAACACACGCAACCAGAAAATTTCGAGTATTTCATGTCATATAGATATTTAGCTTAAAAGCTTAAGAGAATGAATTGTTCTAGAGTTACTCTTCTAGGTTGAAATACGTCAATAGACGTTAGTTTAGATTAAAAACAATCTTTTGATTATATAAGCTATATCATTTTCAAAATACTAATGAAAGCAGAATTTATTATTATGTGCACTCACTGAGTTATTCTCACCATTATTTTCTGTTTTCTTTAAATTCCCTCCCAGGTATAGGAGTGAGCAGCGTGGCCAAAGTATCTTCATCGGACGTACAGGCGAGCTGTAGATGCGACCATGCTGCACTAGTTTTAAACACGTTATCATGTATTGCATTTATTATCGTTTTTCAGATTTCTCAAATTTTGTAAATATTGTTTTGGGATGAAGTATTTTATCTGAATATCATGCATGATGTTTAAGATTTTATTCAATTTGCTTCCGTATTATTGCATGATTGTGAGTTTGAAAAAGGGCCTGAGGCCTATTGATTTTGAAATATTTGTGTATAAACTTATACAGGTTTTATGAAGTATTTTACAGGGTGGAATTTTAGAAAAACAGCCGTTGTGCTGTCGGATTTCCATGAAAATCCTATTTTCATAAATTTATTTTCAACGAATAAAAATTCCCACCCATTTTCAGAACTAAAAGGATTTCAAGAATTTTAATTAAGAAAAGAGGCTTAGCTCCGTGGAAACTTTTCAGCCGGAGCAAATCTCAACTGGGGAGCCACCTTGGGGTGCCGGGCAGGTCGCCTAGCCAGGATAGTTAGAGAAAGGGCCTGTCAGTTACTAAGCTACCATGATTTTAGTTTGGAATGTTAAAATGATAAATCATGATGTTAGGATGATTTAAGTTACGCTAAAGTTACGCGGATAATTTTCATTGCGTGTGAATATACTTAACTATTGAATTTTGAAGCCGAAATGTAAATTGAATTTAAAGTAGCTAAGCTACCATAATTTGGATTTTTAAATATTGAAGTGTTAGACTTTTATTTTATATGGCTTGCATGAAATTATAAGTTGTATTGACATTAGAATTGATTGGAAAGCTAAAAGAAATGCTTGAATTGTTAAAAAGGATGATTCGCAATGAAACTTTTTGTACTTTATTGCGTTTATTGGTTTCAATTTGAAATATCATCATATTGAATCTGTTTAAGTGTAATTGCGATGAAATGATGGATTGAAATGAATGACATTAATATTGGTTTACATATGGTTGAAGAAACTAGAATAATTGTGAAGTTCCGTTGGTTACGTTATATTTGAAATGATGAGTTGTGAAGGTCGATTGAGAAGCAAAAGTTTGGATAATAGGCTTCCTTATATTTGATCATTGGTGTTTTAAAGTGAAGAAAATTGTTTTGAATGTTTTGAATAATTCCTTGAGTTATATGGATAATAAGATCATCATGGAATTAAAAGAAATGTATGTGATGATGATAATGGTGTGATTTCGGCTAAGGTTGAATTTTGGTGTTCAAATGTGAGTTATGGATTTGAATTGAAATTTGGATTTAAACTGAGGTATTTTGTATGTTTCAATCTTATGAAAATTCAAACGGTATGTGTGTATGAAAAGTCGAAGTTGTCATAGCTTGGAAAAGTGGTTTGATATTTTTGGATAGTTATGCATTTGTTTGTGTAATAATGCAAGTCAATGGAAGTGTGTATGTGAATGAATTTGGTTGTTTCATTGTCTAAATTTAGAATGTGGAAATGCATAGGTAGCGTAGAGGCAAAGAAGTTTTAAATCACACATTTATTGAGAGTTCGAAAATTGTGAGTATAAATTATTTTACAAAATGATAAATGCATTTTAGTATGCTTTGATATGAATGCTTTCTTTTAAGCTTTATGCTTTCATGTAAGTTTATTTAAATTATTTGATGTTATTAAATTTCAAGTTATGGAATTTTATTTAATATTTAAATCCTATGTTCAATTATGTTATGAAATGAATTTAATTTAATTGTAATATCCTTCCTTACGAATTATTATGTTCAAATCTTAAATGTGGATTTTATATGAAATGCAACTTAATTATAAATGTTTTATCAATCCTATGATATTCCTTAAGGTAATCTCATGATGTTATCGATAATGGTAGAGTACCTTAAAGCGATGTAGGATTTCGCTTGGGAGTTGCGATATAGGATTCTGCCTCTCTCTACGTACAGTATGAGCTAGCTTACTACCTGAGCGATGTAGGGTTTCCGCTTAGGAGTTACGATGTAGGATTCCACCTCTCCCTAGGGTACATTATGAGCTAACTTACTACCTGAGCAATGTAAGATTCCGCTCGTAGCGATGTAGGATTTCGTTATTTAGTTATCGATCATATGATCTTGCAATGTAGGATTCCGCTTTGCCATATACCTAAGGGTGTCATAGGTGAACAAATGATTGGTGGTTTATTTACTTTATTAGTATACAATGATTTTTAGTTAGCTCGTATACCATCATTTTTGTTTTACAGGTTTATGATATATTGAAATAATATAAGCTGCTAGATTTTATTTTAGATTTATGAATTATGTTTTACGATTATGTTTAAAGTTTAAGTGCAATGATTTAATTAAGTTTTATGGATCATTTATTAAACATTAGGGAGGATATAAGTTTGTGTTTAAGTACGATATTCAATGGTATAAGTTTGTGTTTAAGTATGATATTCAACGATATAAGTTTGTGTTTAAGTGTGATGTTCAATGATATAAACTTTTGTTTAATTCTAAGTAATATGAATCTTATAAATGTTTTGGCATGAATAAATTTCTTTTAAGTTTTATGACTTTATGAAAGTTTAAATAGAAATTCATATCGCTTATTGAGCCTTTTAGCTCACTATTTCCTATTTGTTGTTATGAAAAATCTTCCCAGGTGTAGGCGCGAGTACTCAATGCGAGTTATCTCCAATGTAAAGTTAGACGAGCACATCTGACGATTGTTACTATGAAATTAAAACAAATATTTTGATATATAATGAATTTGCATGATGTAAATATTTTTGATTTTATAAATACTTACGATTTTATGCATATTAAGAAGACTTTATGTTCGAAATAGTTTCGATTTAAATACTTTGATTTACGTTTGAATGTGAATTTTGATATGGACTTGAAGTCTAATTTGGAAGTGGACAAGAATATATGTATTTAGAAATGTTTATAAATCGATTTATAGATGTTTTGAAAAGGTTGAAAATGTCGGAGAAACAGCCTTTATGTTGTCAAAATTTTTCCATCAGATTTTTTTTAAAGGATTAAGGAATGATAAAATATGACAGCTTTGCTGCACAGAGCCCTTTTGAATCACCTGTATGAAGACTACAAGGATTTCTGTTGGGGTGTCGGGAGAGCTCCGCTCAGATTCAGATAGGAAAAATCGGGGTTGGGTCTTTTTCACAAGAAGCATGGTTTTAAATATCACTACACGCTAATTGACTGGCAAGGTAGCGGTTAGCAATTTATTGGTTACTTAGTGATTAATCGGTGATTAATCGGGCGTTTGTGTAACTTTCCCTACTATATAAACATAAAAAAATCAACCCTAACATCATTTTCTCACTTCTCAGTCGACACTCTTCTTCATTCTCTCTCTCCTCTCTCCCTTCTCCCTAGCTGACCTCCTACGCTACCAGCTCCTCATTCACTACTTCATCTTTGACCTTTGCTAGATCCCTTTACCCCTTCCGGCCTCCTCGTCACCATCCTTTTTCAAACCACTAGTTCAACCACTTCCAACATTGTCTCCATCAACATCAGTTGTAACTCGACCATGACCACTATCACCATCCGCTTTCATGCCCTTTTCTTGCCATCGAATGCTACCTTTAGTCGCTCGTCAAAACCCTGATAAAGATCCATCTGGGTTCCACGAACTATGTTGATTTTTGTTTTTGTTTTTTTTTTTTTTTCAATCTCTTTGGTTTTTTATGATTAATGATGTTGATTTTGACGATTAATGATGATTTTGGTATGTTGATTTTTCTTTTTCTTTTTCAATCTTTATGGGTTTGATAATTTTTATTTTGGGTTTGATATTGATGACGTTTCTTATAGTGAAGATGGGTCTGATCGATGATGCTTGCGTTTCAATTAGAAGATTTGTCAATTTTTTTTTTTTTTTAGTTGATGGAGATTGAATTTTTCAAATTTGGGTAGTAACTGATTTGGGCTGATTCGACCGATTTGGTTGAGAACTCAGTCGAGTATGCAGTTGCCCAATTTCAACACCCGATCTAGAAGTTGTCATACTGGCACAATACTGATCGTCGGTTAATCGATGAATGATTGATCAAATCAACCGAGTTTTAGAACACTAATGGAAAGTCTACATTAGGATTTTATATATTCTTAGCACCAAATCTTGTTGCTTAGAGTTCAAAGAAGGAACATATGGTTTCAAGTTCATTAACTAAAGCTGAATATAGGAGTCTTGATTTAGCTATTATAGAAATGACCTGACTTAAATCGTTTCTGCAAGAACTTAGAGTTTCTCAATCTAAGCTTCCCACATTCTAGGTTGATAATCTCAACACTATAGCAATGTCAAATAATACTGTTCTATATGCTAGAACCAAACATATAGAATTGGATTTATATTTTGTTAGAGAAAGGGTGATTCAAAAACAGCACTTGAGTAACCATGTGCCTTCTGTCAACCAAAGTAGCTGATATCTTCACTAAGGCTTTGTCAACACCTAGGTTTCAGCTTCTAAAAAGCGAACTCAATGTGCAAGATCCCCTATTGAGTTTGTGGGGGAGAGTTAGGAAGTAGGTTCAGCTTACTTAAGCTGAATATCTATTAATATCTGATGATGCTGAGCGAAGGGGGCATCAAAATTAGTCTCCAGACATTGCCAATAGGCTAGCAGGATAGAACAATTATAGATTGAGCGAGAAAGGTTGTTAGGAATGGTCCAGCTCATCATTTCATTAACCAATCAAAAGAGTGATAGAGTTACACAGATTTCTTGTAATGAAAGTTAGTTGAGTTATCAATGTATATAAGAGAGTGTTAGTTGTACATTAAACATATGAATGAAAATACAAGTTTCTAGATGTTTAGATTCAAATCTCTATACACAAAATGTTCTTGCTTTCATGTCAATCTTTCATTAGCTATCAAGATTTCATTTTAAGCTTTAGGAATTGAAGATTCTTGAATGTGGAGAGTAGATTTAAAAACAAGAATAGAGGCAATCAATATGGTAGATTCAAATTGAGGCATAGTAGTTTCAAGTCAAAGAACAGTCAGAACAACAATTTGCTAAGGAATTAGAAAGATGTCAAGTGCTAGAACTATGGAAAGATGGGGCATTATCAATCTAAATGTAAGGCTCTAAAGAAAGATGATGATGGTGAAACCAATGGGAACTATGCCTCAAAATATATGGATGATGCTCCAATATGTTCTTTGAAGAGCAAAATCAAATCTTGGGTGTTAGATTTAGGAGCATTGTTTCATGCTACCTCTAATAAGAATTACAAACAACTCAAGAAAGGCGTATTTAGTTGATGATCAAGCATAGAACATCAGGTAAAGATAAAGTTGAATGGGTTTGTTTAGAAGCTAGATAACGTGACGAACATAACCAGTTTGAAGAAAAATATGATTTCTATTAGGCGATTAGCAATAGAAGGTTATGTAACAACCTTTGTAGGAGATACTTGAAAGATTTCAAAGGGGCAATGACCATCACCCCAATGAAGGAAAACATAACTCTTTACACTATAACTAATGGCCATGGTTCAATTAAAGTTATAGAAAGTACAAAAGATTTGAATTTATGGCACCAGAGGCTTAGGCATATGAGTGCCAAGAGGTTGCAAGTTATGCATTCGAATGAGAAGTTATCAAGCTTGACATCAAAGGATATAGACTTATGTAAAAGTTGAATATTCCAAAAGCAAAAATGGGTAAGCTTCATGAAAGCAAGCAAAACTCTAAAGGGAACAAAAATGGAGTAAGTTCATATGGATTATGTGAGGCCTAACTTCAGTTACATCACTTGGTGGAAAATAGTATTTTGTCACTTTCATTAGTGATCACTTCAAAAAGATGTGGATGTATTTCCACAGGCAGAATTCAGAGGTGTTTGAAACTTACAAAAAATGAAAAGCGATGGTCAAGAATGAGATTGGTTTAAAAATCTAGAAGCTATGTCCAACAATGCTGAAGCATCTAAAGTTATAGAGTTCAAGAAATTTTGTTTTGAGAACGTGATCGAACTTGAGAGGACCATGCCAGAAACACTGTAATAGAATGATGTAGCAAAGCGAATGAATAGAATTGATTGAGAGACTCAGAGAAATCCATTTACATGTTGGTTTGCCAAAGAAATTTTAGACAGAAGCAATCAACATAACAACTTACTTGATCAACTGAAGATCATTAGCAACTTTAGAATTATAATTACTAAAGAAGTATGAATTCGATAACAGGTAAAACTTTTTCATCTAAAGGTGCTTGGATGTGTTACATATATGCATGATACTGATCATGCTAGAACTAAACTTGATGCAAAGTCAGCAAAATATGCATTTATTAGTTATGGTGGCGATGACTTTGGCTATATGTTTTGGAATAAGCATAACAAGAAGGTGATTAGAAGTAAAAGTGTCATCTTTAATAAGAAAGTTATGTATAAAAATATAAATATAAATCAGTCTTCTAGCTTGGTATTGTTTGAACCTATAACTTCGAATCAAATAATGTTCTTATTTATAAGATTCATGGAACAAGTTAGAAATTAGAGGTCGAGGAGGCCATGACACAGGATTTGGTCACTACTTTAGACTCAACGCCACCAAAACCACTAAAGAAGGGAGTTGTGGAGTTGTATCTTTACTCATCAAAGTATCCAACCAATGAAACATGAAGATCAAAATAGCAATCTATTCCATATAAGAGGCATGATATGAATTATCTATTGCTGACTAACGTTATGTTAAGGCATGTCAAGTGGATGATGCTAGCAAGTGTGAGCTTGTAATGAAGGATGAGATGAAGTCTCTTAATTCTGATCAGACATGGGAGTTAACACAATTACTAGTGGGTAAGAAAGAACTCCAAAACGAATGGGTTTAAAAGATAAAAGAAGCATATGATAGCTTCAAGAGGTACAAGGCTAGATCAGTGGTCAAAGGCTTTCGGTAGAAAGAAGGGATTGACTACACATAAATCCTCTCCCCATTTGTGAAGTTGAGCACAATTTGATCAATCTTGATTATTTTAGTAGAAAAAGATTTACATCTTGAATAGCTAGATGTAAATATTGTGTTTCTCAATAGTGACTTGGAGGAAGAAATATATATGAAGCAACTAGAGCGACTCGAAGAGAAGGAAAAGAAAACCTAGTATGCAGATTGATTAAGAGCTCGCATAGCTTGGAACATACTCCTTAGCAATGGTACAAGAAATTTGATGGCTTCTTATAGAAGAATTGATACTTGATAAATACATCTTTTACTATATTTTAGGCTCTCAATTTCTACACTTTGGTTACATTTCTTGAGTGTTTTAACAGTGTAATTGAGTGTTATAGGTTAATTTTGGTTATTGAGTGTTTAAGATTGGAAATGGCAAATTTAAGCACATTTGGAGTGGAAGAGGATGAATTTCAAAATTTGAGAGTTGTAATGGTCAACCATCATCGAGAGAAATCAAGACGTCAAAGAAAAATCAAGTGCAGTTAAGAAGAGTCAAAGATGGTCAAAGAAAATAAAAATCAAGCCAGTGGTAATGGTGCACTCATGCAATTGGCTATGGTCTCCAACATTGCCAACTCGGTGATAGTAGAGAAACAAAAAATGCTTGTGGTGATGGTGCCATAATCGCCACACACGAATCTCGAGCAAAACGGAAAGTATGGCGACCTTGCTTGGTAATCATATCTACCATTACCACGCACCATTGCCACATATTAATCAAATGTCAAAACACAAGTTTGTCATGCCGTTTTGCAAATTAGGGTTATCTCACCCTATAAATAAATTATTAACTAATGATTTTCACAAGCTTTTGCCTATATTAGGTAGAGGCAGTAGCCTTCACACACAGTAACCTAGTTTTTCAACTTTCCTTCAACAAACACCATTTATCTTCATAGTTTCTAGATCCAATTAAGCATAGCGTGAAACAATAGAGATTCGAGAAGATTTAAGAGGCTTTATGGCATCATTTTGATTTAATCTTCCTTGTTATTTTTATGGTTTTTGTATTGGTTTGATGTGTAACTCAACTATGTGTTAGAATCTAATGTTATGACTATTTGATATTATTTTTAATTACAATTTTGGTTACCATTAATTTGATGTTTAATTCTTATTTGATAGCATGCCACTAGCTTAATCGATTGCATGTTTATCAAGTACTAGATGATTGATAGTATCATAAGACATCTTAATATTACTAATTAGATGTAATAGCCCATCTCGGTCTGGGTCGGGGCCTCTCTAGTGGTGGGGCCTGCTCTGTAGGTCCAGGATATCTCGGCCCCCCAATCGATTTCTTTCGCCTTCTCAGACACTCGAATCCACAACTTAGGGGTTAAGTACTTGTGGAAAACATGTCTAGTACCAATTGAGCTAATATTGATGGGACCCTTCCCGAATCCCTATTCTGAATCCAAGAAAAACCCCGTAGCACCCCAACGAACTCCAACAAACCCTAACTTTAACCTGAAGAAATTCCGTTGGAGCATCGTTGCTTAATTAAAACTTATTTTGAATCTATTTGTGAGGTGGTAAGGATAAAAAATTTTTATTTTTTTTGATGAAAATCCGACAGCATGTCGGCTGTTTATTGGACTATGTGATCCTATAAATTCAAAAGTGATTTAAATACATTTCTATGGCAAACAATCTCTACTACCATAGGTCTCTGACCCTTATCCAAACCCAATCACAACATAAATAATCACATTCGTGAAATCGATGAAAATTTGAAATTTTCTTTTCAAACATTTTCATAAAACGTGCATCCAACAACGAATTTTTCTATTTACAGATTTACAACATTTACATTATGATTTACATATAACATATGCATGACAAAAAGATGAGCTATACAATGGAGGTGTAGTCGTTCGTAAGTCTATCCGCGCATCAGTCTGAGTCTCGCCTGCTAGACGATTCGTTCCTGTACCTGAGGGAACATTTTAAGAAACACATAAAAAATAAACGGTGAGTATAACTCAGTGAGATAAACATTAAATCATTTCATAAACTAAAGTATTTTTCTGAAATATTTTTTAATCTTTCAAACGAAATTGTTTCTGAAACTCATTTCGAATTTCTTTCAAAAACTTACTCATTTCTCTTCTTGATGGTAACCCGGGGAAACTACTCCTATCGTGACAGCTTAAATCTCTACCTAACCACTATGAATTAAGGAATCTACCCTGTGTAATCACCAATAAACTATGGGCATGCATTACCCCTACACAATCGGTATAAACTCTGGGCATGCATTACCACTAGGAATTAAAGAATCTACTCTGTGTAGTCACCAATAAACTCTGAGCATGCATTACCACTAGGAATTAAGGAATCTACCCTGTGTAGTCATCAATAAACTCTGGGCATGCATTACCCCTACACAATCGGTATAAACTAACTGACTCTCTCCCTCTCTCTCTAATATGTAAGGGTAATGCATATAAACAGTTTTGTTTAAAATCTTGGTATAATTACAATACACAATTCAATTATAAAAATATAATAAATGCATATAATCAAGAAATAAACTTTAAACTAAAATACACTTGGAAATGATAGATTTCTACTAACGAAACTCCCTCCGATCAACTGCTAACCTCCTCCGAAAGTCTCCGATACTTTCTGCATTTACCCTATAATATCAAATACTCATTTAAAATTATAAAAATCGCTCAAACAAAGCTATAAATAGCTTCTAACACAATTAATTCTATAAAGGCCCTTTTTCACCTAAACTTCGTAATTTAGTTTTAATTCATCCGAGGCTTTCGAATTCCAATTTCTTTTTACAAAACCTATTTATTATCAACTATGAACATCTCAGTAAACTCAATTTCATCGTCTGAAGGTCGGAACGAAATTCGTTCGATCTCGCTTACTAATAAAAATCACTTTTCGCTTCGAACATCCGATAACTTTAAAAATCAATCATCTAGTGTTCTAACACACCCATTCATGATTAAATAAACGGTTTCGAATGTTAAACGAACGCATTTCGAAAGGTTTCTGTTGACACTTAATTTCGGTCAACTCGGTTCTCCAAGCTCAATACCTGCGATACAACAAACCACAAACAAAACAAGTATGACCAAGACCGAAACAAATAGAACACAACGGGTTTTTACATGGTTCGGCAAAACAATGGCCTACGTCCACGACAATTACCCCTTTCTCTCTTTTAGACTAATTGTATTTATTTCACATTGTCCTTTACACTGAATTTTATCTCTTATTTATAGTGGAGATGTTACAATTTGAATAAATTTAAGAATCTTATAGATAAGGTAAAAAATAATATACATTAATTGAGATAATATCTTCCAAGATTATCTCTACCGCATATATAGCAATTGCCAAGAATGTCGTGATTCGATTTGCATGAAAATAGGTAAGTTGGCTCCTTTCCTGAATTAAATTGATTCGCCTTCCAGAAGGTCAACTGGTCAACTCTATCACGCACATGGAGCGAACAGACTACTTCAACGATCAGATATTGCAACAACGAGCAGACTACTTTAGGGATCAGGTGTTTCCTCTAATGATCAGACGGGCAGATTCAACTACCCTTCTGACTATCAAGCAGACGCGAGGACTTCCTGATCGCTGCGATAACTTTTAAAAGGCACTTATCAAGCAGCCTTTTGCTAACGACCAGATAATCTTTATGCTTTGTTATTCGGTCAAACCTTCCTGTATTCGACGGGTTTCTTAGTGATAAAAATGATCATCCACATAATTAGGTGTGCTCAGGTACATAGGCTATTGGACGACCATATGTCCCCTCCTTTGACTTCTGACCAGTTTGACTAGTACTTCTGGGCTTCCTCTCATAAAACGATGCAGTAGGCCTCATCTTTAGGCTTTTCTCATTTTATCCATAATCTCCAAAATACCCACAACACTAGCCCCCTTGATTTTCAGTACATTCTTTGTACTGGAAACAACATTCTTATACCCATAGTATTTTTGGCGAGATACGAACCGTCGTCTTTTTCAAACATTAACCAATCCTGTGTCACGCGACATTTCCTTATGCATCAGTTCTCTGTGTATCATGTGTCGTGTGCTATTAATGCATGAATTTAATGCACGTCTCCTCACTGGCGGCTCATGATGACAAAATCGTGGGTTTCGCGCCACACTGCTAGATCAATAACGGTTACACAGTTGTTTTGATCTGACGACTAGGGCTAAAAGACAACAGCTACATATAAACTCCCAGTCAATTCATTTTCTTCCTTTACCTATCACTTTTGAAGACAGACGCTTTACTACTTCCAATTTTCTCTTATTCGCCATTGCTTTCCTGCATATTCTCCTTCCTTGCTAGCGGAACTTTCCATACCCAAGGTAACTTCTCATAATCTTTCTTAATCTTTTTTAACTACGATTGGTGCTTGCATTTGCTTTATTACGTATGCGTAAGCTTTTGTTATTTGCAAGAGTTTTTGTTGCATCCTTGACATAATTTATCTTGGAGAGCCTGAAGTAGATTATTCGTTTAATCATTTTAAGTTACACCTACACATGCCATTCCTCATTGGTACTCATCTGATATCCTTACTCTTGGTGGAGTTGGGAAGCCATTGGTTTATTCAATACTCTCTGTAATCCGTTAGGCTTGTAAATAGGGTTCCTCCTGTGCTTGATAGCCCCCTTTGCACGCGCGACTAGTCTTTTTTTTAGAAAAGTAGGAATAACCTTAAACACTGAATTCTGATTTGCTTTTTGCGACCTGATTTCCCTATTGCTTTTGTAGATGTCTGGTCGTAGTCGTCACAGTTATAAAATGGGGTTTACTGATGCAACCTCCGAGGAGGAGCTTAACCAAGTTAAGAATACTGATAATACGACCTCTTAGAGCAGTGAGGCTGCTTCAAGCCCTTCCGGGCACCGTGCTCCTTCTGCTCGTACCCTTTTTTTTAGACATGAATCTTCCCTTAGTCTCATCGAGCTCAAATCCATCGCCGAAGACTTCTCATTACCCTCTGGGTGTCTAGCTATGGTGCCGAAGACCCATGAGCACATAACCTATCCTCCTAAGTTTTCTTTTCTATAAGCCGTCAACACATAGAAGCTGGCTTTAGATTTTCGGTCCATCCTTATTTGATCGCCCTTCTGAACGATCTTAGTCTAACCCTTTTTCAGCTTACTCCTAACTCTTATGCTCACCTTACTGCCCTTGCTTCAATTTTTCTTAAAAACGGTCTTCCTCCTCCGACTCCCATGATGATCCAACATCTTTTTCTGTTTGAGAGCACTACGGGCCCTAAATCCGAGAAGAATGACAGATTTTATTACACCTCGACCCTAAACTCTCCGTACAAAATAAACCTCCCAAAGAGGGTTGTCAAATCAAATGTAGGCGATTACAAATCGCGATGGTTTTACGCATCATGTCTGTCTTTATCCGATCTCAAAAACTTTTCTTTTTGCCTTTCTCCCAGTAAGTATACTTCGATATTTATAATTATTTTACTCACATTCTGCTCGTTGCTAATGTTCTCGTTTGTGTAGATGTTGCCAAGAGTGAAATTCCTCTATCCGACTAGGAGTTTTCTTTATTGGAACGATTTTCTGAGGTAAAAACTCCTTCGGATGATCAATCGCCATCTGATCTCCTTCTTCAACTACATGGTCTTGCCTTTGCAGCTCACCAAAAGTTACTAGACAGAAGTTATGATCTGGGAGCTCGTGAGGACAAAAAAATCTCTTATGCTTTTGAAGCCTTTGGGAAGGATATTCCAAATCTAGGAGAGAAACAACCTCCAGCAATGGTGAGGCTTCACTTTGAACAACTTTTACCCGGCCAAGCTCCTCCCTCAAAGAAATCAGGCCAAGTTGCTAAGGATTCGGATTCCCCACTAGCCGTTGAAACTTCCTCGGGGTTACTTCTTCAAAAAGATTCTGACGAGTCTCCTCTTCGCCTCATGAGGCAAAAATCAGTTGGGAGAAAACCTTTGAACAAAGATGCCCACAAAGATGCTACTTCTCAATCAATTCCTGTTGCTAACAGTTCGTCGACTCCTCGCCCCCGAAACATTGACAAGGGCAAGGGGATTGCCGAATCAGGGGCCGCAGAACCCCCCTCAAAGCTTCGAAAGACATAGGGGATAGACCCTGTCACCGAAGAGCAAACCCAGAACTTTGATGCAGGAATATAGTACAACGATCTCCTAGATCGCGTGCCTCAATTCCTTGGCATGAAGAAGTCAGCCTTTTATAGTGAAGAGATGAAGGGCGAGAGGCTAATCAACTATCTAGGCTTCCATAATATGCTCGTAAATCCTTACATTTATTAATATTGCTTTCTTCTTCATCCTTTCTTGCTTTACTAACAGCTCGTTTTAGGCATCCATGGTATACATGAAACTCCTTAGAGAGATTTCAGACTGGCCCAAGGAGAAAGCTACCATGGAAGCGACCATAAACTCTCTGGAGGACGAAAAGAACAGAATGTAGGAAGAAGTGAGTTCTCTCGAGCTGGAAGTTGAAAGGTCACAGGAGGCTTTCAGTGATCTGGAACAGGAGCATGAAAAGTCCCTGAACCAGAGAATTGCTCAGCAGAAGAATATGAAAGTGCAAAATGAGCTTCTTGCCTCTAGGGACAAGGAGATTGACGAACTGAAGAGGGCACTTCATTTTTCTCAAGATTCAGAGAAGAAGTTGAAAACAGAAAACAAGCAGTTGAAAGAGGAGTTGGCCTTGCATGAACATGGGGTGGTTGAATCTAAAATAGTCATGGAATCAATGAGGCAGGAGGTGATATCCCTTAAGGAACAACTAGTCTTGGAGCGGGAACGTACTGAGACCTTAGTCCGGGAGGAAAGAACAGGGAGTTTGTTTCTGTACAACCAGTGGCTCAAACGACCAGACGTAGATGTATCATTCTTTGGTCCGGAAGCCGTGGAAGAAGTGAAGTTGTACGCTCAAGAGGCTCAATCAAAAGCCAATCTCACAACTTCCCAATCTAGTCACCCTCCTTCTGATAGCGCTTCTCCCACTCATGCAGGACCTTCCTCCAGCTCTCCCCATCCAATTAATATAGAAGGTGGAGCTTTAGGCAAGCAGGATATCCCTCTTAGCATTTCTTAGGAATTTTCTTATTTGTTTATTTGTAATGAACACAAACTCATGCTATAGACAATATTATTCGATCTTTGTGAATTGTTTGTCATTATTCTTTATTTGTATGCCTTTCTTAGTCACTTAGCTAAATCATGTGGACCGAAACAACATTTATATTCATTCGAGCAGAGTAGGTATGGGGACAGTTATCATGCTGAGATTATCCTTTTTAAGGCCCCTTACCTCTGCTTAGTCAAATGTCTGGTCATTCTGTTTACTTTATAAAGTTGGTTTATAAGTTGTGTCAATTCCTTCCCAGCATCTAAACCCACAGATCAAATGTCCCTTCCAGAGCTTGCTCGCTCACATGCTACATTGATCTTCCAAGGTAAGTCCATAGGCCATAAGCATTCTTTCCAGAGTCTGTTTGCTCACAAGTAATGCTAAGGTTTTCCAAGACGTTTTTAGCTCACAGATGATGACTACACCTTCTATAACCCGGCTACTCATAGGTGGTAATCATATCTTTCAGAGCATTTGCTTACAAGTATCAATTGTACCTTCCCAAGTCTACTCACTCACAGGTAGCAATTGAACCTTCCAAAGCATGAGTAGAAATAATAAACAGCCGAATATGAAAAGATTAGGAATTGCCTTCTGAAGAGAATCTTTATTAACTTAATAACTGCATTCATACAAACCAAAAAATAAGTAATCAAAACATGAACTGAATAATTCAAACATAATATGGTTGACGATTCTCAGCATTCCATGCTCGGGGAACTTCTGCCCCTTCTAAGTTAGTTAGATGATACGCTCCATTTTTTAGATTGTCCTTTACAATACAAGGTCCTTCTCAGTTTGGGCCGAGTGTTCCATCACTAGCTTTCTGGGCAGTTGGTAGAATGAGGCGTAAAACCAAATCTCCTGCTTCAAACTTCCGGACGCGGACTTTCCTATTATAGAACTTGGCAACTCTTTGCTGGTAGACAACAATCCTCATTTGAGTTTTGTCTCTTGCTTCCTCGATCAGATCTAAGTTGGCTGCGAGCAGATGGTCATTATCGTTCTGATTGAACATAGCTCTGTGTTGACTAGCGACCTCATATTCTGCTGGAATCATTGCTTCCGAATCGTACACCAATGAAAAAGGAGTTTCTCCTATAGTGTTGTAAGCAGTGGTTCTGTATGCCCACAACACCTTCTACAATTCATCCACCCAAGCTCCTTTCCTTGCTTCCAACTTAGTCTTTAGGTTTTGCTTGATGACCTTATTGACAGCCTCCACCTGCCAATTTACTTGTGGGTGATCTATTATCGAAAAGCTCTTTTTAATCCCGAGATCCCTGGAAAACTTCTAAAACTACTCGCTGTTGAACTGGGTTCCATTATCTATCATGATCTGCTGTGGAACTCCAAACATGCAAATAATATTTTCCCAAACAAACTTCTCAACTTTGATAGAGGATATTTCGGTAAGTGCTTTAGCTTCTACCCACTTCGTGAAATAATCTACCGCTACAATGGCATGCTTGCACCTTTCTCAAGCTGTCGGGAGCAGTCTGATCAGGTTCATGCCCAAAATTGCGAAAGGCCACGGATTGACCATCTGCTGCAAGAAAGCTGGTGGAGCTCAAGGTATTTTGGCAAATCTCTGGCATTTATCACACTTTCTGACTATTTCAATCGCATCCTGCTTCATTATTGGCCAATAAAATCCCTGTCGAAGAGTCTTCTGAGCCAATGATAACCCCCCGATGTGATTGCCATAATGTCCAGCGTGTATATCATTCAGAACGGCTTGACAGTCCAAGCCATCAATGTACCTAAGTAGCGGAGCTGAGAATCCTCTTTTGTACAGTTTGTCATCATAGATACAGTATCGGGCTGCTCGCGCTCAAAGACGATGAGACTCTAACTTATCTTCGGGTAATTTTTCGTTTTGCAAATATTCTATAAGAGGATTCATCTAGGAGTCTTGTGCTACCACAATTGTCATTAGCTCATCTTACGATTCTGTACTTGGGACTGATAAGACTTCTACCGGTACAGCCCCCATGAAATCTGCGTCTTTAGCAGTGGCTAAACGAGCTAATCCATCTGAATGAGAATTTTGTAATCGCGGAACATGATGCAGCTCGTATCTCTCAAACACCGTTAAAAGTTCCCGAACCTTTTGTAGATAGATGGCCATCTTAGATCCTTTAGCCTGGTATTCTTCTCGGACCTGACACACAACAAGTTGGGAGTCACTATAAATCTTTATCCGTTTTGCTCATACTTCTTTGGCCAATCTTAATCCTACCAACAGTGTTTCATACTCGGCCTCATAATTAGTGGCCTTAAACTTGAACCTCAAAGCACACAAAATCCTATGGCTCTTCGGACTTATTAGCATTACTCCTGCTCCAGCTTTCTACTCGCTTGAGGATCCGTCCACATACAGCTCCCAGAATGGACCTTCAGAAGATTCGGGTTCTTCACTGCCCGATCTCGTGAATTCAGCCACAAAGTCTGCTAGCACCTGCCCCTTGATTGCTATTCGGGGCTTGAATTCTATGTCAAACTGGGCGAGCTTAATGGCCCACTTAAGTAGACGACCAGAGGTATTAGGTTTTTGAAGAACCTACTTCAAAAGGTACCTTATCGGAACTTCAATGGTATGGGCCTGGAAGTAAGGGTGGAACTTCCTTGATGCTACCACCAAATAGTATGCAAGTTTTTCCATGGATGTATATTTGGTTTTCACGTCGAGCAACATTTTGCTAATATAGCACACGGGAAGTTACTTTTCATTTTCCTTACGGATCAGAGCCCCGCTAAGGGCGTGCTAGGAAACGCCTAAGTAAATGATTAGTTTCTCACTTTCCACTAGCTTAGATAACAAAGGCGCTCGGCCCATGTATTCTTTTAATCGCTGAAAGGCTGCTTCACACTCTTCAGTCCACTAAAAATCTCTCGTCTTTCTCAACACATCGAAAAATGGAATGCATCTATCTATCGACCTGGATATAAACCTGCTCAAGGCGGCAACCTGACCGTTTAGACTCTATACTTCCTTGATCTTGGTAAGTGACTTCATGTCAACGAGGGCTTTAATTTTTTCGGGGTTTGCTTCAATTCCCCTACTGTTGACCATGAACCTTAGGAACTTGCTCGAAGCTACTCCAAACGCGCACTTCAAAGGATTCAACTTCATCTGAAATTTTCAAAGGATCTGGAACATCTCTCCCAAGTCGTGCACATGTTCGCATGCCCGTTTGGATTTTACCAATATATCATCAACATACACTTTCATCGTTCCCCCAATAAGATCTTCAAACATCATATTTATCAACCGTTGGTAAGTTGCTCTAGCGTTCTTCAATCTAAACGGCATAACCTTATAACAATAAGCTCACGATCAGTAACGAAGGAAGTATACTCCTTGTCATCGGGGTTCATTGGGATCTGGTTATACCTCGAGTAGGCATCCATAAAGCTAAGGAGCTGATATCCAGCAGTACCATCAACTAGCTTATCGATCCTTAGTAAAGAAAAACTATCTTTTGACATTCCTTGTTTAGATCGGTGAAGTCAATACAAGTCCTCCATTTTTCGTTTTTCTTCTTTACCAGAATAGGGTTTGCCACCCAGACCGGGTAATAGACTTCTTTGATGAATTTATTCGCCAGAAGTTTCTCTACCTCTTCTCTGAGTGCCTCATAGCATTCCTCTATCATCGATCTCCTCTTTTGGCGAATTAGTTTATGGAGGGAATTGATGTTTAGCCTATGTGACATCACGCCCGAGCTGATCCCTACCATGTCTTCGTGATTCCATGCGAAGACATCTAGGTTTTCCTTCAAAAACTTAGCAAGCTGTTCCTCAATGTCCGAGCGTAAATCTTTCCCTACCTTCAAACACCGTCTAGCATCCTGTTCGCTAACTTGCACATCTTCTAATTCTTCCACAAGGCCTGCTGCTCTGTCTTCATCTATTTCTCTTGGATCTAGGTCTTGATTCACCCCTGTAGCACTGATCGGTCGTGTTTTTTCCTCGGTCACCATACTGACCTTCTTTTCTTTAACCCCTGCCTTTACCGCATTTTTATAGCATCTCCTCGCCATTTCCTATTCCCCTCTAACACATCCTACCCATTCGGAGTGGAAAATTTAATAGTGAGCGTTCTGGTGGACACTGCTATATCTAGATCGTTCATAGCTGGTCTTCCGATGATAGCATTGTATATCGAAGGACAATCAATAACCAAGAAATCTACCATCGTCAGAGCTTGTCGGTCTAAATCTTCGACAGTGAGGGGGAGTCTGATCTGCCTTAATGGTATAATTACATCTCCTGTAAAGCCAAAGAGGGGTTCAGAGGACGGTGCTAACTGCTTGGACATTAAGTCCATCTGCTCAAAATAACCCTTATACATTACATTCACCGAGCTGCCAGTATCCATCATTATCCTCCTCACTTTAGCATTACCAATCCTTGCCCTGATAACCAATGCGTCATTATGGGGCTAATGCATACCTCTAGCATCTTCTTCACTGAACATAATGCCACCGGAAGTCATTCTGGCTTTCTTAGCTGGTCTCTCTGCCTCACTGTGCCTTGTTAGAAGGACACGGCTGGCCTCCCGCACATAACGTTCTTATGATCTGTTGGATGTCCCTATAATGTGCGGCCCTCCATGGATAGTAAAAATGGTTCTTATAGCGGGTAGGTGGCCCTGATTAGTCATCTGCTCTGGTTGCTATTGGGCAGGTTGTTGAACTAGATTAGGGCACTCCTATGCTGGCTGATACCCTTGTTAGGGATGCTGATTTTCTGGTCGCACCACATATTCCCTCAAATGACCTCTTCTGATCAATTTTTATATTGCATCCTTGAGTTCCCTACATTGAGAAGTATAGTGTCCATTTTCTCTATGGTAGGCGAAATACTTCCTTGAGTCCTGGAATCTCTTCGGGATATTTGTGGGACTTGGCTTTCCGAAGTTCTCTCATATTTTCTTTGCTTCAAATATTCTATCTTGTCTATCTGTCAAGACGCTATAATTTTGGTAGCGATTTCTCGGTGGGGATGTCTTTCTTCCAGACTCATTTCTTAATCGCTTCGCTACCTAATTACTAGAGCGATTCTTATGACCGCTGTCTTCACCCTCTTTTTTCCTTGATGTGAGTTACTTACTCTGTTTTTCTGCTCGCTAGATTTCTTCTATCCGAAAGTATCTTCCTAGCAAATTTCTTTCGTCGCACGATCATAAAATTCCCCAAGGCTTTTTATAGGGTTCCTATAAATGCTTTTATAAAGCTTCTCATCCTTCCTAAGTCCTGTCGAAATCGTAGTTAAGATATTTTCATCTGAGGGGTTCTCTACATTGTTTACCTCATGCCTGAATCTGGCAATGTAGTCTCTTAAAGACTCATCCCGTTTCTGAAAGATAGTTGCCAAGTGACAAGTTGGTGCGAACTGTTTTCTCAATGCCTTGTACTGGTCAGTAAACTTTCTTTGACATTCATCCCATCTGTTTATACTGCGAGCAGGAAGGCTCCTCAACCATGCCCTCGGCACATTCCCCAATGTTACTGGGAACACTCGACACTTGACCAGAGAATTAGACGTCTGCAGATCCATTTGAACATTGAAAGTGTCCAGGTGGTCATACAGGTAACTGTCCCCATCATAAAGTGGGATGCTCGGGAGCTTGAATCTCTGTGGTAGCGTCTGTGTCTCAACTTCCCTTGTGAATGGGGTTCAGTCTTCTCGCCCCTCTACTTGACCGTGAAGCCCGGGTCCCGTTTCTAGTTACTGGACCCTCTATATTAATTCTTGCACTATTGGGTCCCGTCATTCAATTCTGTTTGCTGGGGACCGATGATTCCTCCTACTTTCCCTGCTTTTAGAAAAACGAGTTCGTGACCTCTCTCGATCCATAGGCATTCTTTCATGTGATCTGTTTCTTTTATGAGAACTCCCCACATGAGGTGATTCTCTTCGGTGCACACGCTCTCCATTGCGTTGATGAGCTCTTTCATTCCTATGGTCAATCTCCACACTGCGGCTGCCATCCTAGCTTACCCTAATCCTCAGGCTGGAAGGGTGAGGCGCTACTTCTTCTTCATGAACCTGATGCCCTTCACCTCTCGAGCGTAAGTTCAAGGAGCGAACAGAAATCACCGGTTGTACTCTTACTCTGCCAGCCTCCTCTCTTCTAGCAAGCAGGACACCCACCGACTGGCGTTGAGGGTCTGCATTCCTAGGGACCTCCTGGACCTGGGCTTGTGTCAGGGTTCTGATGGCCTCTGCTAATTGTGCTACTTTATTCTCTAACGCTACTGCCAAATTAGTGCAGCTTTTTTACCAACAGTTGTTTGATGCGGGGAAAGTGGGGGCAAAGCTGCACTGGACGTTCCTGCAGCATGACCTTGGCCCTGGTGGCCCTCCGATTGGTCAGCCTCTGTCACAACAATCTTAGTTGTCTTAATCCTAGTAACAACAATCTTAGTTGTTAGCAAATCAAAACAAAAGAGAATAGTATTAAAAAAGTTATCAAATCGCAGTCTGAGCCCTTCCTCTAGCGCCAAAAGATGTTGATACTTAATTTCGGTCAACTCGGTTCTCCAAGTCAAATACCTGCGATACAACAAACCATAAATAAAACAAGTATGACCAAGATCGAAACAAATAGAACACAACGGATTTTTACGTGGTTCGACAAAATAATGGCCTACGTCCATGACAATTACTCCTTTTTCTTTTTTGGAGTAATTGTATTTATTTCACTTTATCCTTTACACTGAATTTTATCTCCTATTTATAGTGGAGATGCTACAATTTGAATAAGTTTAAAAATCTTACAGATAAGGTAAAAAATAATATACATTAATGAGATAATATCTCTCAAGATTATCTCTACTGCATATATAGCAATTGCCAAGAATGTCATGATTCGATTTGCATGAAAATAGATAAGTTGGCTCCTTTCCTGAATTGAATTGAATTGATTTGCCTTTCAGAAGGTCAACTAGTCAACTCTATTACGCACATGGAGCGAACAAACTACTTCAGCGATCAGATATTGCGTCAACGAGTAGACTACTTCAGCGATCAAGTATTTTCTCTAACGAGCAGACGAGCAGATTCAACTACCCTTCTGAGTATCGAGCAGATGCGAGGACTTCCTAATCGCTACGATAACTTCTAAAGGGCACTTATCGAGCAGCCTTTTGCTAACAACCAGATAATCTTTATGCTTTGTCATTCGGTCAAACCTTCATGTATTCAACAGGTTTCTCAGCGATAAAAACGATCATCCACATAATCAGGTGTCCTCGGGTACATAGGCTATTAACGACCATATGCCCCCTCCTTTGACTTCTGACCAGTTTGACCAGCACTTCTAGGCTTCCTCGCATAAAACGACGCAGTGGGTCTTTGGGCTTTTCCCATTTTATCCATAATCGCCAAAACACCTACAACAATTTCGAAAAACGTTTTTCAACTCGTTCGTTTAGCTTCAAAATCAATCCTAAACTTTTCGTTTTCGAAATCTAACTTTATAGGATCATTTCCTAACCTCTGAAACATCTATCTAATGTCTTAAAATCGAAAATGAAATCGGATCCTAATAAAACCCATTTTTGGCCGTGACTGCCCTCTCTCTTTTCATCTACTTTTCTTCCATTAAACCACTCACAAACCACACTAACATCATCCTCACATCTCCTTAAACTCAGATTTGAAAAAGAAGCGACGAGTGAGATTCCTTCAGAAGACGTCCCAGTTGTAGGGACTACAATGAGTGAAGCTCTAACTACTCTAAGCAAGGCAAAAAAAGGAAAATGGTGGTGAAATGAGCTCCAACGAAACGCTCACGAGCCGAAAAGGGCAAGCAGTCCGCGATCACCAGAGATCGAGGATGAGCCTAAGCGTACCCTTGGAACACTATATCTTGAGGTGATCCCAGACCACCTGCCATCATTCCTAATAGGTCACACCAAAAATCTGGATACTAACAAGCTGATTAGAGATCTCTTGTCCATCTGGTCCATTCACCATTCAATTATGGTAACTTCTGACACTTAGTCTTTTCTTGCTTTCTTGCTTTTATGCTCTTGATACTTACTTGTTATGCTTTATTCCGCTATAGGGACCATGAAGCAAATGTAGGAATTGCTGATCCTAAGGGAAGAGAATGAGCAGCTCAATTACAATAAAAAGCTCAAGGTTGAGAACGAGAAGCTCAAATTGTAGGAGGACAAATTGAGGGACGAGCTCATTTTATGTCCAAAGAGGCTTCAAGGGCGAAGAGCGCAGAGTCTATTTTGGAGACTTGATTAAGAAATGCCTAAGCCACCTAAACTGAAGTTGAAGAGGCCTTAGTTTGTAAGGAGAATGACTATCGAGCTTTTAGGGCATTACTGACTTCCAAGCTTCTTCAAACCGAAGAGGATCTGGATAAGGCAAAACATGACCTGGAGGAGACTGGGTGATGAGCTGAAGCTACTGAGAAGAGAGCGGATGAAGCCATGTAGCGAGCTGAAATTGCTGAAAAAGAAGCTACTGTTGCTAAGGAGTAAGTTACAAAAGCTTAAGAGGAGATCAGTAGGATCAGGAAGGAAGTAAAAGACGAGATAGCTATTGATTTCCTCTACACCCTTTGGCTGGCTCATCCAGATACAGACTTCACATGCTTTGGCGAGAGAGGACTCACAGAGATAGAAAGGTTCAAAAAGGAGGCTGCTCAATCTTCAAGTATACTTGGTGAGACTCCTCAGAGCGCGACCTCCCAAACAGAGACAACTCAAGTCACTATACCTTCAGAATTGACCTCGTATGATGCAGTTGCTGATCCATCAACTTCCCAAGGTGGAGGTTTTGAGTAGAGTGTCCCCAAGATGGGACTTAGAAAAATTTTCATTTTTTTATTTTTTATTGTCTTTATCTCCTTACAGGGGATATTTGTAATGGATGTTTGGACCTTGTTCTAATGCTTTTATTAAGAATCTTCTAACTCAAATGTGATTTTGAATTTCTATCTGCATGTTTATAATTCCTACAAAATGAATGATGAAACATTTAAGTCATTAGTGAAGGGTTAAATTCACCATGTAAGCTCGTAATTCTGCCAATATATAGCCCGCCAATTATAATTTGATAAAAAATCTGCACAATAAACATTAGAAAATAATTTTTGATAAGCTTGATTTGCAGCTCATATAATAGCTATTTAGTTAACATGGATGTTTATCAGCTATGCTCAAAGGGTAACAAGTCGAGCTAGTACAGCAAACTACGCTCAAAAGGTTGAAACCCGAGCATATACAGTAGGCTATGCTCTAAGGGTTAGAACCCGAGCTGTGCAGCATAATAGACTTCCTAGGCTATGCTCAAAGAGTCGTAGCTTGAGCCTTATAGCATAATAACCTCTCAAGCTATGCTCATAGCGAAACCTAAGCTATATATCGAGAGTTAGGGAGCTCATAACCTCGGCTACGTCACAGGGTCGAAAACTGAGCATATATAGCATATTCTGATTGGTTAAGTCACATGAGAAGTAGTCAGGCAGATCTGGGTAGATCTCCGTCAATGCACCTCGTTCTGCCATTTACTGAACATAATTGTGAAGTGTTTGGAATGATCTATGAAGGGCTGGCCTATCATCGAGCTGCAATTAAGTGCGCGAGCTCGCGACTTTACTAACCCCTTAACCCTGTAGGGCAGGTATGAGGTTAGCTATTGTGCTGATATTAAGCCCATTATCCTTTCAAGACAACTAAATGTTTGAATCTCCAACACGTTCCTTGCTTTTCATAGCTTTACACTTCACACATAGAAACACATAATCAATTTGTGTCAATAATATAATGGGAAATCTAGAGCTTATATAAAATAATTGATATTACAAAGATATTACATGCAAAAAATAACTATTAGTAATAAGGTCGCAGGTGTACTGCGTTTTAGACTCTTAGAAGTACTGCTTTGCTCATATCTACTAAATGATAAGCTCAATTCCCTAGGTCTTCATTGATGATGTAAGGTCCTTCCTAGTTAGGTCTTAGCGTGCCACCACTAGGATTGCGAGCTCCAAGAAAAATCTATCGTAGCATAAGGTCTCTTGACTGAACTTCTGAACTTGGACTCTTTTGTTGTAGTACCTCGCCATCTTCTGTTGGTAGATAGCTATTCTCAAGTAAGCTACTTCTCTTGTTTCTTTGAGGTGGTCCAAATTGGTTGCCTAAAGCTGATCGTTCTCCAAAGGATCGAAGCTTACTCTTTGTTGATTGGTCACCTCGAATTCAGTAGGGATCATGGCTTTGGATTCATAAACCATTGAGAAGGGAGTTTTTCCAGTGGTACTGCGAGTTGTTATTTTGTAAGCCACAACACTTTCTGTAGCTTGTCCACCTATGCTCCTTTCCTAGCTTCAAGCCTTGTCTTCAAAATTTGTTTAACGATTTTATTGACTTCTTCGACCTGGACATTTGCCTGAAGATGGTCTACTGTTGAGAAGCTTTTTGTGATGTCGAGGTTACTGCAAAATTCGAGGAACTACTCGCTAGTGAATGGTTCCCGTTTTCTGTCACCAGCTACTGAGGGACTCCAATTCTACAAATGATGTGATCCTACATAAATTTTTCTACTTTCTTGGTTGAGATCTCAGCAAGTTCCTTCGCTTCAGCCCACTTCATGAAATAGTCTATACGACAGTGGCATGTTAACATCTACCTCGATCTATTAGGAGAGGTCCTATCAGGTCCATGCCCCGGATTGCGAAGGGCTATAGACTGATTATTTGCTGCAGGTAGGCTGGTAGAGCTTGCAGAATTTTTACAAACCTCTGGCACTTGTCACATCTCTTCACCACATTGATGGCATCTTACTTCATCGTTGGCCAGTAGAACCTTTGTCTGAGCGCTTTTTGGGATAGGGATAGCTCTCCAGCATGATTGCCATAATAGCCTTCATGGATGTCTTTCAAGATGGTGATACAGTCTGGCTCATCAACACATCGTAACAATGGAGCCGAGAAGCCCTTTTTGTAAAGCATGTCGTCATAGATGTAGTATCTCGTAGCTCGCATTCGTAGACGAAGCACTTATAGCTTATCATCTGACAACTTACCCTCTTGTAAATAATGAACCAGAGGACTCATCCATGAGTCTGCTGCCACAGCTAGGACTATCACCTCATCATTGGGCTCTGTACTTAGTTTTAACAGGAATTCTACCGGTATATCCTTAGAAAAATCCGTGTCTTGAGTTGTTGCTAGGTAAGCTAGAGTATCAGCATGGGAATTCTGAGCTCGTGGGATCTGGTTCACTATATACTTTTCGAACGTTCTCAATAGCTCTGGGACCTTTTGTAGATAGATCACCATATTGTACCCCCTTGCTTGGTATTCATCTATTATCTGATAGACCACGAGCTGGGAGCCATTGAATATTTTGAACCGTTCAGCTTGTATCCCTTTAGCTAAGCAAAGCCCTGCTAGCAAAGCCTCATAATCGGCTTCGTTATTCATGGTCCGGAACCCAAACTTGAGCGCAAGAGGATCTTATGTCCCTCCGGCCTTATCAATAATATCCCGACTCCAGCTTTCTACTTGCTCGAAGAACCGTTAACAAATAGCTCCCAAATTGGACTTTCAGAACATTCAACTTCTTCGTCCATAGGTCCTATGAACTCAACTATAAAATCAGTCAGCATCTGTCCCTTAATTACTGACCTTGGCTTAAACTCAATATCAAATTGAGCGAGCTCGATTACCCATTTGAGAAGACAGCCTGAGGTATCTAGCTTCTGGAGGATCTGTCAAAAGGGATACTTGGTCTGCACTTTAATCTTATGCGCTTGGAAATAAGGAGATAACTTTCTGGATGCCACCACAAGACAGTAGGCGAGCTTTTCCATTGGGGTGTACCTCATTTCGATATCAACCAGCTTTTTATTGATGTAGTAGACAAAGAATTGCGTCATACCTTCTTCTCGAACTAAGGCTGCATTAAGAGTGTGCTGAGATACCCCTAGGTAGATTGTTAAAGTTTTCACTTTTTTCGATTTTGACAAGAATGGAGCTAGCCCCATGTACTCTTTCAGCTGTTGGAACTCGATCTCGCATTCCTCTATCCATTCAAAGATTTTGGCCTTCTTCAAGACTTCAAAGAATGGAGCACATTTGTCTGTGACTTTGAAGACAAATTTATTGAGGGTAGCGAACTGGCCGTTTAGGCTCTAAACTTCTTTCATCTTTGTTGGTGACCTCATGTCTAGTAGAGCTTTTATTTTCTCAAGGTTGGCCTCAATCCCTCTATTATTCACCATGAAACCTAGGAATTTACTCGAGACTACTCTAAATGCATATTTGAGGGGGTTGAGCTTCATCTAATACTTCCTCAAAATTTGAAACATTCCCTTGAGGTCGCAAACATGATCAAGAGCCTGCTTGGATTTTACCAGTATATCATCGACATAAACTTCTATAGTCTTCCTGATCAGATCCTCAAACATTATATTCACCAGCCTCTGATATGTTGCCCTTGCATTCTTCAGTTTGAAGGGTATTACCTTATAGCAATATAGGCTGCGATTTGTGACGAACGAGCGATTTGTGACGAACGAGATATGCTTCTTATCTTTAGGTTTCATTGGAATCTGGTTGTACTCTGAGTATGCATCCATGAAACTGAGGAGCTCGTGCTCAGCTGTTACATCTACGAGCTGATCGATTCTAGGCAGCGAAAAACTATCTTTCTGGCAGGCCTTATTTAAGCTCGTAAATCTATGTAAGTTTTTCATTTCCCATTTTTCTTCTTTATCAGTATGGGATTTGCTATCCAGGTATGGTAGCGAGCTTCACTGATAAACCTATTTGCCAACAGCTTATCCACCTCTTCTTTCAGGGCATCATAGTGTTCTCGGGTCATTAGCTTCCTCTTTTGGCAAACTGGTTTGTGATGAGGATTTATATTCAACTTGTGCGTCATCACCTTTAGGTCAATTCCTACCATATCCTAATGGTTCTAAGTACGCCTTAAGAAATTCAGCTAATTGGGTTTTGACTTCTAGCACTAGGCTTTTTCCCAGCTTGAGGCACCTCTCAGCATCTGCCTCGCTGACTTGTATATCCTTTAGCACCTCGACTGAATCGATAGTCTTGTTTACATCTATCTTCCTAGGATCTAGGTCGCAGCTCACCCCCGTTGTGTTGATTATTAACAGTTCACCTCTTGATGCTACATTCATCTTTTTCCCTTTGGCTCCCATCTTCACCGCATCTTCATAGCAGCGACGAGCTAGCTATTGCTCACCTCGCACACATCCTATTCAACTGGGAGTTGGGAATTTCAATGTGAGGACTCTAATTGAGGTGATAATGTCTAGATCATTCAGCGCCGGTCTTCCCAATACCACATTGTATGCCGAGGGAGAATCTATGATTAAGAAATCTACCAGCACGGTTGATTGACGACCTGCATCTCCAAAAGTTAGAGGTAATCTAATCTACACGATAGGAATGATTGCATCTCCATGAAACCATATAAAGGTTCGGGGGAAGGCTTCAGTTGTTCATCTCCAATCCCCATCTGGTTGTAGCATTCTCTGTACATTACATTGACTGAGCTACCTATATCAATCATTATTCTTGTTACCTCCACGTTTCCAATGCGAGTTCTGATCATCAAGGCATCGTTATGGGGCCAATGAACACCCCTGGCAATTTTTTCTGTAAAGACTATCTCCTCTAACACCATCCTAGCTTTCTTGGCAAGCCTTTCTGACTCTCTTCAACCCGCAAGTTGTATATGATTAGCTTTGCACACGTATCGCTCATGCGATTTGTTTAAGGTTCCTACTACATGGAGTCCCTCATGGATAGTAAAAATTGTTCTCACTGCAGGTGTTTATTCTTGGTCAAGAGTTGGCTGAGCTGGCTGTAACTCTTACTACCTTTGCAGTTGAGGGTGCTATTGCTGAGATGGTCGCTTTGCAGGTTGTACAACATATTCTTTTAAGCGACCTTTTCTGATTAACCTTCTATGGCATCCTTCACTGCCACGCAGTTAGAGGGATAGTGCCCTACTTTATTATGGTAAGCGCAGAACTTTCTCCTATCCTTGTGTTTTTCTAGGGTCCAAATTGGGGTTGGTCTCCTAAAATTCTCCCTACTCCTCTCTGTTGTAAAGATTCTTCCACAAGTGTCTAAGAGGAGGTTATAGCTTCTATAGTGACCTGGACAAGGAGGTCGTTAACGCTCTTGGTCGTTTCTCAGCCTAGGTCCATTTTTGGCTTTCTTTACAATCTGATTGTTGTGCATTTGACCCTTATTGTTATTTCCTCCATTGCTTCTTTTCTTGGCCTGGCTAGAGCTACTAGCTTCATATTTCTGATTGCTTAACTTCTTTGATCTGAAGGCTTCCTCCCACTTTATCTTTTCGGAAGCTCGCTCGTAGAACTCTCCTAGATTCTTCACTAGGGACTTATATATGCTCTCATACAGCTTCTCATCTTTCTTTAATCCTATTGAGATAGCTGTCAAAATCCCCTCATCAGTAGGACTCTTTACGTTATTCACCTCTTGCCTGATCTACCAATATAGTCTTTCAATGACTCATTAGGACGCTGGAAAATAGTAGCGAGATGGCAAGGTAGAACGAGCTGTCTTTTCTATGCTTTATACTGGTTGACAAACTTCTGCTAGCATTTCTCCCAATCATCGATACTACAAGGTGGGAGATTTCTCAACCATGCTCTTCGAACATCTCCAATCATTGTAGGGAAAACGCGACATTTGACCAGCGGGTTGGTGGTCTGCAAATCGATTTGGATGTTGAAAGCGTCCAAATGGTCATAAGGATCAGAGTCCCAGTTATATTGTGAGATGTTAGGGACCTTGAACTTGGAAGGGAGTGACTCGAGCTTATATCTAAAGTAAATAAGGTCCTCTCATTATGTTGACTCCCTTGTTCATAGGCCCCAAGTCGAGCCTCCAGCTACTGGACCCTTTGAAAAAGCTACTTAATAACCAGGTCTTGGGTCTCAGATTGCCTGGCCAGAGATCGCCTGCCCCGTTTGCTTTCTCTGCCCGGAGAATATCGGTCTTGCATCCTATGCCTTCTTCCTTGCTCAGGCTCAGAGGCATAGCAATCTAGTTCGTGCCTTGGATTTGGTTTGTCTAGTCCATCTTCTCTATGCGAACCTCTATATCGACGTCACTACTCATCATCATCCCTTCGAGCTGGGACCAGCGCATGTCCATAGCTCGCCTCAACTTGTCGATGTCCATCCTTGCTCACCCTCACCCTCAATCTTGAAGAATGAGTCGCCTCTTCGTCACCGTGAGCTCGTTGGGTCCGAGCTCTAGACTGCATATTGAAGGAATGTACTAATCCCTTATATGTTGGCATTTCCTTTGTAAGCCTTCCATTTGTGGCTGGGACCTCAATGTGCTGCCGTTGTAAAACGTTCTTCATTGCAGCAATCTCATTAGGTCTCTGAGTTACCTGAGGCTGGTCCAGAGTCAGTGCTCTAACAGCATCTGCTATTCGCATCATGGTTTATTTCAACACCTCCTGATGCCGTTGCAAAACCTACATGGCATCCTCTCTAACGACATTAGGTGCAGGTTGGTGAGAAGGAAGTGAAGGTATAACTTGAGTGTTCTTGGTTAAAGGTACGTTAGAGGTCCAAACCTCCAGGTTGGTTCTCTAATGAGTCGAACGTCTTTTTGGTGGTTTAAGTTATCGAGCTGGCCAGCAATCGCACCTGAACTCCTAATGGTTCTTCCTCTAGCCATTGCATCTGGTACACAAGCTCTGGAAATCAGAGATAAGAAAAATGAATCTACAGAAAGAGCCCCTTCTTTTAGCATCAAAATATAACGTTTGGATTTAGCCGACTAGGTTCTTCCAGGCCCAAACTACAGATACGATAGAAGTAGTACAAGAAACAAGCGAAAGGTAGAAGAAAAAGTAGAAAAAGAACAAAAAACACAAGGAATTTTTAAGTGGTTCGACCCAAAGTTTGTCTACGTCCACTGTTCGTTTACTATTTCTATAAAGTAATGGTACTCTAACTATTTCTCTCTTACTTTACAATGAAAATCCTCCTCTATTTATAGGGAAGATGAGGTGTTACAGTTACATTATACTAAGTCAAAAATGAAATGATAGATTACATTTAATGCGGCTGACATTTGTCAGGTCAACTCTGTCAAAGCATGATTTAGACGCTAAACTCATGTTGATTAGGTGAGATTTTCTTTATTCATTTTTTAATCTTTGACGAAGTTAGACGTGTACGATACGCCTTGTTGACTTTGGTCTGACAGTTTTGACTATAGCTGACTTGCTTCCTGCGAGTTATAGTAGCTGAGAGCTGGTTTCCACGAGCTGAAATATCTGAAGTCTGACTATGAGTTTGCTTCTGTGAGTTGAGTATGCAGCTTGAGAATTTGAGTTTGCGAGCTTGCGTCATGACGAGCTGGGTACTGGCGAACTGAACACTATCTTAACCGAATACGTAACCTCATTGAAACAGTCCTGGGCTTCTTCCAATAGTTTTGGGCTTTTACCAACCCATTTAAGTATCCTAAAAATACCCATAACACCTTTCCAAATCTCAAAAAGAGTTTTCTTAGTGCTTGGTCTAAGATAAACTCTATTAATTCTATAGCAAGCTATGCTCAAAGCTTTTGCCCATAATTTTTTGGCAATCTTCTCGTTCGTTAAAATAACTCTGGAAATTTACTACAAAGTTCTATTCTTTTCTCTATAACACCATTTCGTTTTGATGTTTTTTTAGCAGAAAATTCATATGAAATCCCATGATTATCATAAAAATCAATAGAGTTAGAATTATCAAACTCTTTACCATGGTTACTCCTAATTCTCTTTATCTTATGCTTTACTTGAGTGATAAATTTGGCATATAATTTTTTAAACCCAGTAAAAGTATCATATTTTTCACTAATGAAATGAACCCAAGTGTATCATGAAAAATCATTTACACAAAAAAAATACATACTTCTTACCTCCCAAGCTTTCTACTTGCATAAGACCTATAAGATCCATATGAAGTAGTTCCAATATATTTGAGTTTGTAATGTTCTGCACATTTTTGTGTGAACTCCTAACCTATTTTCCATGTTTACAAGTTCCACATACTCTTATTGTTTTCTTTCTCAAGTTGGGTATTCCTTAAATAGCGCCTGCATTTACAAGTTTGGTTAAGTATTTGATATTCAAGTGTCCTAATCTTTCATGCCATGAATTTATATTATTATTTGATGCACTATAACAAGTTAAAAATTGAGACAACATTTAACAACTATCAATAGAGCTTTTTCCTTCCAACATACATTTGTTAGATTGATCCATCACAAGACATTTATCATGAGTAAAGTTAACAAAATAATTATTATCATAAATATGACTTATGCTAATAAAGTTATTTCGGTCCTTCCATATGGAGCACTTTCTTAAGCATTGATAAGCCTTTAACATTCAGAGTTCGCTTCCCTTGCTCAATCTCTGAAAGTAACTACACCACTTGACAAACTCTTATATTTCTCCAAACATCCATTTTCTCCTATCATGTATCTTGAACAACCACTATCAAAATACCATAAGTCAAAAGAACACTTACTTAAGTAAGATAAAAGCAGTATAACAATTGAAATAAGATTTTCTCACCCAGATTTTCCTTGTATTTCTATTTAAATCAACTTTAACTCTTAGAGTTAGTCTAGGAAAATCTCTTCTAAACAAATACAAGATGATATAGCATCTAAGTTTGATGTGACCTTTAACACAGCAAAAATAACAAGTTGGGACAAACTTAACAGACTTCCCTTTGTAACTAGATACTTTTGGTTTCCTACCTGTTGTCATGACATGCTTAGTATGAGTTGCATCATGCTAATTAAATGTTGCAAGAGTCTCTTTACCTAAGGACTTCTCACCATTGAAGCCTAATCCAATATGATTTCCTACTAGTTTTCTTACTACCAAGATTTCATTCAGCTTTTCAGCTCTAAAATTCATTATCTTCTTGCCTCTTTAAGTTCTTTCAAGTTCACTTGAAAGTTCTCTAATATCTCATTTTCTTCAAGCAAAGATGCAAGTTCTTGCAATTTTAACTCAAACATTTCTTCAGATTTAACAAAAATATCATTCCTTTTCATGAGAGATTGATTTTCATCACATACTCTCAACCATTGATTATACAGTTTTTGATAAGCTTCTTGATTTGCTTATATGTCTAAATTGCCACTATTTGTTGTGACTTCCTTGATAGATGTTGCAAAATTAGAAACTGATATTACAATATTTCATGTATAGTCCTGCACACTGTTGTTATTTTTAAAAAAGAAATTAAAGTAATCTGCCATACTAGATCTTCATCATTGCCATTATCAGACTCCTCATCACTCCATGTGATATTTATAGCCTTAGATTTATTCTTTAAAGTGTTGGTACACTCAACTTGTATATGACAAAATCCTTCACACTTTCTACATTGTATTCCTTTCTTTTTTTTTAGAATCAATAGGTTTAGAAAGGTTATTACTTTTGAATGGTTTAGAGGCTGCTTTTGAAATCTTTCTTGTCTTTTTGAGATACTTATGAAAATTCTTTATTAACAAAGTTGATTTAGAATCTTCAACAAATTCTAACAGTTCGAAATCTATGATTTCGATAGATTTTTCCTTTTTCCTCTACTTCAAATTTAATTCAAAAGCCTGAAGTGATCCCATCAACTCTTCCATTCTCATCACTTCCATATTTTTGCACCAATTTATTTGAAACTTGTCTGGGAGAGATCTCTAAACTTTCTACACTAATTTGTTTTCTTGTATCTTTTCACCTAAAGGAAAGCATTCATTAGATATTTACTCAATTTAGCAAAGAAATCATAAAGTAAATCATTTTCAAACATCCTCATATTTTCAAATCTAGGGATGAGCTTTAGAAGTTTGGAATGTTTCATATCATTAGTCGTTTCAAGAGTATTTTAAAGAATATCTCATTCTTTCTTTGTTGTGATACATATGGAAATCAATTTAAATTTATTTCCATCAACTCCATTGAATATTGCATACAAAGCCTTGCTATTGTAATTAGCTAGCTTGTCTTCTTTTGCAGTCCATGATAACTCAGGTTTTGGTGTGATTCGTTATTGATCATCTATCACAGTTGGGTGAGTCCATCCAGTTAAAATTGTTTTTCAAGCCCTTTCATCAATGGACTTGATAAATGCACTCATTCTTGCTTTTTAGTGTAGATAATATAATTCATCAAGCAAAGGTTGGCTAGAAATTGAGGCACCATTTAAAAATACTTTTTTGTTGTAGACTACCTAACTTTTGCAATTATTGGGATTAATCAGTGTTATAACTCAGTATGTTATGATGTAGCTTTAGTAAGATATCATAACATGTAAACTATATATTGTAACAATTTAATATAGATGCAATAAAGTAAAATAAATACAAGCACATTATTAATGTGGTTCAATTTTATCCTATATCCACGAGGTCTTACCTAGAGAGATTGACTTATTAATAAACTTAAACAAAGTTCAATGTACTTGACTTATTTAATCTAAAAATCCTTCTTAGAATTGATGTAAGACATGTACACATGAGTGAATTGCACAACATTCCCTCGAGGTTTGTCTAAAAACAGATGAAAACATAGTTATCATTTTATTACACAAAACCCTCATACTTAACGTTAATTTTTTTTAAGATCTGGACAGATCTTCAAATTGAAGATTTGGAATCCAGATCTTCAAGTTACAATGTTGAAGGTATTATAGGTATTAATCTAAAATCCTGGTCAAACCGTTAAATTTAACGGAAGTCAACCGATGACATGAGGGTTTGGTGTAATAAAAGGGTAAATATATTTTCATCTGTTTTTTGGCAAACCTCAGGGAGTTTTGTGCAATTAATTCTGTACACATTCACCAATCAAGTTGCAGCAAGCTCCCTTTGCCTTCAATTGTGGACAATAGTTGAACTCCTTTCAACTTGTAAACATGTCCCCTTTTTCTAAGACCTAATAACTTGTCATCTCAACAAGTATATAGTCTAGACTAAGTTGCCTCACCAAGCCTAAGTCTAGCACTCAACTTAGAGAACAACTCTCTAAGGTTTACAAGTAATTCTCTCAATCTAACAATGTTTCGCATTGCTTGAATCCCCCCTTCTTTGTGTTCTTTTGATTTCATTTTATTAAAGAATGCACACCCAATCTTCTGAGATAGGAAAATACCACCAAGAAATCAATACTTCAATTATTATATATAGAATAAAAATCTACATTAAAGTTTAACTAAAAAATAGAAAGGAAATTTCCTTATTTTTTAGTGTTTGATAGAAAACCTTGTAACCCAATATTTTTGATCGTCCATATCTAGAAATAAGAATATACATAAGACATTCTACAAATTAAACATTAGTTGACTGAAAATAATCTTTCCAAAAACACACAAATATATTTTCCAAGCTTATTGCACAAGAAAAAGTCAACTAGTCAAATCCTTTCCTTGTAAAAAATATATATATCATAAATTAATCCAAAGGATATAAGGAAAGTAAACATTTTACTCTTGGCAAAAACCTTGTCAAATAATTATACGAATAATTCAACAAATCAAACAATATCCATTAAACATGAAATAAAGTGAACCACCAAAGATACAAAATCATTAACTGAAATCTACGCTGAGCACTATTAGTAAAATTTGTTATAACATCATAACTGATGTTGCAACATTACTTTAGATATTATAACATAAACATTAAGCAACATAGTACTTAAACATTTAGTCCATGAGATTTATTGCATACATTTGCTTCTTAAATGCCATAAGATACCAACACCTATGCCCTACACACCTCTAAATTTTGATGTAATATGTTATATGCAAAATAAATATGTTGAAAAATAATTGCAGTTAAAAATTTTTGGGCATTAGAATTATATAATATTTTGAATTAAAAAAAAAAAAAAACTCAAATTAAGAGAAATATAAGAAAAAATTTAAAAATCATTTTAGTAATTGAAAACACTTTATAACTTTATAATCATAAAAATACAATCTTATTAAAAATAATAAAATTTCATCAAAATCCTTACAAAAAAGATCTGTCAACGGTGAACATACTTTGCAAATATGACTTATTGCACATACACAACTTGACTAATGCATATAACACATAAAATTAATTTTTTTGAAGGAAATTAATTATTTGATTTAGGGTAGTTCTAACATGTCTCTTAGAATATAAATTAGCATCTAGAAAATTGGAAGAAAAGCCACAATCAATCAATAAATTAATATTATTTATTTATTTTGTTTCTCGTGTATTCATTCATTGTTTGTGATTTTAATATCACTCTAATTGCATATATTAGGACTACTTTTAATTTAATTAGTCTCTTAGTTAGGTTAGTTTGAGAGATATTAATCCCTTAATCCTTTGCTTCACTACACTTATAAACCGGGTTACAATATGGAGGATTTAAAATAAATAAATAAAAAGCCCTTTGCATCATCTATCAAGATAGTAATGCTAAAATAAATTAAGAAACGACTGTATCATGGCTTTCAACAAAAAAAAAAAAAAATGTACCATGCATTATCCTATATATATAATAATTAAATATCATTATTTTCTAATACTAGTGCTTCCCACCTACCAAAAAATTAGGGGTGGCAAAACGAGTTGGTGTGTCAGGTCGAGCTTAATTCGATTCTATTCGTTTATAAATTCGATTAATTCGACACAACTTCGTTCAATAAACGGGTCAATATTTTTAGATTCGACACAAATTCGTTTATAAACGAATGATATGACACGACACGATTAATTTGTTTAAGTTGAATCCTAAAATATTCAAACTCATTAACCTATTAATTCATTTGACACATTTAACTCGTTTAATTTGTTTAAACGAATTAAACAAATTCGTTAATCCGTTAAACAAATTCGTTAATTGAATTAAAAGCTTTTATTCTTCAATGTTGCTCTTCAATTTATATATCAATTCCAAATCTTTATCAACATAAAATCCAGTTTGCACTTTTGCTTAAATTCAAGAGCAAATTACAATTTAACTAACCAGTTAAAACGCTTTCACAGGCGGAACAATTGTTTTAATGTTATTGCAATTTACCCCACTACCGTTAGTAAGATTCGTTACATTTAACAGTAAATAGTATCAAAACAGTAAAAAGACGAAATTACCCTTTGACTGAAGTTGACCAGTTGACCAAATATAAGGTTTGGTCAATTCATCAATCTCTCTCTCATTCTGCCAGTCTGCCTCTTCCTCTCATTCTTCTTCTTCTTTCCTTCTTCTACTTCATTCTTCTTCTTCCCTTCTTCCCCCTTATTCTTCTTGGCGCAGATCAGAGGACATGAACCCAGATCGGGGCTCCTCAAACGAACCCAGATCTGGGTTCCTCAAAGGAACCCAAATCTGGGTTTGTGAACCCAGATCGGGGTTCCTCAAACGAACCCAGAACCCAGATCTGGGTTCGTGTCAGGAACCCAGATCTGGGTTCCATTTCTGGGTTCGTCAGACTAACTTAGATTTCTGGGTTCATCAGACGAACCCAGAAATCTGGGTTCTTAACGAACCCAGATCGGGTCTGATCTGGGTTCCTAACGAACCCAGAAATCTAGGTTCTCAGGAACCCAGAAATCTAGGTTCCTCTGAACCCAGAATTCTGGGTTCTGAATCAGATTTTTTTTTTTCAATTTTGTGATATTGGTAATTGTTTGGGTTGATAAGTATGTTTAACCAGTGATTTTGGGTGATTTGGTGATTTTTTGATGTTGTAAATTGGGTTGATGGATTGAAGTTGAATTTGTGAATTTGATGACTTTGGGTTGATGGATTGAAGTTGAACCAGTGAAGTTGATGAGTTTGAGGATGTTTTTGGTTAATATTTCACCTGTAATTTCGATTTTATTTAATTTTAAAATTTATTTTTAAAAATTAAAAGTAAAGCTAAAAGACTATTTTGTCCCTCATACAGTTAATTTTAACGGGAGGTGTTAATGGTGGGAGGGGTGGGAGGCGGTAAATTATAATAACATTGAAACAATTACTCCACCTGTAAAAGCGTTTTAACTGGATAGCTAAATTGTAATTTGCTATAAATTCAATTAACCCAACCAAATCGCACTATGATCAAACGAATCAAAACCTATGATCTTCTTCTCTTTTATCATGTTACCCAAATTAATCTACCAAGAACTCAAAAAGAAAAATTTTAAAAATATACAATCCAGAAAAACAAAAAACAAAAAGCTTAAATAAAGCCAAAGACCATTTTTCATAGATATCCAACACAAGCCAATTTTAATCACAGATATCTATTGCATCCAAAATCATCAAGATTGAAAGCAGAATAATTTCACAAATAAAATCAAAAAATAAATATATATTTACAATTTTACACAAATTAAAAACATAACAATAGAAAATCAAAAGAAAAAAGAACCCAAAGGTGGATCTGCTACGATCTAAGGTAGAAAGTGAAACAAAGCTGGCACATCGGGATCAGGATAATCATATCGAGCATTTGATAGAGTGTAAGCCATTGGCGGAGGTGGGATAAAGACGCTATGATGAAAGCGGGACTGTAAGTCGTGAGGGAGAAGAGGTGGTGGCGACTGTAAACCGTGATGGAAAAGGGGTGGTGATGACCGTGAGGTGTGAGAGAGAAGGGTTAGTGGTGACTGTGAGGAAGAGAGGTGGAATAGGTGGTTGGTAGGCCCCTCTTCCTTATACTACTAGGTAGTCTATCCGACAACCCCATGATGGTCTTCGGGTCAGGATCTGTTTCAGCTGGAAGATTGTCATGAAGCTAAACCTTTTTACTTTAACTGAAAACCTTTTAAAACTCTTTAATTTTCTTTAAATATGGAAATGGGTGGATTTTTTTTTTTTAATATATAAACATTTTTCAAAATTGAATTTCTAAAGAAGATCTAGCAGCACAACGGTTGTTTTTCAAATACTTCCACCCTGGAAAATAAAATAGGAAACCTGTACACTTCAAAAATCATGTAACTTTCAACTTTTGGACCTCAAGTCCTCTTTTCACTTTTCATCAATAACCACAAACAAAATATCAATTCCAAAAGAAATTCAAAAATCATTAATATTAAATAAAAACATTGCACCCATATGATTTTAAACGCATTATACAAAAACATAATTATATAACTCCCAAAACAATATTTACAAAACTTGTATTAAATTTTAAAAATATGCATGTACATGTTCTTTCAAAATAACCTAGTGCAATAGCATCACGACTTCAGCCTGTCAATGCGTTCGATGGAGTTTCTTCCGCATGATTTCTCGTATATGTACTTGGGGAGGATTTTTATAGAAACACAAAAAGGGGGTGGTGAGTATTAACTCAATGAGTGGGCAACTTTATAAAACTAAGATATTTACTAGTACAATATAACTTCCCAAAAATAGTTTGAAAATCTAATGATTTATTTCTTTCTCATAAAAACTATAAAATTCACGTAATATGAATAAATACTTTAGTTTATAACTTTTATAAAACTTAATTTTTTTCTCGTTTTCTAAATCTTAGGTCTAACGACGTATTTTTCTTTCTTTAGTTTGCCTTATGAGATACCCGAGTTTTAATAATCGAACTTTTCGCTTTGGGCCAATTTGCTGGGCCTCAGCTCTCAAAAGATTCTAGGCCCTCATGGTTTTTATATGGGCCTCTATCTTGGGCCTCGACCCTCAAGAGATTCTAGACTCTCACAGTTTATATGAATCTCTTTGTTAGGCCTCGATCCTCAAGGGATTCTAGACCCTTACAGTTTATACAGGCCATTTTTTTGGACCTCAGCTCTCAAGGGATTCTAGGTGCTAGCTAATATTAGAGTAAACCAAAGGCAATTAAAATGATTTCAATACACTTAAAAATTTCTCTTTAACTAGGCTTGAAAAAATATTAATATAGCTCGTAAACATTTTGTTTTCTAATATACGATTTATAACCGAATTACTTCCTTTCTAACATAAAAGCCTAAAACATTCGAATTAACTTTAGCAAATCTCTTCTATTCATGTATTTATCATAGTCTTACTAAATTACTTTATTTTTAAATTAAATGTATTTATAACATAACTTTAAAGAGCTATAAATGCATTATAAAGAAAATGATAATATTCTAAAAGTTTACACAATAAAATATAATAAATCGCATACTAAAATAATTATTGCAAATGTAAATAAAAACTTTATAAAATCCATACTCACAACTTGTTTCCAATCAATCTAACCCGCTCTTTTATATTTTCCTTCCGTTCATCGTTTCACCTCTTGAAATCACCCACAAACATTTCAAAATCCACATGCAAAGCTACTGCATTCCTTAGTTCTTCTTAGCCGTGAGTGCCCTTTATGGCTTGAGAATTTGCCCAAAAATGCTCTCCAAATCACCATGCATAACTACCATACTCCATGATTCCTCTTGCATCTTCTCAGCTAAAGACAACTCCTCACTTCACTCACCTCTCGGCCTGCTCTTTCTCCCTATTGATTTTGCTTTTTTTCTCTCAAAACTGAGTAGCTTTCTTCATCCTTAACTTCCTCTCTCGATTTTGTTTGCTTTAGCCGACACATCTTTGATTTTTGGTGTTTTCTTTGCTTGAATTTCTCAAGTTTTGAATGAAGAACCGAACACTCTCCCTCTCTCACTTTCTCTCTCACTCTCGGTTTCTAGCTTGGTGATCGAATGAAGTTATTGATCCATTTATTTCTTTGCATTTAAACTTATATATGGTTTCCATTTTGGTGACATTTGTTACTCATGCATGAGATTGGTGTGCCACTTGTTTTTATTCTTCATGCATGCACAACACATGGCACACATGCACTACATTCACTCCACTTATCACTTTCCATGCATTCTCCCATTCCAGTTCTGTAATCAAATTCATTTCTATCCATCCGAAAATCCAATTATAACTCAATTCTATATCCAGAACCTCTACTTAATTCGCTTTCACCTCCAAGCACTCTAAATTATTTATTTTTCCCTAAATGTTTATACTGTCCTAAAATTAGGAATAATATTTTCGTTTGATAATCCGCAGATCACTTAAAATCTATTCAAATGGATTTGCTTTTGATCCGTTTCAAATTTCCGTACTCTAATACTCATTTCGAAATTTTTGATTGCCAAGGTTTGCTTTCCGAAAATTATTATTTATACGAACACGCTCCATCCGAAAATACTATTCATAAAAAAAATAATTTATTTTTCACCAGACGAAGTTTTGGGTTTTACAGTAGTGGTGACTGCAAGGGAGAGAGGTAGAGTGGGTGGTGGCAACTAAAAATGAAATTAGTTAGGGAAATGGTGATCGTGAGGTGTGAAGGAGCAGAGATGGTATTGATCTTGAGGGAGAGGGGTGGAATGGGTGATGGTGACCGTGAGGGAGAGGGGTGGAGTGGATGATGGCTATCGAAAATGAAATTGATTGGGGTGGTGTTGACTGTGAGGTGTGAGACAGAAGGGGGGAGGGAATGAATGGTGTGGTGGTTACCGACAATGAGAATGATTTAGGTTTAGAGTGTGGTTAAATGTGAATATATATATATGGACAATCACACACTAACTTTATAATATAAATATTACAATTTTACCCCTAATTTAATCGTGTCAATCCATAAATCGTTTAAGCAAACCTAATTCGATTTGTTTAAAAAACAGGTTAAGCGGGTTGATACGATTACGACACTAATTCGTTTAACTCAAACCCACGCCAATTTATTTTTCATGAATTCGTATCGACCCGTTGTATAATGACTCATATTACCATCCCTACGAAAAATATCAAGGGGCTCACGTTTGATTTTTTTATTTAAACAAAAATAAACAAATAAACTCCCTTCCTTTCAACAAACAACAAAATACACGCTTGTAATAAAGAATATATATATACACCTAGTGAAATCCAGCCCACAGGATGTGAACAGAATCAGGCTTGTTACCTTTCGTATGGACAAATACAATACACTTCCTTCAACCTTAACCAATCTCTATTCTCTGGGGTCTCTCAACATCACAAAAGAAATATTAATTAATGACAAAGAAGAAAAGTAATTTAGGATCTTCCATTGGTTCTTGTAGACAACTTTGGGTATGTGATCTATATTGTACATGATCCAGTACGCAAAGTACAAGTAACAAACGCCGGCCCCACTTATTGCCAGCTACTTGGGCAACTTTAATTCTGTATATAAAACCTAAAGAGCTAACATCCATCCTACAGGACCGAGGCATACTTTATATATTATACATATAGTCAAACCAATGACTACTATAGCCAGATAGATTTCCATATTCTAATAAGCTTTTTGAACAGCTCCAATCGATTGGAAGTATTTAAATGGATAGAGAATTAGTTTTCTAGGGATTTAAAGTGACGAATGCTGCTTTAGTTAGGACATGGTTAGATTGCAATCCCGCTACTTGCATGGCAAGAGCAAATAAATATCTCTTCATTAAACTGCAATTGGCTTGCTATTGAAAAGCTACTAAAGCGGCAGTAAAGTTTGTACCAAATTTCTAAAGTGTTAATAAGGTTGGTGAAGGTGGGATTCGACTGGTGTTTTCTCTTATTAATTGAAGTTTGTATTATCTCCATGACCATAACAAATGCAAAGTGCAAATAGCGGATATAATTTTTATGGTGCTATGGCTTAGACAAGGACACGAACCTATTAGAAAGTTTCCTAGAATATCCTTTTCTTGTTAATTGATTCCCTTTTTTTATTTCACAATCAACCTTTAAAAGATTATTCCGTCCAAATTTGATATTAAAAACCGAAGAATCGTACTGAAATTTCAGATTTGGGCATAAGATGGGAAGATTCTGGTGTATATATTAAGGAATTTCTATCTAATTTCCAAAACTATGTAAATATTATTAGGGGTTTGCTAACTTACCAGCCGTAAAAGGTTATCTATTAATAATAACTTTTAAATTTTGGTTGAAAAACAGTAGAGTAGCATACGAGTTACAAAGGTTGAGAAAACCAGCATTTTGGTTGAACGTGATTTCCTCTATACTTGAATCTCCCTCTAAGAATTTTGTTCTTGATTAGTGTGTCTTATCAATCATATTAAAGTTAAAATTAACTATTATTCCACTTTTGTCACCAGAAGCAGTTGCATTATTCTAGCGCAAACCGAAACAGCATCTTCACCATCTGGTTGCGTTTAAGTTTAGCCAATCCCTGATGTTTCATTATTATAACCGGCCCACAGGAGATAAATAAGTAAATAGAAAAAACTCATAATCATCCACAGGAGATTAATAAATAAATAGAAAAAACTCATAATCACCCACTATCTTTCATGAGCAACTTTTTTTTGACTATTATCTATATTATCCGATGAAAAGCCTGGGTACTTTGCATTAAATACAACTTGCTTTGAAGCTGTTACAGTTGTCCGCAGGTGGAATTGATACAAATCTCCTTTTAAACTATTCCCATTTGATCATTAATCCTTTTATTTTATATTACTAGATTTATTTCTTGAATCGAAAAAATATATATATATATTTTTTAATTACTTGCCACAAGGAAGAGGCTAGTTAGATTTTGTAATCTGTTATATTGCAATAAATTGACTACTTGCATTGGCAAAAAGATCCTAGTTTGATATCACTTTGAAACAAGCAAAAGAAACGAATCCCAAAGAATCTTTTTTTCCGTTCTGATTGTGATTGAAGTGCTATTAATGTATTACAGATGCCAACGATAAAGTTGTAACATCGCTGTATATTTTTGTTTGTTTTTAAAGAAAATTTCAGAGTTTGTTATATGATTATTAGCATGATAAAAGTATGGCAACAAAATTAGAGTATGCTATGATTTAGATAGGGATTCATTCTATAGTATTCATCTTTTATTTATTTGCAATTATTCGTACAATTTTTAAAATTTTAATTTGGCATGATAAATTAATTAGAATATACCTATGTGATGTTGGACTGTATACATATGTATAGTAATTAGAAATTATTAGGGGGAGACTATATATAGTCTTTGTTTGTATTTGGACTAGCAACTTATATGTTATGGCAATCATTATAAGATGTCACGTCATACTATTGACCTATAGATAAATATCAGACAAGGTAGAGGTTATATTGCACTTGCAAGCTCTGTGTCTTCTACTCAATTGAACCTCGGCTTGAGTTCAGTGTGATTCACATTGTTCAATTATTTCATGTATCAGAAATAGGTAAATGCAGGAAATATATATATGTATATATATTTTCATTTTTCATAATCTCAGGAGTCGGACAAAGTTCTTGAACCCTTTTTATATTATTGGGCAAGTGAAAACAACTTACACTATTTGAGCTATTGACATCACCCAAAGAAAGCAATATTACTTGGCACTTTCTATGTATACAGCAGAAAGTGGAACAAGATTTAGATTCGAAATCAATCTATCTAGCACTCAGCGGAGCATCCATATGGTAACTACAAATTGGTACACATCAACACACTACAGTGATCATATTTTATAAGGCTAAAAAAGTAGAGAATGGGGCCTTTTAAGTACTTTTTCCCTATATATAGTCCTCTTTATCACATCCAAGAAGTATCCAAGCTGAAACCTGTACACACTAACCATGTCGACTTCAACTTCTTTCTCATCCACCCAACTCTTCCAAGATTATCTTGGAAACTCTCACTCACGGAAATTACTCCAATTCAACCTCCTTGACAAAAAACCAGCCAGAGCTGCTCCTTCACCTGACTCTGGAGATGACAACGCCTTGGATTCGAATATTGTGATGGTCCTATCATTCATCGTATGTGCTACCGTTTGCCTAATTTCCTTGAATTTTCTTATCAACTGTGTGATAAAGTCATGCTCAGGTTCAGTTTCCTCCGTGTCTGGAAGTGAAAATTCATCGCCCCCCCGGATAGCGAACAAAGGAATCAAGGAAAAGGCTTTGAAGACTTTCACAGTAGTGAAATACTCAGCAGGCCTGAAACTTCCAGGGTTGGACACGGAATGTGTGATATGCCTGTCCGAATTCTCCCCCGGTGAGCGTGTGCGGATCCTGCCGAAGTGCAACCACGGGTTTCATGTTCGTTGTATCGATAAGTGGCTCAAGTCACATTCCTCGTGCCCAAAATGCAGGAATTGCCTGATTGAGACATGCCAGAAAATCGTTGGAATAAGTAGGGAAGAGTCTAGCCCATCAGGACCATCTACGGCTCTGGTTCAAGACAATATTGTGACTGTGAGTGTCGTTGTTCCACTGGAACCTGAAGGGATGGTACACAATTAGATATATGAGACTCAGCTAAGTTTAGTCATTTGCTGATCATCAAGTTCAAAAATCTACAGGGGGTAAATGATCCTGCCGTAACGAAGATCGATAATTGGCTGCTTTACTGGTCACTAATGAAGCCACTAAAGTGGGACATCATTGCAGCTCTAAGGTTGCAGAAATTGGTCTTAGTTTCCATCACTTTTCATTTTGAATTGTAAATATTTATGGCAAGGGAAAGCCAAGGCAGTATTAATTAGGAGGATAGTCTTTAACAAGCAAGGTTTAGACATGGGTTTGAAAATTTTATTTATTAGAAGAATCAACCGATTTTGCAATTCTTTTAAGGTGTTTATTTATCAAGTATTAGACTTCGAGTACAATATTGCTAAATCTTCTTCTCTTTATAGTAGTAATATTTATTTTGTTATGAGGAAAATGAAAAAACAATTCAAGCAAGCACAAACAAAAGTGTATGTAAAACGTAGGAGACTTTTACGTGATTCGAAAAATTTTCTAACTGCGCGAAGCATATCAATACTCTTGCCAGTATTAAAAAGTGTTTACAAATAGAAGCTCAACTTTCTTGCAAAAAAAAAAAAACAAAAAACCATCTTTCGTAAAACTTCTAATTCGATGGAGAATAATTCTTCCGTAAAGATATAAAATAAAATTTTTCTTATAACGGTACTTCCCTCGGAGGCTCTCACGAGCTCTGTAGTGAGCTCAAACATAGCAAGCTTTACAAAGAGTTTGACCTTCGCGAACTGATCGAGTAGCTCAACCTCCGATGCATTTTCATAATGTCATAATTCTAACTTCTGCCTTTACACTCCAACATATTTATCCAACCAGATAAAAAGAGTAGTTGATCATGCTAAACTATTGCATGATTTCATGCTTCTAAAGTTCTAATCCCAGTTTTTGTGATGAATTCTTAAGTAAATTATGGGTGCTTTTAATATTTATCTTGTATTTTTGTTAGATGAGATATAACAAGTTTTAGTGAGCAAACAGCAGTATTCAAGGTAATTTTTGGGCTTAAATGACTGAGAGCCTCGCTTGTCTAGGAAGCCTGTTGTTTCCAGAGACCGCAAGTTGCCATGAGAAAGCCTAGTGCATCGCCAGAAGTGGTCAATAGTTTATTCTTATGACAGCAAGTCACCATGCAAAGGCAAAGTGAATTGCGAGTTTAGATCGCTAGTTGTTTCCAGCGACTATAGCCTACTAGAAGAAAACTAAGAGTATCGCGCGTTTAGGTTGGGAGTTACTTCTAGCGACCCTAACTAGCGATCGTTGTCTTCATTTGTAATGGGATGATAATAGATATTAATTGATAGTAATATATTTTATTATTATTTTATTGATGATGGTTTGTGCATGTTGAATAAGGATTTTATAACTTAATATTTGTATATGATAGACCACCATATACATGATTTGTGGTTGTGTTGAGATTGGAAGGGGTGGTATACAATGTGCTCGATAAAATGTCTGTCCTAGGTTTAGGAGAGGAAAATGGGTCACTCGTGTGACAGATGAGTAGACCATGAGTTGCAAAAATGACAAACGAGTATTTACATCAATATAAACCAATTCAACTTAGGTAATAGATTATCTTGAACTTAATGTACTCCTATCTATTCGATAGTCATCGGGATTAGGAGATAGGTGTTATTAGATGAGAGTATGTTCAATGCATTATCGGAAGAGATGTATTGAGAAAATTAATGATAAATTAGTAATAATACAATCAATATACATATCTTCAATGCTATAATGATTTAATTCTATACTTAAGTGGAATCTGAAATCCTAGTGCATTAAATTTGGTTATTTTCATCTAAGACTAATTTGTCAATTGATTCCTATATCCCTATAGAGATAATCACACAACCGCTACACGATATCTATACAATTCATGCGAGTACGAGGTTTATTACTTAAAATGGATAATTAAAAATAACCCACAAGTTTTTGACATCATTACTGGGGATGTGTTCAGATTGGATGCCGAGTCTAGTTTCCAGTTTGTGTTGATTTCATTGTCTTGTTTTTGTTTTTGCAGCTTCTTATTTTCATTTTTTATGCAAAGGGACACAATCTCAAGAATGGGACATTACTTCAACTCCAAATTCATCTATTTTGTCTAGACATTATATAGTGTGCTTGGTGGTATGCAACCCAATTTATTTGTCTTTTGGAATTCATACCCTTGGTACCATAAAATCTTGAGTTGTCTATGATGTTTAATTTAGGTTTAAGGGTGTGAACTTTAGTTCCTGTGTGCCTTTCTAATTTTTGTTTTGTTTTTGTGTTTTGAAATTCATACATTTTTTGCCACAAAATCTTATGTTGCCAATGATGCTTGATTTAGGTTTGAAAGTGCGTACCTTAAAAGTTTCAGTTCTTTTGTGAATTGTGAATATGTGTTGTGTGTGATGTTAATATATTTTATGTCTGTTATTTCCATGTAGATATATTTTTCTTGACTTGTGTATATCTTGAGTTTTGTACATAATTTACTTTACCTTGAAGCTTTCAAATTGTACTAATGTTGCAGACAATGATAGGTCTAGGTTTAGGGGTGTGGTTAGTTTTTATTAGGATGTCTTTAGTTTTAGGTTGTTTGTACATAGTTTTTGTCTAGTTTTCAAATTTTTAGGCATTTTTTTTTTCAAAATTTTTGGTAGGATAGTAGTCTTTCATGCAAGTTGTACATATTAATGTATTGTAGCTCCTATGAAACACTTAAGGTTGTGTTGGCAAAGTTCATGGGTGGTGAGTAGAATGTTGTTTTAAGGAGCTTTGTATGTTTGTACTTGTTTGCTTAACTAGGCTTATGTGAAGGTGACAATGACTTGTTAAGAGGTGCCATGATTAATAGTGGAGACTTCCCATTTGAGTCATTGAGCCTTAACATTTTATTTGGAGGTTTATTTTCATTCAAATCTTAAACAATTTTAGTGTGCTTCAAATTGATTAGATTGATCTAATGTAGGCTTTACATTGAAAATTGATGATAGGTCTTGCATGAAATAATCTGTTTGTTTTGCTTGTGAGTTAGACAAATTTTGAGATACGATACTAGTTGTTATATGTTTAAAGTTAGTAAATGGTCCAAACACTTCCCTCTATGTGTGCTCCAATAGCTAATTTGAAACCAAACACAAATAAGCCTAATTTTTGTTCATAACCTACAATTTCTCATTCCAAGCCTAAAACAAATACTGAAACAAATATTGTCTTACCCTTTACAACTTGGGATTCATGAGACTCAAAGTTAGACAAATTTTGGGGAAGAAAGATGAAAACCATGTTGGTGAATGTGAGATGTGCTTGTTAGAGTTAAAACAAAGAAAATAAAAAATAAATAAACAAGCATAAAAAATGCAAAAGAAAGGAAAAAAAAAAGAAAAGAAAAAGTTATTGTGAAGAAAAGAAGAAAAGAAACCTAAACGTACAAAAAATAAATCAAAAGAGATATGTGCCTCAATGAATACATCATTCAATCTATTAATATGATCCTATGTTCATTTTTTAACTACTTATCCTTTCTTTCTTTAACTTATTCACCCTTGATCACGTTACAATCTAGAGAAAAATCCTAGTTGATCTTTATAGGAGTTAGAGTCACCTGTGATGATGAACAATGTGTGATATATTCTTGAGCTCCAATGTCCATTCATGAGATCTTTTCTATGCTTATGAGCATCTTTCTACTTATTTATATTCATAAGCAATTAATACTTTAAAATTTTCTTGTGTATAACCTCCAAATTGCATATGTTTGTAAGAGTGTTTTGACCTAGGTTCCACGAGCTTTAAAGAGAGAAACCTCATGAGTTTTAGAGTCAAGGTAAACTACATCATAGGTGTTTTGATTGTATTGTTATTGTCGATCCATAACATCTTAAGTTATGGTCTAGGCTTTTTGCATGATATGCATGATTCTTTAGGTAATGTTGTGTTCATTACTTTATTGATCAGTCTGCATTTTTCTTTGGGTTTCATTTAAGCCACATCTTATCATTTTCCTTTTTCTCACACACATCTATTTATGGGTATTATAGAGTTTAAAACCCTCAGGAGACACTATCATTTTACTAGACACACCTAAAGGTTTAAAAGCTTGTGACATATACTAATGTCATCATGAAGATCAATAGAAATGGCTTAATATATATATATATATATATATATATGAGAAAACTTGGGAAAACCTCAACCGTCTATCTTATAGATAATTTAAATTGGATCTCCATCGTCCATCTTCAAAATCAATTTTTGAAAAAATTAAAAAAATATATATATAAAAAAGATCAATTTTGGAAAAAAAAAAAATTAAAGATAGGAGTGGAAACCCAGAGTAGATCCCCATGTTTAGGTCTCCACTGCCATCTTCAAGATTTTTTCAATGGGTCTTCATCGCTATGTTTATCTCCAACCACAACTATGGTTGATGGTAATGGCCTCCACCTAGATTTTAAAGCGGCTCACCAACAATCAAAATGGAAAAGCAACATAATAAGAAATAGAGATGGTTGATGATGTTGTTAACAACGATGATTGATAGTTGACGATGGTCTCCACCTAGATTTTATAGTGGCTTGCCAACTAGTTTGAAATCAGTTGGCTCACCAACTAGTTTGAAATCAGTTTGAATCAATTTCCACTAAAACTAGTTTCTTCATCTAGGTTCGATGACCCCAAATGAAGAGTTCTTCATTTTGTCGAACCTAGATGATAAACATCTAGGTTCTTGCCAAACTAGTTGGATGATGGAGTGATGTTGTGATGATAGTCAATTGATATTCATCTAGGTTGCACGATGAGGAAGAAAAAAAAGAATGGTTGGTTGATCTTCCTGTTGCAACACAATGGAGTATCTCAATATATATATATTGAAGATGGTAGTGGAGATCTACGATGAAGATTCAAGGAGATTCAGATTAAATCTTCACTGATAGATAGCAAAGATCCAATTTACTACTATCTTCAGCATTTTTTTTTTTTTTAAGTATATTGGTTTTCTCAAATTTGATCTTCAACAAGCCAGACAACTCAAATTCATTTGAAAATATGTATATATATATTATTTTTAAAATTATATTTTATTTTTTTAAATTTAAAAATTATTTAATTTTTAATTTATTTTATACCATTTTGAATTAATTTAAATGAATCTCTACAATCTAAATAGGCGGTTGAGATCCAAATAACCTATAAAATAATATAATCTTAAATAATAATAATAAAAGAATAAAAGAATGATCATATTATCTCTCTAGAGTTAAAGTTAATAGTCAAATAAAGTCAGAGCATTAAATGAGGGGCGAACACTGTAAATAAATATAACTGTTGTCTCTACCTGTTAAAACTCAAATGTCAAGAGGGCATGAGGTAATTTACTAGTTTTTAAAACCAATCAAAACGTGATATTTTATAATTTATAACCATCACAAAGCATCGACAACTAAAAACCGGCTTGATTATCAATGAGAAAAACTAATTTTAATATATAAGGATATTTTTAAAAATCTAATATTATCTTTAAATATTTGATTTTAAAATATATATTCTCTCTAAATAGATTTTGAAAATACAAACACTAATTTTATTTTTATTTTTTGATATTTCTCGATTGTTCATCCCCACTCACTCACGTTGTTCAGGTGCTCAAGCCACCTCCACATGTGCCCAACACATGCCTTTTCCTCTCTTTATTTTATTTCTTGATCTATTTTTTTTTTTTTTTCGGGAGTAATCTCTTTCTTGATCGATCTTTCGTGAAGGATAACATGTTATTTTGTGTTCCTTATGGTGAAGTACTTTGATATTAGATTTGGGCAGTTTTTCTCTAATTTTGTGTGATTACTTTTGTTGTGGGAAGTTAAAGTTTGATATTGGAGTATGACCCACCTTTCATTGACTTTGTCTTGCTCCAAATGGGTCTGTGGTTCTATTTTGTTGCAAAGGAAGTCATTCAGGTAACTTTTCAATCATAAGTGTTTCTTTTTTACTTTCAGAAAATTATCTTAAATACTCTCTTAACTTTTACAAAATATTTTCTATCTCAACAAATAATAGTTTAAAAGTAGAGTTATTCTCATCCGTAAAAATGATTTAAACACCCAATTTTATAAAAACATTATTGTGACAAAATTAACATTAAATAAAATTATAAAGAATGACAAATACATATTAATAGAACAATAAATTTTATTAAAACATGAAGCAACTCTACTATTTTCATATTTTATTAAAAAAAAAAAAGTAAAAAAATTAAGTTAACATAACAAACAAAAATCCATAAATATTTGTAACAGAAAATCCATAAAAAAAATTTATGAATCTTACAAATACTATTTTCATATTTTATTTTTTATTCATTCAAACAGTAAAGATTAATCAAAATATAAAACAAAGTCTTATTTTTGATGAAAAATTTAAGGGTTATTATCAATTTCCCCCCTGAAATCGAAAATAATATCAAACCACCACTGGTTTTGAAATTATTAGCCAAAATAATCCGATCGTTAATTGGAATAGTAAAATGATGAAAAAAAGTGACGGATCCGTGAAATTTGAGGGTAAAATGGTCTTTGAGGTTTGAATCCATAATGGATTCTAGCTGGATCACTCAGAGTATGCCACGTGTGGCATCAAATAATTAATAACATTAAAAATTTTCATTAAAAAAAAAAAAAAAAAAACTAAACAAAATAACATCAATCACATCTCTGTCTCTCTCTCTCTCTCTCCCTTCTTCTTCTTCTTCTTCTTCTTCTTCTGCTCTCTGTCTCTCTCTCTTTTTCGAACACAGATGGCCTTCTTCTTCTTCTTCTTCTTCTTCTTCTGCTCTCTGTCTCTCTCTCTTTTTCGAGCACAGATGGCTTTCTGTCTCTCTCTCTTCATCTCCTTCTCCTTCTTCTTCTTCTTTTACTCTTCTTATTCTAACCCAACTGTTCAAAACCCATCAACTCACTGTCACCATTCAACTTTATCACCACCTACCCACCATCAAAACCCACCTTAATCCACTACTGCCGCCCTCTGCTCTTATGTCGTCATCGAACTTCTTGGACTAGGGTCGCTTTTCTCAGCGGTGCGTCGGAGCTTCGGCTCTCTGCCCACCAAGGGATCGTCGAATCTGTGGGTGTCTGTTGACTCGGACGTTGGGTCGATTTAGAGTAAGTGTACCCGTAACAGTAGTCATAGTAGTGGCGGTGGTTTTAGCTATGGGGAGAGACGGAATGTACCCGTCGTTTTGGGGTTGTATATGGGTCGGAGTTGGGTGATCGTCAAAGCCAACAAGGCTTCCACCACTGCCCAAAAATGTGGTAGGTGTCCGGCAAGGTGAGCAAAGCCTCCACCACTGCCCAGAAAAGTGGTGGGATGTCAGGTAAGATGCTGATGGATGAGAAAAAGATGATTTAAGCTCAACAAAAAGAGGAGAAGAAGAAGAAGAAGTTGGAGGTGAGTCAATAGTTGATGAATGTGGTGTAATGGGGTCGATATTCCAGAGGAGTTTGTTCGTGTTTGGCAGTTTGGCTATGATGAATGTGGGGTAGCTTTTGAGGAGGACTGTTTTTGTTTTTGTGTGTATTTGTCGATTTTTATGTGTAGACTGATGTTTTTTGTATTTATAATGATTTTAAATTTTCATTTTGGACGTTTTCTTTTTTGAGTTTCAATCTTTGACTCATCAAACACACACATACAACACTAGTCTTAGAAACGGAGAGATAGATATGTTACTTTGATGATTGCATGGTATATGATTTACGTTAAGTTAATGACCCTGATCTGGGTTCTTTCATTTTTTCGCTAATTCATTTTTTGAACCGATCAAAATTTTTTTATTTAATTTCTTCATATTTTTTAAATTAAAAAAAAAATTAATGGTGAAGATTCCACTTATTTTTATAATTTTTTAAATTATTATTTATTAATTAATTTTTAATTAAATATTTAATTAGTTTTTCCTATTTTAATTATTTTTAAATTTGTTAATCTTTTTTAAATGAAAGGTATGGGTATTTTGGTCTTTTAATATTTTTTGTCACAAAACCACTAAAATTTAAATGGAAACCGCTTTTGGGAGACGGTAAGGGGTTTTTTGGCTAATATTTTTAAAAGTTAGGGTGAACTGATATTATTTTTGTTTTCAGGGGATTTTTTAGATTTATCCCAAAATTTAATGACTTCAATCTCTCTTATTTTTGATAAAGTGTTTCCTCCTATTCTTGATAAAGTGTAAAATTAATGTTAGAGTTAATAATTTATGTTTAAGAGAAATAAAGAAAGAGATAAAAAAATTTATTTTAAATGAATATAATTAATGTTGTTTAAGTAGGATTAATATTGATATATTTATATGTGGTTATGTTAGTATAAAATTTTTTAAATTTAATTAATAAGGTATTAATAATTTGAGTATGGAAATCATATTTATGGGTGGCAGTATCTGCACTCATTGTGTAATTGTTTATACTTAATACAAATATTTTATACAACGTAAAATATAAACGTTTTTCAGCGCATATATTAGGAGTAGTGAATGAAAAATGATAATGAAATGAGTACAAACAATCAAAATATTAATTGTTGAGTGAAAAAATATTTTAAAAGAGTATTGAAGGTAATTTACTCAAAGATAAAAGAGGATTTTTTAAAATTCATTTTTTTTTAAGTACAATTCCAAATTTAATCTTCCATGAATTACACAGTGCGTTCAATTTTTTTTTTACTTTTATTTAGATCACATTTAGTTGGTTGGCTTGTAAATTCAAGGTTGTAGTGCCATTACCAATGGTATATTGTTATATTGAAGAAATTGAACACGAAATTTAATGAATGAATCTTTTGCTTTTGCTTATTGATTTTTTACTATATCCAATTAATTACAAATTTAGCTTTTTTGTTTTATATTTTTAAATTTAAAGTATGGACACTTTGCCTTTGCACAAGTGATGTACATATTTTAATTTTGTGTTACTAGTCTTAATTCATTTTGTCGGCAAAAATGTGAAACCAGCGTTACAATTACTTTACACAACTTATGTTCAGCCTCTTATTGATGTTTATTGGTTTGTGTTTTGTTTGAATAATGCAGGTTTAAGTCGTGAAGATTCGAATATTTTGTCAACAGCATTTGAAGAAATCAATTACAATTAGATGTATATATTTTGCAACTGTAATTTTTCTTTCACTTTTAGTAGCTATTATTCGATGTATATGAGATAATATTTTGTTTTGTGTAATATTACAAAAACACGTTGTGTTCCGTTTATATTTTTGATGATATATTGAATTTGAGAATGCTAATTGAATGTTAACACACACATGCATATATATATATATATAGGGTTGTCTACAATGTATTTGAGTATTGATACACCTATATCGATTAGGTTCTAAAATTATTAATTGTATATTATCATATCTTATTACAGCTAAAAATAGTTGATTATAACTAAACATGATATATGTGATTTGACTCTTTTGGTTGTAATCATATAATACACATAAAAGATATAATAATATAATTAATAATTTTAGAATGTAATCATTCATCCAGTGTATCAATATTCAAGTGCACTGTAGAATTTATCATATATATACATTCTACAGTACAGTTATGTATCGATATACTTAATAACTACAAATAAGTAATTGCATTCTTAAATTACTAATTATATTTTACTTCATATGATTATGTATTTATTATATTTATATTACAACTAAATAAGTAAGAACACATTTATAACAATCAACCATATTTAGTCGTAATCAAATATTTTTAATTGTAATCAGATATAATAAAATATAATAAATAATTTTAGAATGTAATAAGTTCAAGTATATTAATACCTAAGTGTACCGTACACGACTATATATATACACACACATAACTTCATTAAGATTTAAAAGACCAGCAAGCCTATAAATCCAAAAATAAGAATGAGGTAATATAAAGTTAATTATTTTCATATATGGTATTTCACATCAATGTGAAATGTCAAGGATGAAATACCATGCGTGAAGCACTGGGTGTGAAATAATGAGATTCTTAAGCATAATTATAATTAATATTATATGCATTTTTATTTATGAAATTTACCCTCTAGCTTTTTGTTATACATTAATATTATATGCATTTTTATTTATGAAATACCCGTCTCTGGATGAGTGGATCCCTCCCAATTGGGAGTTGTCATCCGAATCGTGTCCCAGTATCCTATCCCGGTTGGTCATGGTCATCTTCTAGGCCCGAACAGTTCATATATTAAAAAAAAAAAAAAAATTACCCTCTAGCTTTTTGTTATACAAAGACAATTGATGTCTAATCGAAAATACCGTATCTATCAATCTTTTCAGTCACTAATTTGATCCTATTTTATTATCTAGTCAAAACTACTTATATTTATACAAAGTAGAAAATTAATTACTAAAATAAGACATGCGACAAAAAGTTAAAGGAAATCATACATTACATATTTCGTTAATAAAGAAAATGATGATTTAGTTCTAAAGGTTGTATAATATAAAATAACTTGCTAAACTTCTAGTAATACAACATATTCCTTGAGTCTTATACGCAACAAGTTAATATTATAATGCACAATATTAATACTACAAATTCAATTTAAATTTTTAGATTAAGACCTTAACCAAGCTAAAAATATTATAAATAACAAAAACAATCAAAAGAATAATGGTAATTAATAAAAAAATATTAATTGAATTTTTTTCTTGAATTTGGAAATGGGGATTTAAATTTGGAATCTCAATAGTTTTGCTGAGAGATGTGATTATCAATAAGGTTATGTGTCCAATCATAATTAAAAATAAGAATTACAAAAATATTAATAAGTAGAAGAGATAAAAAAAAAAAAAAAAACACGTCTCATAAATTAAAAAAGAACAAAGAAAAGTAGATAACATTAAATTTATTTATAAAATTATATATAACATTTAAAACATTATATGATTTTAAAAACATTTCAGGTGGGACAAGGCCTAAACTAGGCCTCAGGATGAATTTTTCGAAGTTATTATTATAATAGGAAGGATATCATAGTCATGAAATTGATCTTAAATTAGATTGTGAGAGAACAAGTATGCGATATCATGTGTATAATAATTGCACATCAATATTTTCAACCAGTGCTTATCCCAGTTCCATTTTTTCTTTAAAAAAAAATAAAAATAAAAATAAAAAGTGCTTTCCACCATCCGAGAATAGCACGAGAGTCGCATTTGTTTAATGATTTCGAAAGGACCAAAGGAAAGGATCATAATTTATTTCCCTTTCCATTCTCCACAAATAACCATAAACACATAGTGACATCCAGCCCAACAGATATGGATAGAATCAGCATCACTTTTTAGTACAAACATTAACAATATAGGTCCTCCAACCTTAGCGCATATGGCTGTTGGGTGGCAGTGATAACCTATAGCAGTTTGGTCTATTTAAATAAGACGTTTATGGTTTGATCTGTATCCAAGATTCATAAGTTAAGGGTGATTTTCTTATGTGATGTAAACCACATCTTAGATATCCTAATCAACAATGTTCAACAAACTATATGATATATAATATACTTGTGATATGTGTAATAAATAAATAAATAAGTTCTTCGACCTTAGTGAATCGGTGGGTATATCAACCTCAAAAACAGAAGTGCTAAAAATTGTAAGGAATAAAAATTCGGCCGCTTTGTCTTACGGACAACTCTATACACATAAATCAATTTGTTGTCTAGAATTACTCAACTCAACTAAAAAAATTTAAACTATAACCTAAAGATTTAACATAATATAATTGTGTGAGATGTGATACATTTTATAAATTTGCAGTCGTAACTGTTCATTTATTTTGATAATATATTAATTCCAGTAGCTGTATTTAAGGTGATATATATCTCAAACAAAACATTAGATAAATATCAGTTCTAGATATCACTCATCAATTTTTTTTTCCTGATGTGATCTATCATTAAAAATCTATATATATATATATATATTGTGAAAGAGAGGCCTCATAGGTCATGCTTTGATAATTATTAATAATTACCAAATCCAAAAATTTAAGCTTTTAGTGAGGGATTAATTATTGTATTTGAAATATGGGATTTGACGTGCATGTTATGGAATTGAATGTCGATAATCTTGTTAGTACACTACGAGTAATTCCTACTGGCCACCTTCAGAATTCACTGTATATAGAATCTTAGCGATTAGCATTTATACCGCCATAAAAGACCAAAGCACTTGGTATATATATTATTATTTTTTTGAACCAATGACTGCTACACCCAGATAGACTTACATGAACTTTCAAACTCTTCATAATCGTGATTCATGACCCACCAACTTAATATCGGTGGAGAGTTTCTAATCAAGGATCTGATCAGGAATATTAATTGTTGCTTAATTAGGAGCCACAAGAAAATTAAGACTGGTATATAATATTGGAGATGGTTAGATTGCAATCGGGCTACTTGCATGTAAAGAGGATATTAATATCCTTGTATCAAATGTAATTGGATTGATGGAAAACTTATCAGCGTGGCAATAAAGTATGCAATTTCTAAAGTATTTAAGAACTACAAATTGCACATAAGAGAGGTCAAGGTGGGATTCTGGTATTTTTCCCTTATTGAGGTGTGGTTGCTTTATACTTGTATTGTCTCCATAGTCATCGACATGCAAATAGTGTGTATATATATATATATATATTCATTTTTATTTAAAAGTACATGATTGATTGTCGTAAAAGTAAAAATTAGAAATAACTATATATCAACCTTTTATTTACTATGAGTAATACTAGGTGTTTCGAAAATATTGCCCAATTTTATACTTAAATAATATGACATATGAATTGTCAAGATCCTATTAATTATCATATTATCTCATAATTTACAAGATCTTGATAATTCAAATACCATATTATTTGGATATAGATTTGAACAAAATTTTTGGAAAGTCTAACTCATTAATATTAATAAAGCTATTTAATAAACACAGGTGACAACAAATGGAAGAGAAGATGTTGCAGCCATTGAGCTCAGCACTGCTCTTTCATCTAGTAAATAAGGAATTTGAATTCTCTCCTCAATTAAGCTTTATTTGATCTAACCTAATCTTAGTACATATTAACATTATAATAAATAAATAATGCTAGACTTCTAAAAAATTTTGTTCAAATTCGTGTCCAAATAATGTGACATATGAGTTATCAAAATCCTATTAATTATCGAGTAATGCTAGACTTCCCAAAAACTTTATCTAAATTCATGCCCAAATGATATAATATATGAGTTGTCAGGATCTTGTAAATCATTAAATAATATAATAATTAATAAGATCTTGATAATTCATACGTCACATTATTTGAACATGGATTTGGGCAAAGTTTTTAGAAGTCTAGCATTACTCTTAACTATCACATTATCTCGTGATTTACAAGATCTTGATAGTTCATATGCCGTATCATTTGGGCAAAATTTTGGGAAGTCTAGCATTACTCATAATTTAATATTAACAAAGCTATTTAATAAATAAAGATGACAACTAACAGAAGATAAGATGTTACGGTCATTGAGCTCAACACTGCTATTTCATTTTAGTAAATAAGGAATTTGAATCCTCTTCTCAACTGAGCTTTTATTAGATCTAACCTAATCTTATGACATATTAACATTATAATTAATGAGTAATGCTAAGCTTTTACAAAAATTTGTCAAAATGATGTGGCATATAAGTTGTCAAAATCTTATTAATTATCGAGTAATGTTAGGCTTTCCAAAAACTTTGCCCAAATGATGTAACATATAAGTTGTTAAGATCTCTTTAATCATCCTGAAATAGTTAAGGTGGTTAAAGTCCCTCTACGTTTTGATAAAGGTACCTTGAAAGGGTGATTACAAAAATAGCTAGGGTGATTATGGAATTTATGTGAATTCTAATTTATCTTAATTTATCAAAACCTCTTCAAAAAAACGTCATGGTAGAAACTAGTGATAAAAGTTGTTTTTTTTTTTTTTTTTAATTTTTTGTCCCAATTCATTATGAGAATGTTCTAGCTTTTGCTCTCACTGCCTTGCAATAGGACATCTACCTTCTTCTTGTCAACCCATGCATGGCCCGACTCCTAACAACAATAAGGATACTGAAAGTGACGAAGGAAAGAATAAACCTCAAGTGAGAGGGAGATCTAGAGTGAGACAAGTTCATCAACCCAAAGCTCCTTCTGCTGATCTAGTGACAATTAACAGAAATAAATCAATGGGTAACTCTACAGACCTCCCGACTCAGATTCAACAGAATAGTGATATTACGACACATACTTAGCTATAAGATTTAGTAGACGTTTTGAATAAAGTATCATCAGAAAAATGAAATATCCTATTATGGAAAATAATGACCCCGCGGTGGATGGTTTAAATAGATATTTGGTTAAGGTTGGACAGCTTAAACTCCATAACTAATGCTCTAAATAGTGATCAAGATAATAAGGATAATGAGATCATTGTTAATAGTTCTGACTCGGAAGATGTTAGCTACTTGATTGCTAAGGACGTGATAGTTCATAATCAAACTGATAGGTCTCCTTCTAAGGCAGATGAGGTAGAGAAAGGTTGAGAACTAATAACTTCTAGGAAGTAAAGGAAAAGGGGAATTTTTCATCCAAAACAAGGGCGATTAAGAATGTTGTTGTTAAATAAAAGGTCTCTATTAGAATTATTAGGGTATCTTTAATAAAGATACTCAATAGGTCTTAAGTGATTTTTTCACTCATCAGAGGCCGGATTTTCTCTGTTTGGTTGAGCCTTTTTCCTGTTTTGATGGTGTCAACTCTCAGTATTAGGTCTCTTTGGGTTCCACTCTTCTTTGTTTGAGTAAGCACTCTCCTTCGAATTTATGGATGTTTGTTTCTTCTGATATTCTAGACGCTTCTATTTATAAGATTTCTACATAGTAAGTCATGGTTTCAGCTTCTTGTAATGGGTTTTTGCACTTTTTTACCATTATTTATGGTAGTGTTAACTATGTTACTCGCCACTCCCTTTGGACTTCTTTGTTAGACATGATTGATGTCAAGACTCCTTAATTGATTGTTGGTGATTTCAATACTATTATGGGACAACAAGAGACTACAGAGATAGTCAATAAATGCTCTTATTAAGATTTCGTGGTTACCATTACAGCTTATAATCTTCAATAAATCTAAAACTAGGATATTTTCTACACTAGAGTGGGACTCTCATCTCATGGCATTCCCATTCCAAATTGGATAAATCCATTTGTTTACCTTCTTTTCTTGATTGTTGGACAACAATTTGGAGCATCACTCTCCTTAAACTATATTCTGACTATCACCCTATCTTGGTTATCTACAGTGTTCCCGATTTCCAACGACCTCGACCTTTCAAATTTCAAAGTATGTGGATTTCTCATGCTTCTTTTAAAGATTTAGCTAAGGATTCTTAGAAAGTCTCTTTAAGGGGCTCACCTATGAGCATTATTGTTCAAAAACTAAAGTTTGTAAAGGTTGCCCTGAAGCATTGGAACTGAGAAGTTTTTAGAGATCTTTCTCTTCATATTTTTAACGCTACAGATAAAGTTATGAATATTCAATAGCATAATAGTTTTAAGGGTTTTCTGATACCCTTTTTAGTATTGAGACTGACACTTTATCTGAGTTAGATGCCATTTTGAAGCAATAAGATATTTATCTTCGTTAAAAAAGTTATACAAAGTGGCTTCATGATGAAGACTGCAACACAAATTATTTTTATTCTCACCTAAAAAAGAGGGGAGCAATGAAATCTTTATCAGCTATTCATATTGGGGATGATATTGTCTCGGATCGACGTCGCATTACTGATCATGTGATTTCTTACTGCCAAAATCTTTTTCAACGGTCTAATAATTTGAACCTTATCTTTAATTCAAAAGTATGTTTCCACCATTGTTTCGGTGAAAGAAAATTCAGTTCTTATTCATGTTCCTTCTACTCAAGAGATGAGAGATACTGTTTTTGATATGGATCTAATGAGTGTCCTTGGATAGGATGGTTTTACGGGAATATTTTATATACATTTTTTGAGGATATAATTGGTAAGGATGTTGTTGTTGTTGTTCAAGATTTTTTTCGCATTAGTGTTGTTTTTGTTGGATTAATTCAAATTTTATTGTTTTGATTCTTAAGACTCCAGAGGCTATCTTAGTAGATCAGTTTCGCCCTATTACCTTGAGCAACTTTATTTTTAAGATTATCGCTCAAATTTTTTAGAATGTCTTAACTCTATCTGTGCTCATATTATTTCTTCGAACCAATTTGACTTTTTACCTAGTCATCAGATTGAAGAATGCATTGCAGGGGCTTCAGAATGTTTTGATGTCTTTTCTAATGCTAGTCAGAAGGGTCACATGGCTTTGAACCCATATATAAAGTCAACTTAAGACTTAACCCTAACATTACATCCATCTCTCATTCTCAGCTCGGCAGACCCACTTCTTCTTCTGTTCTTCATCGCCAACCCGATAGCTCTCACTCAGGCTAACCTCTCATCTCAGCAACCTGATAGCCCCATTTCTTCTTCATCGTCGTCAAGTCTCGGCTCTTGCCTCTCATCTCAATAGCCTGGGCATTTCTTCTTCATCGCCAACTACTCTTACTCGGCTCTTACCTCTCATCTCAGCAGGCCAACAACTTCATTTCTTCTTCATCGTCGTCAGCTCTCAGCCTTTGCCTCTTATCTCAGCAACCCGAGCATTTCTACTTCATCGTTGTTAGCTCTTAGCTCTTACCTCTCATCTTAGTAGCCCAGTAGTCTACTCTTATCTCTTCAGTCTTACCTCTCAGCTCGTCGTTGCCGACAACTCCATTCTCGCTGTCAGCTCTCAGTTTTTTTCACTTTGTAAGTCTATTTGCAGTGCTAGCTTGATATTTGCATGATTGGATGTAAGTGTTTTGGTGACTTTTGTGTCTGTTTGTTGTTTTCTATTATTGAGTCACATATTTCACTTGTTAATTTTATATATGTGTGTTATTGTTGTTGTGAATAGATGAGGAAAAGTGTAGAGATTGGAGAGGAATCTAAATTTGATATTGATGATGTTAGTTCGATTGGAAAAAGTCAAAATCTTAGGGTAAATAAAAAAATCAAGAAGATGAAAAATGAAAGTAATCGTAAGCTGAAGTCGGATTGTTGGGAGCATTTTGAGTTGTTCGAAACTAAGAAGAGGAGAAGAAGGTCTTGATATATACATTGTGGAGCTACATATGCTTGTGAATCCTTCTCTAATGGGACCATAAACATGAACAAACATATTAAAGTTAGGTGTAAGACATTCAAAGCCAAACAGGTTGACGTCACTCAAAAAACATTAGTGAGACAAAAAAAATTAGAAGCATTTGGTAGTAATTTGACTACATATACCTTTAATCAAGAGTTTTGTCGGAAAAGATTGGCAGAGATGATTGTAAAAGATGAATTGCCATTTAGATTTGTGGAGAATAACGGATTTCAAAGGTATAGTGAAGCATTGTGCTCTAGATTTGAAATGTCATCTAGAAGAACAGTGTTGAGAGATATTTACAAACTGTATTTTGATGAAAAGGCAGAATTGAAGAGAAAGCTATAAAAAAGTAACGCGAGAATTTGTCTAACCACGGACACTTAAGACTTCAGTCCAAAACATTAATTACATGGTTGTGATTTCTCACTTTATTGATGATGAGTGGCATTTGTAGAAAAAGATTTTGAGCTTCACTCCGATAGAAGATTATAAAGGGGAATCAATTAGAAGGTTTATTGAGAGGGTCTTAAAAGAATGGGGTATTAAAAATGTCTTCGCCATTACTATAGACAATGCATCTACAAATTATGTTGCCTTAAACTATGTGATATAGAGATTGAATAGTAGGGATGTGTATGGAATGGTTTTAGAAGGAAAATATTTGCATGTTAGATGTTGTACCCACATATTGAATTTGATTATGGATGATGGTTTGAAAGATATCCATGAGTCAATTGTAGTCATTCGAAATGCAGTGAAGTATGTTAGATCTTCTCCTACTAGATTAGCGAGGTTTAAAAAATGTGTTGAAGATGAGATGGTTAGGTTGTCAGCTTTGGTATTTGTGGATTGTCCTATAAGGTGAAACTCAATATAGTTGATGTTAGAAAGTGCTAACAAATTAAGAAAAGCTTTTGTGCGGTTGGATGAGGAGGATAGATATTATGTTCACTACTTTTCGAAAAGTAAGGATGGAAAGAAGTGGTTTAGGCCTCCTACTTTTGAGCACTGGGATTATTCTATGGTACTTGTTCGTTTCTTAAAATCATTTTATCAAATTACTTTGAGATTTAGTGCTTCTTTGCAAGTGATAGCAAATGAATAATTTTCAAATTGGTATAATGCATTTTCGAAGAATCAATGAGTTGGAAAGTTTGACTGATTCCCTTCTAACAAGGGTGCCTCTAATATGAAGGTAAAGATTTTTAAGTACTGGGAGAGGGAGGGGAAGGTTGGATAAAACCAACATGATGTTATTGGTAGCTCAAATACTTGACCCCTATGTACAAATTGGATTATATTAAATATCGGTTAGAGACTTTCTATCCTAAGGTAGAAGCAAAATCCATGACTGCACAAGTAAAAAGGTTGTTTGAAGAGTTGTATGATTATTATAAATTTGTGCAATCTAATGGGAATGCGAGTTATCATTGTGACTCGTCTGGTTCTCATGATGTGCTTGAGACTAATAGTGATGGTCAAATTAAGACTAGCAAAGCAATCATAAGTAAAGAAGCGGTATGATGGGGGATCGAACATAAACAATGAATCAATAGGGTGGAGAAGAAGAGCGATTTGAATTTGTATTTGTTGGAAGAATGTGAGTCCATAGATAATAAAATGTTTAATTTGTTGCACTGATGGAAGAATTCTTGGACCAAGTATCCGACTTTGACAACTATAGCAAATGATGTATTGGTAATACAAGTTTCAACAGTGGTGTCAAAATCCGCTTTTAGCATAGGTGATTGGATTCTAGATCCATTTAGAAGTTTATTGACTCCTAAAATGGTTGAGAGAGTGATTTGTTATCAAAATTGATTGAAAGGTTCAGACCCAACACCCGAAATCGTTAATCTAGAAAAGCATGCAGAATGTGACAATAATAGTGTTCAAAATATTCAGCTTTATCAATCCATTGAACTAGTGAGTTTTATAGTTTAGTTGAGCATTTACATTTTGTGTTTTATGTTTATGTTTATATAAATAATACTTTATAATTGCATGATTTTCTTAATTTTTGATGTAGTGTCCATCGAGGATGGAGCAAGTGAAGTTTCAACTTCAATAGATTTGGATTTGGCTTGAAATGTTGGTGGTAAGATTTTATAATTTATGTTATTTTTTATATCATTATTCATTTATTATTTGTTTATTGTTTGTGTACTAATAAAATTTTTTTGAATGGATAAAACAAGTTTGTGAACTTTGGAGCTAATCTTTGGAGTTCGACTTGGAGCTATTCTTTGGAGATTCATGTTAACTGTTTTGTTTATTTTATGGATGTGGACTGTTTTGTTTATTTTGTAGATGTGGACTGTTGGGTTTTAATTTGGAGTTTTAACTTTTTCTGAATGTGGACGGTTGGCTTGAGATTCATGTGGACCATTGGATTGTTTATTTTGTTTATTTTTAACTATTTTTGGATGTGGACTATTAGCTTGTTTATTTTATGGATGTGGACTTTCAAGCCATATTGATTTTTTTTTCCCTTTAAATTGAAAAATGAAAGCATGTTGAAATTGAAAGCAGGTGTTCAAACATGGAAACCAATCTGATCCAATCCCACACTGGGTGTTCGGATTGAATTGGTTCCTTCCCTTGATGGATCATGTTCGGATCCAAATCCAAAAATGACAATTCACAAAGTTATCGTGTTTGGATCGGATCCTGCCGGAATTGATCCGAATATGGTGTTACCCACCCTTAGTTAACATCGATTTTTCACTCAATACTAACAATAGAATAAAGGGAAAAAAAAAACTATTTGAATGGATGGGGTTACGGGTTGTTTAGAAAAATAAAAAGGGGAATAAAATAATGTTTTTGGGCTTTGTTGTGTAAATAAAGGCTAGATGTGACCCAATGACCTGTCAGTAAAAGAGTTGGTTTGTGAGTGAAAAAGAGTTCCAAGTCATCTGCAAAATAATGAATCAGTTAGGGCTAGTAAGGTGTCGTGATCACACTTCAACGATCAAGTTCGATGGTGATCAAGAGGGGACACCTCTAAATTATGCTAGCATAAGTGAACAGATGTAAATGAAATGAAAACTAGAGAAAATATGTAAAAGAGATGAAAAAAGAAGAAGAAGAAGAGTAGAAGATCATCCTCAAAAATGAAGATACATGAGGGTTTATAAAGGTAAACCTGGCTATCCTTTTGGGTAGGTGTCAATTCCTGATTCATCCTCCCTCGCCCTTGGTCACTCCTGTCACCTTCTCAGCGTCCTTATCAGTAGAACTGTCCCCTATCTGGTGGCAGCTTTGTAGAGGCTATTAGTGGTGGGTTCCTCTTATCTTTTCCTTTCATGGTGTCATGCATATTTGTCCCTCTAATAGTCCCCTCTCATTTTTAGTGACACTACCCTTGCTTGCCTTTATTCTTTTTGTCTCTCTTCCACTCAAGCTTCCTTTTTAGGGTATTTTCGGAATCATATCCTTCTTTTGGGTTTTCAACGCTTTGCCTTGCTGGAGATGTGGCTCAGTGACTGTCTTACGATCATTTAGGGAGCCCCTTTTTCCTTAACATCCTTAAGCCCTTCTGAGAGGTCTAACTCTTAGAGGTTGTTTTGAGACACTTGCTTCAGGATGCGTTCCTGGTCTTCCAAGTTCTAAGGAAAATTTAAGCTCAACTATTGAGATATGACGCTTGTAAAAAAATAACATGTAGATTTTCTCAACCATTGAATCCAAATGTTGAAAAATTATGCCTGCAAAGAAAGAATCGCAATTGCAAATTTGTTTTTTGAAAAAGTGATATTTCTTTCTTTTGTTTACCATTTTAATGAAAATTGTTATGAATTAATTGTGATAAAAAATAAATAAATTGTCTTTCTTGACCAACGAACTCTTGAGAGAGGATCGATATTGACACCCCTCTAAAATTGTACCTACACTCCCTTACTAAGTTCACCATATTAATTTTTTTTTTAAAAAAAAAAGTATAACTAACGTAAATAATAGATCTAGTGCCGTTAGTTACAAATATATAGTATAATGAAATTTAATATTATAACTTTATATTAATTATGAATTATGATTTTTTTTTAAGACAGTCTTTAATTAAATGAATATACAAAAAGGATGTACACAAAATTTTAATGGGCTGCAAATAGTGCCAGCCCTCTTGAAATCCACGGCACCAAGACTAGCTTGGCCCAGTACCTGTAAAGAGCTGAAGGATTAGATTCAGGTTTGATTATTAGCGACATTCCAGTGCCGTACTAAACCAGTGGTGCTATCCACACACATAATTAAAATTAGCACCCCCCACCCGCCGCCCCCCCTTCCTTTTTTGGAAAGCACCGTAAATAAGTTTGTGATCTTTTTTACGCAATTTATTGCTTTTAATTGTGTCAAATGATCAAACAAACTCGGTTATCTTTTATCTTTTATGAAATTTATTACTTTTTCACATCATTAAACAAATCTCAAGTAAAATTAATCATCTATTAAGGCTTAATAGTGGAAAACATTCATTCAACTTGATAATATCTCAAGTTCAAGTCATTACAGATAATCTGATGTTTAAAATAGAAAATAAAATTCAGTATAGAAGAGAATTTCATTCCAATCAATGTCTCCTATATGTTACCATTAAATTAAGATAAATAAATATATAAAATTATGACTAAAAATTAAAAAATAATAATAATTAGTTTGCTAATAGATAATGTACCCCTATCATTTTTGTGTGCCTCCCCATCCACCTTAGTGATAGGAAATTTAAGTCTCATCAAATGCATGTTATACATTTTATGTGGATAATTTTACTCTATTATTGTGAAAATAATTATAAGAATAAATATCTCGGTCATACAAGCAATAATTGATCCCTACACCTTGCATGTGTTTGGTGTCATTTCAAAGCCAACGAAAAACAATTCTTTCTTAAGATCACTGCTACAACTTTCATTTTATGTTCTATACATACATATATATATCAATAAAAATTAATATAAAATATTAAAAGATGTTTTTGTTTTCTAAAATTTTTATATATGGGATACGAGGGTTTGATTAGAGCTCTTTCGTAAATATTTGACACTGGGTATCGGATTTATCCCTTCAAGTTATTTCAATAAAAATATACACACGCTTAAGTTTGAAAAGCTTTCATCATATTGATTGATCTTTTGCTAGGATTAATAAATCAGTTTTAAATCCGGGTACAAAACAAGTTTCCTTGTGCCGTTTTGGGAAAATTTTGGCAAGTAAAGAAGTTAATTGTGATGCTTTTTTTTTTTTTTTTTTTAAACTACTTTGTTGAATTGGAAAATAGTTGAGGGCTTTGCCATTGAGCCACTTGGAGTTACTCAACTTAGTTGTTTGGTGATAATCAAACAAGCGTTTAATTCTTAAGTGCTAAATATTAACATGTAGTATCCTCATAACATTTTTTTTTTTTGAATTAAACTATAATTTATCTAATTAAAAACCTTAATAAACCTATTCAACTCTAATTCCAATATGTCATTTTTAATAAACTAACTATATAAAAATTCTTATAATATTAAACAATGAAACCATCTACATAATTAAAAGAGCTTTCTAATTTAACAACCAAACAATTAATAATAATATATTATTATTATTATTATTATTATTAACAACCAAACAATCAATCATTTTCTCTAGGGGTGGTAGAGAGGGTTCGCATGTTAGGTTGAGCTATATTCGATTCAATTCATTTATGAATTTGACTAACATTATACGAATTCGTTTAATAAATGGATCGATATTTTTGAATTCAACATGAATTTTGTTTATAAACGGGGTAATACAATACGACATAACTAATTTGTTTATTATTTAGATCATAAAATATCTAAATCTATTAACCCGTTAACTCATTAATTTGTTTCACCTATTTAACCTAAATACTAATTTCACCCTATTAATATATAAATCTTACAATTGGACCCCTATAATATCAAATATTATAATTCGACCAATATAATATATAAATATTATAATTTGACCTTTATAAACCGTGTCGACCTGCAAATCCATTAAGTAAACCTAACTCACTTCATTTAATAAATGAGCTAAACAAGTTGAAACTGGTTGATATGATTATGATACGAATTCATTTAAATCAAACCCACACCCATTTATTTTTTGTGAATTCGTGTCGACCCGTTATATCATTACTCAAATTGTCATCACTAATTTTCTCTAAAGCTCTACTTCCAAAAAAAAATTACTTAGATAAACTCATCCAAGTGTAGCATTAATGTTTCATCAAAGGACATCTGATTTTAATTATGAATTGAATTTGAAAATGAATATTTTACTTAATAATTTAAAATAAAGAGCATTTCAATTACACATTAATAATAAAAATAATTATATTATGACAAATTTGTCAATTGTGGAAGGCCTAGATGTAAACTTAGGTCTTATTTTTTATTTTTTAATTTTATGGAGAATATGCTTTCTCCCTTATTGATCTGAAATTATGTACCTTTTATCTTAGTTGGTTAGCATTTTAAAAATCATGTGAAGAAGAAAAACTTTAATTGGATTAATGTTATATAACTTAATTAATTGTATCATTTCATATGACCTAATAGAATGGAGGCACTAAGTTGCCATTATCTAGTTGTCTTCCTTTGATGTAGATAAGAAAAATCCAAGTCTTCTCGGGGGACACAAGTAACAATTAACATGTACTTGACAGTGGCATAGTCAAGTCGTTTTGGATTTTGAGGGAAATGATGTTAATTGTTACTTGACAGTGGCATAGTCAAGTCGTTTTGGATTTTGAGGGAAATGATGTTAAAACAATAATCATATTCAGAACCACCCACATCACAAATGAAATTAGTATACCAAGCCTATGAAATTAGTATACAAATGAATATAGATAAGAGATTGCCAAGTCGAGTCTTCTTAACTTTTGGACTTATGTGCGCATTGCAGTAGAATCCACTCAAGTCTGCTTTTGCTTGTGGGGTTAACTGATTCTACTCAAGTCTGCTTTGCTTGTGGGGATCACTTTAATTTTTGTTTGCACTAGCCGGCATTGAGTCCTTTTGGGGTTAATGTTATAGTATGTGTCACATGGTTTGTTTATTTTTCGTATAGAATAGCTCATTTGCTCTGATAAAATGAAAAACTTCAATTGAGTTAGTACGTTTATAATACTTCTATTATGACAGATGTGACGTAATCAACAATAACCATACTTTGAACCCACATCACATATGAAAATCAGTCTTATCTCGAACAGCTTTGCTTGTTAAATGTAGAATTGAGATCACCAAGTCAAGTCTTCTTGAGTTTTTGGACATATGTAAGTATTGCAGTAACATTCACTCAAGTCTGCTTTGCTTGTGTGTGGGCTTAACGTTATTTTTGGTTTGCACGAGCCCTTTGTATTGCGTCGTTGTGGGGTTAACATTTTTGTATCACCACATATTTTGTTTTTTTTTTGTATAGTTTAGCTTATTTACTTTATGTTTTATGTTTGTTTGATTTTTTGATTTAACACTATTTAATTAGAAGCTAATATGCCCTATTAAGTTATTATATTTAAATTTTAAATGATGAAATCATTTCAATAATTTCAAAAATTATTTAATTATAAATTGAAATTTTTATACTACTTTTCATTTAATAAAAAAATACTCGATTAGATTTAATTCTATTGTCACATCCTAAGTTTGGGTACGTGAATAGAATATTGAAATTAAATCCATGTATTACACTAAATATTAGAATTTCCCTTACCTCAATCACACGACACCGAGATTTGTGTCTATCCGCCAGCTACATCCCTCAAGTAATCTTTGTAGGTATTGTACTTGGAATCTTGGAAAGCTTAGCAATTCATTTTCCATTTTCTTTTTGCCCTTTTTTTTTCTTATTTTTTTATTCTATACAATAAATTTTTCCCCATATCCGTAACACATGGAAACATAATCATAACACATACACAATACCAAAGTTTCCATGATACAATTTCACAATCAATGCTCCAATTATAGCATACAAATTATAATACTTTCACATAAAACTTATTTCATGGTTTTTCCACAAATATTATCAATGCATTATACAAGTATTATTATAATGTCATTCCATGCTATTATCAAATATGGCAACGACATCATAGTCAAACCATTTCAATTAAATTATATCATTCTACAATTTAGAATTCTCCCTACTATATATAACTCAATAATTTAACTAAACTTCCCACATTCTCTTGTAAGATCTACTGCCAACGCTCTAATCACATAGGCATCATTCATCCACCAAACTTGATATCCTATCTCCTTAGAACTCAAGGATAGATTACTTCTTAATTTTTTTTTTTACTTTAATTTTATGTATTTTCTATTTCACCTTCTTTTGCTACCCTTAACCATATTAATATTTTTGGTTCTCAACTTTTAAAATCATTACTCTACTTTTATTATTATTATTATTATTGGCTACAACTTGTAAGATCACCTTTCCCTTAATTAACTATATTAATATATAAATTTAAATTTAAATTTACTATAAATTTAAATATAATAATATATATTAAATTTAAATATGTAAATTTAATTTAATTTACTATAATAATTTTTTTTATGTATATATAATTTTTTAAAAAAAATTACTTTACTATAATAATTAATTATATTTTAATTATAAATAAAAATATTATTAATATATGCATAAAAGTGTTTTAGTATTTGTTAAATAATTTATTATAATTATTTGTATTATATTAAATGAAATAACTAATAATAAAATAATATAAATATCAAATTACTAGTTTTCAGACAATTATAATATTAAAAATAAAATAAAATTACTATACATTTACAGATTGTTATGGATAAATTAGCGATCAGAATAATCGAGCTCAGACGGATCTACAGCGCAGGCCGAGTGGCCTAGAAGCCCAATCATCCGCCATCCATCCAGTCCATTCTCCTGGGGATGGGGCCCATTAGTGGGCGTTTGTTGTGACCACTGATCGCTATCGCTCAGCCTGACCGTTGATTCTGACCGCAGACGCCTTATTCTGAATCTTGCTGTGACTGCTATATTCTCCGCCATTCAGATCGCTATGTTCTCCGTCAGCTTTATTTGCTGAGTTTGACCATTGGTCCTTGTCCCTGGCCGATGGCCTTCATCCCTCAGACTTACCGCTAGCTGCCATCCATGATTATTAAGCCTGCTCGCAACATTATCCACAATGATTGACCGCCTGCCTGTCCGTCATTCCTACCCGATTGGGATATCCGCCAAGAAGAGCTACCTATCAGAGATGTCCAACAAATCCTTCTCGCCCAAGCCGGTCTGGTGAGCTGATCACTGATCTCTGAGCGTGGCCACGTACCGACTCCTTCACTCATGATATCACCCGCCTCACCGCCACGACCAGCGGCGGGGCTGCCGACTCATCATCCGCCTCTTCGATTCTCCAGGAAGATAGTGTTCATAGATCCTCTTGTTCTCCCGCCTGATTCAGTACTCAATCTGCTAGAAGATCCGTCTCCGCCTCGCTTCTGAAAGTCTCGAGTCAACAGAAGTCAACAGCGTCATGCAGAGTACAATTCCAAGACGTGCCATGCATGCTACCTCCACCAGAAGCTGTGATCTCAACCTCAATGACCCATCATGGCGTATCCGACCCAATCACCAGAAATCTGCCTGGGGCAAACTTCGGATGCAACGGATTCGGCCGCATTTAATGTATATTCGACCGCATTTAATGTGTTGTCAACCGCATTAATTGAGATTCCGACGCATTAAATGCTGTCTGTCAGTGTAACTGTAATTAACTGTTTGCTTTTGTCTTATTATGTTTTACTGTAGCATCTCCCTCTCCCTATAAATAAGGGAGGATTTTTACTGTAAAAGGGATCGAATTTCTGAGTGTCGTTACTCTGCTAAAATAGTGAGAGAGTGAATAGTGGACGTAGGCATCTTTTTGGGCCGAACCACTCTAAAAATCTTCTGTGTCTTTTCCTCCTCACCTCTAACCTCTCCATCTCATTCTCATTGCTCTTCATACAACCCATTGACTGTCCGAAATTGTAAGCTTGGGCTCTAAAACAACCTCGTTGACTAAGGGAACCTTTTTCCGACGTTAACAGAAATAAAAATAAATAAATAAATATATCATTCAGATTTCAGATTTCAGTTACTATTTATTTTTCAGTTTTTAGTAGTACTATTTAGTTTTTTTTTTTTTTTTTTAAAAAAAGATCTTTTACTTTTTATTTTAAATTATTTTTTAGTAATTTTAAATTATGTAATTACTTAAAAAAAATAAAAATAACTTAATAAATCAAATTCAAATCCATTAAATGATAAGTTAAAAAAGAAAACAATTCCTAACTTTACGTCAACTAGTTGTCTTACTGTGACGTAGATAAGAAAAATCCAAGTCTTCTAGGGTCCGTGGACACAAGCGACAATTAACATGCGGTTGACAGTGGCATAGTCAAGTCGTTTTGAATTTTGAGGGTAATGGTGTTAATGTTGGGTTTTATGTCCTAAGAACTTGTAATAATGTAAACGATTTTATAAATAATAAAGTATTCATTTTATTTAATTTATATATTTTACAAAAATTGTATATATCATGAGAAACATCCTTGATTACTGATGCAATTTCAAACTAAGTATATAAATGTTATATGCAAGTAGATTTAGTTTGAGATAAGTAATCTAGAGAGTTCGTAGAAAGTAAAGAAAGATGAGTACTTTATTTGTGGTAAATCTACAATTGCGATCCATTTCATATTCAGTACAATAATTTTATCCGAAACTATTCCTATAGTATTTTGGAAATAGAGGCATCTTATATAATAAAGATTATATAGGACTGGACCATGATAAATACAAGTCTTTTATTAATATCTGTTAAACTTAGAGATTTATATTTATCTACCAGATGATCATATATGAATTGATCTTAATCTTGAGTGTATTATGGACTCCTACTTGTTGAGTTATATCCTTTAATTTACATGGGTGAGATCGGTGCAGATGTCCGGTCAATAACTTCATACTTTGGGGATATGATTTAGTAAGTAGCTGGGAACATTCTACACAATATTGGAATCCACTCATTCTTGCGAGAAGTAGAAAAGTAGTTCCCTTAAGGGTTGTGTTGACACTCAATTTTGGTCAATCTGGTTCTCTAAACCCAATACCTGCGACACAACAAACCACACACGAAACAAGTACTACCAGGACCAAAACAAACAGGACGCAACAAGATTTTTACGTGGTTCGGTAAGAATAATGGCCTATGTCCATGACAATTATCCTTTCTCACTCTCGGAGTAATTGTATTTTATTTCACTCTGTCATTTACACTGAATTTTATCTCCTATTTATAGAGGAGATGTTACAATCAGAATAAGCTTAAAAATCTTATAGATAAAGCAAAAAATAATATACATTAATTAAGATAATATTTTTAGAGATTATCTCTTCTGTATATATAGTAATTTCCAAGAGTGTAGAGATTCAATTTGCATAAAAATAGGTAAGTCGACTCCTTTCCTGTTTTGAATTGATTCGCCTTCCAGAAGGTCAACTGGTCAACTCTAGCGAATAGCTTGCTTAACGACTAGACGTTGCATCAAACGGGCAGACTACCTTAACGATCAGGTGTTTCCACTATCGAACAGATGAACAGACTTAACTGTCACTCTGACTATCGAGCAGATGAGCAGACTTAACCGTCCCTCTGACTATCGAACAGATGAGCAGACTTCCTGATCGTCGTGATAGTTTCTGAAGGGCACTCATCGATCAGCCTTTTGATCATGAGCAGATTATCTTTATGCTTTTGCTTATCGGCCAAACTTTCATGCAATCACTCAACACTTAGCGTTTTAAGACGATCATTTACATGATCAGGTGTGCTCGGGTATATCTGTTACTGAATAGCTATACTCCTTCCTTTGACTTCTGACCATCTTGACCAGTACTTCCTGGGCTCCTCGATACAATAGACCTTCGTTCTGGGGCTTTTCTATATATCAAAATGCCCACAACACTAGCCCCCTTGCTTTTAGTACATTTTTTGTACTGAAAGCAACACTCTTATTTTTAGGATTCTTTTAGCGGGATATGGACTGTCGCCTCTTTTTAAATGTTACTTTGTTGAGGCACGTGGCAATTCCCCAGGCGTCGGCTCCTTGTACCCCAAGCGTCGTGCGCTTATCAATGTGTGCATTAAATGCGTGTCTTTTCAATGGCTGCTCATGATGACGAATTCACGGTTTTCGTGCCAAACCGCTGAATTACTGACGACGATTCAAGTGTTCTGGTCTGACGATTGGGGTTTCGAGACATCAACTGTACATAAACCCCTTTGTCGTTCCATTTTCGCCTTCTACCATTCACTTTCGAAGACAGACGCTTTATTGCTTCCATTCTTCTCTCATTCACCATTGTTTTCCTACATCTTCTTCGTCCTTACCAGCGAAACTTTCCATACTCAAGGTAACTTTTTGTACTCTTTTTCCATTTTCCTTACTATGATTGTTGCTTGTGTGTATTTGATTGCATGAGTGTAAGCTTTTGTTTGCAAGCATTTTTGTTACCTCTTAACATGATTTTACTTAAAGAATCTGAAGTAGATATTTATGTAACTGTTTTAAGTTACGCCTATGCATGTCATTCCTTGTTGGTATTCGTCTGATTTCCTCACCATGGTGGGCTTAAGAATCCAGTAGTTTGTTCAACGTTCCCTGTAATCTATTAGGTTTATAAATAAGGTTCTTCCTATGCCCGACAGCCCCCTTACATGCACGACTAGTCTTTCTAAAGAAGTAGGGGTACCCTTAAATACTGAGTTCTGGTCTGCTTTCTGCAACCTGATTTTCCTGTTGCTTTTGTAGATGCCTGGTCGTAGTCGTCGCGGTCATAAGGTGGGCTCTACTGATGCAGCCTCCGAGGAGGAACTTGATCGAGTCAGGGATACTGATAACACGACCTCACAAAGTGGTGGGGCTGCTTCAAACCCTTCTGAGCATCGCGCTTCCCCTGCTCGCACCTCATTTTTTCAGATACGAGTCTTCTCTTAGCCTTAGCAATCTTGAAACTATTACTGAAGGCTTCTCCTTGCCTTCTGGCTGCCGGGCTATGGTGCCAAAGGCTTCTGACCATACGACTTTTCCTCCTAAAGATTTCTTTGCCATTAGCCATCAACACATAGAAGCCGACTTTAGATTTTCGATTCATCCTTACCTGGTCGCTCTTTTGAACGATCTTAACTTGGCCCCCTTTCAACTTACTCCTAATTCTTATGCTTACCTTACAGCACTAACTTCAATTTTTCTCAAGAATGGCCTTCCTCCTCCGACCCCTGCAATGATCCAACATCTTTTTTTGTTTAGGAGCACTACAGGCCCTAAATCCGACAAGAAAGATGGATTTTATTATATTTCGGCCCGAAAATCTCCTTACAAAGTCAGCCTTCCTCAAGGGGTCAGTAAGTCCAATGTAGGCGACTACAAGTCACGATGGTTCTATGTGTCGTGTCTGTCTTTATCAAACCTGAAGAATTTTTCCTTTTGCCTCTCTCCCCGTAAGTGTATTCCCATTTATACTTATTTCATTTGCATTCTGCTCATTGCTAATGTTTTCCTTGTGCAGACATATCCAAGAGTGAGATTCCTCTTTCCGATCAGGAGCTTTCCTTGTTGGATCCATTTTCTGAAGTAAAAACTCCTTCAAACGATCAGCAGCCATCTGACACCCTTCTACAAATACATGGTCTTGCCCCTGCAACTGACCGAGAGTTGCTGGACAAAAATTCTGATTTAAGCTCTCGCGGGGATAAGGAGATCCCTTCTATTTTTGAAGCCTTCGGACAAGAAATTCCACATTTAGTGAATACACAAACTCCAAAAATGGTGAGACTTCATTTCGAACAACCTTTACCCGGTTAAGCTTCTGCCTCAAAGAAATTTGACCAGGTTGCTAGGAGTTCGGATACTCCTCATGCTGTTGAGGTTCCTTCAGAATCACCTCTCCAAAAAGATTTTGATGCGTCTCATGTTCGCCTTATGAGACAGAAATCAGTGGCGAGAAAATCTTCAAATAGAGACACACACAGAGATGCTGCATTCCAATCCGTTCCTGCTACCAGCAGTTCACCGGCTGCTTGCTCCCAAAGCATAGATAAAGGCAAAGTGATCGCTGACTCAGGAACGGCAGAACTCCCTACCAAGCGCCAAAGGATGCAGGAGACAACTTCTGCTGCTGAAGAACAAACCCAAGATTTTGATGTAGGGATATACTACAATGATTTTTTGGATCCTGCGCTTCAATTCCTGGGAATGAAGAAACCAGCCCTCTATAAGGAAGAGATGAAGAGCGAGAGGCTAATAAATTATTTGGGCTTTCACAACATGCTCGTAAGTCTTTTATTTTTATTGCTGTTGCTTTCTTTTTCGTCATTCCTGTTTGAGTAACAATTCGTTTCAGGCGTCCATGGCATACATGAAACTCCTCAGAGAGATTGCGGATTGGCCAGAGGAGAAAGCTACCATGGAAGCCACCATCAATTCCCTAGAAGATAAGAAGAATAGAATGCAAGAAGAGATAAGCTCTTATGAACTGGAGCTTGAAAAATCAAGGGAGACTTTTCGCGATCTGGAGCGGAAACATGAGAAAACCATTAACCTAAGGCTCGAGCAGCGGGAGACCATGAAGATGCAGAACGAGCAGATTCTCTCCGGGGACAAAGAGATCAAAGAGCTAAAGCATGCTCTTCATTTTGCTCAGGATTCAGAGAAGAAGCTAAAAACAGAAAATGAAGAGCTGAAGGGGAAGTTGTCCTTACGCGAGCATGAAGCGGCTAAAGCTAAAATAGTTATGGAAGCAATGAGACAGGAGGTGATCTCGCTCAAGGAACATATTACCTCGGAGCGGGAGCGTACTGAGACCTTAGTATAGGAAGCGGAGGAAAGAACAGGGAGTTTGTTCCTATATAACCTGTGGTGCAAACGTCCAGACGTGGATGTTTCATTCTTTGGTCCAGAGGCCGTGGCAGAAGTGAAGTTGTACGCCCAGTAGGCTCAATCAAAAGCCAATCCTCCGGCTTCCTCATCCGGACATCCCCCTAATGGTATCGCTTCTGCTTATCCATGATCTTCTTCCAGCTCTCCTCGTCCAATTAACATAGATGATAGTGGGGCGTTTGGCCAGCATAATTTTTCTCCTAATACTTAGGAATTTTTCTTAACTATTTACTTGTAATAAACGCGTGTTATTGATAGTATTACTTGGTCTGATAAATTGTTTAGCCATTATTCCTTATTTGCATCTTTATTAGTTGTTTTGTTCAATTGCATAAGTTGAAACAGCAATCAACTTTATTTGTGTAGAGTAGGTGTGGGGACAGTTGTCCTACTGAAATTATCCTTTTTAAGGCCCCTTACCTCTGCTTGATCAACTATCTGGCCAGCTGGCTCGTTTTATAATGTTTTCTTTACATTAGAATTCATTCGAGCAGAGTAGGTATGGGGACAGCTAGCGTGCTGAAATTATTCCTTAAGGCCCCACACAAGTATCAATTGAACCTTCCAGAGTCTACTCGCTCACAAGAAGTAATTGAACCTTCCAAAGCATGAGTAGAAATCATAATCAGCAGAATGTGAAACGATTGGGAATTGTCATTTGAAAAAAATCTTTATTAACTTAACTGCATTCATACAAAACAAAAAATAACTTATTAAAACAAAAACTGAATGACTTAAACATAGTATGGTCGCAGATTCTCAACATTTCATGCTCGGGGGACTTCTGCTCCTCGCAGATTAGTCAGGTGGTATGCTCCATTCTGTAGACTTTCTTTCACAATATAAGGTCCTTCCCAATTTGAACCAAGTGTTCCATCGCTAGATTTTCGGGCAGCAAGTAGAATAAGACATAAAACCAAATCTCCTGCATTAAACTTCCGGGTTCAAACCTTCCTATTGTAAAACCTGACAACTCATCTCTAATAGACAGCAATCCTCACTTGGGCTTTATCTCTTGCCTCTTCCACTAGATCCAAATTAGTAGCGAGCTGATGGTTGTTATCATCCTGGTTAAACGTTGTTCTAAGCTGACTAGCAACCTCATACTCTGCTGGAATCATTGCTTCCGAGCCATGGACCAATGAGAAAGGAGTTTCTCCTGTAGTGTTGCGAGCAGTGGTTCTGTACGCCCACAATACTTTCTACAGCTCATCTACCCAAGCTCATTTCCTTGCTTCCAGTAGACTTTAAGTTTTGCTTGATAATTTTGTTGACAGCCTCCACTTGCATTAGCCTGGGGGTGATCTACTGCCGAGAAGCTCTTTTTAATCCCAAAGATCCCTGCAAAAATTTTGAAACTGCTCGCTGCTGAACAAGGTTCCATTATCTGTCACGATCTGCTATGGAACTCCAAACCTGCAAATAATGTTTTCCCAGACAAATTTCTCAACTTTGGTGGAAGATATTTCGGCAAGCTCCTTAGCTTCTGCCCATTTTGTGAAATAATCCACTGCTACAATGGCGTGCTTACACCTTCCTCGAGCCGTGGGGAGCGGTCTGATCAGGTCCATGTCCCAGATGGCGAAGGGCCACGGACTGACCATCTGCTGCAAAAAAGTTGGAGGGGCTCGAGGTATTTTGGCAAACCTCTAACATTTGTCACATTTCTTGACTATTTCAATCAAGTCCTTCTTCATTATCGGCTAATAGTACCCCTGTCGAAGAGCTTTATGGGCCAATGATAGCCCCCCGACGTGATTACCACAGTGTCCGGTATGTATTTCGTCCTAAATAACTTGACAGTCCAGTCCATCGATGCATCTAAGCAACGGAGCTGAGAATCCTTTTTTGTATAGTTTATCATCATAGATGCAGTACCGGGCCGCTCATGCTAGAAGGCGACGAGATTCTAACTTTCCTTCGGGTAACTTTTCATTTTGCAAATACTCCATCAGAGGATTTATCCAGGAGTCCTGTGCCACCACAATCGCCATCATCTCATCTCGTGACTTCGTGCTTGGAACCGATAACACTTCTACTGGTACAGCCCCCATGAAGTCTACATCTTTAGCAATGGCCAAACGAGCTAATGCATCCGCATGAGAGTTTTGTGATCGCGGGACAAGCTGCAATTCGTACTTCTCAAACTCCGCCAAAAGTTCTTGGACTTTTTGCAGATAGATGGCCATTTTTGATCCTTTGGCCTGGTATTTTTCCTGGACCTGGCATACCACAAGCTGGGAATCACTATAAATCCTTACCCGTTCTGCTCGTACTTCTTTGGCCAATCTTAATCCTGCCAACAATGTTTCATATTTGGCCTCATTGTTGGTGGCCTTAAATTTGAATCTTAAGGCGCATAGAATTCTATAACCTTCCAGGCTTATCAGCATTACACCGGCCCCAGCCTTCTGCTCGTTCGAGGATCCATCTACATACAGCTCTCAGAATGGACCTTTAAAAAACTCGAGTTCTTCACCACTCGACCCTGTAACTCAGCCACGAAATCTACTGGCACCTGCCCTTTGATTGCTATCCGGGGCTTAAATTCTATTTCAAATTAGGCGAACTCAATTACCCATTTAAGCAAACGACCAGAGGTGTCAAGCTTTTGAAGAACCTGTTTTAGAGGGTACCTGATCGGAACTTCAATGGTATGTGTCTGAAAGTATGGGTGGAGCTTCCTTGATGCTATCACCAAACAGTATGCAAGCTTTTCCATGGGTGTATATCTGGTTTCTGCGTCAAGCAACCTTTTGCTTATATAGTAAACGAGAAGTTGTTTTCCGTCTTCCTTACTAATCAGGGCCCCACTAAGGGCGTATTGGGAAACTCTTAAGTAAACGACTAGTTTCTCCCCTTCTACTGGCTTGGATAGTAAAGGTGCTCGGCCTATGTATTCCTTCAATTGTTGAAAGACTGCTTCACATTCCTTAGTCCACTGAAAGTTTCTAGCCTTCTTCAGTACGTCGAAAAACGGAATGCATCTGTCTGTCGACCTAGATATAAACCTGCTCAGAGCGGCAACTTGGTCATTTAGACTCTGCACCTCCTTGATCTTAGTAGGTGACTTCATGTCGATGAGGGCTTTGATTTTCTCAGGGTTTGCTTCAATCCCCATGCTGTTGACCATGAATCCTAAAAACTTGCCTGAGGCTACTCTGAACGCACACTTCAGGGGATTCAACTTCATCTGAAATTTTCGCAGGATCTGGAACATCTTCCCCAAATCGCGCACATGTTCGCGTGCTCGTTTGGATTTTACTAACATGTCATCGACATATACTTCCATTGTTCCCCCTATCAAATGTTCATTCATCTTATTTACCAAACGTTGGTAAGTTGCTCATGCATTCTTCAGCCCAAATGGCATCACCTTATAGCAGTAAAGTCCCCGATTAGTAATGAATGAGGTGTGTTCCTCATCATCGGGGCTCATTGGGATCTGGTTATACCCTGAGTAGGCATCCATGAAACTGAGGAGCTGATGTCCAGCAGTACCATCAACAAGCTGATCAATCCGTGGCAAAGGAAAACTGTCTTTCAGACATGCCTTGTTTAGATCAGTGAAGTCGATACAGGTCTTCCATTTTTCGTTCTTCTTCTTTACAAGAACAAGGTTTGCCACCCAGACCGGGTAATAGACTTCCCTAATAAATTTGTTCGTCAAGAGTTTCTCTACTTCTTCCCTGAGCGCCTCATATCACTCCTCCGTCATCGGTCTTCTCTTTTGACGAACTGGCTTATGGAAAGGATTAATGTTCAACTTGTGAGACATTACATCCGGGCTAATTCCTACCATGTCTTCATGATTCCATACAAAGACATCCAGATTTTCTTTCAAGAACTCAACGAGCTATTCTTTAATGTCTGGGAGTAGATCTTTCCCTATTTTTAAACATCGTCTGGAATCTTACTCACTAACCTGCACATCCTCCAATTCTTCCACAGGGCCTATCGCTCGATCTTCATCTATTTCTCTAGGATCCAAGTCCTGACTCACTCCTACAGTGCTGATTGGTTGTTTCTTTTCCTCAGTCACCATACTGACATTTTTTCCTTTGACCTCAACCTTTACTGCATTTTTATAGCACCTCCTCGCCACTTCCTGTTCTCCTCTAACACATCCTACCCCATTTGGAGTGAAAAATTTAATAGTGAGCGTTCTGGTAGATATTGCTATATCTAAGTCGTTCATAGCTGGTCTTCCGAGGACAGCATTGTATGCCGAAGGGCAATCGATAACTAAGAAATCGACCATCGTGAGAGCTTGTCTGTCCGAATCCCTTATAGCGAGAGGAAGTCTAATCTGCCCCAACGGCACGATTGCATCTCCTGTAAAGCTGAAGAGGGGTTCAGGGGATGGTGATAACTGCTCAAATGCTAAACCCATTTGTTCGAAACAACTTCTATACATCACATTCCCTGAGCTACCTATGTCCATCATTATCCTCCTTACTTCAGCATTGCCGATTTTTGCCCTAATGACCAGCGCATCATTATGGGGGCCAATGTACACCTCGGGCATCTTCTTCATTAAATATCATGCCACCTGAAGTTACTCTGGCTTTCTTGATCGGTTCTTCCATCCCACTATGACCTGTTAGTAAGATGTGGCTGGCCTCCCATACATAGCGCTCTTGTAACCTGTTGGATGTCCCTGCAATGTGCGGTCCTCCGTGGATAGTAAAAATGGTCCTCACAGCGGGTAAATGGCCTTAGTCATTCATCTGTTGTGGATGTGGCTGGGCAGGTTGCCGAAATGGGTCAGGGTGCTCTTGTACTGGCTGATGCCCTTGTTAGGGATGCTGATTCTCTAGTTGCGCTACATACTCCCTTAGACGACCTCTTCTGATCAGTTTCTCTATCGTATCCCTGAGTTCCCTGGACTGAGAAGTATAGTGCCCGTTTTCTCTATGGTAGGCACAATATTTCCTTGGATCTTGGAATCTCTTCGAGATATTTGTGGGACTTGGCTTCCCAAAGTTCTCCCGTCTTTTCTCAGCTTCAAATATCCTATCATGTCTATCAGTCAAGATGCTGTAATTCTGATAGCGATCTCTTGGTGGAGATGTCTTTCTTCTGGACTCATTTTTTAACCACTTCGCTACCTGATTATTAGAGCGATGCTTGTGTCCGCTCTCTTCACTTTTACGCTGACCCCTCTTTTTTCCTTGGCGCAAACTGCTCGTTCCATTTTTCTGCTCGCTGGATTTCTTCTGCCTGAAAGCATCTTCCCAACAAATCTCCTTAACCGCACGATCATAGAATTCCCTCAAGCTTTTCACAGGATTCCTGTAGATGCTTTTATAAAACTTTCCGTCCTTTCTTAGCCCTTCAAAAATTGCAGTTAAAATGCTTTCATCAGAGGGATTCTCTACATTGTTTACCTCACGTCTAAATCTGGCAATATAGTCCCTTAAAGTCTCCTCCCGCTTCTGAAAGATGGTTGCTAAGTGGCAGGTCGGTGCGAGCTATTTTCTCAATGCTTTGTACTGGTCCTTGAATTTTTTTTTGCATTCATCCCAGCTATTTATACTGTGGGCCGGAAGACTCCTCAGTCACGTCCTTGGCACATTCCCCAGTGTCGCCGGGAACACCCGACACTTGACCAGAGGGTTAAAGGTCTGCAAATTCATTTGAACGTTGAAAGTGTCTAGATGATCATACGGGTCACTATCCCCGTCATAAAGTGGGATGTTCGGGAGCTTGAATCTCAGCGGCAGCAGCTGTGTTTCAATCTCTCTCGAGAATGGAGTTCTATCTTCTCGCTCCCCTACTTGGCCATGGAACCCAGGTCTAGTTTCTAACTGCTGAACCCTCTGCATTAATTCTTACACCATTGGGTCCCGTCGTTCAATCCTGTTCGCTGGGGACTGACGATTCCTCCTACTTTCCCTGCCTTCCGAGAAGCGAGTTCGTGACCTCTCTCGGTCCAAAGACATTCTTTCACGTGATCCATTCCTCCTGTGAGAACTTCCTGCATGGGGTGATTTTCATCGGCGCATACGCTCTCCATTGCGTTGTTGAACTCTTTCATCCCCACGGTTATTCTCCACACGGCGGCTACCATCCTGACTTACTCTGATTCTCAGATCGGGAGGGTGTGGAGCCACTTCTTCTTCATGAACTAGACGTCATTCCCCTCTCGGGCGTAAGTTTGAGGAACGGATAGAAACCGCCGGCTGTTCTCTTACCCTGCCAGCCTCTTCTCTTCTAGCAGGCACGACACCTACCGACTGGTGTTAAGGTTGAGGGTCCGCGTTTCTGGGAACCTCCTGAGCCCGGGCCTATGTCAGGGTTCTAATGACCTCTGCTAATTGTGACACCGTATTCTCTAACGCCTTCTGACGTGCTTTCTGACGCTGCTGCGAAGCTGGGTCAACGTCTCCGCCATCGGCTACTTGATGTGGGGGAAGCGAAGGCAAAATTGCACTAGACGTCCTTGCCGCCTGACCCTGGCCTTGGTGTCCCTCTGATTGGTCAACGTCTGTCGCAACAACCCTGGTTGTCTTAATCCTGGTCATGTCAGCAAATCACAACAAAAGAGAATAGTATTAAGAAGTTGTCAAACCGCAGTCTGGGCCCTTCCTCTAGCGCCAAAAGATGTTGACACTCAATTTTGGTCAACCCGGTTCTCCAAGCCCAATACTTGCGACACAACAAACCACACATGAAACAAGTACTACCAGGACCAAAACAAACAGGACGCAACAAGATTTTTACGTGGTTTGACAAGAACAATGGCCTATGTCCACGACAATTACCCATTCTCACTCTCGGAGTAATAGTATTTTATTTCACTCTGTCCTTTACATTGAATTTTATCTCCTATTTATAGAGGAGATGTTACAGTCAGAATAAGCTTAAAAATCTTACAGATAAAGCAAAAAATAATATACACTAATTAAAATAATATCTTTAGAGATTATCTCTTCCGTATATATAGCAATTTCCAAGAGTGTAGAGATTCAATTTGCATGAAAATAGGTAAGTCGACTCCTTTCCTGTTTTGAATTGATTCGCCTTCCAGAAGGTCAACTGGTCAACTCTAACGAATAGCTTGCTCAACGACCAAACGTTACATCAAACGGGCAGACTACCTTAACGATCAGGTGTTTCCACTATCGAACAGACAAACAGACTTAACTGTCCCTCTGACTATCGAGCAGATGAGCAGACTTAACTGTCCCTCTGACTATCGAACAGATGAGCAGACTTCCTGATCGCCGCGATAGTTTCTGAAGGGCACTCATCGATCAGCCTTTTGATCACGAGCAGATTATCTTTATGCTTTTGCTTATCGGCCAAACTTTCATACAATCACTCAACACTTAGCGTTTGAAGACGATCATTCACATAATCAGGTGTGCTCAGGTATATTTGTTACTGAATGGCTATACTCCTTCCTTTGACTTCTAACTATCTTGATCAGTACTTCCTAGGCTCCTTGATACAATGGGCCTTCGTTATAGGGCTTTTCTATAGTACCAAAATGCCCACAACAGGTTGATTCAGGTCTTGAACAATAAGAGCGTTTAACTTTTTGTTCATATATAAATGGAAAGATAAATTCATAAGTTGTTATGGATATATTGTTCATTAAATAATCGATGGTACTTAAAGATCAAGATATAATTAGAGGGGTAAAACGGACATTTTGACTTAGCTCTAATTATGAACTATTTGTGGATGGTTAAATCATATATAGTGATTAAATCAATGGACACTGAAAATTTCAGATTATAGAAAAACATCTACAGTTTTGAGAGTGCAATTATAGGTTTTTAGTGGAGTAACTCTAAAATTAATAATAGTGAATTATTTAATTAAAAAGTTTAATTAAATAATTTTGATATTATTGGAGCTCAAAAATGTAGGTCTATCGGGTCCCCTTGATAGTTCATTTCACTATAAGAAACTTGTATATAGAATATTGTAATTGGATCGTCCAATTACAATTGTTACATAAGTTACAAAATATGTGTTCACTTGATATTTGGATAATATTGATTATTCAAATTATTTAATAATTAATTAGTTAATTATTAATTATGAATTAATAATTATTTAATTAATTTATAAGAGGTCTTGAATTTGATTCTCAACAGTGATCGGGCATAAATTAATTATAAATTAATTAGAGGCAACAAGTTTAATTTTAAAATATAACATGAATTAATTTTGAATTAATTACCTTGTGTGAGGTAAAAGTTTAATTTTAATAAATTTGCGGTTTAATGTTAATTTTGATTAATTAAAACCCTAAGTGTTTACCTATAAATACAAAAGAAATAGTTTTCTTTTTTAAATATAAATTATTTTTGATTTTATTGTACGTTCTTTGAAACAGAAAGAAAAAAGTTTTTCTACAGTATAATACAGAGAAGAAGAATTTGTATTTTTTTTCTCTGTATAACCAAAATCATATACTCACCTCTTAAGTATATATTATTGATTCTTTTTAGATAAGAAATTAATAGAAAGTGAGCACAATTCTATATAATTATGTTCACTCACTAATTTCTTGGTGTAGAGATATATCGAGGAAGATTAGGTACTAAGCAATCCACGGAGATCAATACATAAAGTAAAAATTTAATTTTTATTTTTTCTTATATTATTTTATTTTATTATTTTATGAATTTAATATTTCTTGAGTTTACTTAAAAAAAAAATTAAAATTCAATATTTCATAAAATTCATATTTTTAATAAAAATAATTGTTATTTTTCTCTTGGATTAATTGTTACTCGAGAGTGACAGTGGCATAGTCAAGTCTTTGAATTATCATGAGTTGTTTTAAATTGTTAATTGTTGTTCCAAAAAAATAATAATTACTGATTAATAATGTTAAAATCCGTAGTTGAATTAGTATGTTTGCTATATATATATATATATTGTCATCTGATGTGGCGTGATGTAATCAACAATAATCACACATCACATATGAAATTATTATACCAAGCCTATGGCTCCAGTAGCTTTGTTACTTGAATGCAGATAAGAGAGTACCAAGTCAAGTCTTCTCAACTTTTGGACATATGAGTCTGCTTTGCTTGTGGGGTCAACTTTAATTTTTGCTTGCATGCACGCGTCACATGGTTTGTATATTTTTCGTGTAGTGCAGGTCGTTTTCTCTGATTAAATGAAAAACTTCAACTGAATCAGTACGGTTATCCTACTTATGTTATGACAGTACATGTGTCACATGGTTCTACACTGAGTCCTTTTGGGGTTAACGTTATTGTATGACAGCTTTGCTCGTTTAATGTAGAGTAGAGATCACCAAGTCAAGTCTTCTAGAGTTTTGGACATATCACGTATGTAAGTATTGTAGTAACATTCACTCAAGTCTGCTTTGCTTGTGTGTGGGGTTAACGTTATTTTTTCGTTTGCACTAGCCCTATGTATGGCGTCGTTGTGGGGTTTAACATTTTTGCATCATCACATATTTTGTTTTTTATTTGTCTAGTTTAGCTTATTTATTCTGTTTTATGTTTGTTTGATTTTTTCATTTAATACTATTTAATTATAAGCTAATATGCCTTATTAAATTATTATATTTATATTTTAAATTATGAAATCGTTTAAATAATTTCAAAAATTATTTATTATAAATTGAAATATTTATATTTTTCATTTAATAAAAAAATACTCGATTAGATTTAATTCTTTTCTTTTGTCACATCCCAAGTTCGAGTGCATGAATAGAATATTAAAATTAAATTCATATTTTACGCTGGACATTAGAATTTCCGCTATCTCAATCACACGACACCAAAATTTGTGCCCATCTCGCCCGCTCCATCCCCCAAGTAATCTTTATTATACCCTTTTTAGGTATTATACTTGGAATCTTGCAAGCTTAGCAATTCATTTTCCAATTTCTTTTTCCCTTTTTTTTTTCTTATTTTCTTTATTCCATATAATACATTTTTTTCCATGTCCAGAACACATGCACAATGCCAATGTTTCCATGATACAATTTCACAATGAATGCTCCAATTATAGCATACAAATTATAACACTTTCACATAAAAACCCATTTCATGGTTTTTCCACAAATATTATTAATGCATAATACAAGCATTATTATAATGTCATTCCATGCTATTATCAAATATGGCAACAAAATCATAGTCAAACCATTTCAATTAAATTATATTATCCTACAGTTTAGAATTCTCCCTAGTATAACCCGATAATTTAACTATACTTCCCATATTCCCTTGTAAGATCTATTACCAACCCTCTCATCATGTGGTCATGATTCATCATGAGACTTGATATCCTATGTGGGGTCCCCTCTCGAGCCTCAGCTCGTTAGCTCGGGCTGCCCCACTTACTAGGTACTATCCCCCCCCCCCCCCCTCCACCCCTTAAAGGGATTTCTTTCGCCTTCCCAGAGTCTCGAATCTGATGCCTGAGGGTTTAACACCAAATTCCTTGTTACTCTGATACCAATTGAGCTAGTCACAATAACTAACTTAATTGGTATCAGAGTAACAAGAAATTTGGTGTTAAGCCCTCAGGCACCAGGTTCGAGATTCTGGGGAGGTGAAAGAAATCCCTTTGAAGGGGAGACAGTACCTAATGAGTGGGACAGTCCGAGATAACGAGTTGAGGCTCGAGGGGGAACCCCACATCCTATCTCTTTAGAACACTCAAGGATAGATTACTTCTTAATTTGTTTTCTTTAATTTTATGGATTTTCTGTTTCGCCTTCTTTTGCTACCCTTATCCATATTAATATTTTTTGTTCTCAACTTTTAAAATCATTACTCTACTTTTATTACTATTATTATTATTATTAGGGAAAATGCCTAAATTGACCCATCTGGAGAGCTGAACTCCAAAAGTAACCTTTTTGTTGGGTGTTGTACGGAAAAGAGCATGAATGGACAAAAATGCCCTTAATGAACAACGGGTTTAATTAATTAAGAATCAGTAAAACTGATAGGCCTCACAGTTGTTGGTTTCTCCCGCCCAGCAGTCTCTGCCCTCCCGCCAACCAGTTGTGCAGCAATTTCCTCTGGTTGAGTGGCCGTCTATTCTGTCGCTGTAACGACGACTAACATGGAGTCGCTTTTCCGACAGCCAATGTCTCTGGTGAGTTCGTAACGCCGTCTCTTCGAAACAGTGCAGCAGTGTCCGACAACCGACCTGACGTCTTTTCGCAGTACCGACGGACAACATCTCTTCTCACCTCTCAGTTCCCGCGGCAAACCTTTCTTGGGTCTTCCCTTTTAAGAAATGAAGGAGCATTAACCAAATTTTGGACTGTCCAAGAACTGACCACAGCTGACACTCTGCTTCAGTACGGGTGGGTAGGGTATTTGAGTAGTTATGTTTGCTTTGGGTATGTATGTGACTAACTGACTATGGTGATATGAACCGAAAGTGTGTTCCGGTTGTTTTGTGTACTGTTGTGTGTTGTTTCGTAGGCACGATGAGATTTGAAAGTTAGATTGTATTAATAGCTGTAAGGTGAATATGTACTTTGAGGGTTAACATTGTAATGGAGGTTGAGATGGGTCTAGCAGCGGAGTCTCCACATTACTGGTGGGAATGTAAACTTTTAGCTATGGATTCTCAAGTTTCAGGTTGGGATTCATAATCTGTAGGTTGCGATTGGTACCTTTTATTGAGAAGCCGAACTATCAGGTTAGGTTTCTTAGACCTGTTATTGAGATGTCGAAGTAACACGTTTGTTAGACCTGTTATTGTTTGGGCATCTTAAGATAACAAGTTTAGAATTTAATCTTGATAAGCTTGGGGATCCCAATTTGTAGGTTGAGTTTGTCAACCTTAAAAGACATGCAGTTGAAAATTTGAATGTTTTTTGTTGCCCTTCCCAATATAAAAGGTCAGAATGCATGGTTGAGGTTGGGAATTACAAAGTTGAAGTCAGGAATCACATTTTTACGCTTGGTTTTATATCCAAGGTTGAAATCTCAACCTCGGAGTGGGAATTATCAACTCTAAAGTTGAGATTTCAACTTTGCATATATAACCCATTCGTAAGTTCTGATTCCTAATCCTCAAGTTGGGATTCGTAACCTAAAGTTGGGATTGACAATATTGAAACTACCTGCAGGTTGGGGTCCCAACCGGGAACTGACCCTGAGGTTGGGCTTATCAACGTGGACGTCGGATCAAGATTGGAATTCCCAACCTCGACGTTGGGATATGAACCTGAAGGTTTAGAGATTCACTTTGGGGTTTGGAGCTTAACATAATGGTTGTGATCTCAGCCTTTAGGTTGGGATAGCACCTTAAGGTTGTACTCACAACCATTATGTTGAGAATACAAACCTGATCGTTGGGATATTGTAGACATTTTGAAATCTTTATCTTATGGTTTTGACTCCTTACCATAACGTTGATATATTCCAAAGTATACTCCAAATATAAAGTTGGGAATTCCAACTTACAGGTTGTGATTAGGAACCTTGATTAAAAATCAAAATGAAAACAAAATTGAGAATCGCAACTTTTTGGTTGAGAGTCCCAACAATAATGTTGAGATTTCAAATTTGTGGTAATAATCCCTTCAGGTTGGGATGCCCAAGTGACGGTTGAGAATTTTAACCTAAAGTTAGGAGTCTTACCTTTCAAATTGGGAGTCCCATCCTTCATCCCAACCTTAAGGTTGGGAATATCAACCTTAAGATTGGGAATAACAATATTCCCAACCTTAAGGTTGGTAATCTCAACTTTAAAGTTGGGAATAGCAGCATTCCCAACCTTAAGGTTGATATTCACAACCTTAAGGTTGGAAATACTGATATTCCCAACCTTAAGGTTGGGATTCCCAACCTGAAGGTGAATGTTAATTTGTTTTGTTTTTTCCACCAAGGTTTGATCAACATGGGTTCTGGGGATTGTTATCTGGTGTTGTATAGCATTTTATATAAAAGTATTAAAACAGTTTCATGAACGGTTAACAAATGGTGATTGTGGTTGAAAAAAAAGTCATTGGTGGGGAATTTATGATGACATTATAAATTGCCTAGTATATCAATTTAATTTAATTGTCGAGGTCCATATGTGAATATATTTTTACTAACCACACTGCTGCTGTAATTGTATAGGTAGAACAGCATGGGTACAGTTAGAATTGTTGTTCGATATGATGGTCAGTGGAACAATAATGGAGGAAACTTTCGATATGAAGGTGGCAAGATAAGAGGAATTTTATTGCCGAAGAATATAGCGTATGAAGAATTGCAAGATGTTGTATGTCATGCACTTGATATAAAACGTGCTGAGTTTGCAATTACGATGAAGTTCTTATATAAAATGTGTGATGCTGGCCCACCGATTGAACTGATGACTGATACTGATGTTCAGTTCTTTATCGGTGAAGTTAGTGATGTCCAGACGAGGAATGCATTGTGCATTACAATGGAACGTAAATGTGGCTCGACAGCAGCCTTGTCAACTGATGAGGCGGAATATGCGAAAATCCTAGAGTAGATGTTGCTGTAGAGACAAATATGGGCACTGAAGTTGTGGTTCCTGTTGACGACGACGTCATGACCGATGAAGATCTTATCGGGGTTGATAACTATGCAGATCGCATTTTTGATCATAATGGGTGCGATGGTGCAGATGTGTGGACAACTCCAGTAGCTGGTCTGGAAGCATCACCACCTTATAGGGCAGACAGTTCTACTGAGAAGAACCTGAAATCAGAAACGGTTGAGTGGGATCGTGATAATGCAATGACAGCTTCGTCTCGTCCTGGAGAAGATGGTGGATGTTTTGACAGTGTCTTCGGCGGTGTAAAAGATGTTCGGACCGGTGATATTCTCGGTAATAAGGAAGAGATCCAACTGAAAATGAGAATGTTAGCTATTGGTAGACAGTTCAATATAAGAGTGAAGAAGTCCACCCAAGATTTGTTGGTTTTGGCTTATGTTCAGAAAGGTTGCCCGTGGTGGTTGCGTGCGACAAAACTTGCCGGGTCACCAGCTTTTCGCGTGCGTAAGTACATTCCAGAACACACTTGTTCTCTTGATTCGCTGGTTTTTCACCGTCCACAAGCAACAAGTAAATTGATTGGCCATTGTATCAAATGGAAGTATGCGGGTGCTTCGCAATGTTACCGTCCAAATGACATCGTTCAGGATATGAAGAAAAGGTATGGGATGACTTGTACTTATAATAAAGCATGGCGGGCTAGAGAGGTAGCTATGACGTTGGCTAGGGGATCACCTAAACAATCCTATAGTATGCTTCCGTTGTACTGTGCAATGTTGGAAACGAAAAATCCTGGGACTATAACTGAGATTGAATGTGATGCTTCTAATCGGTTCAAGTACTTTTTCATGGCCTTAGGAGGTTCTATTACTGGATTTAGAGTGTCCATTCGGCCTGTTATAGCTGTTGATGGAACTTTCTTAAAATCCAAGTATAAAGGTACTCTATTTATTGCTACTTGCATGGATGGAAATAACCAAGTCTATCCACTAGCTTTTGGGATTGGAGATTCCGAAAATGATAATGCATGGATATGGTTTATGACAAAGTTGCGTGGGTCTATTGGAGAAGTTGATGATCTAGTGTTCATTTCAGATCGAAACACAAGTATAGCAACGGCCATTGCACATTCGTTTCCAGTGGCATTGCATGGAATATGTATGTACCACCTCGGCCAAAACATGAAGGCCAATTGTAAAGGTGGTAATGTGCATCAACTGTTTTACAAGGCCGCCAAAGCATATCGTGTTTCAATGTTCAATGAAGTCATGTCCCAAATTGCAGCACTTAATGGTAACACAGCTGAGTACTTGATTGTTGTAGAACCTACCAAATGGGCTAGATGCGAGTTCGATGGTAGAAGGTATTCCATTATGACAACAAACATTACAGAGTGTTTGAATGCAATTTTAAATGAGGCACGACATTTGCCGATCATGAAGTTAATAGAGCATATACGTGGCCTACTTCAAAGATGGTTTTGGGAAAGGCGGGAGGAAGCTGGGAAAATGCTGACGCCAATGACACCTTAGGTTGAAAGGAAGCTGCGACATAGGATGAAGAAAGCTGGTCGTTATCCTGTGCAGCCTGTTGATGTAGATAGGTATCTTGTCATCGATGAATTTTTGAACCCGGTTGTGAACTTGCGGAGTAGAACTTGTGACTGCAAAAAATTTCAGGTTGACCAACTTCCATGTGCACATGCCTTGGCAGTCTGTATTAGTCGCCATCTATCCTGTTACGACTACTGTGCTGCGTACTATAGTCGTGAAACCTTAGCAGCAGCATATGCATGTTCCATTCATCCGCTTGGGCCTGAAGACGAGTGGACTTGGCCTGAACATCTGGATGTTCCAGTCGTCCTACCACCTGAAGGTCGTAAGCCTCGTGGACGCCCTACTAAAAAAAGAAAACCTTCGCAAGGTGAAGAAAAAAAACAGTCAAAGTGCAGTAGGTGCGGTGGCTTCGAACACAACAGACAAAAGTGTAGTGTACCTATTCCGGTATGCGAAGCTGCTGCATGAAACTTGCAAGACGTCAACTCCATTCCCTTCATTTTGTACAGGGCAAGTGAGCGGGTTTTTTGGCCTCTGTTGGTTGCAGCATGTAATTGGTTTGTTTTTTGGTCATCACATGTAGCTGTGCACTTTTTTATATGAATACTGCACCAGTGTAATCAGATGAAGTCAGTGTCATGTATTTGGTGCACTTGCTTCAATAGTTACACTGAATGCTAGTGTCACGTATTTATAAGTATGTCTGCCAAAAATATAAGTATATCCTGCTGTAATCCCATATCGTTGGTTGTCAACAGTTATGGATATTTTGTCAGCAATATAACTGTATATGTGAACTTGTATGTACCCTTTTGTTAATGTGACCGAATAGGACTATTATCAAACCTTTTGATATTTTTTTCATTTGTATCTCCCCTTTGTAACAATGGTTCATTTGTTATATGTTCGTGGCCTGCACATGGAAATCTGAATTTATTTTACTTTCTACTAGGCTGTCTCAACTTCTTCAGTAACATTTGTCCATAGTCACAAGTCCAAAGTCCAGAATTTGTTAATGGAGACATGGTTTTACATATTGCCTCACAACTCAAAGAACTAATGTCAAAGTAATGTGCATCAATTCCAATCCTTGGGCAGTACAGCATGCAACTAAAAATAAAAGACCAAAAAATGTATAATATAGAATCAAAATACTACACTACAAATAAAGAACTTTGCTTGATTTAAATGTATTGTAACAAAAACTAACAAACAAATAAGCAATACAGTGTCAGTAGCCCAAAAAAGAAGGTGTTTTCAACATTCACGAGGGGTTTCCCCATGATCCCACCTCACAAACATTGGGACAATTACAACTAAGCAGTATAAATTAAATGTCTTCAACCCATTTGTAACTTTACAAGACCAAATCTGAAGTGTATTGCAAAAGTGTAGCAAAACATTGCCCCAACAAACTAGGCACGATTGACAGGATTTGAGGCGTAGCATGCTTGCTTGCAAAAACTAGAATGTGTCATCCACAATCCACGCCTTTCATGCAGTTTGCACGTCAAAATAAGCACACTTGATATTTGTATCCTGGCCAGTTCGTACTTTGGTTTGCACAACAAAAAAAGTACAATCTGTTGTATCCTGTCTCATGGCATACAATAGTTCAGCAAAAATAAGTGCTGCTGTTGTCAAGGAATCACAAACGGAGGGTGACAAAATACTATAAAAGTTATAAACAGAAGAAGTCATAATGATAGATGATCTAGGCACGATTAAGTTGAACAATATTACCCCCCCCCTAACTGACGAGACGCCATCCAGAGGTCGAGACCTAGCTGCTCTCGGACTTGGGGTACACGGGATTTGTCGAATGACTTCAGTGGCTGACCGTGCGCCATGTGTTCAGCCAACTTGATAACGAAGATGCCACAATCACCACTACTACACAACAGGAAACAACATACACATTAGCAATCGACGTTCCTATAAATGCCAATGTGTCACGCTGCTGCATGTCGTACACCTCTTACCCAACAGCTTGGTGTGGCGTGTCGTTGCACCGCGACACGGACCATCCATCCGTCCGATACCAGTCTGCAGTCATGTGGGTATCATTCCCGTAGTGGTCAGTCTTCTGAAGGAGCATGGGCAGCAGTGTTTGTATAGGTAGCAAAAACTGTTCCCACTTGCGTATGGACGTGCCCAATGAGTCAAACAGGGTTATCGTTCGCTCTTTGAAGTGTACTTTCACCAGTACCTAATGTACACCCCTGTGATTGAAGGGCATGTATAGCTACCAACATGACCAGTTGAACATAATCAGAAATTTGTTAGAGAATGTCACATAACAGGTAAAATAACAACACCGGTGATATCCAATTAACGTCGTACCGTTGTAAGTCCTGCCCACGCGGTCATGGCAACCTCCCCCGATGCGGCTCTGCTACCGGCCACTTCTCCCCGGGCGTATCTTATGCACATGTCATCATCAGACCAAATACATTTCTTCTTAAGATAAGCATCCCATTTCCCTAGCAAATGTTGCTACAAACATTCAAAAAACAAGTGAATTAGTAAGGCAAATTTTTTTTGCAATTTCACCAATAAGTTGACTGTATATGAAGAGACATAGTCACCCCAAAAAAAATATCTGTGGTTGTGAATGCTTCCATCTTGGTAGTAGGGAATCGCAGCGCCTTCCATCTAATCAACCAGAAAGCAGCATCCATATGCTGTAAACCAAAAAAATGCAGACAGTTAAATTGAGTACTCGTTATCTTAATCTTACTTACCTACTTTCCATATATATTTAGACGCACCGAATCTTGTAACCACTGACTGTCTTTGCACAACTCCCTAAACCACTGCCTGCTGCAGTCACCTGTGGGCAAACGAACCGTTTCTCTACAGTAAAAAACCCAATTGTGACACCTGGTTATATAGTATCGAAAAAACTATATAAAAGACAATAAGAAGTAATTAAGCGAGGCAGAAACATACAAGTCATTCGGAACCTGCTCGTCGCGCCATGCATTAAATGCCTGCAGGTCCGTATCGGACAGTTTATGAAATGGTTCGAACTTGGTGCGCTTTCGGGGAACAACTTGGATTTGCTGAAATGGAGATGAAATTTGTGGACCCTTTTTCCGCTGTCTTCTGAAAAATCTTGTTTCCGGTATAATATTCAAACTTACATCCGACGGTGGCGAAGGCCACCCTAGAATTGCTTTGCTTGGGACGCAACGGTCCAATTTCATGTTCCCCCTCAAGCTGTCTACCCTCGCTTGTGTTGCCTTGGCACTGCCTTCTGCCGCATGACGCAACGACATTTCAGCCACTTTTATCGGGTCACCTTCCAACATTAATAACAAGGCAGACACATGTTGACCCTTATCTTGCTTTAACCGAAAACTGGAAGACTGTGGTAAAATCTTCACACTTGCATCAGAAGGCGTGGCAGGCGACATTAGCCATGCTTTTGTTGGTGCGATTGGGCTGAACCTCATTTCGTCACCGAAACTATCCACCTCGTCCTGGGTAGCATCTCCCCGCATGTCCGCCCCAACTGGCACTGCTCCTTCCACCCCATGACTGCATCCAGTTCTTTCACGCTGTACGTCATCGGTGTCCTGTCAAGCAAAATGTGGTCAGTACATGTTACTCTAAATTACTAACAAGTAACTAAGAAGAGCCAGCTCTGCAGTGTACCTTCGAAGCAGGTGCCTTCGGAGGCGAAGGAACAACATTGTTTCTAAATAAAAAGTCGATAATCATATCAACCTTGTTGTTTGTTTCGTGCATGACATCGACAGTTTCCTGCACCTTCATATTTGTCTCTTCAACCTTGTTGTTTGTGGCCTGCAGTATATTCATCATGTTTTGCTTAACCTGCTCCACCTGCTTTTGGATGGCTTCTAATTGACCACTGTTATCCTTGGCAGCCTGTATAAAATTCAACATGTAGGGTGGTATACTAAATACTAAACCAGATATTTGGCAAGCATTAAAATCTAACAACTACTCCACCTGAGTAAACGGTCGTCTTCCGGTAGCCTGCACCTTCCGAATAGGGGCTGCAGTGGCCTTGTCGATGTTGACCTTCTCACCTGTGGCAGCACTAGCAGAGGCGCCACTATCAGATGGCAGCTGGGCTGCACCCTCTTCCGTGCTAATGAAATACTTCCAGTATTCCTCTTTTTCCTTTGCTGTCGTGGCCTCCAACGTCGGGTGCGCTTGAAACTAGCATCCAACGACAACACAAATATTCAAAACAGCAACTACAATGCAGGGCGCCTATTAAAATCAGTAAGGTGTGTATATATACATACATCCGACCGATATAACAGCTTAACAATATCTCCTGACTTTGGGATTGCCATAGAACTCCAATTGATGATTCGGGGCAGCAAATTGCTGTCTTTCATTGCAATTTGTTGCCCAATGGTTGGCATTGCTTCACAAGCCCATATCTACAAGTGCACAATCAAACAGCAAATGTTAAATGCAAACAAACCAACCATTTCAAAGCAACATAAACTAAAAACTAGAGACATAAACCTGAAATGCATATGGGAAACCGAACAAAGAATAGAATGCACCGTCTGCCTTGATTTGCTGCCCTTTATTTCGTTTTCCTGCCTTATCAGCCATTTTCTTAAAATCTTTTTTCATGCCACGCAACGTCATCTCGTAGCAGCATCGACCCCAAGGGTATTTGTTGAATGCGTTGACATCATCCAATAGCCGAATGTGCTCCCTTCGAATATGGTTCTTGGGATCCTTCCCAAGTAACACGGTCTCTAAAAAGTACAACAACCCGAGTTTGACAATATCCTCATCATTGTCCGTCGTAGCACCCCTGAATGTCATGTCCAGACTTTTGTTTGAAACTTTACCGGTACCAGGAAAAAATCTTTCGCTGAACTTCTCACCAGATGGACATTCATCATCTAACCTGTCGGACGAGTATGGCCCACAATCAAGCCCTGTGATAATGCCAAACTCCTGCATAGAGAACCGAATGACATTGTCATACGGAAGTGCAAACCACAGCTCCTCCGAATCATCACGATCCACTTGCCGGAGAAGCAAGTTATGCACTAATTGACCGGCAAACCTCAGGTCCTTTATGTGTAACAGTTTACCAAAGCATGAGGTGCTGAACATCTCCAATTGCACGTCATTTAACTTTTCCGCTATCACTTTTATGGCTCCCAACTTGGAGAAACATGTAACTTTTGAATTAAAATGATCGGAGTCCATGATCTTTGGGATTGACACTTCAGATTCCATTTGCCCAACCTGTATTTATAAAAGAACACATTAACTTTTCATTACCGCATTTAATCATTAAAAAGTCTTAAAATATATATCATATTAGTACATATTCGGTTGTATACGAAACAACATTTAAAGCATAGATAATTACGGTACATCATCAATGACTTCACACCTGAAAACAACACTAACCAAGCCCCAAATCAAGGAACCTATAGATTGTCAATCTCACTTGGGATGTCCCAATTTTGTAATTTGGGCATCCCAATTTGCAAGATGCAATCCCACATTTAAGGTTCGGAATCCTAACCTTCAAGTGTGGAATCCCACCTTTCAGGTTGGTTTCAACTTATAAATCTCAACCTAAAGGTTGGGAATCCCAACTTAAAGCTTCAGAATCCCCACATCCCAACTTGAAGCTTAAGAACCCCAACCTCCAAGTTGGATTCGTACTTGGCGGGAATGTTTACAACGACTTACTATTCCTTTTTGCAAAGAACCACCACAACCACCACATTATCCAACACAAACCAACAGTTTGAAACTCACGGTTTACAATACCCAAAAACGACAACTCCAATCCAAAATTTTACAACATTCAAAACACAAACTCAATAATTTTAACAACCTCAACCACAACAACAATCCAATAGTTTACAAAAGTGTGTCAGCTATACTTACTGTAAAAAATTTTCCTCGCTGTCGCGGTTCTCAGTCAGCACACACTTGTTTCCTTATTATCCTTTGTGTTTTTGCCTCTTCTTCCCTCAATGTCTTCCTTCTTCTTCCCTCTTCCTCGTCTTCTACAACTTTCGGGCGTTTAGGGTTTCTATGACAGAAAATAACGCAAAAAACTTACACGGATAGAGAACGACGGTGGGTGGGTCGGCCTTGCGTTGTCCATCGTCGGTGGAGTTCGCTAATCGCTGGCATGCAACGGATATGAGGTGGGACGGTGGGTCGGCCTTCCTACACTGTTCTTTGACAAACACTAACACAAAAACCTACCAACACAGAGAATGACGCACGGACCGTCGGGTTTGCGTCGTCGGTAGTGGGTGGCGGTCGGCAACCGGTACAATGCGACGGTGATGAGGTCGGGCAATGAGTCGCAAAACGTTGGGAATGGCCAGATACTGAACAGTTTCTTAGAGACACAGTGATGGACACTCAAATTTTAAACGCCTTGGTAAGGGTATTTCCGTCCAAAATAAGTCAGCGTCCAGTGCTTTTAAAAAAAAAGGTCAACGTTGCAATGGGTCACACAAATTGGGTTACTTTTCAACAAAACCCTTATTATTATGTGAATACCAATGAAGTGTTTCAATATGATCTCAAATCCACTGTTCTATACATTACAATCTATATTATATGAAATTATAAGATTATAAATATATCTTAAATTAAATTATCTTTTTTTTTTAAAAAATATTGAAATATTAATAATAATAATAAATAAACTATTTAATAATGTACTAAATTACTAATTTTTAGTTGTCTTTACTATAACAAAATGTAAATGTACAACAAATAATAGTTGAAATGGCCTAAATGTTAAAATATTTATTTTCAAATATTTATGACTTAAAATTAAATAAATTATCACTTAAATTCGGTTAAAAGAACATCAACCAATTTTCTATTTTTAATCTTTTGTAAAAATTCAGAATTGTTCAATTTTGAGATGAAAAAACAAATACAACCTTACATTTACAACTTTTTTTATCCGTTTTTGTCATGATATAGTTAATGAGATAATGTTCTCATCAATTTTGCAAATTAACTTGTTGATCCTAAAAGATTCAAGTGCAGTTTCGATTTATCATATAGCTTTTCATTGGGCAAAATGAGAGACTGTCATTCGTAGAATTTTCAATCCTTATTCGGGGGCAGTTTGTTTTTTTGTTTTCTCTCTAACAAGTCTCATTTATACTTAAATCTTAATTTAAGAAATTTTAATGGTTTTTTTCACTTATATCTTAATTTAAGTTAAAAAGTCTATTTTTTAAAAAGTCAAATTTTCTCACATCAGTTTCCTAAATTAACATCTTATTATGATATTATTACTAAAATATCCCTAACAAAAAAAAATTCTCAATTCTAATCCAACCCTAACCCTAACCCTAACTAAAAAAAATCCTAACCCTAACCCAAGGTAGCAGTAGGGGCCGCCTGCTATCAATTAGAATCGGAGGAGCCCAGCCAACATCCTCGTTGCATTTAACAATGGAGGAGGTTGGCCAGCCTCCTCCTTGAGATTGTTAGTGGAAGAGGCTGACCTTCTCGCATTCGATTAGGAGGGGTAGTCTGCTTCCATTCGAATAGGAGGAGGTTGCCGACCTCCTCCTGTCTCAGTAACAGAGGTCGCTGGCCTCTAAAGCTACTGCAAGAGGAGGCCAACAGTCTCGTCTTGTAATTGCAGAGCCAATTTGTTTTTTAATTAAAATATTAAGATATTATTTTAACTACATAAAATAAAATAATTAAAATATAAATATTATTAAAAAAATTAACATACATTAAAATAATAATGAAAATCTATTAAAATGAAATCAGTATCTATGAATAACGGTATAATGGTAATAGTATAATTAAGTTTAGAAACCTTAAAATGAAAAGCAAATGAAAATCAATATTTAGATACTTATTAAGATTAAAAAAAAAAAAAAAAAACTACCTTAAACAGCTAACTTATTTTTTGGAAGTGATAAAAAATTTTACATTGATTTAAAAGAATAAATATTACTTTTTAAACCTTTTGAGATCCCTTACATGTATTCTAAAAGTGCACTTTCAAAAGATCCAATGAAAAAAAAAAAAAAAAAGGAAAAAAATTTTACACATCAACCAACAAAATTTGATTAAAATAGACAAAATACTTTTCATTGAATACATAGCATACAAAATAGAGTAAAAAATTGTCCATGTCTCTGGAGAACAAAAACATGAAATGATCAACATATACGAGAAAACATGCATATGGTAATTACTTAGATATCCATTTCTATACGAGAAAACATGCATATGGTAATTACTTAGATATCCATTTCTTTTCGTGAAAGCCATGAATCTTCAAGCATCAACAAGCGTAGCTGTAGTGGGAGGTGGAGGCAAAGGTACATTCATAGTGCCATCTAACATCAATATCACACTTTTCATGGAAGGACGAAGAGTTTGATCATCTTGAACACACAACAATCCAACCTTCACCATTCTTTCCAGGCTTTTCATGTCTACTTCTTCCTCCTGAACAAGTTTATTCAGCTCTCCTGTAACAAAGCACTTGTACACCCAAGTAGAAAGCAGGACTTCTTCTACTGTTTCAACATTCACTTCAATGTTGCTTCTACAACATATAATCTCCAAAAGCACAATGCCAAAACTATAAACATCTGATTTTGTGGTTACAAAGACATTCTTTTGCCATTCAGGTGTCATGTAATCTTTAGTCACTTTCACCCTAGAAATGGTTTCAGTTTGATTTGGCATCAAAAGAATTGCAAAGCCAAAATTAGATATTTTAGCAGTTCCAGAGTCATCCACAAGTATGTTTTTGGGTTTAATGTTGCAATGAATTATCTGGACCTCACACTCTTCATGAAGATAAAGGATTGCTTTAGCCACGTCTAATGCGATTCCCACTCTTTCTTTCCAAAGGAGACGTCTTTCAGCATTGAATAAGAGATCCGCAAGAGAACCTTTACTCATGTATTCATAAACAAGTAGCTTCCTAGAACCTTCCATGCAAATACCAAGTAAGCGAACCAAGTTCCTATGATGAGTTTGTCGAACAATGGCCATTTCTGTTCGGAACTTCCTTTGCTCTTCTTCCTCAAGATTCTCTAATCGCTTTACTGCAATAATTTTTTGACCCTTGGAAATAGACCCTTTATAAACTCTTCCAAAGCTACCCCTTCCCAACTCTTGCTTAAATCCATCTGTGGCTTGCTCGAGCTCGTTATAAGAAAACGATTGCAGAGTGAATTCTTCAGTTAGACCCAAACTTGAATTTCCCGGAAGCTTTCTATATTTATCAACTTGAAGTTTGTATACAAGGAAGCTATAAATTGCGATGAGCAGACACAAGAACGTGATAGAACCCAAACTTGCTGCAAGAATTCTGATAAGTCTTTTATCGTTGCTTTCAACTGCCACCCTTTTGTGTTCCTGTTCCTGTTCCTGTTGGTGTCGTGGAAACATTCGTCTGGTGTTTCCTGAACTCCACTTGATAAAGACTGTACCAGACTCATTTTCACCTTTCATCCCAAACATAAGTGGAAGTTTGAGTTTGCTACATGTCCCGTTCACAAAGTAAGCAGCTCCACAGTAACAATCTTCAAGGCAAGACTTGCTGCAATCTTCCTTATTAACTGAGAGCAGAAAATAAGGCAATCCACCCAACTTGGTATTCTCCAAAGCCGTAACGTTGTAAAACAAAGCCGGCTGCTTTCTTTCACAACCTTCTTCATCATAGAAGCTTCTTGAGCAGCCCATGAATCTCATACCAGGGTCGATGTAATCGAAACCAGGAAAGCAGTGACAGTCTACTCCGGTGCTGTTACTAGCACAGAAACTATTAAACCCACAAAATCCTTTCACTTGGCACTGGTTCTGCAATGCAGACCACTTGATGGTCACGTCAGAGCTACCATCAATCTTAAAACGATGCAAGTAAAGCCTCAAAATCCCATCGTCATCAAGTGTTGCCCGATAAATCACAGTCTCATTCATAACAGAACTGTATGGGATATTGGCTACAACTTGTAAGATCAACTCGCTCTTGGTTAACTGTAGAATTCCAGCTCTTGTAAGATCGAGACTTACTTCAGACATATAAATCGGGCCCACATTTGTAGTGTTGATTTCCCAATAAATTTCCTCAGGTACTTTTGTATCAGTGTGGTGTACAGGGTAAGCAACTAAGCCACTCAATATATTGAGACAAAATCGTCCACTTGAGTGATTAGTTGTTGACAGACTGGAAGTCAAATTGGCATAATACGTCATGTTCTGGCCGCCTAATATGGTGTTGGTCGGGTAACTGAAGCTTTGCCAGATGACTTCATAAGTGTTGTTGTAGATTACGAAATTACCAGAATCCAACATCAGAGCCGAGACACCCTGATCATCAGATATATTAGTAATGTTCCTTGTGTCTTGACCTTGGCTTGATCGAAGAACAAGCTGTCCGCCCTTGGTAAATTGAATTGTAGAATTTGAGGAGACAGGAGGGTCATCTCGATTAGCAGTCCAGACCACTGTCATATTATCAGGATTAGTACTAACCAGCCATATACCAACCGCATGCCCATTGCCTTGCTTATAGAAACCAAACGCGAAAAGGCCTGAATGGGAGAGCCATGAACTGTGGTTAGTGTTGGGTTGCAATGAATATCCTCTTCTTATCAAATTTGTGCTTTCTGGTTGAGCTATTATCAGATGAGAAAGCACAAATAGTGATAAGCACATCATAACTTGTATAGAAGCCATCAGAAGGAGATCTTGAAGAAAAACAAAATGTGATGTTATCTACTTCTACAAAAGCATTCTCAGTAATCTCAACAGAAAGCAGAAATTACAGAATAGTAGAAGCAAGACAAGATGTATTTGGATTTTGGTCCCCCAATGTAGACTTAATTGGCCCGGTCCCCCAATGTAGACTAGTTTGGTCCGGTCCCCCAATGTAGAGTTACCTTCACTAATCAATTATAATTCAATACTTTTGAATTATTAAAATGACTAAACGTGACGTTCAAGTTTTTCTCCTTCTTAAATTTAGAAACCTCAATAATTTAAAAATAACACAATCAAAGCTTTCTCTCACTCCCACAATCCCACTTATGGCATCTGCTTATGTTGTTTTATTGCTCTTCATATTCGCTGTAGAATCTAATGCTGCTCAACAAATTAAATCAAGTTTCATAAGCTTAGGCTCTTCATTGTCTCCTACTGGTGAATTACGTTCATGGATCTCACCTTCTGGCCGATTTGCATTCGGGTTTTACAAACAAGGCAGTGGCTTTTTAGTTGGAAGCTGGTTAGTCACAACTCCAGATATTACTGTTGTCTGGACAGCAAATCGAGATGATCCACCCTTGCCATCAAATGCTAGGCTTACAGTAACCATGGATGGCAAGCTCATTCTCAATACTACTCATAAGCATAAACTCATTGCAAATACAGCCCAGTCTGCCTCTTCTGCCGCCATGTTTGATTCTGGTAATTTTGTCCTCTATAACAATAGTTCTGGTATCATATGGTCCAGTTTTGACTCTCCCACTGATACCATTTTGGGAGGACAGAATCTATCTGCAGGGTCTGAACTAATTGCCAGTGTATCTGAATCCAATAGCTCCTCTGGACGGTTTCGTCTGAAGTTGCAATTTGATGGGAATCTTGTTTTGTATCCCATTAACACCATAGATGATGCCTACACTGAGGGTTATTGGGACACTGAGACTGATTTGAATCGCCAAGTGAAGAATCGCCTATATCTGAAAAACACCGGGGATCTAGTTCTCTACAACTCTAGCATGTCTATAATCTACCCATTGTATGCTGATGATTCGTCCTTGTCTAATGATTACAATGATTCGATCATCTACCGTGCAACACTAGGCCATGATGGAATTTTTAGATTGTATTCTCATAACTTTATCTCTCAAGGTACATACAACACAACCACCTTGAAGCAGGTGCCGGAGCAGAAGTGTGATGTATACACTTTCTGTGGTTTGAATAGTTACTGCACATTGAATGACGTGGATGCCAATTGCCGATGTCTTCCTGGGACTGTTCCTGTTGACTCTAATCAAACATCCAGTGGATGTAAGAGAAACTTCACAGATGAAACGTGCAAAGGAAAAAACAGAAATACAGGATTATATAACATGACATTAATGGAGAAGATGACATGGCGTGATTATCCATATCTCAAAGTAGAAATGTCCGAGGAAGATTGCAAAAATTCCTGTTTGGATGACTGCAACTGTGACGCTGTCTTGTATTATGATTCTACATGTGAAAAACACAAGCTTCCACTGAAATCTGCCAGAAGAGATCAAACATTTGACTCATTTTTGGCTTACATCAAGACAGGCAACATAAGTATCAAAAGCCATGATGATTTCTTCGATCCCATAGCGAAACCACCAATGTCAAGCACAGGTATCACAAGTAAGAAGCCCATCCTACTAATTCTGTTCATCACATTAGGCTTTGCGATGTGCTCGTTTGTTTTCCTTGCAACTTCTGGCTATTTCGTGTTTAAGCACCGGGTCCTTAAATACAAGCGTCTGCTGGAAACTAGAAGCTACTTTGAAATAAACAATGAGCTTACTCTGCGCTCGTTCTCTTATAGTGAGCTGAAGAAGGCAACCAATGGATTCAAAGAATTGTTGGGCAAGGGCTCTTTTGGTGCAGTTTACAAAGGCTCTTTTCGAAAAGGAGAAAAACTTGTTGCAGTCAAGAGGTTGGAGAAGGTAGTACACGAAGGTGAGAGGGAATTCCAAGCGGAGATGCATGTGATTGGTCGAACACATCACAAGAACTTGGTTCGATTGCTTGGTTACTGTGCTGAGGACTCAAAGAGGCTACTAGTTTATGAATACATGAGCAATGGCTCTCTTGCAGATCTCCTTTTCCGATCCAAAAGATCCCCTAATTGGAATGAGAGAGTCAAAATTGCACTAGATGTTGCTAAAGGAATTCTCTATCTTCACGATGAATGTGAACAACCCATCATTCATTGTGATATAAAGCCTCAAAACATCCTGATGGATGATCATCAGACAGCTAAAATATGCGATTTTGGGCTGGCAAAACTGCTGATGCCAGACCAAACAAGAACTTTCACATTAATCAGAGGGACAAGAGGGTACTTGGCTCCGGAATGGTACAAGAACGCCCCAATATCAGTGAAAGCAGATGTGTATAGCTTTGGAGTAGTACTTTTGGAAATTGTGTGCTGCCGGAGAAACATGGAAATTGATCCATCAAAACCAGAGGAAATAGTTTTGACTAATTGGGTTTATAAGTGCTTCATAGAACGAGAGCTGAAGAAGCTTGTACGTGGCCAAGAAGTGGAAAAGAAGACGATGGAGAACATGGTCAAGGTGGGGCTTTGGTGTGTCCAGGACGAACCAGTGCTTCGTCCATCCATGAAGAGTGTGGTTTTGATGTTGGAAGGCATTACTGACATTTCCATTCCTCCTTGTCCCACTACCTCTCCATGGTAGAATCTCAACTGGGCAGCAAACTATTTTATAGTTGTTCATTTATAAATAAATTGTTAGTGTGCTATCGTTTTAACTTGTGATAAATGTAAGGATGTACTGTTCTAGGCCGTCAAAGCAAGAAAATAAACTTTAATAATCTTTAATGAAGTATTAGATATTATCGAATCATGTTAAGCTAGGTTTTCTTCACAATTTATATAAGAAGTGTGAATCAAATATTTAAAACAAGTATAGAATTGACCATTCTGATGATCACAATACTAGAAATCAAGTACTGTTCGCCAAATATAAATTTGAAGTAGTTATGTGTTTTAATTAGCCTTAGCAAGTAAAACAGCTACAATTTAGTTTATTTGTCTGAATTATGCTTACAAGTGAATGGTGTCTCATACTAAGAACATTGTGATGTATACTACTTTGGGTTGGCAAAATTGTTAGTGCCTGACCAAACAAGGACTTTTTGCCTGATCAGAAGGACAAGAGGCTACTTGGCCAAGAAGCAATTAAGGCAGGGCTTTGGCGTCCATCTATGAAGAGTTAAGTGTTGATGTTTGTTAGTAGGGATGAAATCCTCCTCAAGTTAGAATTGTTTATTAGAAAGGTGAAACAAAACACCTGGCTTTTGCTTCATAGACAGATGTTGTCTATTTTTTGATGTTCTGAGTACTCCTCTGAAGCAAAATTAAACTGACTACATTAGAAATATATGAATGGATTAAGCAAACCTTCTAATGAATTAAGCAACAGAATAAGAATAAGTTTGAAAAGACTTTGGAAATATATGAAAGTATTCAATTAGACGTACTAGATATTACATTTACTCATTTTAATCTATTATAATATTGGAATCTACCTAAAAAAGTACAAAAAACTAACTACATTAGCATGTAATTTGGTCAATCCTGCTGGTGCAAAAACTTCTCCAGCAAAGCAGACATTAGGACATTAACACAAAGACAGATTAACAAGAAGGTTTTTACGTAAGTCATAAAGCCGACATCTAACCTTTCTGTTATGATATAAACCTCATTCATAAAACTTATAGATCATTGTATACTATACACATATCTATATATAGCTGATAAAACACATTTCAGCAGTATAGCATAAAACCAAAGCAAAACCATTTTGCTGTACATATTTACAAAGGAAATATCAGCATTACCCATTTGAACCTTTGCTTAAAGGATCTGCTGGAGATGGATAATTGGCTGATCCGTGGGATCTAGCACCTTGACTGAGCAACAGGATTTTCATCCTCTGTAACTCCGGAGTTCTTCTAATACATCAGCTGTTGACTTCGATGCTAGGATACCAGATGTTGAAACACTCAGAGAAGGAGCATTTTGACCTGAAGGTGCCTCAGATATCGGGCTGGGCTCTTGGATGCTGTTGCTCAAGCTCTCTGGTCTGGAGGCTTCAGATAAATTTGTTGCGCTGGACAGGTCTTGACAGAGTGGTGGGGCTTTTTTCAACATACATACAAGTGCACCAACAACAGCATCTTGAGATTTTCTGATAGGAGAGAATCCTCCGGGCTCAAGTGGCTCAGACAGAAGTCCTTTTTGATCAAAAGATTCAGGTCTGGAAGATGCCCAGAAGATGATTAACATTTAGTAAAGCAGATTCAAATCATATAGTAGCACTTTCATATAAGCAAAATTAATACATTTAACAAGTAAAGCAAGATAAACATATTGTCACTATAATGAAAAACACAGGTATACAGAGACCCCATCCTCATCTTCCTTTCTGGCTATCCTTTTTCTGTAATTTGTCAATGTAATCAATTAAAACATATGCTCTTTCCTTTCACACAAGAGATCACTATTCCTAACTGCACAGCTCTTCATTACATTTTAATAGTTGCATCTTCTATAGTGCTTTCTAGAGATTGTTGTACCATCCACCAGCATTCCCACATATGTGATTTAATCTAATTGTGTTTATAATTCAGCTTTTGTATTTTACTTTTTGAATTAAAGTATGTTTTAGTTCTCAGTTTAGTTGGTGCGCTGATTTATGTCAGTTGATGGCTTGACACTAACTAAAATAGCAGCTATCCATATACGTGCCATATGACTTGAACCATCCTATTTTAACAGATAAAAGGCAAGCATACAACTCTTGTACATATCTTATTCCTGTTCACACTAGCTTTTGCATTCATCCCATTTAGGCTCATTCCATCAATTGGGTTCCTATAGCATAACATAGATTAATAAAAAATTTATTACGTATAACAATCTATCATTAATATACATATCAAACCTGATGAGAATCTTTGGGCATGGAACCTGAACTTGTTGAGTGATCACCTAAGTTCTTTTCAGGAATTTTTATGTTTATAGCATTCAGACAACAAGTTATAAATTCCAACCAAACTTGGAGCATCAATCACAGAACTTACAAATACCTAACACAGTATTTGTCCATCATACTGATCAATGATCTTGTGCGTGTTTGCAACTCGTAGAAAAACCTTAAATAGCCCAAATGCTTATGAAGATTTCTTGTTAAAAATAGCAGCTTCATAGTTTTACAAATGTTTTTTTTTTCTTTTTTTTTTTCCAACAAGCAAAACTATTGAATGCAGCCTTGAAAGCTAAAGCAGAACAAAATAATCAAAATTCCAGTCCGACTTGCTAAATCAGCAAGAGCATTATTAAAGTTTATGAGACATTATTTGTCCAAAAGTACAACTTCTCAATTAAATGAAAACATATGCATTAAACACTACCACTTCTAATTCCTGCAAAATAATGTGAAGGCATACAAAATGGTATGAAAAAAAAATTTCTCCACCTATCAAAACTAACAAGTTCCACCTTATTCAAGACTGTTTTACTAGAAAAACAGCTAATCTTTTCAACACCTGCTAACTTTACTTATTTGTCACTGGAAACTTTCTTTGTTATCAAAACTCCATCCAACAGTCTTTGGTCAATTATTAATACACCAAAGAGCAGAAATGCAAACTATATATAGATTCATCACTTTTGTTCATTTAATGTTCAGTAATTTAACAAGGAACACCCCAAGAAATTCAGAGCAATTGCAAAGTCTCCTGTGCCCATAGTGAATAGCCCTAATGGAAACTAAAATACTAAAGCTCAATATCCGGGTGTGGTTCCACCCAAACAAGGTCATCAGAAGCGCTCTTTAGTATGCTCCTACTCTAACAGTTTCCCACATAAAGTGACTGCTCCAAGGATTCGAAATATTAGTAATTGCACTTACCAAGTTAAGCCCCTTTATTATTGAACTAGACAATGTCCTCTTCATTGAATTTACTTTATGTAATCAAACAAAATTAACATTTATTTTTCTCGTTGCTGGTCATATGTATAGAACAAATTTCGGGATTGGACACAGTATAAAAGATCTTTTAGAAGCCCATATTCCTCCGGGAGGACGGTTGGGGCGCGGGCATAAGGGTCTTTATGACACAATCAATAATTCCCTGCATTTTCAATTAGGCCTTGCTCTAGCTGGGTGAAACTAAGTGGAGGTCCGAACCGACTGATGTTGAAGAATCAGCGGATGAGTTGTGGTTAGGGGTGAAATGCCAAGTCTTGTGCCAAAACAATTAGGAGACCGCTCACTCAAAGCTAAATCTACTTTTCTTTATCAAAACCAAGTAACACTACTGAAGAAGATGAACAGTTATAATTCATATAATATATCAACATCTTCATATCACCACTTGCAGGTTCCTTCAAATTATGGAAAAGGCAAAAAAATAAACTTCTAAATTATACATGATACACATCTTTATAGATGTTAAATTCCCCAACAATGCGGATGAAGCATTATATTAGGCAACATATAAAACTTAATACTGATACAGCACACATGAAGAAACATAACATCAGACTGTACAAACCAAAGTATCAACTTTTAGTTTTATCATATTTTTAGGTAATAGTCACTACTACTAACTACACTGGATGACTATGCAAAAGGGGATCCGTAAACTCTTGCAGGAAATCTCTTTTGCTCTATAATTTCAGGTATTATGTTTTCAAACTAGGATAAACTTCAGAAATAAACAAATGGATACATGAATTATTGTAACATAGCTAGTGAAAGAAACACAACAACATTAGCAATACCATGGAAACACAAGATACGCTAAAAGTGGAAGGAATTCAATAAATTTTGACATACCTGCTACCTGGATCTGCTATATTTACATCGTCAACATCAAATGGGCAAGGAAACTCATCATCAAAATCATCCTGAAAATACCTACTGGAGCTTCTAGAAAATGAAACTTGTGGTGAGCTGTTGGATGTTAACTTCACCCCAGAATATCTTGTTGAGTTATCTTTTCCAAGAGAGAGCAAATACAACAGGATGAAAGATAAGGAAAAAAAAAAAAACTATGTTAAACAGACACACCTAAAACGAAACAAAAAGAACCCTTTGATGAACATCTATAATACTTCATTAATCGTTGCACCATTTTGAATTGGACCCGTACTTTTTTCAATCTTAGAAGTACCAGATCTTGTAATTTAAATTGGAGAAGATGGAGACAGAGTTTGTTTGCTTGACAAAAGCTTAGCAGCAGGTATGCTGAAAGGAGCACTTGTTGGAGACAGATTCTCTAAGGCAGCAGGTCATACCCTGAAAGCTAAATTAAACCATTTATCTCTTGGCCCACACTCGATGAAGACGAGGACGATGAAGATGGAGATGATAAAATTTGTTCGCCACTAGAATTACGCGAAGACACATACGGAGACCTCGATTCTAGTATGAAGGCTTTTTTAGCATAGAATTCAGCGATAATTTGTTCCATATTTGCCGCTTCTGAATGAATATTACTATGAGATGATGCCACCTTTCCAAAAATTTAACTCTAATTTGGCACAAAAAACCTGTAAGGGGGATGTGAGTTGGATTATTAGAACCTTATAACTCCACCGAAACGCATTTCACTGTAAGCAAACTCTTCAAATAAAAAAAGCATCAATACTTCACTGAAAATCAAAGCAAAAAAGAGTATCCAACAGCTATAAAAGAGCAAAAGAAGAAAAACTATCCATCAACTAAAACTTCAAAAATTAGCAGAGATAAACAAACATAAGATTGTAAACTGATCACAATCACTTAAAATTTTCTTTTATATTTTTTTCCATCAATCAATGATTTGAATTTGGGTTACAATCAAGAATAAGATTGGAAAATTTCTAAAAGATGGCTTGTAATCACGAAAATTGGTGGAAGTATATTTGGAGGGGGAAAAAATCCCTTAATCACTACAATTAGGTTTGAACTCTCGCATTTATTATTTTTCTGTATTCTCAACTGTCAATTCTCCCCCTTGAAAATATGACATTTCATTCAAAAATTTTCTTTCTTCATTAATAAAGTTACGCTCTCAATCATAACAAGATTTGAAGATTAAAATTAATTGCCAATCAAATAGGTTTCTTTTCTTTTTCATATTTTTTTTATTATTAATATTAAGAGCTCATGGTCTAATAGATTTATAGTATCACATTATTATGTTTTGGAGTTATTTCAAAAAAAGATTTGAATTTTATTCATTTTTTTATAAGAAATAAAGGCTACTGAAAATTTGGTTTATTTAATTATTTGAATAGGTAAATCAAAATGTAAAATTATGAAATTTGGTATGAATGATCCTTAAGATGTTAGATTATAGTCTAGAAAATTTCGTTGTTATATGATAAGTATGCAATTAATTAGAAATTTTTGTTTATCTCTAACTCAATAAAATAAAAGTCTGGACAGCACAGCAATAGATTGAAACTCTATTTTTATGGACATGCATTTGATGTTATTTTGGTCTCCTTAAATTTCTGTAGGAACCATTATAAGTCCTCTTTAAGCCATTAAATTTTTAAGGAATTTTATCAATTGGTTTATTTTTAAAAATTTGGATATTTAGGGCTATACAGTTTTGAAACCGATGTTGACCGGTACAACATTTGCTTGAATTCGGAAGTTTAAGTTGATAGGTTAACAGAGACATTTAAGGCTAGAAACTTTTATAATATTTGTTCTGAGTCTTTAAAACATATATATATATATATATATATATATTTATACATACTTTTAGGATGATTGGTTTTATATATAATATATTAAAAATAATTGCATCAATAGAGATAGTGTTGATAATAGGGATGACTGCTTGATGTACCCACAAGAAGGCCTAACATATGTGTTAGCAAGATGTGCCAAGCACCACTAGATGTTTATGATTGAGAGATGAGAGGAATGAGAGACAAGGTGAGAGAGCCAACCAAAGCACTAAAGATCAGTTTGTCCTAACGTAGCCATGTTTGATACTCTAGACTATGAGAGATGACATTGTTGACGATGAAGATAGTTGGAGGAGTGAAATGTGACTCATCGATAAACTTGTAGGATCATACCCAATTAAAAGTGCTTCTGTAACGAAAGTTTTTTAAAATTTTCCATCATCAATTTTTAAATTGGACTTTGAATTTTTTAAAATTTTTCCATCAATAAAATGACTTAAATTTGGTTTGTAATTACAAGGAAAATTGGTGGAAATAAATTTGAAGGAAAAAAAAAATTGATTCTCCTAATTACTACAATTAGGTTTGAGGTAATATATAAATATATATATATATATATATATATATATATTTTTACTATTTTCAACAGTCACTTCCCTCCCTTAAAAACTCTCATATATCATTTAAAATTCTCTTCTCCATTAACGAAGTTCAACTTTCAACCATAGCAAGATTTGGAGATCAATGTTGATTATGAATTAAGTAAGCTTCTTTCCTTCTTTCATATATTTTTTTATTATTAATATTAGAAGTTTATGATATGATAAATTTATAATATCATATTGTTTATGTTTGGAGTTATTTCATAATAAGAATAAAAATTTATAGAATTTTTAGAATATATAGAGGCTGTTGGAAATTTTATTTCCTAATAGACCTGTCAATTATTTGTTTAATTGGTTGTATAGGCAAATGAAGGTATGAAAATATGATATTTGGTATGAATGCTCCTTATAATGTTAGGTTACAGTCCAAAAATTTTCATGGTCATATGACAAGTGTGCAATTAATTAAAAATTTTTGTTCTCCTCTAACTCAGTGAATTAAAAATCTAAACAATACTTAACTAGGTTAAATCTTGAAATTTTTTGATATGAAAATTGATGTTATTTTGGTCTCATTAAATTTTCATATAAACCTTTATGAGTCTTCTTTAAGCCCTTAAAATTTCAAAGATTTTATGGAGCAATTAAATTTTAAAAATTCAGATACCAATGATTGTTCAGTTTTGAATCTGATATCGGTACAATCTTGGTTTGGATTCGGAGGTTTAACTTTATAGGTTAACAAAGGTATTTAAGGTTGAAAATTTTTATAATATTTATTCTGGATCATGAACACATATATATGCATTTTCGGGACAATTAGTTTTATATACAATTTATTAAAAATGAAGAAAATGGGCTGTATCAATAGAGATAGTGTTGACAGTTATGAATTTTAATGGTATTTGGAATTAGATTAATTAGTAAGTTACAATTTCATATAAATTTATATAAATGAGTATCGTGATGTGATTTTGGGTTGATAAATGAGATTAATTCGTAAAGTTGTTATCTCTATTAGGATATGCGAAAAAAGGTAAGTAAACCTTATACATTACTTGTATGTATTATGTGTTCAACTTCAAAAATATTTGATTGGCTCTTTTAAAAAATCGAATGAAATCAAATGAAACCTTTAGTTTTTCAATATTACTTTTCATTATATTTTATTTAAATAATTTTGTATCCTCCATTATATGTATTTTGTATATTGTTCGAATTGTATAAAAAATATTGTCTTCTTATTTGAAAAGTATGAAAATATTTCTCCACATTTGAAAAGAATGATATGTATTATAATTATAATTGTAATAAAAACATTTTAACTCATCTGTCCATACGTTTTTTATTTAATTGTATTGGTCGAGGCACCAGGATCATAGATATTATAAGTATATCGTATTGGTCTAGTTAGAATATTTATTATTGTGCAATATTAATTGAATAGGCCATGTGAAACCTTTGACTTGTAATGGGAGAAAACAATATATTATTCTTTGTTCTATCTATATATATACAAAATCGAGAAAGAACTTTACATGGAAAAATACAAAACGAAGTAATTGGTGAGCTTTACAATGAATGAAAATATGCAAACAGTGCAATCAGTGGAGGTAAAAGAGTAAATATATGGGAAGGAAATTAAGCCACAATTAAAAGTCCAATTAAAGATTCCTAATACTCTCCTTCAAGTTGGATTGTGGAGGTTATGAACACCCAACTTGTGAATCAAGGAAGGAAAAATTGTGGCTCCCAAAGACTCAGTAAAGACGTTAGCTAGTTGGTTCTTAGTATGAATATATGCAATACGAATTAAACCAGCTTGGGCTCTTTCACGAATCACATGGCAATCAACTTCGATATGCTTTGTGCATTCATGGAATACTGGATTCACAGCAACATGGAAAGCAGCTTTGTTATCACAGAACATGTTGGTAGGTTGCAGATGAGTAACATGTAGGTCATGAAGTAATGAAAGAAGCCATTGGATTTTCCAAGAAGTTATAGTCATTGCACGATATTTAGCTTTAGCAAAAAAGCGAGAAATTATATGTTGCTTTTTGGATTTCTAGGGTTTATAAGGGAAGAACCTAATAGTATGCAATAGCCGATAATGGAGCAACGAGCTTCTAGACAAGTTGCCCAATCAGAGTCACAAAAGGTATTAAGTTGAAGTGTACTAGATGAAAAAAAAAAAAAGGTGCTTTGGCCAAGTGATTGTTTAATATATCGAAGCAAGTGATAAGTAACATCTAGATATGGTTGCCTAAGATTAGCCATGAACTGGCTAAGGAACAGAATTGAAAAACCAATATTTGGCCTATTGATAGTAAGATAAATAATACATCCAATAAGCTAACGATATAAAGAAGCATCCTACAAAAGGTCTCCATCAATTGAAGTAAGCCGAATGTTAGGTTCAATGGGTGTCTTAGTAGGCTGAGAACTAAGGAAGCTAGTATCCTCCAAATTTTAAAGAGTATATTTCTACTAGGAAAGATAAATGCTAGGCTTGGATCGTGCAATCTCAGGTCCAAGAAAATGTTTAAGTGGATCAAGATCTTTCAATGAAAAGCAATTATGGAGATAGTTCTTTAAAGATGAAATGGCAGAAAGATCAGTGCTACAAACCAAAATGTCATCCACATAAATAACAAGAGCAATGAAGGAATTACCAAAAGTCTTTGTAAAAAGGGAGTAATCAGCTTTAGACTGAAGATATCCTTTAGCAAGTACTAGACAATTTTGCAAACCATTGTAGAGGTTGCTTACTTAAAGCCGTAAAGAGCCTTATGGAGTTTGTGAACTCAAGTCTCCTCCTTTCTATGAAAACCTAGTGGAATTTGCTTATAAACATCTTCATCCAAGTCACCACGAAGAAAAGCATTAATGATATTCAGGTGCTGAAGATGCCAATGTTGAATGGTAGCAATAGCCAAAAGAGCTTTGACAGTGACTAACTTGGCAATGAGAGCAAATGTCTCATGAAAATCAAGTCCTCCTTGTTAGCTATATCCCTTCGCAACAAGTCGAGCTTTATATTGCTCAGTTAAACCATCCGACTTATATTTAATGTTATAAACTCACTTGCAACCAATTACATTCTTTTCAGCAGGAAGTTCAACCAAACTCCGAGTCTTATTAGCCTCAAGAGAACAAATTTCAGTAGCCTTGACATCACACCATTTTGGATCTTAGATAGCTTGTTTGAAGAATCTAGGCTCCGAAAATAATGAATTGGGCACATTAAAGACACAATGAGTAGGGGAAAATGAGGAATATGATAAATAATGAGATAAAGAATAAAGAGTACTTATCGAAAGACCATTAGTCGAACAAGATAATTAGTTAGGAAGGGTAGCCAAACCACAATGAAGATCATGTAGGTAAGTGGGTTTGTCATGCAGATGCTGAGAACGATGAAGGATCGGTGACGATGGAGAATTAAATGGTGGTGGAACATTTGATGAAGGGAAATCAATAACATTTGTTGTTGGCAATGGAAGAACTAAATAAAGAGGAGAAGTTGAGCGCATATTAGATAATGGAAAGATGTTTTCATGAAAAATAACATCACGTGAAACAAAGGTTATGTTGTTCTCAAGATCATAAAGTTTGTAACCCTTTTTACCATATGGACACTCAATAAGTACACAACATTTAGCACGTGGATCAAATTTAGATTTCGTCAAAGCATGAGTGGAAGCAAAACAAATGCAGCCAAAAACTCTTAAGTGTGAATATGAGCGTTAGGCAAAAATGGCCTTTCATATGGAGTTTGGCCAAAGAGAACTAATGATGGAGTTTTATTGATAAAATAAACAATAGTAAGAATGCAATCATCCCAAAAATGAATAGGAAGGTGCGCTTGAAATCGTAAAACACAGGCAACATTAAGAAGATGTCGATATTTATGTTCAACAACCCCATTTTGTTGGGGAATGTCCACACAACCGGTTTGATGAATGATCGCATACTTTTGAAAAAAAAAAAAAAAACTTTCATGACAAATTCTTCTCCATTGTTAGATTATAACTCTCTTAACTTTTTGATCAAATTGATTGGTAACAAGCTTAATAAAGGACTATAAAAAGGTATGAGTTTTAGATTTGTCGGAGATGATATAGACCCAAGTCACACGATATAATCATCAACAATGGTAAAAAAATATCGTGCACTAGAAATAGACTCTGTACAATGAAAATACCAAATTCCATAATGGATCATTTCAAAAATTGCATGAGTACTTATAGAACTATGTGGAAAAGGCAAGCATTTTTACTTAACTAATGGGCAAATATTACAGTGACTAATATCTTAAACATTTATTTTAGAAACAAAAGATGACAATAAATTTAGAGTTTTTCAAGATAAATGTCCTAAACATCTATGCCAAACATTAGCTAAAGAAATAGATACTATAGAGTTACATATTAGAGCATTATTGGAAACAAAAACAATACAATCCATTGTGTTCTTCACCCTTGCCAATCATCTTCCTCAAGGTAAGATCCTGGATAAGGCAAGAATTTGAATGAAAAGTGAGAGAACAATGTGAAAAACGAGTGATTTTGCTAATTGAGATAACATTGAAATGGAATGAAAGCACATAAAGAACATTATAAAGGGTAAGAGATATAGATAGTAAAACAGTAGCAATATGGGTTATAGGTGTAAGACTACCATCAAATAGCTTAATAGTAGAAGAAGAACTAGATGTTACGAAAGAGAAAAAAGTGATAAAACTCATAATTTTATCTATTGCACAACTATCCAATATCCAAGTGATACTATGAAAAAAAGAGTTTTAACAAATACCTGAGAGGTAAGCAGTGGAAGGGTTGCTACCTACTTGATTTGTCGTGACTTGAAGCTTAAGAAGAGCAAGGAGTTGTTGAACTTGTTCTATAGTAGAAGAAAAAGGAAGAGAATTATTGTTGGTGGATCCATCATAGGGAGCCGGTTGTTATGTTACCTAGTTTGTAACAGATTAAAAAGTCTCCTTATAAAGACAATGCTCGGGAAGGTATCTATGAAGTTTGTAACATTTGCAATTGTGTGGTCGACTAAACTGCAATGAGAACAGATAGATCACTTCTTTTGTGACTTGTTTTGTTTGAGTGAGTTGGTCGCTCCTTTGAAACAAAGCCTAAGGGCTTTAATATTCATTTTCTTTGCCATCTAATTTTGTTATTGTGTTGTTAATGTAATGGTTTCAATGTTTGGTTGTCTTGGTGCAACCACATTCCTCTATCTCTCTTTTTGTAAAATTAGAGAATATGCACGGTTCATAGAAGAAAGAGGATCCATAAGAAGAATCTATCCTCGTACAATAACATACAATTCATTTAGACCCATTAAGAACTGAATGAGACGATGTCATTGTTGGTAGTTTGCCCATGCCTCTTTCAATGAACATTTATATGTGGGAAAATGTCGCAAATTTGCAATAAAGCCTTTAGAATGGTATATTAGGTAGCAATAGATAGTTATTCTTCTCTTAGAGAGATAATATCTCGCTCAATTCGGAAGAGGCGAGGAGCATTGAGTTAAGAAAAATATTCCTTAGGATCCGACCAAATTTCGACTCCTGTATCAATATAAATAATACTGTTGGCTAAATCTTGAGATAAAGAAATGAGAATCCAAGATTTTAGCATATCATTGCAGCGATTCCAAAGACTATAGGTTGAATCCGTTGAAGAAGGTTTTGTAATCGATCCATCAATAAAACCGACTTTGTTCTTTGCACTTAAGGCTATAAGCATGGCCTTGCTCCAAGTTAAGTAGTTTTCATCAATCAAGAGTTGGGACACAAGCATGGATCCTAGGTTGTCAAAATGATGGAGATGAAATGGATTGTTTACATTTATAGTCTTTTTTGCCTTTTGATTACCAATAAAAGCCCTTGTCATGTTGAAAGCATGCAAAGAAAAGAATACTAGAATGAAAGGGTCAATGGGATTCTGTTGACACTCAATTTTGGTTAACCCGGTTCTCCAAGCCCAATACCTGCGACACAACAAATCACACACGAAACAAGTACTACCAGGATCAAAACAAACAAGACACAGTGAGACTTTTTACGTGGTTTGGCAAGAATAATGGCCTACGTCCATGATAATTTCCCTGTAACACCCATTACCTCGATTTCCCGTCGACGAGAGATTCGAGGCGAAGGGCATTATGGTTCCGAACTGAAAATTCATTTATTCATTGATTTGAAAATTGTTTTACTAAAAAAAATGGAATCATCACTAAAAGTTTTATGATATAAAAAAAAAATAATATTTTAATATCATTTTCTTATATATAATTTTAGAAAATCTGGCAGAGTTTCCTCTGTTTTTCTGAAAATCTAAAATTTAACCTGTAAAGAAAATAATAAAACTTCTATAAAATTCATTTCTCAACTCCAATTCGAACATATCGTCCAACTTCAAAATCACTTCACCTCACAAACATTTATAATAAAACTTATTAATTGAAAAATGCATGATAACATGTAAATTATTATTTTTAACAGTCATTCTTAAATTTATATTAACATTCACTAATTACTCAATTTATTAACAATTGTATGTACAAAATACTTAACCTCATTTATTCATATTTGTAACCGTACGATTATCACCGTATTTTGAAATTCAAGTCGTAAATTAGAATTTCACAATTTTTCAAAGTCTTACAAAATAATTCAAGAATTCAAATTTCAATTTGTTGCACATATAAAATATAACAATTTTCATTCTCAATCTTGTTAACACTGTTTTCGTTTATCTTTTTCTCAGTGCCCTTTGTAAACTCTAACACGATACCATGGATCGGTAACGGGTTTACTGGCATCAGCCAGACTAAACGGCAACCCCGGCCACGGCGGCTCGGTGTTTATCCACCGGGTCGCACATCACAATCTGTTTTCGTTTCAGGATCGGGCACTCGGTGCCTCTCAAAGTCCGTCATACAACGTCTGATATCAATCGTAACGGTGCAGTATTGCTAAAATTCACCATATTGGCTAGCCAACTACCAATTCCCACCTACCAATGTTCAGGTTTACGCGGGCCCTTTTTCAATTTTATTAATCACAAATTTCATATTTTGATGACTTTTATTTCTATATAAAGATTTCATTCGGAAAGCGATAAATACAATTTGAGACACACATTTTCATATATATATATATATATAATCAATATAATCAACTTATCAATATGAACATCAAAAAAAATTCTATTTTTCATTCAAGGAACTCATTAAATCCTTTCCAAAACGTTCGTGTCTTTCTTCCGATATACACTCAGTCAAGACACTGAACTTATCCGTTTCTTTCTCGTTTTTATTTAAAATTCATTAAAATCATATTCAAATAATCCTTTATTCTTCATCGAGATAATTTCATATATTTCACAATCAAACAAAATTTCAATTTAAATTCTATTCTAACATCATTCAAAATATATCCAATTTACATAAAATCAAAAACCCAATATGATTACTATATTATTTCAATCAAATTTATAATATTTCAAAAACTTATAAATACTAACTTTTAGAAATAAAATGAGATTTTCAAAAAAAATGTACATAGATATTTTTGGGTTTGAGTTTGAGATATCATCTCAAACGCTTACGTACCTATTTCATCATTGGGATCAAAGCCCCCATAGTTCAAACAACCTTTTATTATAATTTATCAAAATAATTTACAATACACCCAATTTCCATTTTCAGCAACGCATGTATATTTTCCAAACTTTTTATTTTCCATTATATAATCTCACAAAATTATTTATGCTATGATTTCACATAAACATGAAATTAATTCAATTAAAAATAACAATAGTACACAAATTAGGGAATAATTAATTTATTTTCAATACATAATACACACTGAAATATACGTAAACGTACTAAAAATTTTCATTTTAATCATTTTCAAATCTTAAATCATTTATATGCGAAATTTGTATAACTCGATTTCTAAATATAAACATAATTATCAAAATACACGTTCTATACTCAAATACTAAATTCGAATACCTAATCAATAAATTAATAAACTAATTAAATAATTTTCTTCGAATAACACTTAAATAAATAAAATCTGAAACATATATAAACTTTTATTTCAATCGTAAAACATAATTTATAACCCTAACTCAATCAATTAAAAATAAATCTATCCACTTACATAATTCTTTTTTTTTTTTTTTATGGATGTAAAACAAATTCCTCTTTGATTATCTTATCATCCTGGATCAATTCTAAAATTATATAAAATTTAGTTTCTAACTTATAGAAAAATAAACTGAAATCTAAATCCTATTAAAATAAACTTATTTATTTTAATAAGAACAACCAAAATATTTTACATTACCTTTCTTCTTCAAAAATTATTATTATTATTATTATTATTATTATTGTTTTTTTTTTCCTCCTGCCGTGCTTATCATGCTTCTCCCTCTCATCTGCCTTTCTAAAACAAAGCCTCCTCATATATATATATATATATATATATATATTCAAACAATCTGCACCACCTCATGTATAACACTCTTTTTTTATTATTTATTTATTTATTATCTTAATATTTTATTATTCTCTATTTCTACTAACTTCTGTATATATATATATTTATATCTCTCGGCATTCAATTGCCGGTCTTCAATATATATATATTTTTATCCAATAAATTCCACTGTTAATAACAGGTATAACTATATATATTTCTATATATTTTTCAAGTAGATCCCACCACTAACACACACATATATATATAAGTATATATATAAAAATCACACTTATAAACAAAATCCATCACAAAATCCGAAATTAAACTTAACAAATAAATGGGTTTTGTGATTTTTGAGATTAAAAATAGGTAGATCATAGAAAATTTAAGAGATTAAAGGAATTAATTGATGATTAAAACAAATAAAATGAAGAAAATAGAAAAAGAAAACTCACAGCAGAAAGAAGGCAGAGTCGGCAGCTGAAGCAGAAAACAGAGACTGAAAAATCTGGAAACACTCAACTTTTCATAATTACGCTTTTGCCCTAAAATTTTTGATATTTACAAATTGACCCCAATTTTTATTTTTGGCACTTACACCCCTACTCACATACTAACATCCCATTGTACATTCTTGCTATCACATCATCTCAGTAACTCATTCAAACTTATTCATAACTTTATTTTATTCAAAAATAATTAATTTATTTTAATGAAAACTAATAATAATACTAATAATTATATAATATATCATTTATTTTCATTAAATTCAAATTTATTTCCATTTAATAAATTACTTATTACATCAACAAATATTAATCGGATGAAAATAATTATCGGGGCGTTACATACTCCTTCTCACTCTAGGAGTAATTGTATTTTATTTCACCCTCTCTTTTACATTGAATTCTACCTCCTATTTATAGCGGAGGTGTTACAATCAGAATAGGCTTAAGAATCTTACAGATAAAGTAAAAAATAATATACATTAATTAAAATAATATCTTTCGAGATTATATTTTTCATATATATAGCAATTTCCAATAATAATGTAGAGATTCAATTTGCATGAAAATAGGCAAGTCGACTCATTTCCTGTTTTGAATTGATTCTCCTTCCAGAAGGTCAACTGGTCAGCTCTAGCGAACGGTCTGCTCAGCGACCAGACGCTGCATTAAACGGGTAGGCTATTTCAAGAATCATACGTTTCTACTGCCGAACAAACGAGCAGACTTAACCGTCCCTCTGACTATCGAGCAAACGAGCGAACTTCCTGATCGCTGTGATAGTTTCTACGAAGGGCACTCATCGAACAGCCTTCTAATTACGAGCAGATTTCCTTCATGCAATCACTCCATACTTAATATTTTAAGATAATCAATTGTGTAATTAGGTGTGCTCGGGTATATCTGTTACTGAATGGTTATTTGCCTTCTTTTGACTTCTGACCATTTTGACCAGTACCTCCTGAGCTTCTTGATTCAATGGGCCTTCGCTCTTGGGCTTTTATAGTACTGAAATGCCCACAACACTAGCCCCCTTGCTTTTAGTTCATTTTTTGTACTGAAAGCAACACTTATTTTCCTTGGGTTCTTTTAGCGGGACATGAACCGTCGCCTCTTTTCAAATGTTACTTTGTTTACGCCACGTGGCAATCCCTCAAACGTCGGCTCCTTGCACCTCAAGCATCGTGCATTTATCAATGTGTGCATTAAATGCGTGTCTTTTCGATGGCTGCTCATGATGATGATTTCACGGTTTTTGTGCCAAACCGCCAAATTATTGACGACGATTCGGGTGTTCTGGTCTGACGATTGGGGCTTCGAGACATCAACTATACATAAACCCCTTGTCGTTCCATTTTTTCCTTCTACAGACGCTTTACTGCTCTCGTTCGCCATCGTCTTCCTGCAACTTCTTTATTTTTTCCAGCGAAACTTTCCATACTCAAGGTAACTTTTTATCTTTTTTACTATGATTGTTGCTTGTGTGTACTTGATTGCTTGAGTATAGGCTTTTGTTTGCAATCTTTTTGCTACTTCTTAACATGATTTTACTTAAAGAATTTGAAATAGACATTCATGCTACCGCTTCAAGTTACGCCTATGCGTGACATTCCTTGTTGGTATTCGTCTGATTTCCTTATCATGGTGGATTTAAAAGTCGATTAGCTTGTTCAACATTCCCTGTAATCTATTAGGTTTATAAATAAGGTTCTTCCTATGCCCAACAGCCCCATTGCATGCATGGCTAGTCTTTCTAGAGAAATAGGGATACCCTTAAATACTGAGTTCTGGTCTGCTTTTTGCGACCTGATGTCCCTATTGCTTTTGTAGATGTCTGGTTGTAGTCGTAGCGGTCATAAGGTGGAGTCCACCGATGTAGCCTCCGAGGAGGAACTTGATCGAGTTAGGGATACTGATAACGCGACCTCACAAAGTGGTGGGGCTGCTTCAGACCCTTCTGAGCGTCACACTTCCTCTGCTCGCATCCCCTTTTTCAGATACGAGTCTTCTCTTAGCCTTAGCGATCTTGAAACTATTGCTAAAGGCTTTTCCTTGCCTAAAAGCTGTCGACCTATAGTGCCAAAGGCTTCAGACCATGCGGCTTTTCCTCCCCAAGGTTTCTTTGCCATTAGCCATCAGCACATAGAAGCCGGTTTTAGATTTCCAATCCATCCTTACTTGGTCACTCTTCTGAACGATCTCAACTTAGCCCCTTTTCAACTTACTCCTAACTCTTATGCTTACCTTACTGCCTTAGCTTCAATTTTTCTTAAAAACGGTCTTCCTCCTCCGACCCCTGCAATGATCCATCATCTCTTTTTGTTCAAGAGCACTACGGGCCTAAAATCTGAGAAAAAAGATGGGTTTTACTATACCTCAACCCGAAAATCCCCTTACAAAGTAAACCTGCCTCAAGGGGTTGGGAAGTCCAATGTAGGCGACTATAAATCACGATGGTTCTATGCGTCGTGCTTGTCACTATCAAATCTAAAGAATTTTTCCTTTTGCCTTTCTCCTAGTAAGTGTACTTACATTTATACTTATTTTATTCACATTTCGCTCGTTACTAATGTTTTCCTCGTATAGACGTTTTCAGGGGTGAAATTCCTCTGTCAAACCGGGAGCTTTCTCTGCTGGAGAGGTTCTCAAAAGTGAAAAACCCTTCAGACGACCAGATACCTTTCGAACACCAGCTTCAACTACACGGTCTTGCTCCCCCTATCGACCAGGAATTATTAGACAAAAATTTTAATTTAAGCTCTCGCGGGGACAAAGAAATCCCTTTTGCTTTTGAAGCCTCCGGACAGGAAATTTCGCATCCAGCGAATATACCAACTCCGAAAATGGTGAGGCTTCACTTCAAGCAGCCTTTACCAGGTCAGACTTCTGTCTCCAAGAAATCCGATCAAGTAGCTAGGAGTTCGGATTCTCCCCTTGCTGTTGAGGTTCCTTTAGAATCACCTCTCCAAAAAGATTCTAACACGTCTCCTGTTCGCCTTATGAGACAGAAATCAGTGGCGAGAAAATCTTCGAACAAAGACGTTTACAGAGATGCTGCATTTCAATTTGCTCCTTCTAGCAGTTCACCAGCTGCTCGCCCTCAAAATGTAGACAATGGCAAAGGGATCGCTGATTCAGAAACGGCAGAACCCTCTACCAAGCGCCAAAGGACAAACGAGACGGATTCTGGTGCTGAAGAGCAAACCTAAGAATTTGATGCAGGGATATACTATAACAATCTTTTAGATAGCGCACCCCAGTTCTTGGGAATGAAGAAACCGGCCCTCTACAGGGAAGAGATGAAGGGCGAAAGGCTCATCAATTATTTGGGCTTCCACAATATGCTTTTAAGTTTTATTTTTATTGCTATTGCTTTCTTCTTCGTTCTTCCTGTCTTGAGTAATACTTTGTTTTAGGCGTCCATGGCGTACATGAAGCTTTTAAGAGAGATCGCGGATTGACCCGAGGAGAAGGCTACCATGGAGGCCACTATCAATTCCTTGGAAGATAAGAAGAATAGGATGCAAGGAAAGGTGAGCTCCTACGAACTGGAGCTTGAAAAATCAAGGGAGGCCTTCCGTGACTTGAAGCAGGAACATGAGAAAACTGTTAGCCAGAAGCTCGAGCTACGAGAGACCATGAATAAGCAGAACGAGCAGATTATCTCCAGGGACAAAGAGATTGAGAAGTTGAAGCATGCTCTTCATTTTGCTCAGGAGTCCGAGAAGAAGCTGAAAACAGAAAACGAGGAGCTGAAGGGAAAGTTATCTTCGCGCAAGCATGAAACGGCTGAAGCTAAAATGGTTATGGAAGCCATGAGACAGGAGACGATTTCTCTCAAGGAACAGATTGCCTCGGAATGGGAGCGTACTAAGACCTTGGTACGGGAAGCAGAGGAACAAGCAGAGAGCTTGTTTTTGTACAACCTGTGGTGCAAACGTCCAGACGTGGATGTTTCATTCTTTGCTCCAACAGGCTCAATCAAAAGCCAATCCTCTGGCTTCCTCATCCGGTCATCCCCCTGATGGTACCGCTTTTGCTCATACAGGATCTTCCTCCAACTCTCCTCGCCCAATCAACATAGACGATAGCGGGGCATTTGGCCAGCAGAATTTTCCTCCTTCTATTTAGGAATTTTTTCTTACCTGTCTTTTTGTAATAAACTTGTGTTATTGACAACTTTACTCGATTTAATGATTTATTTGCCATTATTCCTTATTCGCATCTATATTGATAGCTCTGTTCAATCATGTAAGCTGGAACAGTGATTAAACTTATTCGAGCAGAGTAAGTGTGGGGACAGCTATCGTGCTGAAATTATCCTTTTTCAAGGCCCCTTACTTCTGCTTGATGAATTATCTAGATAAGCCGTTTACCTTCTTCAGTTGGTTTGAATTGTCAATATTTCCCAGCACTTAAATTTATTCGAGCTATGTAAGTGTGGGGACAGCTAATCGTGCTGAAATTATCCTTTTTGAGGCCCCTTACCTCTGCTCGTTTAAACCTACAGATCAAATGTTCTTTCCACAAGTTGTTCGCTTATAGGTTACATAGATCTTCCAAGGTTATTTCATAAGTCCACAGGCCATTAGCATCCCTTCCAGAATGTCTGGTTACTCACAGGCAATGCTAAGGTCTTTCAGGATATTTTTAGCTCACAGATAATAATTACACCTTCCAGAGCCCGGTTACTCATAGGTGGTAATCATACCTTCCAGAGCATTTGCTTACAGGTGTCAATTGAATCTTTCAGAGTCTACTCGTTCACAGGTATCAATTGAACCTTCTAAAGCACGGTAGAAATAGTAGTCAGCCAAATGTGAAACGATTAGGAATTGCCATTCGAAGAAATCTTTATTGACTCAACTGAATTCATACAAAACACAAAACAAATTATCAAAACAAAAACTGAATGATTTAAACATAGTATGGTCACAGATTCTCAGCATTCCATGCTCGAGGAACTTCTGCTCCTTCCAGGTTAGTCAGGTGGTAGGCTTCATTCTGCAGACTATCTTTCACAATATAAGGTCATTTCCAATTTGGACCAAGCATCCCATCGCCAGATTTTCGAGCAGTGGGTAGAATAAGGCGCAAGACCAAATCTCCTGCCTTAAAGTTTCGGGTGCGGACCTTCCTATTGTAGAAACTAGCAACTCGTCTCTGATAGATAGCAATCCTCAATTGGGTTTCATCTCTTGCCTCTTCTACTAAATCCAGACTAGCAGCGAGCAGATGGTGGTTGTCATTCTGGTTAAACATTGTTCTACGTTGACTAGCAACCTCATATTCTGCTGGAATCATCGCTTCCGAGCCATAAACCAATGAGAAGGGAGTTTCTCTTGTAGTGTTGCGAGCAGTAGTTCTGTACGCCTACAATACCTTCTACAACTCATTTACCCAAGCTCCTTTCCTTGCTTTCAGCTTAGTCTCTAGGTTTTGCTTGATGATTTTGTTGATAGCCTCTACTTGCCCATTAGCTTGCGGGTGGTTTACTGTCGAGAAGCTCTTTTTAATCCTAAGATCCCCGTAAAACTTTAAAAACTGCTCGCTGCTGAACTGGGTTCCATTATCTGTTACGATCTGCTGTGGAACTCCGAACCGACAAATAATGTTTTCCCAGACAAATTTCTTAATTTTGGCAGAAGATATTTCGGCAAGCTCCTTAGCTTCCGCCCATTTTGTGAAATAATTCACTGCTACAATGGCGTGTTTACATCTTCTTTGGGTTGTGGGGAGTGGTCCGATCAGGTCCATACCCCAGATGGCGAAGGGCCACGGACTGACCATCTGCTGCAAAAAAGTTGGAGGGGCTCGAGGTATTTTGGCAAACCTCTGACATTTGTCACATTTCTTGACTATTTCAATCGAGTCTTTCTTCATTGTTAGCCAATAGTACCCCTGCCGAAGAGCTTTCTGGGCCAATGATAGCCCCCCAGCGTGATTACCACAATATTCGGCATGTATTTCGTCCAACACGACTTGACAGTCTAAGCCATCGATGCACCTAAGCAACGGAGTTGAGAATCCCCTTTTGTACAATTTATCATCATAGATGCAGTACCGGACTGCTCGTGCTTTAAGACGACAGGATTCTAATTTCCCTTTGGGTAACTTTTCGTTTTACAAATACTCCACCAAAGGATTCATCCAGGAGTCCTGTGTCATTACAATCGCCATTACCTCATCTTGTGACTCTGTACTTGGAATAGGTAATACTTCTATTGGTACAGCCCCCATGAAATCTGCATCTTTGGCGGTGGCCAAACAAGCTAACGCATCCGCATGAGAGTTCTGTGATCGCGGGACATGCTGCAATTCGTACTTCTCGAATCCTGCCAAAAGTTGCCGGACTTTTTGGAGATAGATGGCCATTTTTGATCCTTTGGCCTGGCATTCTTCCCGAACCTGACACACAACAAGCTGGGAATCACTGTAAATTCTTACCCGTTCTGCTCGCACTTCTTTGGCCAATCTTAATCCTGCCAACAACGCTTCATATTCTGCCTCATTATTGGTGGCTTTAAATTTGAATCTTAAGGCATATAGAATTTTATGACCTTCTGGGCTTATCAGCATTACACCGACTCCAGCCTTCTGCTTGCTCGAGGATCCACCTACGTACAGCTTCCAGAAGGAACCTTTAGAAGACTCGGGTTCTTCGCTACTCGGCCTTGTGAACTCGATCACGAAATCTGCTAATACCTGCTCTTTGATTGTTGTCCGGGGCTTAAATTCTATTTCAAACTGGGCAAGTTCGATGGCCCACTTAAGCAAATGCCCAGAGGTGTCAGGTTTTTGAAGAACCTGTTTCAGAGGGTACCTGGTCGGAACTTCAATGGCATGGGCCTGGAAGTAAGGGCGGAGCTTCCTTGATGCTATCATCAAACAGTATGCGAGTTTTTCCATGGGCGTATATCTAGTTTCCATATCGAGCAACCTTTTGCTAATATAATACATAGGAAGTTGCTTTCCGTCTTCTTTACGAATCAGGGCCCCGCTAAGGGCGTGTTGGAAAACTTCTAAATAAACGATCAGTTTCTCCCCTTCTATTGGCTTGGATAGTAAAGGTGTTCGGCCCATGTATTCCTTCAATTGCTGAAAGGCTGCTTCACATTCTTCAGTCCATTGAAAGTTTCTAGCTTTTTTCAACACATCGAAAAATGGAATGCATCTGTCTGTTGACCTGGATATAAACCTACTCAGGGCGGCAACTTGACCATTTAGACTCTGCACCTCCTTGATCTTAATGGGTAATTTCATGTCAACGAGGGCTTTAATTTTTTCAGGGTTTGCTTTGATCCCCCTATTGTTGACCATGAATCCTAAAAACTTGCCCGAAGCTACTCCAAACGCACATTTCAAGGGATTCAACTTCATTTGAAACTTCCACAGGATCTGAAACATCTCCCTTAAATCTCGCATATGTTCGCACGCTTTTTTGGATTTTACCAACATGTCATCAATATATACTTCCATTGTTCCCCCAATAAGACGTTCAAATATCATATTTACCAGTTGTTGGTAAGTTGCTCCTGCATTTTTCAGTCCAAACGGTATTACCTTATAGCAGTAAAGCCCCCTATCAGTAATGAAGGAAGTGTGCTCCTCATCGTCGGGGTTCATTAGGATTTGGTTATACCCCGAGTAGGCATTCATGAAACTGAAGAGCTGATGTCCAGCAGTACCATCAACGAGCTGATCGATCCGAGGCAAAGGGAAACTGTCTTTCGGATATGCCTTGTTTAGATCGGTGAAGTCGATACATGTCCTCCATTTTCCGTTCTTCTTCTTTACCAAAACAAGGTTAGCTACCCAGACTGGGTAGTGAACTTCCCTGATAAATTTGTTCACCAGAAGTTTTTCTACTTCTTCCCTGAGCACCTCATATCGCTCCTTCGTCATCGGTCTTCTCTTTTGACAAACTGACTTATGGAGAGGATGAATGTTCAACTTATGCGACATTACGTCTGGGCTGATTCCTACCATGTCTTCATGATTCCATGCGAAGACATCCAGATTTTCTTTCAAAAACTCAACGAGCTGTTCTTTAATGTCTGGGAGTAGATCTTTCCCTATCTTCAGACACCGTCTTGTATCCTGCTCGCTAACCTGCACATCCTCTGACTTTTCCACAGGGCCTGTTGCTCGATCTTCATCTATTTCTCTTGGATCTAGGTCCTGACTGACTCCTGCAATGCTGATTGGTTGTTTCTTTTCCTCGGTCACCATGCTGACCTTTTTTTCCTTTAACCCCAGCCTTTACTACATTTTTATAGCACCTCCTCGCCACTTCTTGTTCTCTTCTAACACATCCTACCCTGTTCGAAGTGGGAAATTTAATAGTGAGCGTTCGGGTGGATATTGCTATATCGAGGTCGTTCATAGCTGGTCTTCCAAGGATAGCATTGTATACCGAAGAACAATCAATAACTAAAAAATCAGCCATCGTGAGAGCTTGTCTGTCCGAGTCCCCTATGGAGAGGGGAAGTCTAATCTATCCCAGCGGTACAATTGCATCTCCTGTGAAGCCGAAAAGGGGTTCTGGAGATGGAGTCAATTGCTCAGATGCTAAACCCATTTGTTCGAAACAACCTTTGTACATCACATTCACCGAGCTGCCTGTGTCCATCATTATTCTCCTTACTTCAGCACTGTCGATTCTTGCTCTAATGACCAGCGCATCATTATGGGGCCAATGTACACCTCGAGCATCTTCTTCATTAAACATCATGCCACTTGAAGCTATTATGGCTTTTTTAATCGGCCCTTCTCTTTCATTTTGACCCGTTAGTAAGACACGGCTGGCCTCCCGCACATAGCGCTCTTATGATCTGTTGGATGCCCCTGCGATGTGCGGTCCTCCATGAATAGTAAAGATGGTCCTTACAACGGGTAGGTGGCCTTGATCAGCCATCTGCTGTGGTTGTTGCTAGGCAGGTTGTCGAGATGTGTCAGGGTGTTCTTGTACTTGCTGATGCCCTTGCTGAGGATGCTGATTTTTTGGTCGTGCCACATACTCCCTCAGACGACTTCTTCTAATCAATTCTTCGATCGCATCCCTGAGTTCCCTGCACTGAGAAGTATAGTGTCCGTTTTCTCTATGATAAGCACAATATTTCCTTGGATCTTGGAATCTCCTCAGGATATTTGTGGGACTCGGCTTTTCGAAATTTTTTCATCTTTTCTCTGCTTCAAATATTCTGTCCTGTCTGTCGGTCAAGATGCTGTAATTCTGATAGCGATCTCTTGGTGGAGATGTCTTTCTTCGGGACTCATTTTTTGACCGCGTCGCTATCTGATTACTGGAGCGATGTTTGTGACTGCTCTCTTCATTTTCACGCTGACCCCTCTTTCTTCCTTAGCGTGAACTGCTCGCTCTGTTTTTCTGCTCGCTAGACTTCTTCTGCCTGAATGTGTCTTTCCAGCAAATCTCTTTTGCTACACGGTCATAGAATTCCCCCAAGCTTTTCACAGGATTCCTGTAGATGCTTTTATAAAGCTTTCCATCCTTCCTCAGTCCTGCAGAAATTATAGTTAAGATATTTTCATCAGAGGGGTTCTCCACATTGTTTACCTCACCCCTGAATCTGATGATGTAATCCCTTAAGGTCTCCTCCCGCTTCTGAAAGATAGTTGCTAAGTGGCAGGTCGGTGCGAGCTGTTTTCTCAACGCTTTATACTGATCCTTGAATTTTCTCTGACATTCATCCCAGCTATTTATAATATGGGCCGGAAGGCTTCTTAGCCACGTCCTTGGGACATTCCCTAGTGTCGCCGGGAACACCCTACACTTGACCAGAGGATTAAAGGTCTGCAAATCCATTTGGACGTTGAAGGTGTCTAGATGATCATATGAGTCACTATTCCCGTCATAAAGCGGGATGTTAGGAAGCTTGAATCTCGGCGACAGTAGCTGCGTTTCAATTTCTCTTGAGAAAAGAGTTCTATCTTCTCGCTCCCCTGCTTGGCCGCGGAACCCGGGTCTAGTTTCTAACTGCTGAACTCTCTGCATTAATTCTTGCACCATTGGGTCCCGTCATTCAATCCTGTTCGCTGGGGACCGACGATCCCTTATACTCTCCATGCCTTTCGAAGAGCGAGTTCGTGACCTCCCTCGATCCAGAGACATTCCTTCACGTGATCCATTCCTTCTGTGAGAACTTCCCGCATGGGGCAACTCTCGTCGGTGCATACGCTCACTATTGCATTGCTGAATTCCGTCACCCCCACGGTTATCCTCCTCATGGCGGCTGCCATCTTGACTTACCCTGTTTCTCCGATTGGGAGGGGGTGGAGTCACCTCTTCTTTATGAGCTAGACGTCCTTCCCTTCTCGGGCATAAATTTGAGGAGCGGACAGAAACCGTCGGCTGTTCTCTTCTTCTAGCAGGCACGACACCTATCGCTTGAGGCCGAGGTTGAGGGTCCGCGTTTTTGGGAACCTCCTGGGTCCGGGCCTGTGTCAGGGTTCTAGTGGCCTCTGCTAATTGTGCCACTGTATTCTCTAACGCCTCCTGACGCGCTTTCTGACGCTGTTGTCAAGTTGGGGCAATGTCTCCACCATCAGCTGCTTGATGTGGGGGAAGCTGAGGCAAAGCTGCACTAGACGTCCTTACCGACTAACCTTGGCCCTGGTGTGCCTCCGATTGGTCAGCTTCTGTCGCAACAACCCTGGTTGTCTTGATCCTGGCCATATCCGCAAATCACAACAAAAGAGAATAATATAAAGAAGTTGTCAAACCGCAATCTGGACCCTTCTTCTAGCGCCAAAAGATGTTGACACTCAATTTTGGTCAACCCGGTTCTCCAAGCCCAATACCTGCGACACAACAAATCACACACGAAACAAGTACTATCAGGATCAAAACAAACAAGACACAGTGAGACTTTTTACGTGGTTCGGCAAGAACAATGGCCTACGTCCACGACAATTACCTCTTCTCACTCTCGGAGTAATTGTATTTTATTTCACCCTCTCCTTTACATTGAATTCTACCTCTTATTTATAGCGGAGGTATTACAATCAGAATAGGCTTAAGAATCGTACAGATAAAGCAAAAAATAATATACATTGATTAAGATAATATCTTTCGAGATTATCTTTTCCACATATATAGCAATTTTCAAGAATGTAGAGATTCAATTTGTATGAAAATAGGCAAGTCGACTCCTTTCCTGTTTTGAATTGATTCTCCTTCCAGAAGGGCAATTGGTCAGCTCTAGCAAACGGCTTGCTCAACGACCAGACACTGCATTAAATGGGTAGGCTACTTCAAGAATCATACGTTTCTACTGCCGAACAAACGAGCAGACTTAACCGTCCCTCTGACTATCGAGCAGACGAGCGGAATTCCTGATCGCTGTGATAGTTTCTGCGAAGGGCACTCATCGAACAGCCTTTTGATTACGAGCAGATTTCCTTCATGCAATCACTTCATACTTAACATTTTAAGATAATCAATTGTGTAATTAGGTGTGCTCGGGTATATCTGTTACTGAATAGTTATTTTCCTTCTTTTGACTTCTGACCATTTTGACTAGTACCTCCTGGGCTTCTTGATTCAATAGGCCTTCGCTCTTGGGCTTTTATGGTACTGAAATACCCACAACAGATTCTGTGACCTATGCACAATGAAAGTGCTCTAATACCATGAAACCTTTGATCTTGTAATGGGCAAAAAGCAATATATTATTCTTGTGTCTTATTTGGGTATAAACAAAATAAAGAAAGAACTTTGCATGGAAAAATACAAAAAGAAGTAATTGATGAGCTTTACATGGAATGAAAATAAATGTGAATATGCAAACAGTGCAATCAGTGGAGGTAAAAAAGGAAATATGTGTGAAGGAAATGAAGCCACAATTAAAGGTCCAATCAAGGATTCCTAATATCTCATACCGAGATTATAATGCTAATTGTATTAGCCCCACGTTGGCAATACAGACGCTACAATTGTATCATATTGTCCGAGTCACCGGAATTAAGAATGATATTATGTGACATAAGTCACTTTCTTTTTTTGTTAAATTTGTATTACTTTTGACTTTAATTTTGAAAATTGAATGTTTTATATATTGTATTTTAAATGTGTTATTGGCATTGCTATATGTTGGTTAATTTTTTTAATAAGCCAAAATTTTAAACTTTGTAAATGCACAAATCGTTTGTCGAGTATAGCGACAAGCAAGGGTTGATCCCATAAGAAGTTTCAACTTACTTTAATTTTAAGTTTATTTAAATCTTAAACTAAAAACAATTAAATTAAATGAAAGGGGTTTTGGAATTTAAATTAATATAAAACTAATTAGTGCATAAAATTTAATTAAAGAAATCAATAAAGTTTAGTTAAAACATCTTATCCATTACTAAACAATCTCGCAATTTGTTATAAAAATTAATAAAGCAAATTCATGATAATGTATAATGAAGACATTCACGACCAAGTAATGACTAGAATGCATGTCGTATTGATTCTTTTTGACTTAATATACAAATAGCATAGTATCTACATAAATGCGTGTATTTCTTATTTTAACCTAACAAGATATCTACTTAAGTTTAATAACAGGAATCCATTAAGCATTAGAAGAATATAAATATCACATAAATCCAAGAACATAGTATCTATCCTAGATATCTATAAATTAATGTCTCTCAATTGGTTCGTAAGCAATTGATTATTGCAAACAAAGATATTTTCGTTAGGTATGCGGTTTATAGTTTTACAACATAATCTTAAAAATATGTTTTAAGATGATTAATTAAAGAAACAAAATAAATAGAATAAAATTAAAATAGAGACATAAATTTTGTCATACAAAACATAAAATTTTATTGAGAAGGTAAATAAATTGAGTTCATAATTAGGGTTTCATGTTAGCCCTAACTAATAAACTAACTACATAAAATAAAATTAGGAAAAGAAAAGATGGAACCAGAGCCTTCAACATTGCTCCTCTGCTTCTCTTTCTCTCTCCTCTTTTGTGTGTCCTAACTAAGTGACGAAAACATCTACTTATAGAGTGTTAGGGTCGGTCAAAATAGGTTTCTTGGCAAGAAAGCAAAGAAAAAACGTGCGGATCTTCTTTCGTGACCCGAAACGGCGATTTAAAGTTAAAACACGTGGGGTTTTTTTCTCGATCCATGGATGAGTTCTTGGGTGAAAACTCGACCCGGAACGACGACCAAAGGAGAGAAAACACTGAACACCCGGACCTGACCCGCCTGACTTGGATCCACTCAGGCGGTCCGCTCCATGTGTACCCTGGATCTGAAACGGCGACATCTTCAAAAACACTCGGATCCTTGCGCGACCCGCTAGGTGTCCGAACCCGCAACCCACTCCCCTCGGATCTTCTTCAAAACGCGCTTTGCCTGCCAGTTTACATCGTCCAGCCCCCGAGCACTGGTGCTAAGCGCACCCACGTCTCCACCAGCACCGAAAACGACATATGAGAAGTGGCCTGGTAAATTATATTTGGCTCCTCATCTTCTTCCATTTCTCACTAATCCCAATACTGCTGAAATTTTACAATTTGATCCTCATTATTTATTTATTTTTTTTTGACTTTGAGCTTTCTTCAGACATAATCTCTAATTTTCTCAAGATGCAATTAATTATGAAAAACTATCAATTCCTTCTTTTTCTTCCTAAAACCTAGATTTAAATACAAGAATAAGAAATAAATTAAACATATCAATTCTACTAAAAAACATAACCTAAATAATAGGTAAAATGAACAAAATAATAACAATTAACAACCCAACACTATATTTGTAAAACTCAAAACTTCATCTGATGAAAAATAAATTATTTTTTGGTGAATAATATTCACTTGAGTGATATTTTTGAAAAATAATATAGATTTCCTAGATTAAAAGTTTTAATATTAATAGTAGAATTAAGGAGTTTTAATATTAATAGTAGAATTAAGGGATACTAAAGCAAAATAAAGATAAGTAATTTTGAATATATTTTAAGTGATTCGAAGTATATGAGATGAAAGTGCTATATTAGATTAGGGTCCCGTATGTAACATTTAGAGAGAAATGAAATAATTTTCAGGTAGATCGAAAATGGTTTCGAGCTCGGAAGTGTAAATGCACGAAATGTATGATTAGATGCAAGTGGATAAAGTTAAGTTTAATAAATAATTAAAAAGGAAGAGATTAATTTCAAGAGAAGTTGGTCAAGCAAGCAACGTCTATGATTGGCCATAGCAGACAGTCAGTGAGCCGAGAGAAAGAATAAAAGAGAAAGAGAGAACTTCAAAGTTATTTATTCAGTCACCAAGAAAAGCAAAACCAGAGAGCACCAAAAATAGAAAGTGAGAGCAAGTGAAGAAGAGCAATCATTCGATCAAGGAGCTAGAAACCGAGAAAGAGCAAATCAATCAAGAAGCTCTCGGTTTATGGAGAGAAAGAAAGAGTTAGTTGCTACCAAGAAATTGAGTGTTCTGCCGTAAGATCAGCAAGGAGTGCAGCGAGCTGATGTGAGATGATTGGAGAGCTTGTTCAAGTGATTTTCAAGTTAATAAAGCTTGTTTGAGTTGTTGGAGCAAAACTTATCCAATTGAAGTTGATTTAAGAAGGTAATAAACTAGCTTTCATGGTTTAAATTGTGTTGTATGTTGGTGTGTTAGGAAACTAGAAATGTTATGTTTTGGGTTTGAAATGAGTTGAACCATAAGAGCTGTCATGTAGGGATATATATGTATTGAAATATCAAGTAATTAGTTTGGATGAATTGTAGAGCACGTCCTATATTTTATAATGTACTCAGCCCTAGGTAGCGAGTTAAAGTTAGAGTAATGTAGCAGCTCGCAAAAAGTGAAAAGAATGGAAAAAGTGAGCTGGGCGAGCTGGTCATTGCTCACAGTTCTGGACGAGCTGAGTTGTGCTAGTAGCTCAGGAGGTCGAGCTAGGCTATGGAAGAGTTCACAAAGCGAGTTGGGCGATGCCCACAATCCTTTGCTAATTATTCGAGCTAAGCTAGTGTAGTATCTCATGAAATGCGAGTAGGGCTAGAGCAATAGCTCATGAAGTACGAACTGGGTTACATCAGTAGCTCGCAAAGGACGAGTTGAGAGAACCTCGCAGCTCAAGTTGGACTAAGCTCGAGTAGAAGCTCGCAGGTCGAAGGAGCTAAGTAGGAGCTCACAGAGCAAGGTGGTGTTGGTCAAGTAAACTATATGCATATGAGTGTGATCAGACTTGTTTTGACTTGAAGAATTCGTTTGTATAGGTGAAAAAGCCGAGCTAGCGAAGGACACGCAAGAATGGTTGATAATTTTGGAAGCAAATTGTGAGTGTGGTTAAATTTCAAAGCTTTCATAAATTCATAAATTGATTTTATTTTAGCATGTCTTTATTTTATATAATGCATGAGAGTTTATAAAAGTATATATGTAAATGTTTATATACTTTAGAAGCAAAGCAAATATATTTATATTTATGTACATGCTAGTAAAAGATATGCTAGAGAATACTTTTCGAAATAAAGAGAAAAGAAAGTTTTAATTAGCATGAAAAATTTTTCTTTATGCCTTTGGTTTACCTTAGTCCTTAGTTACACCTGATCGAAATGCCCTATGCATGTACGGTAGGAGTGAGGAGAGTTACTAATTTGAGAGTGGAGTCAAGGTGACTACTTAGAGATTTGAGTCAGTGTGTCAGCCTCTGCACGCATACAATAGTATAAATCTATCTGATGTTGGGTAGGAAGTGCGATCCCTAGATTCCCGTATCTGTGACTACACATGGTGAGATTTTTTCAGTTCTAGTTGCATGTTTACATACTATCACGTAGAACAAAATTTCTTTAGGTTGCCACGTAAGGCTAGTTAAAGAAATAAAGTACGTCGATAGACGTGAGTTTGAAAAAAATAAGAAAAGTAAGTTTATGAAAGTTTAAAAATATAATTTTCTAGGGAATTAAAGAAACTATTAGTTTCCAACCTATTTTGGGAGGAATAATATTTATAAGTAAAAGTTACAGTTTAATACAAATTACTCACTCACTAAGTTTATACTCACCACTCTTTTTCATTGTTTTATAAAATTTCTCCCCAGGTGCAGGTGCGAGCAAAGCAGCGAAAACATCTCCGTCAAATGCACAGACGAAATAGAAGTGTGATGCATCTGCACTCAATTGTTGCCTGAGAGACCATGTATATGTTCATATTTCACATTTATTTCATGATTCAAATTGATAATGGTTTTGTAAATATTCTTTTGAGTGATGCACTTATTTGGTAACTTAAAGCAATGATGTTTTAAAAGTTTCAGTAAGTTAGGATTTCATAAAATCTGTTTTTGTGAAAGTATATATTTAAAAAAAAAATTTTCACCCATTTTTGTAATAGGAAAGAGTCCTATTTAGTTATAAAAAGTTTTGTTAGGAAAAAAACTTAGCTCCATGGAAACCTTTTAGTCGGAGCAGATCTCGATTAGAAGGCTACCATGAGGTTGTCAGGCAGACTACCTAACTAATTAAGGTAGAGAGGCCCGTCAATACACTATTTTTCAATTACCATGAAATCATAATTATATTTTTACTGTAAAGTTATTTTATTAAATTACAGTATATCATTATGATTATATACCATATTGTAATATATAATTTTTACTAATTAAGTTAACAGCTTATCCCTCATCTCTACTATTTTTATAAATTTGTAAACTTTATTGATCTTGAGAGACTACTTCAAGTTATTGGTATCACTTGAAGGACGATTTCAATTCTATTACTATGGTTATATTTTTTGCTATTATTACAAAACTATTTAAGTTGTTTCATTTGTTGTGATTTAAATGTAAGGATTGATTTTGAATGATCGTGGATTTGAGTTGTTAATAATTTTATTGAGGGGTTAAGATAGATTTGTATTATTTAAATAAATAGTTTATGGAATTATTCTTTAATTGTGTTTTGGTTTTGGAGATTTAAGTGATTGATTGAACAATTCATCATAATGATCATTATTTCAAATTGAGGTGTTATAGCTTCCATCTAAAGTTTTCAAGAAAGATGGTTGGTGGAGGAAAGTTTAACAATATTGTTGATATTGATAATGATGAGGGGTTTTGCAGGTTAATGTGTGTTGGGAATTGTGAGTTGATTATTGTCGTTGGCCATTGTTGATGATGAAGCTATTGTGGGCATGGAGAAAAAGGGAGAAGAAGAAATTTTTGAGCTTCAGGAACAAAACTCTGATACCCAAAAGAGATTGAGAGAATGAGAAGAAATTATGGCATATTATTTCTATTAGAAAATATTGAATATGTAGGTTCCAATTGTAGACTTATTCTAGTAACGAAACCTAAAATCTGAAAACTAACTGGCAATTACAAATGAAAAATAAAAGAATTAAAAAAAAATATAAAATTAGGAAAATTATAATTATAATAATAAATTGTGAATTTCCTTTATTTCCTTTATTATACGGATCTCAAATGATGTAATAGTTTATTTGTAACTAATATATCAGTGCTTACAAATCATTAATACATCATCTTATGATCAAGCTGGTTGTTATAAATCATCTTACCACGTAATTTGAAAAAAAAAAATTATAAATCTTTTTGAAAACTATAGCACTATTCATTAGTTATCATATTTTTTTATATAAAAAAATTTGAATTGACTGAGTCATAATTTATATGTAAGTTACCAAGAAATTGAGTTAGAAGCTATGCATATGGTTGGGTAGAAGAGCATCCCTCTTAACCATCAAAAGCGTGAACGAAGCAAAATTGTTCACACAAAAGGTTGAAAAAGCTAGAAATCATTATCACACTTAACTTCCATTTTAATACTTGTTTTAGTCCCTTCAGAGTAAGAGCACACCACTCAATGTGCCCAACCAATTACCAATCATATATTAAACGAAGAAATTATAGTTTAGCTCTCCAATTTGAAACTTTATTTAGGGGAGCAAACTTTTAGATTTTATTACAATTTAGCTACCAATTACAATCATTAACTATATGGCAATGCATGTATTGGGAGGGTGTACATGCTCCACCTCACACAAATTGCTGTCACATTACATAAGATTTCTGCTTTATATGTTTTTTTGGAGCATTTTTGTTGCTTTTTATACAGGAAACTCAATTATATATTAGAGCAACAACAGAATTGTGGTTGGATTATTTTGACCAAACGCAATACAACCAAGAGTGTACCATTCTAAAATATTTTCGTCTGTCACATGAAGAAAGAGTACTATGACACCTTGGGATCATTGGCTGTCGACGTCGTATGTCAGACAAAGTATAGAAATTTATTTACTTCTGATCAAATCAAATCAACATGTAGGTCTCCCATAATAACAACTGGTTCTTGAATATTTCTTGATAGGAATTTTTCTTTAACATTTGTCCATAAAAATTAGGCTCTCTATTACTTTATTAGTGTCATGTGCAGTAAGCAGAAGGAATTTTGCTTCCTTTGGTCTCATCATTTTGTGTGCTAGTTATTGACGTATGCATGTACATGAACATTTTATATCCAAGTTGCCGACATATTTAACTTAGAAGCTGTGCACTTGATTAGGTAAAAGAAACAAAATTGATGACAGTACTTAGAGGTTAAATAATATTGTTAATCCTTATAATTATAAATTTTATGATGAGTGACTACTAACATAGTATCGGAATATATTCGACCATGAGGTCTTTTGTTCGGATCTTGGGAACAGGTTTGAGTGCATGGAAAAAGTCATTACAGTGTTAGGTATCCTGGTAATATGCTAAGGCAATGTGGTTTTGTCAAGCGATTAAAATAAGCTTCCTTAGGCAACACACAGATGATTTTTTTTTTTTTATTTCCCAGGTTTAACCAAACACAGATGCTTTTGTGCTCCTCCTCATTGCTTGGCATTTTAGTATATATAAGATGTTAAGGTTTCATAGTCTGTAAAACCCATATGAATACAATGGAATATGAGCAAGTCCATTGCCTCATTGAACCAAGCTACCTGGAAGAATTCCAGGATTATAGCTTGGAAGCCACATTTTCTTTACAAGTACAAGATTCCATCTCCCCAAACACTACCACTCTAGATGACATCCTGAGCAACGATCAAAATCTGGAAAGATTGCTCCAGATAGAGACAGACCTCATTGAATTTGATTCCCTCAATCAAGATACAGAGATGGGTCCTGAAATATGCACAGAAAGTACTGAACCGGGTCATGAAATGATTCAAGAAGCACAGGAAGTACATGCATTAGAGGAAGGAAATGATTCTCCATTGAAGGAAATCCGAGAAGAATTAATGGAGGACAGCTGTGTAACCGACCTCCTATTGATGGGAGCTGAAGCTGTTGAAGCACAAAACTGGTCTCTCTCTTTAAGCATCATCACAAAGCTCAGAAGCCTCTTAATTGATGGAGACAATGGCGATAACCTGTTCAATAGATTGGCTGTGTTCTTTACTCAAGGCCTACTATATAAGATCAATGATGTTCCTGGAATCATGCAGGATCCTGTTTCTAGGCAGGGTAATAATACTATGTCTTCCTTCCAGATTCTCCAAGAACTTTCCCCTTGTGTAAAATTTGCACATTTTACGGCCAACCAAGCAATCATAGAGGCCACACAGGGTGATTCAGAGATTCATGTCATTGATTTTGACATCATGGATGGAATTCAATGGCCACCATTGATGGTAGATCTTGCAATGAGGAAAGATGTTTCTCTCAGAGTGACCACCATTACAGACCCTCAAAATCAAGTTATTGTTCATCAGACTGGAAGAAGGCTAAAAGAATTTGCAGACACAATTGATTTTCCTTTCGAATTTGATCTGATGATAATGGAGAAAGAAGAAGATTTTGAAGGGATCAAAGTTGGTGAAACTCTGATAGCCAACTGTATTATCCATCAGCTTCACATGCCTAAAACAAGTCTTTCATTAGTGAAATCCTTCTTGGGTGGTATGGCCAAACTATCACCAAAAATGGTTGTTTTAGTAGAGGATGAGTTGTTTAGTTTCACAAAACTCCCATCAATGTCCTTTGTAGATTTCTTCTGTGAGGCCCTCCACTATTACACCGCACTTTCTGATTCTCTTCTGAGCAGTTTTTCCAGAAAGTACAAAATCGGATTAAGGCAAATAGAGGAGTTTTTGGGGGTTAGAATTTTAGATAGTCTGAGGCAGTTTCCTTGTGAAAAGAAAGAGAGAATGTCTTGGGGAGATGGTTTTGCTTCCTTGAAAGAATTCAAACCAATAACTTTGAGTTCTTGGAACATCTCTCAAGCCAATTTCTTGGTTACTCTTTTTAGTGGGGGGTATTGGGTACAACATGAGAAATGCAAGCTAGTGTTGTGCTGGAAGTCAAGGCCCCTGACTACTGCATCCATTTGGGTGCCAATATCAAAATCAAGATTAAATAGGATGCAAACGTGCTCTCTCTGCCTTATAGATTAGTTCAGGGTCAATCTTTTGCCTTTGAAATGAGATGATCATATGAAAAATTAATTCAATGGAACAGAACTAAGCAGGGGAAGGCAGGATTGTGAATGTTGTCCATGTAAATAGTTACTATGTGGATTTTTATTGTCAATTGTGGTTATTGTAAATAGCTGAGCATATCTCTTATTTCTGGGGAGTATTTGAGTCCTAACCTCCATTTTTTCTTCTTTGGTAGCGTTTCAATGATGCATTTAGCTAGTAAGAATACTATTCTTTATTTAAGGGGTGGTCTATGGTTTTTTATTAGCCTAATGACAGGTTGCATCTTTTGAGTGCAAAAACAAAAAAAATCCTGAATAGTCCATAAGTACATAAACATGCTCTCTCTTTATTGATACATGATTACAAGGAGGTTTTGATCACTTATAAAAGTGCAGTTCTGGATTGCATGTTGATGTATGAATAATTTTGATCATAATACTTCAAAACTACACAAACATAAACAGGTGACAAATAGAAAAGTATAAATTGACATAAAAAATAAATAAATCAGTACAGTAGATTTAATTTGTTGAGGAGAACAAACCACCTTCCATATTTCAGAATGTATATATGAACATTAAATATTCCAAATCATCCAACTCTTCTTAAAACATGAAACCATAAAGGAAGTTGTTGCACATAGAGGCATAAAAAAAAACCTAACAAGACTTCCTCTTTAATGTGCTTTCAATCTCCATCTACATGTTTCCCTCTCAATTTCTCTTCAACCCCGCTAAAATAGCATTAACAAGGGCAAGATATTCAGCAGGTTGTTCACTTGGGGCGCGCGGTTTTGCAATATTTCGCAGATCTCCGACAGATTCATCGTTATCATGTCATTCAATCATGAATCCAAATCCTCCTAGAATATTTCCAAGAAGACATTCGATACAAATTACAAGAAACTCATAGATAACTTTCACTAATTGAATATGAAATTTTTTTCAGATGATACCCCACTTAAGTGTGGATAATACGTTTTACGTGGTGTTTGCTTGAAGTCTCATAAGACCATATTTCAAATAAACATTTAATAAGACTTTACAAATAAAATATTGCTTTTTGTTTGTTTTTAAATTTAGAATTCCTAAATTTAAATATTAAATAATTAGACTATTACTATTATACCTTTTTTCTTATAAATATTAACTTATATTATTTTTAAATAAATTGTTATTATTTTAAGATATGTTAATTTTTATTTATAATATTTTATATTTTAATTATTTTATTTTATATAAATAAAATAATATTTTTATTTAAAAAAAATAAAACTAGTCCACTTTTGATGACAATAGAGGCCGATGACCTCTTTATCTGGGATTGGAGGAAGCCCTGGCCTCCTCCTTTTATTCTAGAGGAGAACATAGCGACAGAGATCGGCAACTATCATGTCGGAGGTTGGTAGCCTCCTTACATTCAAATGGATCATTGCCACTATGCAGAGTTTCATGGATGAGGTGGAACTAACTAAAGGTTGACGAGATGTATAATTGATAGAGATTAGAGGAGGCCATTGATAGTTTATCTCAATCATTCAAGGCTTCTGTTGTAACACCCCTATTTGCTATAAAAATCAATATAATACAATGTTCAATCAATCACTTAAATCTTCAAAACTAAGACTCAATTAACAAAAAAGTTTATAAAATATTTAATTCAATAACATCAATTTGTCTCAACACCTCAATAAAAGTCTTAAACAACTCAAATTCACGATCATTCAAAATCAATTCTTACATTTAAGTCCTAACCAATAAAATAAACTTAAATGGTTCTTTGATAATAGAAAGTGATATAATCACAATAACAGAACCGAAATCCTCCTTCAAGTGACACCAATAACTCTAAGTCGTTCATTAAGACAAATAAAGCCTACTAATATGTATAAAAATACTATAAACTAGGGGTGAGTTGTCAACTCAGTAGATAAACATTACACATTACGATATAGTATATAATCAGAAGAAGATACTGTAACTTTATAAAATAACTTTACAAAAAAAAAAAAAAACTATAATTTTATCGTAATTGAAATGATTATAAATATGTTAGAACTAATGAAACATATGATAATACGATATAGAAAATATTCAATATTTAAACCGAAGTCAAAACTAATGTAAAACATTCTATATATGAATTTAAATAAAATGCAAGTGGCTCTTGTGGCTCCTGTCATGTAATATTATTCTCAGTTTCGGCGACCCAAACAATACAATACAATCGTAATATCTATAATCCTAATGCGAGGCTAATACAATTAGCATCTATAACCCCATTACAGGGCTAATACAAATTGTACATGTAATACCGATGCAGGGCCAATACAATTAGTACACATAATTTCAATACCAGGCCAATACAATTAATGTTGCGCAACAATTAATATTTCAACTGGACTAATACGACACAATTATGACACTTGTAATCCTGGTGTCTAGGCTAATACAATTAAATGAATTATGGACAGATGAGTCAAATCGTTTTTAACAATCACGATTACAAATACATATAATTCCTTGCAAATACGGAGAAATACTTTTGATAAAATATATCATATTTTTCAAATAAGAAGACAATACTTTTAATATAATCGAACAATATACATAAAACATATATTTGAGGATACAAAATAATTTAAATAAAAATAATAAAAAAATAACATTGAAAAATCCAAGGTTTCATTCGATTATTTAAAATGACCAATTAAAATATTTTTCAAATTAAATATATAATATATTAAAGCAACGTATAAGGTTTACTTACCTCTTCCACTTATCTCAATAGAGAAAATAACTTTACAATTTTGATCACTTTTGTCAACCTAAAATCATATCATGAAACTCATAAGTTTATAGAAAATTGTAACTTACTAAATTAATCTAAGTCCAAATACCATTAAAAACCACTACTGTTGTCAACACTACCTTTGCTGATGCAATCAATTTTCTCAATTTTTAATAAATTGCATATAAAACTAATCGCCCTGAAAATGCATATATATGTTCTAAAGACTCATAATAAATACTATAAAAATTTCCAACCTTAAATACCTCTATTAACCTATCAACTTAAACCTCCGAATCTAAACCAAGACTGTATTGATATCAATTTCGAAACTGAATAGCCCTTAATATCTGAACTTTTCAAAATAAACGATTTCATAAAAATCGTTAAAACTTTCAGGGCTTAAAAAAGACTCATAATGGTTCATACAAAAATTTAATGAGACCAAAATAACATCAATTGCATGTCCAACAATTTCAAGATTCAACTTAGTTCAGTGCTATTTAGGTTTATTTTTTCACTAAGTTAGAAGTGAACAAAAATTTCTAATTAATTACACACTTATCATATTACCACAAAATTTTCCAAAATATAACCTAACATCCTAATGATCATTTGTACCAAATTTCATAATTTTATGAGTAGTATAACTGACCTAACTAAATTCTCTAATTTGTCTTATTGTTTCAAAATAAAACATTCCGGCAGCCATTGATTATTCTAAATAATTCATACAATTTTAATCTAACATCGAAATACTCAAAACCTAAATAATATGATCCCACAAACTTATATACCATAAAATTTGAGAAAATGAAAGAAAAAGAACACTTATTTGATTCACAATTAACCTTCACAATAAATCCTGATCTCCAATGTTTTGGTGGTTAAAAGTTCAATTCTATTAATGGAGAAGAGGATTTTGAATAATATGAGAGTTGACTACTGTGAAAACAATGTTTTTAAATGTATATCTTCAAACCCTAATAGTGATTAGAAGATATATATATTGAATAATATATTTTTTTCAAATCTATTTCCACCAATATTCCCTTTTAATTGCTACCTATTAATTGATGAAAATTTTTCAAAAACATTTCCATTACATCTTAAAATTTTGATTGATGGAAAATTGTCTTCCTCTTAATTGCAGCCTATTTATTGATGGGAAATTAAAAAAAAAAAAAAAGAATCCATTACATCTATCACTGATGCTCCAACTACAACGCCGTTTGGTCGACTTACTCTCGAGGCATTTAAAAAATTTAATGTATTTGCATTGTTTCTATTGCAAAGTGAATGTTGCCATTAGTGGGTCTTACAAATGCCACCTCTATAGTGTACTTGCGGTGTGAATGGAAGCGTAGTCACTATATATCCTCTCCATACACTGCATACCCTTTAAAGGTGTAGTAGGCATAAGCATCTACACCTTCGAACACATAGACATTTGTACCTTCGTTGGTAGAGGTAGTTGACAATCAAGTTAACTATCTAAAATTTCCTTCATCTTTGGTAGGGAGTATACTGCTTTTATTGAAGATGAGAGATGAGAGTGAGTACATTAAATTGTAACCTTGAAAAGTACATTAAACTGTAACATTGAAAAACTCAATATCATATGTATGTTTACTTACGAATTACATTTTGTTATGCGTTTCAGACATGATGTAGGCATTATAATGCATGTCACAACACATTGATTCGCGTTTATGGAGATCAACAATGCATGGTTAGATGATATGGTAAGACTAGCATCCTTATGTGTTGGAAATTCTATATAAGACATTGTTAAATATTAAACTTCATATTCACTTACAACATTTGGAGGCATACTAGAGGGTTTTACGGATGTGTTAGAGACAAGATTCATTTACTTACTCACAAAACATGAATACCATGAAACACACTTTTTGTATGAGTGAATAATCCTTCTTATATCTAAATGTTATGTATTACAGTTAAAATTATTTTTTAATTACATAATTATTTTATAGACGTACCTACTTTACGTGTGGAGTTCATATCTACTCGATATTGATGCTAATCTGCCTCCAACTGGGTTCCCATGGCTGCATCATTCGGAGTAGCCAAATTTCATTATGTCTAAAAAAGTTGAAGACAATCCAAAAGGTAGAGGCCCTTGGCATCAAGTCTATTTGGTATGTTATTAATGATAATTTTAATATACCCTTTCGATTCTTATATTGTACGTGTACTGTCACTACAACAAAATGAGCCAACCATACCGGGCAATGCCCGGTATGGTTGACTATCCATACCGGGCGACCACCCGGTGTGGTTGCGCCCGGTATGGATATTGTTAATGTCACGGGTCGTCACGGGTTGACCCGTGACATTAACAATATCCATACCGGGCAGATGCCCGGTATGGATATTGGTAAAAATTTTTTAAAAAAAATAAATTATAGAATATATAATTTTTTTATTACAATAAAACAAATCTAGTATAGAAATGATAAAAATTTATATAATTTAATATATAAACAACATTTAAATTACATAACAAAAAATTAAAGTATATTGTAAAATGTTAAAACAAATTACGTTATCAACAATGTTAATGTGCATTGTAAATTACAGAGTAAATCTGTTGCACTTTGTCAAGGCACTTCTGCATCTCTTTCTTCACTTCTTCCCTGATGAATTTCTTCACTTCTTCCTTGATGAAGCGTGCAATGTCCACTTGATCTCCCTAACAACGAGTATTCAAAATAATTATCAGCCACCACATAGATAATTACGGTACATTACAACCAACAGAAAGTCATACACAATAATAATAAAAAAATACATAAACAAAAGTTTTCACAAGAATCATAACTAAAGTCATGTGATGGAAAAAGGGAAGGTAAAACTGCTTTTTAAGGCCTAATTTACACCTCAATCCCGTCCATTAGATTGAAGACCAGTGTTAGCAATTGAACCACCCCAGGATTTATGATAAAACTCTAATGACATTTCAGATACAACTAAACTTACAACATTCATCCCTAAAACTATAACCACCCACATCAAAGGCTTGCGCATGAAATATATAAACAGAAGAAATGAAAAAGACTTGAGCCAGAAGACAAATTAAGCTACTGCAGAATTGTGTGTGCTACCCACAGTCCATTAGGGATTTTTCAAAGCAAGTGCCAAGTACTTAACCAACTACGGGTTCTGATAATTGTCAAAGCCTTCAAGACAAGTATAAAAAGATGCATTGTTCCAACTCCTCAAGACCCCTATATTTGCAAAACCTATAAGATGTTCTTCTCTATTACATTTTTCTTTCACATCTCTACTACAATTCACAATTACAACCATCTTCCTTTCATAGCTGAGCCAATCTCACTAAATCAAAAAAATATGTAAGCAAATAAAGTACAGAAACAAATAAGCAACAAAAATGAATATACAATCAAAGCAGAGCTAGACATACCCAGCAATGCATGCACAGAAGACAACCAACAAAACGCACAACCCAGATCTAACACCACCCTCCATGTTGCGAAACATAACAGAAAGTCATGCCGACGATCTGACGGCAATCTGGCCGTCCAGTGGACGGAAGAAGAAGACGAAAAGGAGAAGAAAAGAAGAAGAAGAAGAAGAAGAGAGAACTCACCGGCGACGCTAAAAAAACGGAGGCGATCGGCGACGACGTCGGTCAGCAACTGGAGCGGCGACGCTGCGAAAAGAAGAAGAATGAGACCAAGAAGAAAAGAAGAAGAAGAAGAAGAAGAGAGAACTCACAGGCGACGGTCAAAAAACGGAGGCGGTCGGCGACGACGTCGGTTAGCAACTGGAGCGGCGACGCTACGAAAAGGAGAAGAATGAGACCAAGAAGAAAAGAAGAAGAAGAAGAAGAAGAAGAGAGAACTCACCGGCGACGCTAAAAAAACGGAGGCGATCGGCGACGACGTCGGTCAGCAACTGGAGCGGTGACGCTACGAAAAGGAGAAGAATGAGACCAAGAAGAAAAGAAGAAGAAGAAGAAGAAGAGAGAACTCACCGGCGACGGTCAAAAAACGGAGGCGGTCGGCGACGACGTCGGTCAGCAACTGGAGCGGCGACGCTACTGGGTAGGGGCGGCTAGGGATTTTAGAGAGAGAAGTTGTGAGAAAAAGGGATAGAGAGAGAAAGATAATGTTGAAAATGAGGGGAAGGCTCGGGTAAATTACCCGAGCCCAGATTATCCATACCGGGCCGGTCACCGGCCCGGTATGGATAATCATATTTTTTTATTTTAAAAATTAAAAAAATTAAAAATTAAAAAATTAAAAAAATTGAGAAGAATGAAACCATTTTAAAAATTAAAAAAATATGACTATCCATACCGGGCCATTAATGCCCGGTATGGATAATCAATTTATAAAAATAAAATTCGTATTATTCATACCGAACCATCAGTGTCCGGTATAGATAAATGATTTTTTATTTTTTAAATAATAGATCATAGATTATCCATACCGGGCATTTAATGCCCGGTATGGATAAGTCATTTTTATTTTATTTTGATATGTTATAAGGTTATCCATACCGGGCCTTTAGTGCCCGGTATGGATAGTCCGGCGTTAATGCCCTGTTTTCTTGTAGTGTGTATAAAGTATATCCTTATTTATGTGGTAATAAAGTAATTTAAAGTGGCCAGATATGTAATTGAGTTACTGTAGAATTTTCCGACAGATCGAAGAGAATTTTGAATACGAGACTTGGTATGGTGATTAATTAAGGCTTAAAATGCAATTAGCGTTAAAGAAATCACCAAAAATGGTGCATGATTATATTGATTATTAAAAGACACGTACAAAGGCATTTTAGGAAATTGTAAAATATGAGATAAAGCATGAAGTCGTGAAATAAAGTGTGATTTGTATGTGTGGCATGAGAAAGGAGAAAAAAAGTTTGAAAATGAATGTGTGTGTGTGGCATGTAAAGAGTGGAGAAGGATAGCAAATGAAGACAAATTTAGCTAAAAGACAAGATGAATCATTATTTGGTTGAGATAGAATGAAATTAGTTAGAATTGAAATTGTTTTTATATTTCAACTAATCAAAAATCTCCAAACCAAACTAATGGCAATCTTGAAGATTCAAACTTAGTTTGGGGGCAAATTTTTGAAGCAAATAAAGGCTATATAAAGTTGACATGAGATGGAAATTAAGTTGAAGAACAAAGAGCAAGTTTTATAGGTTTGAGGAGAATTCATGAGCTGGAGAGAAACCAGTGGGCAGCAACTGAAATTGGTGACTTTGAGATCATTCCTAAGAAGTTTTAAGGCTACACCAAGGGTATATACAAGTCTAGAAGTGAAATCTATCAATATCAAGTTGATTTTAAGGGGTAAGATTCAAGTTTCCATGACTTGCATGTTTAGATATTTAGATTAATGGTCTCTAATGAATTATTTATGATTTTTATATATAGATTTAAGGTTGTAAGACCTCAAATTTGTGGGAAAACAAGGTTAGTGATCCAAGAGCAAATAAGTTTACTAGTGAGAATGACTTTTTGATTTAAATTTAAGTTGATGTTGTTTAGGACACTAGTTGTCTTGCCATGAGATACGATGTGATTTTAATGTAAATTAAAGTGTAAAACTTGAAGGAATGTTGATGTTGTGTTGGGATGTGATTCACGACTAAGAAGGGTTTCAATGGTTCAATTTGAGTTTAAGTTATTTAAGTAATTTTCATTCACATAGAGGGGCTAAAATGTCAAGTTATAATGTTGAAATGAGAAGCAAAAATATGATATTTTCACTTGCTATGTTTTGGCCATAGGAAGCTTAAAGTGATAGATATTTTTTTTTTGAATGCTTTAAATGATTTTATAGGTCATATTGATGATGAATTTAACTTGAAATTGAAAAGAAACTCATTAGACGTCAAATGACACTCCTCGCGGCCAAACCTTGTCATATTGCTCAAGTATGAGTTTTATGAATTTGACTTGATTTTACACTATTTTACATGTGTTAGAGCATAATTATGATGAGAAAATTTAATCAGATTGATGGTGTAAAAGTTTCATGAATGTTCGACCAATATGAGTCAAGATAATTAAAAAATGCGTTTAATATATTGATGCGAATTTAGATTTCATTTGAGGTGTTTTACATGTTTAGATATTAACAATTTCGAATGGAAAGTATATGCGAATAATTTAGTTATGAAGTTGCCTAATAATAGAATATGAAAATGTGTAGGTTAAGTGGAGACCAGGGAACCCTTCCTTTGATCTTTTTGCTTTATCGTGAGTTAGGAAAATGTGAGTGTCATTTCACAATATTTTAATATGATTATATTTCTATTCATAATAATTTTTATGTGTTAAGTTTAAATTCATGCTTCAAAATCTTGAAAATTGATTTTTAAAGTAAATAAATTAATATGAAAACCTCCTACA